>JAQLOL010000013.1:8654042-8684648 GCA_029783665.1 Naso thynnoides
TTATTATTATTATTATTATTATTATTATTATTATTATTATTATTATTATTAAATAAACAAAAATTTTCATGGATTTTAAAGTTTAGCACACACACACGCACACAAATGTACACACAAACAGCTTATTCTTATCATAAAATTAGCAAATTTTCAAGCTCTGACCCTTTCAAGATACTACTGTCTGGTTTGATTACATGATGGAAAAACTCACAGATGTAAAGTCACTCACCATTTGGCATACAGCTGTCCTTTGCCAGAGCAAAGAAGATGCCTGAGATCACCTGAGAAATAATAGCCAGAACAACGCTGACAGCGTGTATCAGCACATGGTTACTGGTTTTTGCTAAAAAGGGAGACATTTGAAACCTGGTGTCTGACTACAGATCAGACAATTGAGAGGCACGACTTCACTCACCACAAGCAGATGTATGGACTTTAGCCCATTTAGTGTTATCACTTTGATTGTCCCTGTGATTATAACAAAAGAGAGTAAGAAGGTGTGTGTGACAAGATAGAGAAGAATAGTACTGGAGCCTCAACAGGACAACAGGAAACCTCGACTGACGCATTTGCACAACACTTTTCATTTGCTACAAAGAGACACTGTTGTGCTGAAGTGACTAGGCAACTTATGTAAGTTATTAAAGATTAATTTTGTGAAGGATTTGCTACTTTTCTCTGTTTTATAGGATAAAATGAAAAACAAAAGGAGCATTTGTAATGGACTTTTTTAAGCCTTTTTTTCTCTCTTTTTTCAACTGAGTAATTTTGTAATGTTAGAAAAATTCTTTTAGTTTTAGCCTTAATTACATTGATTCTTTCTGAAGAAATTATTACAGCCAGAAATGCTTACTTTCCCAATGAAATGTTTGTCATGTAGATGTACAAACATGCAGACTAAGTAAATTAAAAACGGGAGGACAATTTTTGTGCTTCATTTTACTAATTTATTTCTTTTCCATATTCATAATTGACGCTTGTTCTTATTTACCCACCATTTATAGCAATGCGTTTTTGTTTTCTTGTGAAAAACACACTGATCTAATAAATATGTACAACACAACTTAAAAAAAAATCAGGACATGTTTTTTTGCTTTAATTTTTTCCTTTTATTCGTTAAAAAAATGTAGATAATTTTGATGAGAGATGTGTAATTCACATTTATTTTTAGCTTTTTATGTTTTGAAATATTTACACAGCAATTGCAGTTTTTACTGTTACACTTCCATGGTAATTCTCAAATTAACTGACTGACATTGTCATACAGAGGAATCACCAAAAATAAAAAAAACAAACAAACAAACAAAAAGCTGCATGTAACTGTAAGCTAATGTTCATAGAAAGATTTTTCTCTGTGTCAGTGCTATATCAACTGGTGACAAACCAAGGGCACTGTCACTGTAAAGTGGGCGTTTGTGATGCCTCCATGTGACCAGAACAATGCGTGCCACAAACAAAACACAGGAAATAGCCAGGTTTGAAGCTGAAGAGAGAAGAGGAGACAAATCATTTTTTATGACTTAATGAGCAGAGAAATATTGTGGAAAAGGTGTGTGGTGTCCAAGAGTACCTGCAAAGATGTAGACAGGACTGTTAGGGTGGTCATGACTGCACAGGGTGCCCGAGTACCACAGGATTACCACAGGGTAGATGGTCACAATGTAGCGCACGTGCTTATCGAGGCAGAGGTTCTCAAACAGAAACCTGCGAGCAAAGACAGAAGACTGGGGTTCCTTTTCTCAGAGGAATAAAACCTCCAACAGCTAAGCAGCAGAACATGGCAGGGAGTCAAGACTCACCAGGCTAACAGCATCATCAGAAACAGCAGCAGTGACAGCTTCGCGCAGTCACATCTAGATGTACCCGTCTGATGCTGTAAGTATATCGTCAGGTTCAGCAGAGTGAAGAGAGTTCCCCATGTTGTGTAGACTGCTACTCCGTTTTGCACCTGATTCAACACAATGAAATATGCCGCAGTCATAAGCAATGCAAATTTCTAATGAGGCAACATAAGGTTCTCCTTTTGACTGGACCTGCAAACATGCTACAAACTCATTAAAATGTTTGTTTTCTAGTGTAAGCAGCAAAGTCTGAAATCAATAATCATCGTCCTTTATTTTGCTGTTTATCAAGTCACTTAGAGGGCAGACAATATCATATTTCTTTTTTTAATATTTGAAACAGATTCTGATGACTTCAAATACAGTTTACTGTACAGGATTCAGGCCTGTCACATGACCTAATCCATCACCTCCTCTTTAATATCAAGTGCAAGATGAAGAGCAACTGGAAACCAATCTAAAGAATTTGGCCTATAAGTAAGTCTGTGGGCCACCCACAGTTCAGTCAGAGATTAGGGTGTGTTATGCTAGTAGATGCTAATGTAGCTTAGCTTTTAGCCTCATGAAGAGATAGTCTAAGTATTGTAGTAAGTTCACTCCTTTCTAACATCACAGCCATGAAATTTTTTTTTTACTTAAAAATTTTAATCAACTCCCAACCTATATTGCCTTAAGTGACATCACTTTAGGCATTTTATTAAACTTTGCACAGCTCCCCCTGAAGCCACAAAGGCGTTATGCAGCTTCTGTCACATGCACTACTTCTCCCCAAGACTTTGATGTGTGAAATCGGTGCAGTTCCTCTTTTATGAGCTGAGAAAACCAACAATTCTTTCAGCTTTGTGTCAATGCATTTTTCAGATACTCCCTTGAGTTTTTCAACAGTTTATTTAATAAGAAGAAGGCAACATTTCTTAACTTCAAAAGTAATAGATAATCTGTCATTTTAACTTTGAAAAAAAAGTTAAATATCACCAAAAAAGAGGGAAATGAAAGGCAGTCCATTTTTAAGTGTAGTAAGGGTTAAACTAAACCCTGAAGGAAAGTCATGCAGAAACATGCACCATGCAGGTTTTAACAGTCCTACATAAAATGGCTTTAATCTTTATTATGTTGAACCTGCAGGGTACTTTGGATATGGTCTTTTTGCATACGTGCAGTCCAAAGAGCACCTTTGTTTGCAGAATATAGGAATTTATTACTGTTTTTACAAGCTTTTAACTCACATTGTCTATAAATCAAAGACCTTCTTCCCTTTATTACGTTTTTCCCATTAAAACCGAGTGAAGATCAAATTTAAAAACACACTTTTTCAAAACCCATATACAGAAAATGATCATATTACCAATATTCTGAAGAGCCAGAGGTCTGTTTTGCTATGTTTGTTTAACCAGGCTCCATAGATCTTCAGTCCATGGCAGGAGAAAATTAGGATCATGTACCCGCTTAGCGTCATTAGTGCTGAGGTTATCAGTCCTGGCAGCAACAATCTACACAGACAAACAAAGCCAAAAGTCATTCAAACTGTCAGGAGTGATGGCAAAAAATACAGCTGTTAGTCATATTCCTGAAACATAGGGTCATGTTTGTTTGGCCAACTGAACTCACACACTTACTCTCTGTCAAACAGAAACAACCATGTGATATTCAGTAAAACATTGATGATAACAGAGACATGAAATCCGTAGGGCAGCAGTGCAGGCGTGGTATACATCCACTCATAAGCGCTCCTGCAGGGAGCAAGGATAATATTGTTAGATTCGAGGGAGAAAATACACCGCAGCAAAAAATTGCGCCTGGAGGGAAATAATCATGCTAAGTCAGAGCCATCTGCAACATGTGAAGAGAAAATGACTGCACGGAGGAAGACTAAATTGCCTCTGGACTAGGTGGAGTGATTTGCTTTCATGCAGAAATGCAAGAGGATGAGATAAAAGCATTAAGAAATAGGCACAGTTATGCAGTGGGATGCAGCCATTAGGCATTATCATAATTTGTAAATTATGTATGAAAATATGACAAATGGTGCAGAAGCCTACCTTCTGCAGAGTCCCACTAAAAAGTATATAAACATGACAAAAAGCCAAAAATATACGTAATCCCAGATAAACAGAGCCCACTGAGCAGGAGTTATGGGCGTTGAGTATTTGAGAATCACATCCTCGGTGCTCTGCTTGAACACACCTGTATCAAGTGAAGCACAGATTGTTTTATTCCGTTTGTTCCATCACTTGCTTTGCAAATATTTCAACTGGTTTAACATATGTGACAAATATTTACCTGATGCAGCACCAAATGCTGATAGAGAATTGAATGTCAATGCAATCACAAAACAAAACAGTCCAACAAACATGAGCACAGGGCGGGCGTGGCTCCGGGTTGCCATGATGATGGTCTAAGGGTAAAAGTCCACAAAATAATACAACTTCCAGTTTAGACAAAAATTCTTTAAGGATAAAAGTACAAAGATTTGAACTTAAAGCAAAACCTACCCTTCAAGTATCTACATATGTACGTTCCTCAATTTTCCCAGTTCTTTCGTAACAAATAAAGGTCCTGTATGCGCAGGTCTGAAAAAACAAATGACAGTATCTCCACCGATCACCTGTCGTGGTATGATGTGTTGTTTATTGTGTCATCCCATTTTATAGTCCGACACTGAGCACCTGTTATCTTCTCCTGTCATAAATGTCGCTCTTTAGTTGTTAAAAGCAGGGTAAAGAGTAAAGACCATGGTGTGAGGGTGTGGAAAGAGAAGACAGAAACATTAGGTTATAGATGAGTGCAAAATTTTAGAACATAACAAAATTACTGAATAAGAAGTTCAGCCTGCGTTACTACTGAGCCTCTGATATGGAATGCATTTGAACTGAAACGAAACTTCCACTTCCTTGCCGACATTAAATCATAGATAATAGATTGGGCGTAAGGTTGGTGAGAGTTCAGATCGACCAGACCTCAACTCCATACAAATCTATTTCACGGATGTGATAATTGTGTACTGAATACAACACTAAATAAATGAAGAATTATTATGAGGTTACGCCATTAGCTGACCTTGAAACCATTAGTTAAACTACTTTATTAAGCTTTGTAATGTGTCATGAGGATAGGTTTTCATTTTCATTGAATTCATTTCACTAACCTACAGTTACGAGCCTTTTTGAAAATTTTATTACTTGTTTTTCTTGGGGTTTTTTCTGTATTTGAAATTTTGAAGCTGGTTTATTATTTTTCTTCTGTGCTTGCATTCTAGGGCTGATGTGACAGTGTTAGGCTGAAAGCTTATTGTTTTTGTAATGATTTATACTGTCAATATACACTTGACATTATGCTCAATCACAAGTTGCATGTACAGCTTCCTTCCACATAGTGGCACCATTGCATGATGGTGTGGCAGCGTGCGCTTATGTGAGTGTGTGCGCTCTCCTTACAGTACTTTTGATTTACATGTACATGCAGCATGAATTCAGAGGAAAGTTCAGCAGCTGAATCACATCTGTTTAGAGGCACTTTTCACACGTACTATCAGTGGTATATAGTAACTGAATGAATTTATTCAAGTGCCGTACTTATATTTTAAAGTTATTTGCAGATTCAGATTAATGCATAACATGATGAACATATAAATTGTGATTTTAAACTATAAGCAAAGATAAGACTTTATCGATATATGGGGGAAATTCTAAAGCTATCCAGCAATGTATAAGGTAGTTAAAAGCAGTCCCGCCTTTACATGTTGATACATCTTTAATCCAAAATTAAAATATACATCATTCTGCATAATTAGTACCTTTTCCTGTCTGTAAGTTTAGTGCTTTACTTGTATGAGTATTTTTATACTGTGATTTAGCTATTTTTTCCTCAAGTAAAATATTTGAATATTTCCTTCACTGCTTACAGCCAATTTGATTTTGAGTCTCATGCATTCAAAGGAGAAACCAGTTTGTTTTCGTCAATCAGTCTCTTTCACTTCCATCAGTCACGACAGTCAACAGCAAACAGTGAGACTGATATCAGTGAGGTGACATTAAAAACAATGAAGCTGGATTATATGCATGCAATGATTTTTGTGAATCTCTTGTACACATGCAGATCATTTTAAATCCAGCGTGGAAATGGGAGACACTGCCACAAACAATGAAAATGATTAGAGGTAATTACAGAATGTGAATAGTTTGAGTGACCATGAACAGTATTAAAAAATGGGTGTAAAAATCTTAGGGTGTTAAAAAGTTTTCTATGTTTCGATAGCTTTTTTGATTTAATACAACTATTAATACAAAAACAACATTGTTAAGTAAGACCGGGACAAAATAATAACACATACATAAGTAACATAAAACAGTTGGTGGGCAGGCACACCGTGACACAGCAGCACAGCAGAGGTTCAACCTTTCTAAAGGGGGCACTCGACCCAGGAAACCTCCCCTAGCGGTTTTCTCACCTGGCACCAGATGTTACCTCGTGGCAAAGTGTTTTTAAGGCACAACAGTAATTAATGCTGATCTCCTTCAGGAGAGCTTGCATTGAAGGTTTCTCACACAAAAATGCGGTAATAAATACACTCAAAAAGCAAACGCACGCATTACATGCTAGAGTTGAGTCATAACAGCTGAAACGTGGGAGAAAATGAATGTTCTGCACTGAAGTTCTTCATGACCAAGTCAACAAGCTCTGCCCAGTGTGTGAAGCTAAATTTACCAAGAGGACTCTTGACACTGCTGTTGACTTTACAGACACATACAGAAAAGTATTTGGCTTTATTTCCAGTGTTGTTATCCCACATTGTGTCTGGATGGCTCTTTCAAGTTGACTGATTGCTGTGACCCGCGCTGCTGGCAGAGGACAAGGCCCAATTTGTCGGCTGATCATCACATAATGAATGAAATCATATCCAATTTCATGGCCGCCATCTTTGATCACTTACATTATGAGAGATATGTGCATGATGGGTATTATAAAGGATCACTGTCACTTTAGTAATAAATTATGACTCACTCTCTGACTCATGTAGGTCTCTGCAACAGTGAGTCCTCATAGGCTTCTGCATCACGCAGTGATTACATCCAAACACTGTTAAATATTTTAATACTGTCAACACATTTTTGTCAGGATGCCGGCAGGAGAAGCAATTACCTGGAACTCGCAGGGATTCAGATAAATAGAAAATAGTTTGAATCCTGATCAATCACAGAAGAGAAATTATAGCCTTAATCTTAAATTCAAATATTTAGGCATGCAAACAGCTTCATTGGCATCGTTTCTGTGCAGCATAGATTGGACAATTGGGACGTTTTTACATGAACTGTTTGGTAATTAGGGACCATGACTAACAAGCTCTGTGTATTTGGAGTGTTTATCTCCTCACAGCCCAGGCTATGTGACTTTCACGCTGTATTTGCGGACTAAATTTGTGGATCCCTCAAGAACTGAGTTGCCTCCTAATGTCATAATTAAACTGCCGTGACCAATAGAGGTGGCTGTGCCAACTAGATTACAAATGAGGATGGCAAAGGACAACAAAGGTGAGAGTGGAGAGTTCCTCTGAGTCCCAAAGCAATGATTTAGACATTATTTGGGAGGTATTGTAAGTGTTCAGACTGCAGAATATAACATTTAAAGATGTCACATATTCTTTTCTTGAGACAAACAAAACAAAATAAAAATGAATCGCCTCTTCTGACCAGCAGTAGACACCATATTTTCAGCTTTGATGGAAGTTTCACAGGGATCACATCCAATCTTACTCCCTCGCATCCTCACGTCTTTGCCTCAGACAAGCCATCAAAAGAGATAAATCTCCACATATGAAACCACTTTGGTCTGTAAGAGGCTGTCAAAATAATGTTTTCATTGTTCCCAAGGACCCTGCTTGCCACTGCTGTCTGCTGCTGTTCTGCATTATCACGGCACATCCACTTTGGACACAACACATAGGACTTTTTGTAGAATTCAATATGTGTACAGTTTGGACTGTACAAGTTTTCTCACTGCGACTACTTCCCTGTCATACAAGCCCCGGTTGTTGTCAGTGAAGTGTGAAGGCTGGAAGTGGAGGATCACAGAGGTCATCAGACGAGCCAGGTGATGTTGGATTAAATCACATTTTGTTGATTTTAAGGCCTAAAGTCACATTTTGTCAACTCAACCTGAAATTGTTATCAGCACTTCTGTTAAAACTCACTACTGTGACAAAACAACACATCAGTTTTGGAGAAATGAGTTAACATGAAATATAAAAATCCATTTTTGCTGTGGCAGTTTGGTGCTACTATGGTATGATTCTCCATTTCGTTGAAAGCTTTTGAAGGTGAAGGGAAAACTTGCTTACTTGTAATGTAATCAAAATCATGTGTCAAGAATGGTGGCAAATCAAAGGAAAATCCAATACAGAGAGATGCTTCAATGCAGAGTACAAGCATTCACTGAACGGTCTGATGAGGCTGAATATTAACCATGATATGCTGTGGTTTCACTGTCAAGAAGAAAAAACCTACAGTAAAAACCTACAGGAGATGTTTTAGATGCATGTTTACCAGGAGGTTAAAATTTAATGGGAAAAAAAACACACAAAAAAACAAATTTCTGCTACAAAAACTTAATTTGGTCAGAATTTCATATAACTTTTGTTTTTTAATAGCCATGTTAACAACGTGACTATAAGGACAAAAATACTGGTCGGTCGCTCAGTTTGTCGATTTCACAACAACTGTTAGTGTTAAGTGCTAATTAGCAAATGTTAAGATGCTAAAATTCTAATTCAAGATGAAAGTCATTATAAATATTAGAATACACCAACCTGACATTAGCCTCCTTTCACTTTTGTCAGTGTATAAGTTTTAGCATGCTGAAGTTAGCATATAGCTGAATGCACTTCCTTAGCACAGTCTATGGTTCATCTTAAACAGCTCTCAATAGCAAAACACTTTTTTTGTTTGTTTGTTTTTGTAGGCCTAAATTACTGAATCTACACGGAATCTGCTGGCAGCTTCTATTGGACTGTCACTTTACTCAAGACACTTTATGTGGTTTCCCCTTTAATTTGTCACCATTTGGGTCGTCTGTTGTTGTATATGCATTTTTCATCACCTACGCAGTAACAATCCAAATTCCATTCCTATCATGTACTGTGGTTCAACTCTTAGCTCTCTCATGTGGGCGTCATTCATCATCTTCAGCTTGGTATGGATAGCACAAACTGCATCTCCTCAAATTACGCAGCAAGCACTTACAACTAATGCAAAATTGAACCTTTAAAAAAAAAAAAGTTAAATGAAAGTAAATTGACAGTTAACTACGCAGGAGACAAAATAGTGGCCTCACAAATATGACAAGCAGTGGCTACAGAGAGACTGATGTCAATGAAAATAAGAGGAGGGTGTGCTTGGCTGTGGTTTGGCCCCTCTTTTCTGTGAAATGATTGATTATTTTATTCCAGGAGGATGTATCTTATTAAGGTTCACATACGGTAACTATGGTTGCCGTTGGTGGCAGGTAAAGAGTAATGATCCCTCCCTGACATCCCAGCTACAAAGCGTTCCTTCAGCAAACTAACATTTAAGAGCACATGTCTGCCTGCAGCAGCATGTCTCTCATTCAGCAGCCTCCTTTCTTTTCCATCCTCCATCATATACTTTCATATCCACCCACCACCCCGCCCTTTCATCTCTGAATCCAGCAGTGACAAAGCTATAAACTCCCAGCAGCACAATGCACGGTGGTTTAGCTGCATTGTTGCAGTGTCTCAAATGTGGAATTGTTTGATTCCAGGGAAGGTTTGTATGGATTTATTCCTCTCAAAGACATTTTTTCCTCAAGGTACCTTTAGCAACAGTCCCCTCGTAGGTGTTCTATAGCTTTCAGCAATTTGTGCTGTTTAATGACATGTTGTTATAACTGTGCATTGTCTATTTCTACTACAGTTTAATTTATCACATTTTTTTTCATATTTCCCAGCATCCATTGTGACATCCACCAGATATATGGAGATACTGCATTTTATGTATAACACTGTGGTCTATTGTAGCGACATCGGTAAAGGCTTTTGGTGTATTTATTTCTTTAATTTATCCGGCTAGATTGACATTACAACCTTTTATAACTTAAGTACTTTATCACTTTAGTATACAACTGAAATTGTAATTAAAAATGATCGTCTGCACAGTTTAAGAGCTGCCATTGCAGTAAAAAGCAATGACTCTCATTCATTCTTACTTTTCCTTTTTTTTTTTGTACTGAATGGGAGAGTAGGGAGATGTCATGATGAATGTGACACGGCCGACTCTTTTCAAAGGTGACAGTCTTTAGCCAATATGAGAGGAGCCCTTATGACACCTGTCACTTCAGTCAGGTGAATTAAGGAGGCACAGAAAAGGAAAGTCAGTCAGAGAAAAAGAAAAGAGGGAGAGAGAGGGAGAGGGCAAAGAGCGAGAAAAGCAAAGAGAAAGCGGTGCAGTGAAGCAAAGATAATGTAGTCACTGTTTGGTTCTCTCAGCACCTTCTACCTGTCAGTGAACAGTTCAAGCAGGAATTGCTCCTGCCTGTCTCTACCGAAAAGGACATGGCAGCTACAGAATGACAACATGGTGGCAGAAAGTAACAACACAATGCTATAGTGCCAGTATAAACAGCTCTTTCCCAAAGGCAGGAGCTCCCTCAAAGAAATTCAATGCTCTGGTGTAATGGAAGCTTACTGGAATGTATAAAACATGCTCTGTCAAGGCTGCACGTTGGTTAGAGAGACCATCCCCGAGTTGTTTCAATAACTAGAGGGTCAACGCTTCAATTTGTGCAGCTGCTATGTGTCCACCTGCACCTGTTTGTCCTGTCTGCTGAATACTTCAGCACAGCTTGCTCTATGCTAAATGATAAAACTGTTGGGGTGAAAACAGCAGTGTTTGGACACAAAAATTAATTGAAAGAATCATTTATTTTTTAAAGTAATATTTATTTTGCTTCCTTTTTAAGCGTTAGATTTAAATTTCAATATTGCTGTTACAAATCTAACTGTGTATTATATATATTGCTACGCCCTTGAGCAGGTTAGCTCTGGTTAGCTTGAAGCTGGATGGGACAGCTAGCCTCACCCTTTCCAAAGATAACAAGTCGAAGCTCACTGATAAATTAAATTAGTAAATTAATGAAAATATAATACATTAAAACAATTAACAAATATAGTATTGTTTTAACAGCCCAGCACTTAACAACAGAGAGCTAGGCTGGTTGTTTTCCTCCTGTGCTAAATTAAGCTAACCAGCTGCTAGCTTTAGCTTAGTAGGTACATACTGCATAATGTACAACTGTGAGTAAGAAGGAAAATAAGCATTTCCCAGAATGTTTACCACACCTTCAGTCAACAGAGAAAGTATCTGCTACTATTTTTAGGACTATTAGCCAAATGAATAAGCTATTGCTTGAGTATTTTATCCATCATTTCAAACATTTCGGTCCAGCTTCACAAATATGAAAATTTGTTGTTTTCTCCGTTTTGTTCATAACCTTGGGATTTTAGACTGTCAAGGTATTTGAAGACATTACCCTTGGGCCTCAGCAACTTCTAACTTTTTCTTGACTCAGTGATTCATTGATTGGATAAAACAGTTTGCAGCCTTATAATATCTACTTCAGTGTAAGAATGCTGCTGATCGTTCAGTATATGGAAAATCTGACAATCTGTGGAGGATGTTCTCATGTAGCACTGATGTTTGAAGCCTACAGATCCTTACATTACAGCTGGCTCAGGCCTCAAACTTTTGCCTTAATCCACAAATCTTGTTACAGCTTGCTCACCCACTAAACTGACAGATGCCTGCTTTAACGTTTTTCACTTGTGCTCTTTAATATTTAATACCTTGCTATGAATTTCTTTTGTAAAGTTTAGGGAAGTGTGAAAAGCACAAATCCCAGAGGAAAATGTGGGGCTAAGGATGGATGAAGGAGGGCAGCCGCATGGATGTGGAAAATAAAAGTATAAGTGCTGCCAGTTCTGTTCAGGAAAATGAAGAATTAGATTTTCAAACCCCAGTGGATGAAGAGAGCTTTTTCCAACACTTCCAGTGGGAAGAGTCCATAGGGTTCACATTAAAGTACAGACTTTTACAAAGTGCACTGTAAAACAAATGGATAGTGGACCTTGTAGACTACATTTGACTAATTCGTAAGACTTCATCACTCATCAGTTATTCTGCCATGAATTCACTAAGTGCATTTGAATGAACTCAATCCACAGAGGACTGTGATATGATGAGTTCATCCATGCGAAAAATGGTCCCTCGGCCCTTAAAGGACCAGGTATGGATGGCACACGCACAAATTAATGTGTGCATATGCAAACACACAAACAGATCCCTCATTGAAGGCAATGTGTTGTTGTGATATCGACATTTCTAAGGCTTTAATTTTTATTTATTTTTGTTTTCAGGCCTCATGGAAATACTCATTGTGTATTCCGCCCCCTGCGTCTGAATTATTCAGCTTCAATGCCATTTCTATTCTTAGTACTGTACTTGTACTTGTGTTTGGATGGCCGCAGAAGAATCTGAAGTATACAGTAAACAAAATATATGTTTTATAGTCCCTGCATACTGCTCTGCACATTAACTTGGCTCTTTCGTGTGAATACTGTGGGTAAGAAGGTTCAAATGTGTGCAAGAGCATATGTAATGAGTAATGGTTTTCTTAGGCTGCAAGATGTGCAATTAGAAAAAGCAACATGTTCCTTTAAGACCAGCATGCTGTCACCATCTGCTCATTGTATTAAAAATGTGCATAAATACTGCAAAGTTGAAACTAGATGCTGATGTTTACATGTCACTTTACAGGCTGGAATTAATTTGCCACAAGACAAAGAGGCCTGAATTAAATCAAGTCGAAAAAGCGATAGAGTCTTCAAGGGAACATCAAAGGTTTGCAGACGTCCCCCTGGGCTGTTTCATGAGAACCGATCGAAAAAATGCTTTGTGGAAACGTGCTCACTCTCTCCCATCCAGTGAAACTGATTTGATCCAGCCACGCCTCGTAGCTGACATCTGCTAATCTCTCAAGTCTGAAATTGTTGTGAGAGAAACATCAGAATAAGGTGAAGCTGAAACTATTGGTGACATCTGCTGCATGCTGCTGCTGCTGAAGCGATCAATATGCTGCTACAGATGAAAACATGAGTCTGTTTTTATTTCAGATGTTATGCAATTCAGATTCCCTCGCTAATTCATCCATCATTTTACATGCAACATTCATCACCATAAACAAAAATTGTTTTTGATGTTTTGAAATTACATTTTTTTTAAAAACTCATTAAGCTTGTCACCATCACAAGGCTGTCATTGCTATGGCAGCATCTGCAGAATTATTAATGATGTGCAGTGATAAATAATTCACATTAATAAGGCTTGTGCTTCATCTGCCTGCATCATAAATATGATTAATCAAATACATTTCACTGTAATTATAAACTGCAAGATTACTCTACTGAAAGAGGCAATAAGCAACAATGCAAACTGTGTTAGTTCTTAAACTGACTTGTATGAAAGCATACATAACAAGCAAGAAATACACTGTGGCTTTATCAAGGAGTACCTTGAAAGAAAGCTGAACAGAAGCAGAAGCTTTGACAAACTGTCAAAGTAGGATTTAAGGTAATTGTGACAACAAAGTAATCTAACAGTTATTTTGCACTCTCTGTCATCTTTTATATGTTTGCAACTATCTCCTCTTGCCATGAATTATTGATAAATATCTGGCTGTTGCATGTTGAGCCAGAGAGAGAGGTAAAACATGGAGTGGATTAAGCCAGAGAGAGGATCTTCGAGTGGCCTAAGGAAATGCTGCAACAGTCACTCATATTTGATCTGACTTATAAAATGGTTCAGACTATGGGAAGTCTACTGAACAGTGGAAAGAACCATTGGGACATCAGTCGGGGAGTTGATAAAATCTGGCACTGATGATAAATGTGATATTAAACAAAACAATGTAGAGACTGTGTGAATAATACACATTTAAAATACTACAGCACCTCTTATAGCATGTCCATGTCTTTCTGCTCTCACTTTGTCATATTAGGTTGCAGTATGACACGTTGATGCTGGTTGTCATCCCACGTACAAAAGGAAAATCTTTTAAGAGTAATTAGTCATTTTATATGCTTTTGTATATTGATTGTTACAGATTTTCTCCTCCTTACACTTGTATTTTGAGTGTAACTCACTTGCCAAAAAGAGCCAAAGCACACATAAACAAAGATATATACTGACCTGTATAATTATTTTGTAATATTGTTATCTCAAAGTCTTTGGGAAATGATAATTCTGAATATCTGATTATGTGACAGCCTTTTTTGAGATATAAGTGACCATATTTGGATGGGATGTAGAGTTAGGGAGGATAAACATTCTTACCAATAAATGTGTGATACCTACCAGAGTGCTTGCAGACAGCTGTTTCTCAAGGATTTTAGTTTAAATATAATGAGTAAGATTCTGTATTAATGTGGAAATAAGCTAAAGAAGCATAAACCATTTTGCATCACACTGTAGACATGTTTATTTCTGCTGTGAGTTTTGGCTTTTTAATATGAGGCACTGTGGGGATTAATCTGTTTTCAGAGCCAGCCTCAAGTGGACATTTAAGGAACTGCATGTGAAGCATGTCTCTTACATCTTTAAATTACATCTTTAAATAAACATCAGTAAAAATTCAGTCTTGTTGAATTGTGTTGTTGACAAGCCTTGGGGTTCGGTTCATAGGATTTTATTTATCTTTAACAGGCGTATCTGTGTATTTTTTTTCTGCTTCTCAGCCTCAAGACAGTTTCTGACAAAGCCAAGCTATTTAACACACTTTGATGTGTAGGCTTGCATCATGAGTGTACTGTACTTGTGAGATGCTGTGACGCAAACAGGATCACACATGCCTCCTGAGGGACATGCTGCACCAGAACAAGTTCCCCTCAAGACACCCCCCCACACACACACACACCTCATGGATGGCAGTGCTTGTTGTTCTACAAGGACAGCTCTTAAAGACTTACTGCAGTCTGACTTTGGCCTCCCCCTCAAGAAAAATCAGCCATTTAACTGGGATCAGTGGGATTAAACCATTACATTACAGTCAAAGGGAGAGTGACCGTAAGAAAACTTGCTAATTTGGTCAAAATTAGCAGAATTTGCAGAGAGTAGTCACCTCGGTTTATTCAAAATGCTGCACTTGCAACATACTAATCAGCCTTTTTTGCATACAGAGAAAATGTGGTCACTCAGTATATATCTCATAGTATATCTGCTCATGTTTTCTCCCTCTCCCATCCTCTCCAGGTTGTGTGTTGTGTGATGGGAGAATATTGATTTCACTGACACATTCAGGGAATGCCTTTATTGACTGACTGCCACCAATAAATTGTTGATTGCTAGTTGATGAAAAGGCGTCAGGCTTCTGGAAATCCCTTGATAATGTCTCAGTGGAGACATTTTCTTAAGCGGCGTCACATCCAACTTGGAGTCATGCACTCTATTCTAAATGCATGGCTGATTTTTCTTGAGCCTGAGGTCCAAAGTCCAGACGAACACAGACCAGTAGCCTACAGCAACTTCAATCTTTGCTGCTGCCTCTTTTGCCAGGGCGTGCAACCTTGTTATTAGATCCAGGCTGCCTGACAGGCACAGAGCAGAGGCCCGGCTGGTTCTCACTCTCTCCCAGCAGAGTCGCCTCCAGTCATTCATCAGGATCACTGCAAGAGAGAGACGGAGCGATGTGAGAAGTCTGTGAAATGAGCCTGTGTGCACTATGTGTGCGTCTGTTTTTCTACATATGTGTGTGCGCTAGAGAGAGGGTGACTGAGGACATTGTACAAAAAATTGCACTCCATTATATCCTATTTAATATTATAAGCCTGTTTGGTTATGAATACAAGACAAGGTAATCAAAGTTTAATATTTACCCCAATGTGACCACAAATAAATATTATCAAAGTACATTAAATCAGACAACATCTGTAGATGAAACAAAAGCTCCTTGAGTAGGAGCGTTCATCTTTTAACATGGTATTCATCAGCAGATGGATTTGTCAAGTTGAATTTTAGATAGTCAAATTTCTATTTTTTTTTTTTGAGTCTACTCATGTTGGTTTAAAGATTAAGAATAATTCTTTAAAAAAGAAAAGAAAAAAATGAAAAAGTTAATACAGTTTGTAATTAGGCTACAGTAAGTTAAGTAAATATGCTTAACAGTTTAATTTTAAAAACACAACTTGAAGTCCATTTTCAAGCAGGACTTCCTTCTTCACTGAAATCTCTTTCTAAAAAAATGCAAGTAAGAGGATGTTTTTAAAAGACTACAGTGCTACAGCCTATAAAACCTTAAATATATTGTAACTGATACATAAATAAAAAAATATAAATAATTGCTTCTATAAGCCTCGTATCAATACTGAGTATTGATTTAGGAGCTAGCCTTGAAAGTAACCTAGCAAAGATTAGCCTTTAGCTGTTAGGCTAGCTCTTAGCCCATCAATTGGCGCCAGCCATCAACTGAACCTAATTACTGATCAATTAAAAGCACCTGGGGTCACTTTAATTAGACTCCAGGCTACAATGCCCCCCCTTTTTTCTGTGATAACATTATGACAACAACAGTTATGAAAATGAAAACATGTCTCATATTAATCACCGCTGCTATGAATCTAAAGTTTTGTGGCTGTAGATAAAATTTAAAGTGTTTTGCGGTCATGTGTGTGTAAAGTGTTGGACGCTGGATGACTGTGCGCCGTCGCAGGATCCACGCCGCGGACTCCACGCCGGACTTTCCCTCCCTCCGTTCATGTGAAGCGCTGTTTCATACGTTCAGTGATGCCTCTGCAGCCCACAGACGGAGCGATACAGGAAGATACTACACTGTGTGGGACCTTGCCATCCAAGTGACGTCCTATTTGATAAATCCCGACTTGTTAATTTCTCGTGGCAGAGCCGCAATTTCGGCGAAAATCGGAGGATTACTCTCGAGGGCTTCTCGGACCGACTCTCTGCTGTGTTGACAAGGTAGGAGGCAAATGCGTAAATTGTTTTCTCGTTTTCATTCATCTTGCAGTGAGAATTTGTTTGCACTTGTCATCACTTATAATAGACGCATCTCTTTTATCAACACATGTTCGGTCGATTACTACTTTGTTTCTTGTATGTGCAGCGCTGAACGTCATGTTGTCGGATTGTGCATCATGGATTGAATTCCTTGTGTACATTTTCCATAAGTTTCTTGCAAAACGCAACACTTAGAGGAATTATTGAAAGCGTTTCAGCAAAGTTGTCAAACTGCATCTGCCTCCTGTGGAGCACTGACAGCCACCCCTGCCACTTTGCCTTAAGTAATAATGAGGCATGGTTCAAATATCCAGTCACCGTAACCGTGCGCCTTGACAGAACCGCCGCGTCTGCACCTGCGTCTTTGGCATTTCTAAAATGAGGATAAGATGCAGGATTTTGCAATGAAGACAGCTTGTTTTTTAACATTGGAAACACAGGAAAAAAATCTCAACGGTCTGCTGACACTTGTGGGATCAGTAGAACATGTGCCGTCACATCACTCCTTGGCTTTGAGGTGTTAATCTCACCACATCTTCCTGGAGTCTGTGAAGCCTTGCAGGCTATAAACGCTCCACTGATGGCTACCGGAGCACCATGCTTCGCTCCTATAGCCACGTCAGTGAGCTCCATGGGCTCATTCAGGCTCACCGTCAGCTTTGGAGACTGACTCGGTGTTGCATGTGCTCTGCAGAGTGACTCCAGCCTGAATGTGTGTTTCCAGCCATTAAAAAGGCTGCCACAAGTAGTAGTAGCTCATGAATCAGTTGGCACAAACGGACAGCGTCACATCTGTAAATTACTCTCCAGACTAACTCCAGCTGCGATGTGAATGGATCACTTGTCAGATGCAAACCAGTTGATGTACCAGAATGAAGCCGTGCTAATGGCTCCTGGTGTAGATGAAAATTATACGCTATTAGAATAGACTCTGTAATTATCCCTGTGTGTGTGTGTGTGTGTCAAGGGGCACTGAGCCAAGAGGATAAAAAATGCAATTGTTATTCTGACTTCAGCTGATGCAGAGCAAGATTCAAGGACGAGAGGAAGGGATCAAGGCTACGAGGTCAACCAAGTGTAAAGAAGCCATTAGTAACCTACAGAAAAAGAGTCAACCAATTAAATCACACTGACAGATTGACTAAACTGACTGATCCTCCAGGTTTGAGGTGATGTGCTGCAGAATAAGAGGCATATTTAATGATTTCCCCCCTCTCCTCTTTATCTTGTGTTTCTCTCTGAGTCCAAATGAAAGGCACTGCAAGGCAGACATTTTTTTTTTGTTGCAAGCGTTCCCTCTTATCTCAAAGAAGCAGCGCACAGTCCCACAATCTGTTGATCTTCCCTCAGCGCCTGTGTCACTTCCCCAAACCATAAACGTACGCTTTCCTCGTTAAACACAAGGCCTCGGCGTCTGCTCCCCTTCCCATCCCCCCTGTCAGAGACCCTGTGCATCTCGCTCGTATGACTGACTGCGATGGCTTCATACAACTGTAGATATGGAGTGTTGGAGTGATCATTAGCTGCCTTTTCTCTTTGCCTGTCAGATAATGATGGACTCTGTGTTGAACTCTCAAGCCTGTGACCGTGCTTCATTAGCTTCCTATTTGTCTCTACACTGTTATCAGCTGTTCCAGCTTCCCTCCTGTATCATTTCGTCTCCATCACCTCACAGAAGATGAGAAAATAAGATCCCGTGGTCCTTTTGTGACCGCCTTGTCATGTCAATTTGCAGATTATCCTGCTAAAGTTGAACGGAGCTGCACCACTTCAGTTAAAACACAACGAGATCTGCTCTGCTACAAAATACCTGTAAATGCAGCCTCAGCCACTTGTTCCCCAGATGCTGCCTGTGGAATATTAAGGATGCTTTTGAGGGTAGATAAGGACTGTTGAATATTTAAAAATCTATGTACTTTTCACACTTCTTCCATACCAAGTAAGCTCGCTTTGCCTTATAATTATGCAGATAATGCTGTGCGGATGTAAATGTGTCACCACTCTTGTTTGTGTGTTTACCGTCCTGTTTTGAGCTCGTCTTTGAAGCCACAGAACCCTGAAATTAAAATGAAATTATGAAAGGACCATCAGATTTAAGCAGCCTGAAGGGCAGAAGGAGACTAAGCCTACTAGTGGCACAAATATTGCTTTCTAACACCCGGAGGGTTTACAATAAAAATAAGGGATGATGACAGCAAAGAAGATTCTGCAACGCACAGCGATGACATAGCTGTTACTCATAACCTGCCCCCCTCAGGTTTTATTAGGGCAGGCCAGGAGTCACAATCGTGTCGTAATGATGGTTGTGGATGACAGCAATGATGAGTCAGCTCCAGCAGTATTCTCTGATGTGCTGTAGTTCCAGGCTGTGTTCTTTTCTTTGTTGAATTTTAATTACGCTGTGCTGTTCTACAGAGCAGAGCTCCGTCCGGTCCCACTATCCAGTTGCTCTTTAGTGGTCCACATATGAGAACGGGACATCTCCTGTTTCCAGTGCGTCTCTCTCTCTCTCTCTCTCTCTATCTCTCTCTCTCTCTATCTCTCTCTTGCACCAATAAGACGTCCTTGTTTGGCTTGAGGGGACTCTTGAAGCACTCCTGCACTGGTGCTGTAATCTTTGGCTGCACACTTAGCTGCTGAGATTGGCCGTATGGGAGCCGTCAGCTGGCCAATTTAATTTCTCCTGTGGATTTCTCTTTTTTTTAGGGGGAAACAAGCTGTGTGTGTGCTACTTCTGGAAACAAGTGACGCGCTGTATGTTTTTGTATTCCAAACTGTGAGATTAAGAAAGAGAGCTGAACTTCCTCATAATGTCTGTATTTACAGAAGAATTCAGGCTCTCATGAGGAGTGTGTGTGTGTGTGTGTGTGTGTGTGTGTGTGTGTGCTGCTGCCTGTGAAACAGGCCTCACTGTACCCTGCAGATTGTTACTGACACTGAACATAGACTCAGCGCTTGAATAAATTTGCTAATCCAGCTCCCTGAGATGATCTGCCTTTTGAGGCATTTTAGGCTGGAAAAACACTTTCTGCTCTGTAGGATTTATACTTAATAACTTGTCAGCAGTGGCTCGAACATGTTCATTTAGCCGGCCTATTTACTTAATTGACAGATATAATTCATTTGGAGGTCAAAGCCATTACCCCGATGTTGTTGTGCTTGGGCTGAAGCACGAGGCAAAGTACATTACACTTCCTGATGATGTCACTTTGCTGTACATACAGTATTCTGCTGTGTGCAGCAGATTTTAACTCACAGCTATTGAATGTCTGATGAAGAACGTTGTTTACCATCACAGCTTCCCTTCATGCCTGCAGGACTCACTGTGCCTCAGGCTTTTACTCTTTGTTAGTGTGTGTTTCTCTCCCCACGTCATAAACACACAATGTCTTATCACATTGTTATCTCCCCACAGTTCTGTCAGATTTTCTATTTTGTCCATCTTCCATGAGCGAAGAGTTGCTAACAGCCACGCAGCTGCTGCAGTCTCACCTTTTTCATCTTCACAGACATGCAGTGGTACCGGGTCCCGTTCCATGTGTGATGCCATTCATGACACAGCACGCTTTGTTGGAATGCTTCAGCGTGATAGCCTGCTTTTTATTTGCCTTTCACCCGAAACTAGGGCACTCATTTGTAAATATAAAGACATACTGTAGACCTGCATTCGCCAGGGGACAATGTCAATTCTGGTGGGAGAGCAAGGGAAAGGGGAAGAGAGGCATGTTTGTATGTCTTCCGGCTATTGGAGCATGCTCCGACTGTGAAAGGCCACGGCCATTGTTGGGTAACATAATCCACCAGGGAGGCCTTGGGCCAGACACTGGGGAGGACTGCCTGTCTGGCCTCACTCTCCCTCTCTCTCTTAGTACTGATGCATATCCCTTTCTGTGCTGGAATCAGCTGCTGAATGCTAAGCAATTTTCAAGTGTTAACTGAACTTGCTTGTGGGGCGGTAGCGCCCACATCCCATTATTATTGCCATTCTAAACACAAACTCCCTGCTAGCTGACTGGCTTGTTTAAACAGTCTTATTGATAGCAGGTATATTCTGATATTCTTCACAAGGGACTGAATGAAGCAATATAGACAAACAAATACCTCCTCTGGGAAGAAGTCATTCCAGAGATAACTCTCTCTCTGGATGGTTTAAATGAAGTATGGTGGCGTGTGTGGTCACCTGCAGAACTGATACCAACAATAACATGTCTGTGAGCAGCAGATATGCGGTTTAATAGTAAAATCTGTGGCTCACACTGGATTATACACAGACTCATGCTTCAGGATTGGATTGCTTGATATCTAATAAGTATAGACATTATTTCCCATTATGGAGAGGGAAATATACTGTAGTGGGCTATGCACAATCACATGCATGCAGATTAGACATTAAGGGAAGATCTACCTGCTTCTGGCTGCCTGATCAGCTAATCTTTTGTGCAAACTGCACATTGTGTGTTTTCTGTATGTCAGCTTTATTGCAATCCATAGCTCAGTTTGTAAAGCCAGGGGGTTATTACAGTATATGGAAAACATTTATGTTCATTAGCAAGTCTACTAGAAATTGTTTTTTTCTCTTATTCTGACTGAATTCCAAATTTAGAATCAGGTTTATTATCCAAGTATTCATGCACATGTGGGTCCAGGAGATTAACACTGTTGGGCACCTGAGTGTACCAAAGCAAAGGTACAAAAAGATTAGCAATCATGCAGTTATTATGTGCAACAAAGAATCAGCTGAGAAACCTTTTTTTTTTCCTCTGTTGTTGTTCTATGTAGTGGCACTGGTCTGATTGATTGCTATGTTTACAATAAACAGGTCTCTGTTCTTTTCAAACATTAGTTCACTTCAATTTTTTCCCCTTTTTTAGGATTGAAGCAAATAAATTTTAAATAAGAGGCCTGGTAGATGGCAACAAGTCGATTTTCAAATGCTTACATCATACTCAAGACATGGTGTATGAATTAAATAAAAAAGAACATAAGGAGCACAGACAAACGTGGGACACCCATCTAACAATGGAATGAAATAAAAAAGGAAACAATCCTGTATACAGGAACTTAGTAGCAATGAATTAAACTACAATAAATATGTATTTCATGATGCTGTACAGTAGTAGTTGAAAATACCTGTTGCAGGAGTCTCCAGACGAATTTCTAAATATACTTAGATAGACTCACAAAATGTTATTTCTACCATTACATTTGCTCTGCCTCTAAATGTGGATCATTATGTGTTTTACAATGTCTTAAACTAACTGCAGCTGCAGTCACAGCCACCATAAAACTGATCAGGCACACTTTGATATGTTTGAGATTTCTGGTCAGGAGTAAAATAATTGCTGAGCATAGTTATCCACTAAGAACGGCCCTGAACGATCTTAGGTACTTTTCTTATATAGTGACGGTCCATCACCTCTATTTCTAACTTAATCAGATATCATCAAAAGTCAAATTACAGTCGTGCTTTTTAAATGATTTTCCTGGAAAGGTTCTCACGTTCATTTTTTCTGCTTACGTCACATTCTTTGTGTGTGAATGTCTCCTTGCGGCTAAAGGAAGCAGACATACCTCTTGTTTTAATTTGCATCATTTTGCTAGCATAGATTAAAGGCGCATATCCATTAAAAAAGCAATAATGTGTCTGAAATGGCACTGTGCTAATGTTTGTACAAACATCATGCATATTTGAGAGCAGGGTTTCCTCATTTAATCCCAAACATCATTTAGGGACTATTTAAGGATCTGGATATCCAGTGGCAGAATTGTACACTGATTTCTTCTTAGCACAGATTGTTGCATGTGTACACAGTAAAGCCAGACTCTCATTTGCATGCAGACTGAAACTTCAGAAAGTCTAGATCGCTTGTCGACTAGACTGACAGCGATGAGACAGTGATGAGAGCCTCTTTTGAGAAGATTTTGACAAGATCTGACTGTTTTGGCAGGAAGCACTAAAGATTATGAAAACCATGGAACAGTGTAAGGTAATCCTGTGCAGTGTGTCCCCCCCTCGAAACTGAATCACATTTTTTGGACCAAAGAACAGGCAATTTTTGTTATCTAAACAGGGCCAGACAAAAACATTTTACAACATATAGTGAATTGCTTGTTATTGAACAGATAGGCCCTCATGACTTTTATAGTATGACAAGAGTCTAGACAGGATAATAGCTGTCATCATCCAAACAATTTAAAAGGTGTCTTGTTCCTGAGACGTCTTCATAAATTATTTTATCGGGGATAATATTTGCGCGGCAATCATCAAACCTTCAGCCGTCTAGATGATGGGGTGAGTATTGGAACAGGAACGGGCCGCAGTCGGTGTCACGTCAACCCACTTAACCCCCACACAGCGCAGGTGTCACATCCTGTAATAACAAATTAATGTGACATTTTCACCAGTCCCAGACATTGATGGTGGATTTCCGATCCAGCCCAGATGCAAGAGAGCTTCCTTTGTTGTGTTTGTGTTTCAGTTTTACTTAGTCTTTGTTCAGTGTCACTAACAGCTCTGCCACTTTTGTGGTTTATGAAAGGGAATAATAATTTTAAAAAGTGAAACATCATCCAGATTAGAAGAGATGTGACTCAGAGGCCACTGGTCTGAATTCCAACATTATCTTGAAAAGAGCAGGTGGGATTAAGGGTGATTAAATGTTATAAACTGGAGATGATGAGTTTAAAAGATGTGTGCATATAGAGGTCAGAAAGCATTTATTGAAAGATATTATAGAGTTGCATCATGGGAAATGGAGGATTTAATGTTCTGGAGCATTATTGCTGGTTCACAATACTTCCTCCTGGCCCACCGGTGCTGTGTATGAGTGGCAATGCAGCCCCACAATGTGCAGTGGTTTGGGAATAGTTAACACCTAACTTATGCACATGCATAGTACTTATCTGGCAGGTCTGGACAATAAATCATTTAAAAAACCCAAAGTAAGGATATCTTGACTTCTGCTACTTGGTCATTCAAATTTGGTTGCAAATTTCTAGAAGTAAACACCTGGTGCAGTAGAGCTTCTGTGACTTTGCATCTAATGTACAGACCTGAAAGAAGAAGATAATGCTGTTAAATAGACCATAGTTAACATTAGAACCTAAGATTGTCGAATAGTATACAGGGAAGATTTTGCTTTCCCTACAAACTGAGTGTTTGTACTTTTATATTTAAAAGTCAAAGCCTCGCTGATATTAAAATCTCTCTTTTCCCTTTAATTAAATTTTAGAATGTGTTGGCTGGCACTGTGGCCGGTTCGTCTCATTCTATTACTTCCTGCAATATTTAAAACACGTTGCAGCGTGCCAAATATATTAAGTTTGCTGTGCCTTCTTCGCACTAAAAGCCACAGCATGTTACCTTAGTTGAATGCTTCCGATTTGAAGCAGCAGGACAATGAAATGTTGGGTTTCGTAATAGTAGCAGCCTCATGCAGCTCTGACATGGAATTAGGAGAGCAAACAGTGAACAGTGAGGCTGATATCAGTCGGATAAAATAAACATTAATGCTGGATTACACGCTGCATCGTGTCCTGAGCATACTATTTGCAAAGTCAATCAATTTGAATCCCACGTGGGATTGGAGGACTCTGCCACTGAAAATACAAAACACAATAATAACAGAAAGTAAATTCACTGAATGGCTATTGCTAAAAAAAAGCTCTAGCTCCATAGGCTCTAGGTTTTTTTCATATCATATTTTTTCCCTGGATGGTGAAGCAGCTTGTTGCTCACAGTGTCAGTTTGGTGAGGATTAGCTCGGTGGACGAGTGAGAGGGGGGGCTCCTCTTGACCTGCCAGCATCCCTCCACGCCACAGCCTTCTGCAGTGCCCTGTAGCAGCTGGCCTGGCTGCTTCTCAGTGGTTGCGACAGGAGAAGCAGGAAGATGATGAATCAGGGGGCATGACGAAGATCTTCCTAGCACTGACTCCTCTCTGAGTCGCTGGGCACTGTCACGCAGTGAGAGAGTGTATGATCACAGTTACATTCAGCCATTTTAAAGCTCATAGGCAAGTGTGGTTCTGTAAGGCTGGTGCACAGTCCTGATCCACAGGGCAGGTTTTATATGTCTCTGCAATTTGCAACATTGTTTTATTGAAACTCATCAGAATTCAATTAACTCCCTATTTAATAGTCTTTTAAATTAATTATTATTGCCTATTTAAAAAAAAGCCCTTTGCTTCAGCACAGAATACAGTTGTTGGCATTAGCGTGTCCCGTGCCTGTCAGTGTCCTCATGGGAGGTCCACGCTGTCATGTGACCCAACATGAAGGAAAGCCTTTGCTTGCAGAGCGCCTGTTTATTTAAAGTAGGGAGATTTATTTAAGACCTTGTTACACAAGATAAGCTGTAAAGGTACAGCTCTAAATGGAATGGAAGAAGCTATTTGTAAATGTCCACAAGTGCCGGGCTCTAAGTGCCTGGCTGAGAGATGAATAGAGGCGATAAGCAGGAGAGGGTAATTTTAACAATGGGTATTTTAAAAGGAAGATATTTTGTGATGACAACCCTTAATTGATCTCATCACTTTTGAACAGTGTGCAATGTCGTTTTTTTATTGAGCTCATCCAAATGCTGACAGCACTCTGTCAGTTCAGAGAAAGTTATAGTTTGAAGTAGGGCTTGTGTGGCCCGATTGTCTGAGCACAGATTTTGATGAATCAGTGGCGGAATTTCCTCCCTGCTCCGGCCTGACATGCTCAGCACATGGGCTCACTTTGATCCCTTCTTTGACAATAAGAGCCCAAAAGAGATGGTCTGAGGCGAAGCTGACTACGTAGGGAGGTCTGACACAGTCGTTTTGGATCCAAAATGGCGTCGGCTCCGACTGAAACCCCCCTCGTGGGCTTGAGTTTAATTGAGAGAGCCCCTCAAGCGTGCCGTCAATCTTCCCAGTAGAGGAAACCCTACAGAGAACTTTTCCTGCAGTGAAAAGTAGAACTACTCATTGTCCTTCTGTGCCAGCCAACAAAGCTCGCAGCTCTTCTATCTCCTCCTGTTGTGAGAGAGTATCAGCCACTACTCTTTAAAAAAAAATTCATGATGTCGACATTGAAGTGGTGAGATTTATATATACATAAATTGCACTTGGCCTATATGTGTATGCAGTACATGCATATAACATGCAGTAATCTTGATATGGTTGCGTCGTCCATAGGATTAGTTTGGATTAGCACAGCTATCCAATTTCATATTACACTAGGAATAATCTGTTTTTCAACTAATAACATTAATCTTGTTGGAAAAACATTTTTCTCACATGGAAGTGACTGCACCGCTTTTGACCTGACACTTAAATAATTGATAAAGAGGCAGGATGGAAGGCCCAGATGTAATCATAACATACGCTGGAGTTTTATATAGGGCCCATGTACTGTGGAATGCCCATGTGAGGGAAGGCAGGGCCCTAAACTTCTGCCAGATTTCATTTCACGCTCTGCAGAGCACAGCCTCTGAGACGGTGACATTTACATGGCCCTCTATACCACTGCCAGTTGCTGCAGGCCCAAGGCACTGGCTAAATCAGGCACAAGGGCCAATGAATGAGGAGGCGACGCGAGCGGGAGAACAAGGAGGAGATGGCTAATGCGGCGCTGTGCAGAGGAAGCACACAGAAAACATTAGTTTGCATTGAAAGGATTGTATCACATCACAGCTGTTGTTAGGCTAAAGACTATTCTTTCGAGGGATGTGCATTATGTGAAATACATGAGTATGCAGTGTTAAATGGCATCCTTTCCCCCGATCATCGCCTAAATGTAGCATTATATGCAGCATCTGAAATGACCTCTTGCTGCTTTGAGCAGCAAATATGCAAAGCCATGAACTCCCACAGACATAGGCATCATTCTAACATAAAGTCCTGTATGTGCAACAGAGTATTGACTGTTTGTGTGGGGGAGGAGACCATTGTTCAGTCAGTAAGACCAGCTTTTCCAGGGATTATCTGCTCCGAAGAGCGAATGGTCATCTCCCAACCCAAAGGTCATTGGGCTAGTTTGAATGTTAGTTAACCCCTCCTGCCCGACTTCAACTTACTCACTCTATCCCTCACTAATCTCATTGGGTCCTCGCCTCTAGTAGCTTACCACCTCACCCAAGCCAGCATGAGTAGTTTAGTCCGTACTGAGCTTCATACTGGCTCTTTTCTCCATGATGGCGCTCCCTGTGAGAGGTTTCCCAGTAGGTTGAAATAAACATGCAGAGCAGCTGCATACGCTGAAATGTTTCTGGCTGCAATCAAAGGAAACCCTCTGGCAACAGGAGAATGTTTCTTCCTCTGAAACCATTACAGGCTGCTTTCACAGGTCTTCCAGTAAGCTCCTGAAATTGTATAAAGACAAAGCACATTTGCCTTATATAATAACCGCACAGAGCAACTTGGGCATCATCTCCTCACGTTGTCGAGAGTGCTCTGCTGCGGAGCCAGTTTGGCACAAATTCCCTGCTCCCTATGCTTTTGTTTTTGTTCCCTGGCAAGTCACTTTGCTGTAATATTTTTTCCCAGGTGGTGTGAAACTATATGGAGCCGTGTGTGCAAACACAGCAGTCAGAGGCGACTGGGAGCTGGTTCAAATGAGAAAGCTGGGGAGTTGTTTGTGAGACAGCCTTTTTATTGTCCACAGAAATGTTTTATTAAAGTTACATCATATTTTACTAAAATGTGGAGCTATAAGTGAATGGAATGGAATATGATCAGATACAGAAGGGGAAGACGCAGATGGACCAACTGACGTCAGAGCAGGTGGAGGTCAGCGTTGCCACCACGCAGTCTAAACCGGTCTGTTCATCACAGCGCTGTGAATCAATACGGCTGACAAGCAATTGCTAGTTCATTACCATGTGGTGAATTTAGCTGTGGCGCTTACTAACCGCCATAATGAGGTGGTAACAAAGTTATGGAATCATTAGTGAGCATGTGTCCCGGCAGGACAGCAAGGGAAAGCGAGCTTGGGGAGGTTACAGCATGACAGATGGTGGCTGTATGTGTGTGAATGAGTGAATGCTCGACGCTGGTGCTCAGTGTTGTTTTTGCACTGAAACGAGTGAAATAAGGAGCAAATATCGGATGATTTTAAATGTGATATACTGATGATAGCAGGGTCTTGTCTGGTTTCATTGCAGTTTTTATATACATCACTAAGGTTATTCACAAGTAGCCTTTTTACAGTCTTGATGCAATAGGGTTTTTTGAACCATTAAAATACTGGTTATACGTATGGTTGAATCCATGTCCACTGTCCTCACAATCTGTCAGTTATCGTCATTTACCTTCACTTAATATAGTTGGATTCAAGGCTCCCTAATCATTCATCTGAAATAATAATGCAAATGGAACAAAACCATATGTCATGTTTGCATTAATTCCTGGATTATCTCTTGGTTTAAAGAGACAATCATTTGTCAAATTAAGTCTATATGAATTACAGAAGCCAGCTGACAAACTGACTGTTATCAGTCTATAAACCATGTGAGTGAAGCGTGGTGTAAAATGAACGTGCCTCCTTGTGTGACGTTTTTAAGTTCGGCCATAAATCACCATGTTGTGTGCTGGCTGCAGGGAGAGAAAAAGGGGGAGAGCGGAGGCAGAGGACGGAGGGAGGGAGGGGCTGAAGCTGTGGTACAAAGCCAAAACACGAGCGATGCCAAGGTGGCAGGCATGAAGGAGGAGGGAGGGAGAGAGAAGACGAGCGGGAAAAACCTTCTTTTCAATTTAATAACCTGCATGGATGGACAATGATGGACAGAGCCCCATTTAGAGCTAATCATCTAGATTGCTCCTCCATTTAATTTTTGTTTTCATACAGCCAGGATAGTCAGGGGTGTTAGGGCCTTATTCTTCTGGTTTCACCACAGGCCATTTTCTTCCATTTATTTAGCATGAAAAACAGCTTTCGTACAGCCTTGAAAAATGACTCAAACGGCATAACAGCCCACAGTAAGCAAGACACTGTAATTTTAGTGTGCATCATGCACAGTAGTGAGGTCACTGTTAGTCATTTGATACCTAAAAGAAGAAGAAGACAAAATTAGTTGTGTCACTCTGTACCTCCTTCTGACTTCCGACCCCATCTGCAGGTTTCTGCCTGTGCCCACTGTTCAAACTCCTCTGACACCAAAGAGTTCACACCCCAGTGCATGGGCAAAAGTTCTAAGATCAAGTCCTGTGCAGTTTGCTGTATGTCAGATAAACTAAGCATTCCCTAAAAGCCAGAAGAGCCAAACGTTAGAATGCCTTTCTCACTAAAAATCCAGCTTATGCAATGGCATGGCACTACTTTGTCGTAAAACATGGCTAATTGGCTTCCCTCTAATTTTGGGAGATCAAGAGAATTCCCCCTTTATCATTAGGCGGTGACATTTTTAATAGGCTCCTCCATAGAAGAGCTTACTGGATATTTCCATTGAACTCCACTGAGTCATATGGTTTAAATGAAGAAATGAAACATGTTTTCTGTGATTATTATTTTTTTAGCAGTTTGATATTGCATTGGATTATTTATTGTGTCTTTGTACTGCGATACAATGAGCTGTATGAATGATGTTCTGAATATGCCCCACCAATGAGAGACTACTATTCATGTGGGATGGGCTATAAAAAGTTGCCATTCATGTATTTTTCTTTGTTAACTCTGAGGAAGACACCCAGCTGTGTTGAAACGTTTGTCTGTTGGCACCACATTAAAGTTTGCTGAATTGGCCATGTGCTCCCAAAACTTTCCGTAATGCTTAGTCACGTCAATATTTGCTTTTGCTTTCAATAAGCGAAAAAATAGTAACTTGTAAAAAATTATTTGTAAAGTAAACTGGATGCCGACAGAGATAAATTGAAAATGATTTTAAATTACGCTGTTGTTCTTTCAGAGGAACCATGGAAACTAATCCATCTTGCACTTTGTTTTTGCTGACTGGCCTTGGCAAAGCTTACCAACTTGTTTTCTCTCTCCAAAGATTGACTCTTTTTTTAATAAATGTAACCTTAAACTTTAAAAGCTGCACTTTTGCTAGAGTAGCTTTAAAAAAAAATCCTCTTGTGACTCTTTACAAGCTCAAAACATCCTGGCAAAAGAGTGACAGTGTATATCACCGTTTTTCCAATTTTCCACCTGCAGTGGGGCCAGCAGGGGGAATGAATCAGCAGACCCCTCACTGATGTCGCACGCACTCTGGCGCTTCTCCTCTCGTGACCTCCATACCCACTCTTTTGTGACAGAGGAATTTAGTGTCTAGATTTATTAGTAATTTAATTAGCGGGGAAGAAAAAGGTCACAAGCGCCGAGATCTTTGCACATGTGCGATGGAGAGAGTTCTGTGCTAATTGAGCACAAAATGGACAGACAGCTGGAGGTCAGGCGTCAGTCTGGCCCTGTGTGCTGAGTGATGGGGCTGCTGTGGAATTAGCTGGCTTCTCGTCCCGTTATTGGTCGCCACTTTTTTCAGGTCACCACTTACGCGCGTGTCCTCGCTGAGCCTTTTCAGGGACGTGCCATTTTTAGTATAGATAATCTAGATATGCATAATAAAAGTGGCTTTGGATTCAGTTCAGGGCAGCAGATTTGCCGGATGATTAAAATATGTTTTTGGCTGAAACTAAGTGAGAGAGTGTGCATGAGTGTGTGTGTGTGTGTGTGTGTGTGTGTGTGTGTGTGTGTGTGTGTGTGTGTGTGTGTGTGTGTGTGTTTGTGAGA
>JAQLOL010000013.1:8692536-8709656 GCA_029783665.1 Naso thynnoides
AATGAGCATGTCTGTACATTACAGAGGGTTCATAAGTTGTGCTAATGTTGGGGTCATGCAGGCAGGCTTTGTGGGTTTTTTCTTTAAGCATAGAAAACATAAATTGAACAGTTGCCGTATGAATATTCTCTCATTTAATACATGTTTTAATTATGACAGACAGAATCTTGTTACTGGTACTTCTGAGGCTACAGCCAGCTCAACTGTCCTATCAATTCACTTCTACACTGTATTACGAAGAAGGGATTGTAAAGCAAGTTGCACCGATGCTGAAAACCTGTCTGGACTTACTTTTTTTTCCCCAACAGAAACTGATTGGGAATGTATTATGGGAATTGCTAAGGAGTTGCACTTATAAGCAAAATAAATAATGGCACTGGTATAAGCATCAGTTCCATTCCTCTGCATATCCAAACATAAACCAAATTGTATTTTCTTCAGGTTGGTTTTAGAGAGCCAGACGAGGTACTTCCCCCTGCTATCAGCCAGAGGCTAAGTTAAGCTAAGCTAACAACCAACAATAACAAAGATTCAGTCTTCTCATCTCAGTCTTAACGTAAAAGAAGAACATTGAACTCTTCTTTTACATCATAAACCTGCAAACATGAATAATATTATTGTCATAAACAGATTGTCATCCTGTATAAGAAAACAACTGAGAAACTGACAACTGTACAGTATATTGACTATGTATGTGTGTAAGCAAGTATGGTACAGTACTCAGTACAGTTGCAGCTGGGGTGGTGAGGGTCCAGTGGTACATTAGAGCAGAATAACATTAAGGTTCAAGTGAGTTGAATGAAATGCAAGAAGTGAGTTATGTTAGCCGCAGCATGAACACGCTGCCCGAGGCCAAAAGAGCCACTGTACAAGGACGTGTGCAGGGTAGTGCAAAATTATGCAAACACTGCTGCATAATAATGACAGTTTATCCCAGTGAGAGAACAGATCCTAATGTTTAATTAATTTGCGTACTTGACACTAGCCCTCTGTGCTCTTTAAGTCGTATTTTGTCCCATTTGTTGGCCACGTTCAGATCTCTTCCTGTCAAATAATTGATTTCCCTGTTTGTTTATTGGAATAACAGTGGCGTCACATCTCCCCACCTCTGCTCACTCACTCCTTACGACGCTTCACCTCCCTAATGTCTCCATAAGTCACATCATTATGGCTTCATCCTGTTTAATCTAATATCGTCAAACATAGTTCAGCAACTGACTCCACGTAGCCAGAGATGCTGCACAAGCTCCATGGATTTCTCTCTGCTGAATGTTGGACTTAATATTCTTGTCTTTATGAGAAGGTTAAACTAGTCCATAAATGTTATAGACTTTGCAGGTACTGAAAAGGAATAATCAATCTGCTAGAGGAAGGAAGGAGGCCTGCTTATGTTTGTTTGATTCAGAAGGAACTATTCTGTAATTTTTGGCAATATTTAGGTATTGTTGAGGTTACATTTCATTTCTTTTTATCTTGACATAAGTTTGTTTTTAGGTTGGGGTCAGCATTGCTAAATCCACAGTTTTCCTTCGGACAAACTTTTTGGGGTGGGGTGGGTTATGATTTATGACAAAGGATTCTTTTTGTACCATTCTTATAATTAAGATTGATCCTATTTCATCTAGGCTGAATATATAGTATATCACCTCCTGGGACTGAATCACTGCTAAAATAAGTAGACATTTTAGCATATTATAACAGGAAAAACAGTTGGGCAATTAAGAATATTCATAAAAATTCCTTTCCGTTCCTCCTGGTGTTGTAATTCCTTGAGCGCTGGCAGGCCTCACGCCATTGTTAACTAAATTTATTTTACGTATACTTTTCATGATACAACAAGCCAGATTCTCAGATGGCTTCAGAATTGTAAGTTTTAACCATGGCAGCAGAATAGTTAACAGAATTCAAAAGGCTAATCATGGTAAAAAGAATATAAACATATTGTTATTGAACCCATTAAAGTGCTGGTTAGTTAAATACGTTATGACCTCTATGTTTAATATGTCATTTGTAAGACAGGTTGTTTCTCTTAAAATAGACTGTAGATGGAGTTTATATTGTAAGTTGGTAATTATTGCTTAATTGTCATTTTGGTACTTTTTTGCTCTGTCGGTAAAAGTCGTCAATAAACAAAACCAAAGGCTGAAAAAATGAAAACATCAACAGTGATTGTTTAAAGAAAAATTAGTTCTGTCTCAGCTGTTCAGAGAGAGCATGAAGAAAAGTTGTTAAAGTTGGCTCCTAATGCCTGTGCATTTATTTTACTGTCAGTGTTATTGTGGTGTTTTAATTGCTCTTATGGCAGAGCTTTCTGTTTGTGCGTATAAAGAGGCAGGGAACACAAAGACTGGTGCAACAAACAGCTAAACAAGAAACTTGCAGGAGGTCGAGGTTTGGTGAGGGTCAGAACCTGACGTAGCCAGTCCTGATGAGGCAAACAAATCCGAAGGGAACGAGCAAGAAATAACAAAAGTCAAATGTATTTGCAAAGAGCCAAAATCCACAGGATGATCTAAATACAATGAAAAAACTAGAGCACTTGACACATAAGTTTACATGATGTAACTGAAAGAGGAAAAAGGGAAAATCTGTTGACTGAACACACAAGGAGGGAATTTCCTGATCAAACATAGGTGAATTTAAAAACATACACAAGACAGCGAGTAAAACATGACACATTAAAAAAGACTATCAATATGAAACAGGGAATAACTGAACTCCAAAGCAAATCATGACACATTCAGGCATGTTTGAGCTGTAAAGGTTAATGTGGTGTGATGAGGGGAAGAAGGACTCCACAACTATCAGGGATCCATTGAGACAAGTGCAGCACCAGGGCATTTTCTGCTTTATTAAACTGCAGCCAACGACAGGAGAGCTGTCTCACAGATGTGATTACATGCTACTGAGTACTTGAGCCAAACAAATTGTAGGTAGGTACTATGAGAGCTTTAGTTCAGTTAATTCTCCACCTTCCTGTCTCAGTGCACTCAAATACAGAGCAGGGCTTGCTAGCATGCTGAAAAACACTCATCATTGTCCTTTTATTTGTCCTGTGTTCTCGCAGTTTTGTTGAAGATTATAGACAGTCTGGCTCTCTCAAAATCTAGACGACACAATCCTCATTTTGCCACCAACATGCCCCCTTTTTTCCCCCTTTAACTTAATCTGTTTGCTCCTTTGTTGGTCCTCTGAGCTGTGCGATGCATCTGTCTCTGAGCTGTAACTCATCCAAGCGGTCTGGCTGCTCATTCAGACCCACTTTACTTGCAGTGGATGACATGAGAATTCTTCTCTCTCCCTCTCTCTCTGTCCCCTCTTCCCTCCGTGTGAGGGTTTAACGGTGTGTGTTATGATGGGTTCTGCTTGCTGCCCTGCACTGTAGATAGAGCTTAGCACACTTACTGGCCCAGTAATGGGATATCTGACTCCTTCAGATTGGTAAATTTGCTGTCTGTCGAGTTTTTTCCTCTGTCCCCCACTCTGTGTTTTGTTCTACAGATACAGATCTCTGTTAATGTAAGTACTAGTAACCACTAGTTATGTAACCTTAATGGCTTTTCTAGACAAGAAAATATCAAGGAATTATGATTTCCAAGAGGATGTTGCAGTTACGCAAGCAATTTTATAAATTCAAAGGATTTAGTGTTTTTTCTAAATAACCACTCTGTCTCAAGTTAAGTTTGGAGTTTTAGGGGAAAATGCAGCATAGAAGTCTTTGACACAGTTACATAAACAGCTTCTGGCAATGAGGCGTGTTTCCTTGTTTGATGGTGTGTTGCTGTTCTTCCTGTGGATATCTGAGCCTGGCGAAGGCATCCCCACAATTAATTTTCACTTTGCTGTTTGTGGTCTGGCAAGGCCACAAATGCATTAGCTGGAGACGCTCATCATGTTTAGTGGGCTGCACAATAGAAGATTGACAGCTCTCGCCTTCACTCAGACAGCAACATGAATCAATCCTATAGCTGATTGATGGATGCACCGCTCACAGGGCTGTCATTGCTCTTTGTGTCTGGCTTTTAAAATGGAAAAAACATTAAGTTGTATCTATCAATAACATTTTATCTCAATATTTTCATGCGCATTATGTTTTAAGATACCTAGTTTAGAAAAGTCACATTATTATCTCAGGTAATTTCACAGATTTATTTAAAATATCAAAAGAAACAAATATTATTAAGTTTATTAACACTGTGTAGCTCGTTTTGTGCAGCCCATTTAGGGCAGGAATCTTTGTACTCTTATTCTGCTGGTCATTCTGTACACAACCTACAAAGATGACCATTGTGTTCGTCCTCTGAGCTGACAGCTGATGTAGTAACAGAGCCAGAGGGACGGGGGAAAGGTTTGATGTTATGATTTCTTGTAAGTGGCCGACCCTCCACTGGGGGATTTAAAAAGCAGCTAGCAGCAGTTAGCAGTGAACTCTGAGAGGAGGAACAGCTACTGAAAATGTCTTCAAGTTTTGAAGACAACAAAGTCCTGAAGCTCCTTTAACCTCACAGCAGAGGATGAGATCAGCCATATAATAGATAAACTGTTATCAGGGCCTTATTGAAATGGGATTTTTGGGGCAAATATGAACACTAGGGAGCAAGAAAATTGTGATATCCAATCTACTGTATCGACAGATATATATAATCAAATACTTGGGATATAATGGAGGCAGGATGTTTTACATTTTGACAAACTTTATTTCGAACATCAGTGCACTAAACAATAAACACTTCACTCTTTAGTTATTAATCAATGGACTGCCCTACTGATGGACAAACTGTATAATTACACCATTTTAATTCACTAATACAAGCATTTTTTCTAGCCTTAAATAACAGTTTTACAATCAGCACGTATGGAAAACATAATGCTGATACAGATGTATATGTGATAGACCAGTGTCAATAAACCAATATATCAGTTGGGCCCTTGTTAAGCCGTTGTTATTGTTTAGAAACCACTACTTGTTGTTAATGTTATACATTAGGGCCTGACCAATGGGAGATTTTTGAGGCTGATGCAGTTACTGAAATAAGAAAATTCCAATTTCCAATATATCGGCAGATATTATATACATATAATATTTGTATGTAGTTAACAAAGACATGAGACAAAGAAATGTAATAAAGGCAGGATATCTAACAAATTTTATTCCAAACATTAGTACAATGAACAGTAAACATTTCACTTATTAATTCTCACTTATAAATGAACTGCCCTCCACTGGACAAACTGTGTGATTACACCGTTTTAAATTACTAGTCCAAGCATTTTTTCCAGCCTTAATAGAGAGTTTTAATATCAGCATGTATTGGACAACATATGTGCCAGTACCGATATATCTGCAATAGGCCAATATCCAACAGATATATTGGTCGGGCCTTATTATGCATTTAAGTCTTATGCTCCTTTTGCTTGTGGCATGCCAACATGATTAGTTCACATACATGAGTGGCATTATGCTGGCATTGTTTGGTTCAGAATAACAAAAAGCAAAGCCAAAAAAATAGTCTTGTGACTTTCTCAGCCTGTTGTGACTCTCAATTCCAAGCTAGTCTGTTCCTGATCAAGACATAAAAATGGGTTTGCAACATGTACTTATGTTTATTACCTAAATTGTAACTTACAAATAGCTGGACAGTTTTCAGCAAGTCTTACTCAAACAGCAGTAAATAGCGCTCTTGTTATTATTTTGCCTAACCTCTTATTTGGTGCACAAGTGAGAATTGACAACAACAGGAACATTTATAATGTGTCAGCCAGTGCAATTATGTGACTCAATTATGTGTTTTTAACTTTTCGTTCTAATTCATTTTAATTTCAAGTAATGAATCAAATTTGGGTTTTAGTCTGTTGTTGAATTCATTGCATTTGTTTATTATTCTTTTCATAAAATTTGTTGACAAAAAGAAAAATAGAGAATATCACCAGCCTCATCCATTAGATCTCCCAACAAAAGCCTGAAAAAACCAAAAAACATTAAAGATGTCTGGTTATTGATGAAGCTAACTGCTTTTCTGGAGCACAAAATCTAACTTTTGAATGTTAAATGACAGAGTTGGTTCCTTTTCTTAAGAGCAACGAGTATATTTGCCGTGTCCATTCTGAATATTAGAAAGCATTACAATGTCATGTCTTGAATGTTCCCCTCTGGGGGATCAATAAAGGATTATCTTATCTTGTATTGTCAGAGAGGAGGAACATTTTATGCTTACAATTGATGCATTTTGATACCCAACCCCTGATCTCACAGAACAAGCAGCAGCCACCTTGAACCAACTGGAATTGTGAAAGAATATTCACAAAGAAAGAGCTCATATTTTGCAAAAGTGTTCTGTCACACACTTGTCATCTTTTTCTCACCTCTTTCTCCTCTTCCGTCTGCCTCTTGCTCTGGGCAAAACATCCATCCAGAGATTTGTGCTTGTGTTTGCATCAGTAATATAATGTTCACTGTTTTTTTGTTTGTTTGTGTGTGTGACAGGGGAGCAGAGATTATGTTTGTGTATATATGATAAACATTTCTTATTAGAAAGAGAGAAAAAAATAAAGTATTATTAACACTTAATCATCTCACTCATTGACAGTCTCCCTCTTCCCTCTTCTCAGCTGGATCCCAGTTATTATTTCTTCAATGCACTGCAGAGCATTGAGATATTGGACGAGTACATTAAGACACTTTATGTCTGACCCACGATCAATGTAGTCCTGGATGCCGAGAACTGTGTCTGTTAAACGAGAAATCTGTCATACCTGCATTCTCTCGTTCGTCTGGCTTCTGTCTCGGACTTTCAATCAACCCTTTCACAGCAAGAACTCAGAAAGAAATTGAATTAGTTCCTGGGCGTTGAAGCACGTTGTCTTAATTGGCACAGGATTAGTTCGCATTGATTTGGCCTGATTTGAGTCCCTGGCTTGTGTGTCCACTTAATCACTGAGCACATTCTTTTCTTAAACCACTATTTACATGCACCCTTCCCCTCAGCCAGTGTCAGTCATGCACTTCCTGTGGCAATCGTGAATTTGCATGAAATCCGCAGCCTGGAATGCTGCTGCTGCTTTTGCTGTGTTAATCAGATTTCTTGGTGTTATTATTGCAGCAGCGTCGTCTTGATACACTATAGGCAGAAAAAGACTGATGCTCTGCCAGGTCTAGAGAAATGCCCTCTGGTTACAGAAAATGTTCTGATAGATCGCCGCTGTTATTCTGACGGAGCATTGGAGAGCAACAGAGTGAGAGAAGGAGCCAGGGAGGGATAGAGCGAGATTGTCTCCGGGGGGAAATAAAGTGAGGACAGGAAAGAACACAGATTATGCATGAGAGAGAACAAAGAGCAAAAAAAAAGATCACAAATAAAGGTTGTGGGAGCAATATGCTGGGGAAGGGAACAGCAGAGAGAAGATGAGGGAGACAGATATGAATGGAGAGTGGAGATGGACTGAAGCTGTGACAAGACTGTCTATTAACAGTGCATTCTCTGCTTCCGCCTCTCAAAGCTCAGACCTTGAAGGCAAGCGTCCCCATAGAATTCCATTTATTAGACTATATTGTATTTTCTGTGGAATAGATATGTGGAAACGTGCAGCGTTTTGGTGCCTTGACGTTCAGTTTTGATTTGAAACTGTCATTTGATTAAACCTTTACCCATCATCCCTTAGAAAACGTCAAGTGTTGATATGTAAGTGTTTATAAGAATGTTCTCGCATTCAGGAAGTGTCGTCTCGTCACCGACATGATTGGATTATGGGCTCTCTGACAGGCTACAGATGGGCATTTCTTGGAAGGTAATCTCTCATTGCCAGATCTGTCACCCGCAGGAGAAAGGTCTCACTGCACACACGCTCATCTCGTATAAAGACACAATCCAGGTTTGTGAATTTTTCAATCTAATCACATATTGTCAAGGGGACACTGAATAAGAGCAAAGCTGACAGGAGCTCATGGGGTGAAATATTACTGTGGAAGATATTGCATAGAACTAATTACTTCCCTTATTTACAATTCAATGAGTTGTCCAACGTTTAACTGAAATTCTAACGAATCAGCGTTTATATCATAGACATTCTGCAAACGTTTGAAGGAGGCATAGTGACATCTTCCATGTTTTGTGGTTTACTGTTTTGAAGCTTCGAGTTTGGAATTATGGCCGTCATCATCTCGGCTTTTCAGAGCCCGAGCTGACCACAGTTGGACAAGATGGAAGAGCTAAGGTGAATACGCTTTGTGATCAACTGCCAGCAGCTCTTTCACTCAAAGTGGCTCATTACTTACCTTAATTACTATTCAATAAATTATCTGAAGTTGAACTGAAATTCTAATGAATCAGTTGGATGGAAGCACAGTGACATCTTCTGTATTTTGTGGTTTGTTTTGAAGCTTCGAGTTTGGAATTATGACCGTCGTCGTCTCGGCTTTTCAGAGCCAGAGGTGACCAATGTGGAAACTGAACAGCTTTGAAGTCTGGATTTTGCTACTTTTTATTTACTTTTATCACCATGAATCTTAGTAAATGGGCAATTCTTGTGACTTGGCTGAGGGAGGGTAGTAAAACTGGTGGACAAGAGGGTGGAGCTTATGAGAATAGACATTGCTACCAACTTCTGGCAGCTAGGAGCTCTTTCACTCAAAGCAGCCACACCCTTAATTATGCATTACCTCAGCTGTAATTTAAAGTAGCTTTTTAAATGGGTAAGTTGTGTTTCGGCCACCATCAAGTGGCCTTTCAAGGAACTGCAATTGTTGGCTTCTGTTTTTAGCACAGGAGGTTGCCACTCGATAATTAATTTGGACTTGTGAACCCACTTGATCAAAATTGTAAAAAGATCAATTGAAGTCCCCTCTATGTTTTATTTGATGTCTCTGTTAGCATCCTATAGGCTACTTTAGTGTTATCCAAAAAGCCTAAATTTTAGCTCTAATAGATAATCTGTTAATTGTAAGGTCTGATGTCAGTTTAGGCATGTATTAAAAATACTTTATTGTATCACTACAGTTCCATTTTCTGCTACCTTACAAATTCATGAAATACAAACTTAAAGCACAATTGATTCACTGAAATGTTAAATGTGGTAAAGGGACAGATAAATATATCACTAAGGGTGCACGCAGCTTATACTGGGGGCTGGTTGAAAAAGACAAATAAAATATCTGGTGACTGTTTACAGGCTGCAGGGCTTTGACGTGCTCCAGTCATTGGCCCATAGTAGAAATGGATGAATAATTGTGCACACTAGCTGCTGTTTCATTTTAGTAAATATGTATGTGCACAATAAATGTGAAGAATTCTAATTTCAGTTTTCCATCATTATCATACAGCTGGTTAGCTGGGTCAACTGTATGTCATAGTTGGTTAACATTGAAAATGGCAACAGAGACCCTGAGGGCGAGTGAATGGAAGCAGAGCGCAACAGTCAGGCAGTAGGAGGCTTCTGTGAGCCGTCAACATCTATTGAGTCAGACTGAAAGAGAAGAAACTACACAGAGTGATGCTTAAGATTCTTAATATGACTCTAAAAATATCATATTGGTTTTCATTTCACTTTCAGACTCAGTAGGCTAACGTTCACACAGTCAGACATAATGTGCCATATGTCTCCTTTACTCTTCCACTGCATTCACACCGCAGGTCGTCTCGCTCGGTGCCAAATTTGCTGCTCATATCTGATTGTTTTGGCTGCTGTTCATGTGTATTTTAGTACATAATCCTTATTATATATTAAGAAAACTGACAGCAATGTCAAAAATACAAAAATGCATGAAAAGACAATGACAAGGGGGATTAAGTCACTTTCTGACTTTTATTTCTCTGCTTTTTGGCAAAATTTAGCTGATGAAAATTCCCCTACCTAGAGTTATCATAACAGGGATATTTAATATTTTCTTATAATGTGCTATGAACATTTTTATTTCTGCTGAAAAGTTTTAACATTTGGGTCAGTTGGAGCTGACTTTAATTTTGGGAGCAGCCTCAAGTGGCCATTTAAGGAACTGCAGTTTTTGTCACTTGTCCAGTTGCTTCATTTTAGAGCTCCAGAGGTACATAAACACACGGAAACACCTGCTTTTTAATAAATGACTACCTGTCATCAGTGTGTAGTTTTCACATCACAGCACTGTGAATTCATTAAGTGTGCCCTTTGGAAGTCTAAGTAGCCAGGTGGGGTGCCGTCAACCCCTCTTGAATCACTCCTCTGAATCACATCCAGAATTTCAATTGCAAATACTCTACACATCTCTGTGTCCTTGAAGAAAACCCCAAAAACACTCAGAGCCAGACGCTCACAAAGACGTACACGCACAGATGCAACTCACTGTCTAACCCTCAGGCCTGCTGATTGTTTTTTGTCCACTCTGTCGCCTTCTTGAATTACTCTCTCTCATCCTCATGAGCAGGAAAAAGCACAAGATTGAGCTTGCAGCCTCAGATTGGTATCCTGGTTAGTTTAATCACCCATGATTTATTCAAAATCTGGAATTATTTTAATCACACAGAGATTTGAGAGTATTTTGCATCGGATTAGTCGTGTTTTTCTGCGGACAGATGAGATTCCACAAGTTCACGTCTGGCTCTGTGTCCGAGCGTTTCTTCATCCATTATGTATGACGCTGGTCTGGCCTTCAGGTTTTTAAAGAGATGCTACTGTGCGTGCATAGCTGACTGCGTTTGCAGTGATGAGAGGCGGTTCAGAGAGGGCCACAGTTTGGATTTATAGTCTACCTGAGCAATGTCAGTCCAAAGTGACCTGCGACAGTTTTACTGAGTCATCACTAGTGTGTTTGTAAGTGTGTGTATGTGGAGGGGAGAGGGGAGGGGTTAGAGGCTGTTGTCGGACTGGCAAAGCCAAATCTAAATCCTCCTCTTTTCCGTCAATAATTCTCTGCCTTTTCACGGCCCCTCTAATCCTCTTTCTGACATGACTCACCTCTGTTTATCACCAGAGTGCCCGCGTGCCTCAGACAATCAGGCAAAAGTGTGCTAACGGTCTGTTTTTGTTCGCATGTGTAGGTGTGTGTACGCGTGCACAAGTGTGACTTTCAATCTGTGCTGATCTGGATCTTCAACCTGATAAAGGTCTTTGCCTGTTTGTGCGCGTATATGTGTGTGTGTGTGTGTGTGTGTATGCGTGTGTGTGTGTGTTTACTGGCAGATAAGGAATCATATGGCAACTTCTGAGTTGCTGTTATGAGCTCTTGCTCCACAAAATCCATCTTCGTCCAAAATAAGCATCAAACATCAGCCGAGTGGTGTGAAGTCACGCCGTTGTGAAAATGTAATAAAGCATAGAGATAATCACTGCTTAACTTTGAATAATGGCTCTGTATAATGGATCTGTGCTACACCAGTGTAGAGATTATGCATGATGCTGGCCAGGCAGTCAGCCCGCTGGTGCTGCAGCTGCTGACTCAGTGCAGGCATAGCTGGGGCTTGGGGGGTTAATGCAGCAGGGCCACGGGCTGATCCACAGCCCGTCCTCATCTGCCAAAACTTCAAAGGCTGCCTTGACGGAGTCTAAATCGCCATCTCCTCCGGTCCAGGCTCTGCAGAATATTTCCCCTCCCCCTCAGCGCACAGGTCAAATTCAGCCTCATCTTTTATGTATCGCTTACCCCATTGATTGCACTCGGAGAGATTCATGAATACAGAGGGACCTATTTCCGTATCACACTCAGCATATGGAGGCTTTTCTATTACAAGAGGCAAAAATTCTCTCTCATTTTATTCTTTTTTTCTTTGTGTTTCTGTTTCTGTTCCTTTGCCGTGTTCATCTTTACCCTCTACCTCTCTCTCTCTCTCTCCTCGCGTCATCTTTCCTGACTTTAGCTTATTTTGCATAGAAGGTCACAGTCATTTCCTCTCTCCACAGACCTTTTTTTTCTGTTTTTCGATATTTATTGTTCACTCATGAATTATTCAGATTGCAGATAGCGAATACAGTGAATTCGAGAGCTGCAGTTGACTCTCAGGAAGCTTACTGGAGATGGGCACTTCAAACAACTTCTCGGAGTCTTCGAGTCAAATCCTCGCTCTCCTCCATCACCCCTTTTTCTCTGTACCTGTGTTTATGTGATGTGTGTTATGCTCCACAGCAGAGTGTGAAATTGAAATTTTCCCTGTGCAGCTGTGACATGATTGACAGAGAGGAGAGGACATGTAAGAAGTAAAATCACACCTTTCACCGAAGTTCTTGCCATTTTTCATTTGTTACTATGAAGCGGCTCATTTAAAGTCAAGCTGGAATGAAAATTTCCCTTTTTGAACATTTAACATCACATCCCAGTCATAACGTGCTGCTGTTTTACAATTTGAGCCAGAAAAATACAAAAAAATCAGTTTCTTTCCCTTCATCTAGAAGAAATCCCATCATGTTTTCTTCCTGTAAACGAAATACGACCTGTACCATCTATCTGTTGATTAGCATTTAGCGTTTAACAGCACAGAGCTAAGATTTGTTAGCTAGCCAGGTATAGTACAACAGCATGGCACCTTGGTGTGTGTTTCTTAGTCTTCTTAATCTTAAATCTTGATCTGTTTCCCCAAAATATCGTGGTTATTGGCTTGCTGGCTAGAATTTATTCACTTTGAAGACAGTGGTATTTGTCACAGCTTCAGATAATGCACAGTGCATTTCACAGTGGACTTCTTCAGCAGCTATGGAGCATATGTGCTGTGCTGTGTCTCTCTCTCCATGATTGATGCTGCAGGAGGTGGAGGGTCAGTTGCTGCTTTCCCACTGGTTTACAACGTCAGGGTGGAACTAACCCTCCATCTCCTGCAGGTTGAGCAGCTCCCGAAACTGGAGGCAACTTATCGACTGGATAGAGACTTGAATTGCCGCTCTTGCAAATTCACCTCTTCACAGTGAAGTTGTAAACACTTTTATCTATCACAAGAATTATTCTGACTTCATTGATGTTCATGACAAAAATCGTAGATCAAACCCCATATTTCTAAGATATTAACTCAAAAAATAGCTTTGCCTTAACTTTATGTTGCATCACTTTGGTTTTATTGGTATTTTTGCATCCTTGTCATGTAAAAAGACCTGAAGCCCTCCTGGAGTATTAATGCCCTCCCTCTGACCTATATTTGTGTGTATGTGTGCGTGTGTGCAACCTGTCCTAACCAAGTCCCACCTGGCGTGCATCGGACAGACCACCATCTGTTCGGTGCCCTCACATTGAACTACCTGCCACCTCATCTTCATCACCTTCATGGGGTATCAGGAAATAGATACTCTCTTAAGAAAAAAAAAAAAAAAAGTGTGGTGTCTTTGTGAGCAAAAGCACCGAATTGAAAGTGGTTTGATAGGTTATTACAAGGGACAATTATATAAGATGTGTCTTATGTAAGCCTTTTTCCTCTGAGAAAATATCCTCAACAACATGACAGGCTGCTGCCGTGTGCTTTAAGATACGAGAGCAGAGTGTTGGTGATCTGCCTTATTGTAAAGCAGAGTGAGTCATTACCCTGAGACAAAAACTGGTTTCACCCTCCCTCAAAACACCTCAAGGACTTAACACGCTAGATTTAAAGGCACTCAAATGGGCTTAAAAATGAATTTCCTCCCCTTATCTCCTCATTTTTTCCTTCTAGCCATGAATTCTGCATGTCTCCTCCCTCCTTTCATGCCATTTCCCTGAGATGTTGCTTCCCAAAAGACAGGGTTTAGGGTCAAAACCAACATGCTGCTGCTGTGCTTTACAGTCAGACAAAACTGGGTTTAGCTGATTATTCTCACAGCCGATTTAATGTGTTTTAATCCATCCTCCCTGGTCAAAGAAGATCAAAGTTTTCCATTTTCTTCTGGGGTCTTCTTAAAAAAGCAGGGAGGGTTTGTATATCTACTTTTTTCCCTTTCCAAAGAACAACTGTGCTGTCCACCATCCCCCAGCTTCTTAGCAGCACTGAAGTGAGTTTGGAACAACAGCACAGCATGAGCACATGGCACACGGACCAGCACATTAGCCACCAGGGCACCACAGGAGTGTTTTGATATGTTGTGACGAATTCTCAACCATGCACTCTGCTTCTCTTCCCTTTAAGGTGGAGAAATGTGCACGCACGGAGGACGGGGAGCCCAGAATTAAGCACAGGAGGGAAAAGATGCCGAAGATGAAACAATAAAGAAGGTGAGTTCCACTTTCTCTGCGTGCCTCCTCTCCACAGGATCATTTTACTGCCTTCAGTGGTGCTATAAGCAGCCTTGGGTGAGCTTTTATTGATGCACAGTACAGTGAGTGCCTATAAAGTGAGTCTCACTGAGGTGAAGCAGTACATAAAGAAAAACCTTGACATATAACATTAACTGTGTTCTTCTCACCTGCTCACTCAAAACTAACCTTTGACCTTTTGAATGCATGCCAGCTTTAACCTTTTAGTGCACATCTGTAAACACATCTGTCAAGACTGACAGCTCACCATCGACGGCAGCAGAAATGAAACAGAAAGAGACACAGTCACCGAGCAGAGAGTGACAGAGGGGCGAACGGCAGAAAGATGCAGAGATGAGACGAGCAGATGAAATAAAAAGGAGGTTTCTCGGAGGCTGTTTGGATAAGTTTTTTTCTTGTTTGTGTGATAATCACTGGCGACAGAGCAGATGGTAGTGAGATAAACATTTTTAAAAAGCGTGTTAAAGTGCTTAATAGCGGGTAAAAGTGCTGAACATGTTTACTGTGCCAGGCATAAGTCAAAGCAATGTGGAGCAGACAGCAAACAGGAGGGAGGGCAAAAGATTTGGAGTTATTTTTGTCCGAGGTCACACATATAAACATTACTTGCATTATGATCTGACATTGTAATCATCTTTTTACTACTTTGACTTGCAGATGGGGGCTGGATAAAACACTCGACCCTGTTCATGAATGTTACATTTATGTGTCTCTACACAAATATGAAGACAAAGGGAGCTCCAGTTTGCCTTTCATGTGTAACCATTACATTCAAGTCTCAAAAAAGTAATTTACATGTTTGGTTTACATGTTTACAGCATAGAGCATTAATATTTAGTTTCTATTTTATACAGAGAAAGGAAACATGTTATTTCTGGCTCCTTAGATTAGGGGAAAAGCCATTAGCTGAGACTTTTTTGTGTGTGCAGCTGATGGAATACCTTTTCATCCAGATGGTTGAAGAGTCTGTAAGGGTTCTGGAAATATGCTGCTTTTAAAAAGCATTCGATGTCTTTCAAATATTGCTGGGATCTTATTTTTCAGAAAATCTGCTCTGTGACTCAGATGTAATGGTAATACATGAGAAGCACCGACTGGGACTGAACACGCTGTTTACCAATTATTCACTGCATTTGGAACGCAGAGGTTGTTATTAAGATGTAATCCAACATTTGAACATTAAACATTGGAATTTGTGATTCATTATTTTTTTTTACTTCTTGTACCTCTTATACATACGACAGACTGCTCCCCCCAAAAACAATCATTTTATTAATCACTTCTTAATTGATTAAATAATTAATCAAATGATGTATTGGTAGAGTGCCATGTAAGGTTTTAATTTTTGCATCCCAAAAATTGTTCATAATCAAGTTTAAGTGATGTCTCAAAGTGTGTGTTTCTCTTTCTGACTCAATACAACATTTTTCCTTTGTGCATACATCTCATACAAGCTTTGCAAACTGTTGGCAAGTTGGTGTGTTTACAGGGCACAGAGCAGACAGTAAACTGGTGAGAGGTCGTGGGTTACAAACTGCTAAAAAAAAAAAAAAGGATGCGTGTGTGGTATATGTGTCCAAAGAATGCTCGTATAACCCAAATACTTCATCCCACATGTCCTAGTTGGAAAACATTGCATTCAGAATAAGGCCTAGCTTTGAATATATAAACATATTATGGTATTATATGATCTGTATCAAACGCAGAATATTTTCACATTAGAAAAATTGAGTTTGCATGTAGATGAAGTCAGTGGACTGATTTGTTTTCTGACTTATTCCAAGCAATAATGCAATGTGCACAGTTGTTATACTTGCAGAAAAACATGTTTTTCTTCAGAATCTTAACATTTTCCAGAATAAAAGTGTATTCAGAATAAACACAGCAGCTGCAGTGGAGTCAGGATGGAAATAGTGCACCATCATTGGCTTGAGTGGTTAATATATAATCATGCATGGTATCCAATCTCAGGCTCAGCTCTGTTCTACGAGCCAACCCTGAACCCTGAGGTCTGGGGCCGCTGCCAAAAAGCTGGATTTACACTGAGCACAGCTTACCATCTGAAAACGTATCATTGCTCCGACTCATGTCATCATTGAAGGCTATTTGAAAAAAAGGTAATGTGGTTTACAAACAGACTTTAAGCTGGCGTTCTGTATCTCAGCGAAGAATTCAGCAGACAGCAGGATAAACAAGTTGATAGCTGAGGATGCATCACAGAATTCCCACTGTGCAGCCACACTCTGCAATTTAACAATATTTTCAAACACAAAAATCTTGATGTTATCCGGTGTAAACAACATTTTGGGGTTCCAACATCAAGCAGTTTTCTGTGGTGTGTGTTGAGGGAGATTAGGTGGGTGAATGACTGCGTAATTAGGGACGATCAGATGAGATAAATCTTGGCCGATGGGATGAGAGTCAGGGAGCTGATACTGGCAATCACAGCAAAACAGAACGGACACCCGGGGTTGGGAAGGGAAAAGTCAGAAGGGGAACAATCAAGGAGAAGAACTGCGGAAAGAGAGGCGACAGTGTTTGGGAGGAAGCAGAGAGGAAAGGGGGAGAAAGACAACTGGAATGACATCCTAAACTGAGCGGACATATGTCCACTTCTGACAATGTGTAAAAGTGAAATCACCCAAGAGTGCTTGTCATTCTCAACTCACAGATTAACAATAAACTGCCCAGACTGAGCTAATCTACTGCAGCCAGCGTGCAAGTAACACATTTGTTCAGCTGGGGAGCTGCAAGCAAGGTGTTGTGATTCATTTCTTCCACTGCAGGAAACCAGAGAAGAGATTTATCCAGAATACACAACGGCATAAATAGGTTGCAGGAGATGATACTAGTCGAGACTGAGAGTGTGTGTGTGTGTGTGTGTGTGTGTGTGTGTGTGTGTTTGTGTGTATGTGTGTGTGTGTGTGTGTGTGTGTGTGAGTGTGTG
>JAQLOL010000013.1:8733593-8743719 GCA_029783665.1 Naso thynnoides
CCCTCTGTTTCCCCCCACCATCTCCCTTTGTTCCTAGCTCCTTTTTTCTCTGCTTTGACTTCTTTCTTCTTATTTTTGTCCCTCCTCTTCTCTCTGGTTCCTTCCTCCTCGTGGCAGGATTTCCACAGAACACTCACCTAAGCTACAGATCCGGAGTCACAGCTATCTGCGGGCGGTGAGTGAGGTTTCCATCAATAGGAGTCTGGACAGCTTGGACCCGGCAGGGCTGCTGGCCTCGCCTAAATTCCGCTCACGAAATGAGAGCTACATGAGAGCCATGAGCACCATCAGCCAGGTTAGTTTCACCCAGGGGCCCGTGACTCTCTGCCGTCGGCCTTTATGCCCCCTGTACCTCCACTGCTATGTCAAATAAGGTCGTGCAGGGGGGAGGAAATCCCATTCGTAGCCATCCTGAGGCGTGAATTAACAATCAGGTCACCATCCGGCAAAGTATGAACGGTACGAAAACCCCCAATCTCTCAATTAGTGTATATGTCTGCATGCTGTTTTCTGCAGTGCAGATGATTACAGGCGTATTGAGATTGGCTAATTAAACAGGAAGGCATACAGACCCCCCCCCATTCCCCTCTTACCCTAATTTGCTCCTACTGCTTCAGCATACTTTGTGAAGCAAAATGACAGGCTAAAAATGTTCTCCTCAATTTGGCATCTGTTATATAAGAAATGAAAACAAGAATTAAAATGCAACCATGTGAATGTTCTGAATAATTGAAATTTGGATTGGTTCCAAATGATGATGGGTACTTGCCTTGATTTGATAGCTATCGAACAAGGAACTGACAGGAAACACTCAACAGTGGAGATGTTTTTGTCACGGCTGCAGCAAAATAAGACGTTAGTCATGATGGATTTTGAGCACGGTTCGTTCTCTGCATTATTTGGAGTGACAAGTGGAGCTTAGTTTACCTTTTTGCCTGGGGTAGCGGGGATACGTACTTCCCTCCAAAGCCCAGGGGCAACAGTTTGCCTCTCCGGCTGAATGATGGACCCTTGAGACGCCACTTCAAGTCCTGGCACGGAACAGGCACGGAGGAGAATGACACATCGGACCTGGCATTTACAGAAATGCCACGGAATAAAAGAGGTGCTGCCAGGCTCTCCATCCCACTCACTCATATATGACATGTACCAGGTGTGATTGAAAATTTTAGAGACTGTTCCTGTTACACACTAACAAAATGCTGCACACTGATGTATACAGAGGAGGTGCAAGAAAAAAACTTTTATGAGTAAGAGTTCCAGGTAACATCATGTGATCAACATCAGCACCTGAGTTACACACATTCATGAAACCACTGGTACAAGGGCATTTGCGATTTTATCATTGATCTCATACTATGATCCACACACCAAACATCATTTTTTGAAAGTGGGAGAACCCAGGGAGAAAAAGCCAGCGAGTAGGATGGAGGCAGGGATTGAGGACAGTGTTGTTGCTGGCAAGAAACTCACTTGTTTCTAGTGCATTATAAACGTGCGCAGTTACATTGAAGAGCAAAGTTACCATCTCACTACAGTTGGGGTCGTTTGAGCTGAAAGTTCTTCCTCAGACAGCTCAGAACGTCACAGTAGTACTTGGCATTAACAGTGTGACTCTGGAGGATGAGTTAATGGTACACAACCCTGAGAAGGCTAGAGAAAAGTACCAGCATGCTCTTGGTTGTGCTTTTGAACTGGAAGTGCCTTCTTTAGCCTTGGTGGCTGAAGGCTCTTCCAGTGCAAAGGATGCTCTTTGGTCCCTGGATGCTGCTCCTGCTCAGAAGTCAGGGAATTACTTTTGAGCTCCTGCCAGTGATCACAAAAGCACGTGTTCTGTAACTCAGATGCAGATAATGATAATGCAATGTAGCTTGGAATATTCACTTACAAAGGTCTTAGCTTGCACCTGCCAAATGTACTTTATCGTGCAGCACTTCATTTGTGCACAAAAGGAACAGTCTCAGAATTTTTGGCTCCACCTCAAATGTACAGAGTCAAAAGTGATGAGGAGATGAATTCGAGGTCCACAAACCTTTCTGACTCCAAGCTCTATAGTATAAACTCACTGTGCACTGTTTTCACTAACAAACACCCAAACCAAATGCTTTAGTCCCAAGCCACATCCCATTCCTCATGTGTTGCCCAGAGCAGACATTTGCAAACTTTCCTTCATTTGGAAGCTGAACTAGGGCAACTTCAAGGAATGGAATGGAGTTTGTGTCATCAGCCCCCACTGAACCCAATCTGTAACACACAAATGTCTCACAAGTCTTTATTTTTTGCCTTTGATGGTATTGAACCCCAGACTGCACAAGTGGATGATGCAGATGTAGTGAGATTTCCTCAAGTTACATCTCCACTCCCTGTAGTTTTAGCTTTGACACCTCCTCATTCTCACCTTGAATAATAACCACACTGGTAGTGTTTCACTCAGTTAAATGGCCCTTTGAAGTTTTATCCTGCAGTGATTCCTCCCCCTCGTCACTCCTTGGACATTCTTTTATTTTCCTCAAATATATTTCTTTTTTTAAACATATGTAAATTTCCATACATGGCTTAAAGCTTCACAAGGTAATGGGGAGGTAAAAGAGTTAAAAGACTGAACAATTTGAACTCAGAAAGTCTCAGAAATTCTGTGATGCTTCACTAAAGAAATCAAATTGTATCACTCATCTGAGAACATGGTTCCCTGCAAATTCATACTTTGATTGCTTTTCCTTAATGGATTTGAGTAAAAAGAACTTTTGTCAGTAAAAGCTCTTGTGTAAGCGAGACTTCACAGTTTTTTGTTATCTAGAAAAGTGTCTATATCAAACATGATTTGTTTTTTGGCAAAAATGGGGAATCTGCCTACCTCAAATTATGAAACCATTGAAACATTTTCTTCAATTGCAGCACTCCAATTTGTCATTTTGGGTTTTTTTTGTGTTTTTTAACGTAAACCTTGCTGCCTGGTGAAGCTTTAATCAGTGGAATAGCTCAATAACAGCATACAAACATGGCTTTGCTTCTGTAATATATTGCTCATTCTTCTTTTCCTTGTCTTGCACTGTGCTGGTGTGCACCTGTGCATTTTTATTTTTTTTCCTGTGCTTTGCTTGTACACTTCTGTCTGTGTGTGTATGTGTGTTTCCGTCTGTTTGCACGCATGCACTGTGTGTCTACATGTGCCCCCTCCTCCGCAGGTGAGCGAGGTGGAGGTGAACGGGCAGATCGAGGCGGTGTGCGAGTCCGTGTTCAGCGAGATGGAGTCGCAGGCCGTGGATGCCCTGGACCTGCCCATGCCCGGCTGCTTCCGCATGCGGAGCCACAGCTATGTGCGTGCCATCGAGAAAGGCTGCTCGCAGGAAGAGGAGGAGGGAGGCGTGACGGTGGTCAGCAGGAGGACCAACTCGCCCCCGCGCACCACCACCACCGTCAGAACCATCCAGAGCAGCACAGGTCAGTGGGAACATGCACTGAACACACAGACTCACACATGTGCATGAACATGTGTGGACATACATAATTCATAGCACATTATAAATTGATATGTGTGTATAGGAAGTATGTATTATAGATGTGCTGTAAGTTTGAGTTAAGCAGCATGCGTGTAGTGTCAGCTGCAAAATAAATGAATGAATTATTGCTGCAGTTTTAGAGATTTATCCTCATTTAAAGATTGGAAGTTGGATCAAGAGCATCATACGTTTCTGCTGAAAACCAGTCTTGCTCTGAGTATTATTCATAAAAGAAAGTGTTGCTTTGGATAGCTGACCGGGGAGCCGTTTCATTTGGCAGACCCAAGCCCTCTGCACTATTATCCACCCGACCCACTTTTCCTCCACAATATGATGAATGCAAAACTGTTTTTTCCCACATAAGAGCTTATTGGAGCTGTGCAGCTCAGTGGCTGCTGGGTCTTATTTTAGCCCTCTTGTGTGCCTCACGGTCTGGAGCGCTTGGCTTTCCAGCATTCCTCCATGCAGTATTGATGCTGAGTAGTGCTGGCATCCAGCGCTGGGTGCTTCCACGTTTCTCACTGCGAATCCAAACGTCATTCGCTTGCATCGCGGACGTTGAGTCACCGTCGCCTGACGCACACACGCTCCTCGTTTCCTTTTTAATTATGCCAATTAAAAGAAAGCATTTCCCTTCAAACAGAGCAGACAAGGTAACAGTCAGCTAATTAAACACATTTACTGCAAATTGAAAAACTGGAAAAGCTTGCACAATCAATTCAGAAAGCTTCAAACAGACTCTGAGCAAACATTTATTTAATATTTGCTGCAACTGACATCCTCCAAAACCATAATTTCCCTTTTCTGTTAATGAAATAAGACAAAACCTGAAGTTGCATCCTTGTATTTGTATTATTTCATACTGTTGACAATTCAGAGAAACAACACATTTAAGGGCAATGGAGGATTCAGCTGATTGTTCTATTGTGTAGCAGTTATTGATCTTTAAAAGGAGAGTGAAAAGATCAAGAGAGCATCTTCCCCTGAGCAAGGGAGAGATAATGAAGACCATCTATCAGGTGAAGTGTTGGAGGGATTAACTCTGGTTTTTAAGCCAGGCAGCGCCTCTGTAGCTCCACACATGATGCAAGAAATCTCTATTTCTCTTCCTTGCTTCTGTCTAGTGTCTCACACATGTTTTGAGATATGTCATAATTTGCTGACAATGTAAAGATAAGACCTTTAAAGGTGAAACGTGACTAAATGGAGGTGTCCGTGTGTGCACGTCTGCAGCAGTAGCCTCACAGCTGCTGGCTTTTTAATGAACATCCATTTTTGGCGCCTGAGTTAGTCACATGATGAATGGATGGTGTGTAAGTACAAAAAGGAATTATTAGTGCTGTGTGGTCGCTGATATTTTGACATCATGCTGCTGCCTCCAATTAAGGGCAGCCACCTCTCTGGCCCTTATAGCTTGATGTGATTGGCCGACTTCTTTGACCCTTGACCCTCATTTGCTGCTGACCTTATTGTAACTGGGATTCAGCTGCAACTGAGGCTCAAGGAGAGGAGACAGAAGGACCAGGTTGGAGTGATATATTATGTGGCATTGTGGAGAGCTGTAGTGAAGGTAGGGGATTGCTTCAGATTACTGTCATCGTTGTACTACTGCACAATTCATCACCCCCTTAGATCTTCACCACTGAGTCGTCACTCACTGTAATTAATTAGCTACCTCTCCTCCTCCTCCTCCTGCTCCTCCTAAGGGAAGGGCTGTGATTGAAGAGGAGAGGAAGGAGGAGAGGAGAAGATCTCACTCTGACGACCTTTTTCCTTCTCTCCCCGTTTTCAACATGCGCACCATGGCCTCGCTCACGTCATGTGGGAGTTAGGGTAATTACCGTTTTCTGAGTTTTACTCACTGATCACACTGTGTGAAATACTTGGATCGCAGGTGTTCTTGGACCCTTTAATTAACTCCCCTAAATCTTAATTAATGCCCCATGAAAATCTTAAAATCAAATTTTTGAGGGGTTTCAAAGATTAAGCTAATTAGTTCAGCTTTTTTGCCTTAAAGTGAGGAGCGTGAAAGAAAATATGACTGACAGTTAGCAGGTAGCTAATGCATTCCTTGCTCATGCTGCAACTGTTGGATGGACACAAAGTGATGCTGCCCTCACAATTTAATATCAGCCATAAATTTAGGCTGATTAATGTGGTCCTGCTCTTCTTCTGCATATTTGAAAAGCCTAATTTATGTCCAATGCACGACTGATGACTTATTCATGGATTGCAGACGGATTAAATACCGTGCTTAAACTTTCCTTATCTCACTAAACAAATGACATACAGGATGTTTAATTGCATGGTGTTGTTGCACTGCAATTTAGATTAAACACCTAAAGTGCAGTGTCATATTGTATTTTGTTCTCATCAGTTTTTTTTATATATTCAGCTTGGTTATAAACATTGCATTTTAGTGCCTGAAACAGTAAACAAATAACAATCCTGTCAGCAAGTCAAATTCAGTCAGAAAAATGAAATGCTAATTTTGGATGTGTGGCAATACAGAGGATGCACAGTATCTCTCAACCCCCACTGCAATCGTATGTGTGTCATCGAACATTTACTTAAAGTTGACAACTGATGTTATTCATTGCATTTAAAGACCCATAGGTTACATAAACCTCACACATTTGTCCCAAAATAGCTTTATGAGATATTGTGTTTGTTTACATTTTGTCCATAGTCAGTAAATGTTAGAGAATACATATATATGTGTCACGTTAGTTAAAAAGAACGTCTGTGTCAAAATCCCTCACGCTAATATTCGAGTCAGGAAGGCAGCACTTGAATGGAACTATTTTTTCAGGCATAATAACTTTCATCTAAACGGCTCCTGGCTCCCCTCTCTCTCTTGCTCAGCAATTTTTGACCAAACAAAACACAGAAGGGTGAATTACCTAAACCTAGCAACTCTCACGTGTCCCTAAGTGTTTTTATACCCTGTTTCAACATGAATGGCAGTGAATGGGGTTTAAAAATGCCGTCTGAGAAACACATGGTCGAATTTCAACAGCATTTGCAGAAAATAGGAGCAATCTCTGCTAATGGTGAGAAGTCAAAAATAGACTGGTGTGGTCCCTCGAGAATTGTAGTTTCTCTCTCTATTTTGTCAGTGTTTAATGATGCCATTATGAGTCTGTTTTGGGATCAGAACAAACCACAGAAGGACAGCCAGACTGTGCACTTGTATTTAAAAGGAACTGACTGGCTGTTGCCATCTTGAGTTGCAAGAAACATCACCTCCTATCCATGATGTCAATGTAGCATAACATGGACACGTAATGGAGATGTGTTGTAACATGATTGTATGCCGCCATTGTGCACAATACCCACTGAGGAGCTATGTAGCTCTTATGTTTAGGCTAGAATTGGCGTTATACAACCCTTTGAGACATTCTCTGTTTTTGCTCTCACATGCTGCATATAAATTACACGTAACTGATGTTACTGTGACTTCCTGTAAACAGTCACAGCTTCTTTGTGTTGTTCCACCATGCAGGAGAAGCATGCATGTAGAGGATCACGCACGCACGCAGTCTCACACACATACACACATACACGTTCATACATTTCACAGTAAACCAGCTGGGAGCTCAAAGTGAGAAGTGAAGACATTGTTGTTGTGAATATTGCATGACATTTCAGACGGATGGTGCAGGCAGCCGTTCCAGAAAAACAGCCCGCGCTTATGGCTTCTGCTCCCACTTGTCCCCGCGGCATACCGCCAAAATATCGCACACACACAGGTGAGAGACCTATCAGCTTCCTTTGCTCCTCTTCAGTTTGCTCACTGCGCTGCTCCAGCCCATTATTATTGATGATCTTTTTAATCCAGAGGAAGGAGAGCGAAGTAAGGGGCTGTCCTTTGATCTCCTCTCTTTGAACGTCAAGTGGCTGTGGCTGCTCTTTCCTGCCTCTGCACCCACTACACTCACACATGCACACAAACCAGCCCACGCCATCGCTCACACATTCATATCACCTCTGCACTGGACACACATTTTGACCTAGACACCCGCTCCTTTGGATCGGTGTAACAAAATCAGAAGCAGATCCTCTTTCTAAAGCTTGGGAAAATCCATAGCAATCGGTTAATGTGAGGATTTTACTGCCACTAAGCCCCGGCTCCTCCGCCCCGCATCGTCTCCAGTTAACATATTCATCACCTCTTCACACCGCTTTGTCTTTTCCTCTCCTTGGCCTCTAACACAACCGCTAGATCCCCCGCCTGTTAACAAAAGCAGTTAGGAGTGCGGGTAAATCAACCTGTTGTTGCACTTAGAAGATGAATTGACCTTCAGTTAGAAAGAGTATACACACAGCTCTTAAGTCTGGGAAATGTGCCACAGTTTCTGGTTCTCTTCTTTCCTCCCTCGTTTCCTTGGCTTGCCGACCTGCTGTCAATAATCCAGCCTCATTTTCCCAGCATTTATTTTTCAGAGGTGCTGAGGGATTGGCTGAAAAGAGCAGATTTCCTCTGCTACTTGCTGTAATAGGCTTCAGGACAATGTTTAATTTAATGGCTGTGAATTTCCTGTTGCCCCTGAACAAAGGTGCAGCACTCGATGAAGCATTCCTTAAGTAAGTGTTTGAAGCGTGTTCGTTTGTGGCTCATTTTGTTGATAGTCTCATCCCCCTGTTTTTGCTGCCGTTGTATTTTGTTTGTTGTCGCATCGAGACAAAACGGTCTCAGCGGAGTAAACTGGTCCATCTCAGTTCTACTCAACTGACAGTGTCCTGCAAGTCGTCAGAGGTCAGTTTTAAAACATAACAACAGCCAATTAGCACAATTAGCAATCAACTGTTGCTAAGAAGTGCAGCAGCTGATAGGAACGCCTTCTGAAATGTGATGCTCTCTGTGATTGGCCTAAAAGTGCCTGTGATGTCTGAATACAGAGCCAAGGAGAGGTGCAGAAGTCTTGTGTTCTTTTAGACTACCTGGATTATGCCGAAAGGTTATGATGGAATTTTTTTTTGCAATGACACCGCAGCTTTAAGTATAAACCAGCAAATCACTAATATTTACCTAAAGAAATGACAGAGGGGGTCATTGCAATTTCAAGCTGGTCATTAAACTTTTAAACCATCCTGAGGAACACGAGCCTCACAGGAAACAGAGAATCCTAATAACTCCTCAGATGCACTGAGCAGCATGAGTGTGTCACAGAACCTCCATGGCTAGCTGTTTCCCTCTATTTCCAGCCTTTGTGCTAAGCTAAGTTAGCAGACTGCTAGTGATAGCTTCACATTTAGTGTCAAGTTGTAGTAATAGTATCAGTCTTTTTGTGTAACTCCTTGAAAAAAGCAAGGACATCTCTACTGCTGCTGTCTGTTTTTCAGACACAGCACTCGGCTAAATTCAGTATCTTGTGTTAATAAAACTTAGTATGCTCTTTTCAGTCCGGAACAGTAACCTCATAAAGTCAAATTCTCTGCAATGTTTGCAAGCTTTACTGAAGTGAGATCACTTGGGGCTGCTGTGTATTCCCAGCTCCATCTACAGCACAGTACCACAGGCCAAAATAAAGCCTGTACAACACTGCCCCCAGGGGTCCTGTGTAACACAGCACTGCACCTCTGCCCTTTCTTCCTACAGTAGCTGTGTGAGTGGGTGGATGAAAAACTACCAGACAGCTTGACCCAATTAACAACAATCACTGCCATCCCTGGCTCTTCTCCAACAGCTCTGTACAGAGAAAGCTGGTGAGAATAAATATCTGTGGATTTCCCAGTGTGCTAAATATAAGCAGCAAGGATACAGACCGCTGGAGTCTGGCCGAATTAGGATCAAGCTGCGGGTTTGTCCAGATCTCCCCCAACACCTTCACTGGCCCACGCAAATTTCTAAGAGCAATATGTCAGGATGACTCATGTTATGAAAGCACAGAAAATGCCACTTTAGGGCCTCCTGTGTGTTCTCGTGTGTTTCGAGAAGGTCTCAAGGTGGGTTTGTGGAAGACTTCAGGTGAAAGGCTCTTGTGACTGCACTCGGTTTGACAGAAGTGTTGTTCCTGACAACACTGAGCTGAGCTGTGGTTCTTTGCTCCATGCTGCTGCAGTCAGTTACTGTGGATCAGGCCATCTGCTTGCCTGTTGTGTCTGTTAACAGAGTGATGAGCGAAGAGCAAGGTCAGGAAAACTGTGTTCGAAATAAAGGGCCGTCAAGGTAGAATGTTATTGCTTGTTGCCATGTTATCCATCTGGTGATTTAATAAAAAGGAGAAGACACAGATCTAAAGTTGTGTGAATAAAACTGTTTTATGTAAAGAAACATGGTTAATGTTCTTCACTAGAAGATTATAAATCACCCATTGCTGCATTTTATGCAATGACAGGCAATCCTGCTTTAAGTTCTCACCCCCCGGGCTTGAAAATGCTCAGTGTCAAACTGTGCTTCACTAAACCACAAGGTGGCAGTCACTAGGCTGTTGTTGTTTTTTTTTTTTTGTAGGTCTATTCTCATAAATACAAAGCATATTGTAATATCATAGAACATTATAGTGTAGGTCTAAAATTTTGTTGCTTTGGATCGGCTCAGTTAGTGACTTCCAGACGTAAACTTCAACTTGAAATTTATTTATAGTGCAAAGCAACACACCAACTATATATATATATATATA
>JAQLOL010000013.1:8743819-8764172 GCA_029783665.1 Naso thynnoides
CAAAACTATGTTTTTGTTTTTTTCAGGAATAGGCCTGATAGTGACATATGATATAATGGACAATATGTTGAGTTATTTATTTAGCAGTATTTTGGGTACTGAGGTCATTATATTTCTGTAAGTCAGGTGGGTTTAAAGCTTAAAAAATAGGGTAACACTGCACATTTTGGACTTTTAAGGCTATTTCTGATGTTTTCCCCACATGAAATATCCATTACATTTTTTTTTTTTTACACATTAAAAAAATTGAGAAGAGGTTTAGAATTAGCCTACATGCTTGGTTGTACAGAAAAGTTTGTGAATTTTATTTAGACCACAGTTAGATGAGCTAAAAATAAAGAAAAAGTGAGCTAAATAAATTTTAAAAGAATTAATAAAATGTCCTTTCTTCTATTTCTTTAGAGTTTTGTTTGTTAAGTCTAAATCTTCTTCGGTGGCATCATGGCCTAAGAAAATAAAATAAATAAATAAAATAAAATAAAACAGCTGTTTCTCTGTTAAAGCCACAACTTCCAAATGTTACGCACCGGACAGAAACTGTCATGGATTCAAAGCATCTGTATGTAAACAGCCTTTATTTATAAGCAAAGATGCCAATTTAATGTTAAAAATCCTATGAATACTTGAGTAACTGGGTAAATAAAGTCTGTTTAAAAACGCTTTGAATATCAAAGATGCTTTAGCAGTCCGAGGGGAAAGTCCTGGAGGCTTCAAGCCAAAGTTTTCCGGATGACTGTGAGCGGGACTGTCCCACCCAGCGCTGTATGAGCTGTTAAATGTTTGTGCGGGGCGGGGGGGAGGCGGTCAAGGCGCGTCCACATCCTGACACAAGATCCAATATCGCCAGAGTGGAAAAGAAACGCAGGGAGAGGAGACTCCCACTGTCACCGCATCTCGGCTCCGTGTTGCGGACTCGCGGCCTTCATGACGCTCCTTCAGTGTGTGTACAGCGCGCTGCTCGCCATGTGTGACTACTGGATGCGCCTTTGTGAGTAAAAGTCGCTGTTGTGTTTCTCTTTCGCTTTGTGAGCAAGGCATGATGAGCGATGGCGAGCTGCGTCAGCAGGAAGTGAGGTTGAGTTGCCTTCAAATTAAAAGCAAAATTAAACGGGGAAGTGGGCAACAAGTAGCGAATTATCGAGGTGAATTTAAATAGGGCACCATTAAAAACACGTGGAACCTCCTGTTAAATTCAAATAAAAATACATGGAGGCAAACAAGCTTCCAGGATGCATGTTAAGCGGCCGGAGTCAGGTCAATGAAATTTGAAGCGCGTCACCATGCCTTTACTTTGAAAGTAACAACCGGAAGTTGTGTGTTCACGATGATATGCTTGACTGAAACAATGAGCGCCCATCCCAAGCTTTCTGCTTATTCATGCTTCACATGAAAATGTGTCATGAGCTGTTTATATATTCTGAATAAATAAAAATATGAAGGAATGTCATCAAGCCTCACAACTTAAATAACACTGTTATAATGAATTACATCAAATCTTAGAGTTTATTTCTCGAGGAATAAACTGGTTAAACTGGTTGATTTTTTTTTTTTTTAATTACATTAGAACTTGATCTAATTGGAATTTAAAACTAAATATTTTCAATAATTTTCTCTTTGTGGAGTCACGCACGGTTTGTGATCGACAATTCGGCGCCTATGTATTTAAATAAACTTACAGCCTGCAACAACTTTTTCCTCTAAACTAGACCCCCTGTGAGCACACTGACATTATTCTGTTTGCGTATCCCTCTTCTCCTGGTAGCCAGAAAATGTTGATCACCTTCCAGGCCCCGGTCTATTTTGGTATCATATCTCTGATGGGAGGGCGACAGGTGTGGCCTGCATCACACAGAGCAGCGCCTGGCACAGCATCACAACACACGCCTCTGCAGGGTCCAGTTATTTAGGTCACACTCAGGGCCCCCTCCAGAATTGGACTTCATAGGGTTCAGTTCAGACTTCTGTGCTTGTTAATGTGAGCATCCAGGGGGAAGGGGAGAAAGATGCTGAGCCCCACAGGCCTTATGGGAAAATAAATTACTGGTGCCGCTTACCAGTTCAAGGCCTGCTAGGGTAGGTGGAGGGCCTCTAACACCCTGCTGTGTGACAGACGAGCAGTCTGCGTTCCCCACGTCTCCAACTGACCATCTGTGTGTTAGTGAGTCATGCACAGACTTCAGCTCATGCTCGCCACTGATGCCAGCTATGCCGCCCGCCTGCTCACTGACCAGCTTCCCGCTTTTCTATTCTCGGACGAGGCTCTCGAGCCTCTTGAGCACAGCACGTCACGGACCAACACACATACTGTACACACACATTTCTCTGATGGTCCAAGTAGGCCACAGTCAGGTGAGCTTATGATCATGTAAATGATAAACTGAGTTAGAGAGGGCTCAGCTGTCGACACATTCATCCTCTAAATAAAAATCAGTTAGTAGAACTTCATTTTTTAGTTTTATATTTCAGCTCTTCCAGAAACACCTGAATGTAATCGTTGACATTAACACTTTCAATCAAAAACCTACGCACTCAATTGCTTTTCTTTCCTCTCTTTATCATATTTTTTGGCTCATATTTTGCAGTCATTTGTTTCCCAGCTGAACGCCATTACCTCCTCTTTTATGTACCTTTTTTACCCTGAGGGATCCTTAGTTTCCCTCAGTGTCATTCACAAATTAATCCAACCCATCAGCAATAGCTCAAAATTCAGCCTGAAAAATATTTTCTCGGGGCCACAGATACATACTTTTATTCAATGTGCCAGGTGTTGTTTTGTATTATCAATTTTCAACTGATAGTGCAATAAAAGGTTTCAGGAATGATTGTTCTCCAGCTGGCAAGGCCATTTTAAAGAGCAAAACCACTGTTTTCAAAATGAAATTTTACCTTCTTGCTAGACACTCTTTCATCAACCCAGTCTGTTAACTGATTAAGAAACTGTCAGAAATCACCGGACATGTTGCATTTGCATTTGAACTCTGGACAAAACAAAAACAAAACAGATTCAAGTTTAAAGGAGTAGTTCCACATTTTGGGAGAAGACCTGTTCACATTTCATGTAAAGTTTTATAGAAAGATCAGGTAACACTCAAAACATCCATCTATAATGTGTTATGAACATACTTACAGTGTGTTATAATGTGCTTATAGTGCTGTATAATCATAGTTATAAGCAGGGTTAACCCTGACCCTACTCCTAACCATAATCAACTGTAACACATTGTAAGTGTGTTCATAATGTGGTAAATTGTGTTACATATGTTCATTATATGTTATAATACATTATAGAGACAGATGTGATAGAAAGTGTCACCAATGATCGATACCACTATCACATCCAATCATTACAGTAGTTGGCTCAGCATTAACAGTTTACCTGACTCAGTTCAAAGGTTTGAAAAAAATCCGCCTACATGCACCTTTAAAATTTGCCACAAACACATTTTAACTTGTAAAAACAACATATTTTGGGTTTTTTTGTGATTTGGTGCTGAACTGTTTTTGGACAAGGTCATTTGTGAAGTTTCTGCATGTTTTTACCGTAGCAACATCACAATGACAGCCAGACTTCAGAAATTAGCTCCCAATAAGCTAGTTTACAATCTTAAGTTTACTTAATGTAGCAATATAACCGTATTCTATCATAGCCTATAGATAGATTACAGACCCAAATACAATACTGCATCAATACTATTCATTGCTATAATTTGTCCCCTTTGTTTCTGAGACAGACAGATGAAGAATTTATTCACAGCTGTGTGACCAGTTAAATTAATGCAAAGCAGAGAAGCAGACTCGACTTGCAGGACTTGACTAAATTAAAAAAAGATGTGCAACTCAACTTGAACTTTAAACCCAATGACAGTGTTTTTGAAAAAGTGTGTTGGGATTTAACAAATATTCCTTTATTACCCAATTAATTTTACGCTGTTTATTCCAAGCAAGTCAGCACTTAATTCCCGAGATCAGCTTTGTTTCAACCAACAGCCTCAATCGAGTTGCAGCAGACAACCATTAAAAAGCTAACGTCAGGTTACTAAGCTGGAAAGGCAAACTGGAAAAAATGATACCAAATATATAATTTTGTTTGTTCAGCTCAGTGAGCCTTTATTGGAGTAAGTCTGTATTGCCAGAGCACACACACTCCCATGAGCCTCTCCCCTTCCTCTGTCTCTCGATCACGCGCTGTCAATTATCTGCTCATATTTTCACAGCAACGTTCACTTGTAGCCAGCAATAAGACTTCAGCTGCCCTTTTTGTCTTGTGTTTTTAAGGAGCCATTATCATGCTGAAGCTAAACTTACAAAAATCCCTGCAAAGAAAAAAACTTTCTTTTCAATCATCTGAAGGTATGAGGTGTCCACATTTACCGTAAACTTTAGATAGAGATGTGATGACAGGCAATTCCTAAACACAGTCTGCCTGTCTCAGCAGTGCTCAAAACAAAACAGTGTCACAGTGATGAAGGTCAGATGTTAAACAACACAAATGTGTCCTAAGTGTAAAAGTTTAGTCAAGTAAAGTAAAATTTACTTATTCAAAATCTGTTTGCGTAGTTTTAGCTCTGCAATCTAAGCACACTAAAGTGTCTTTAAATCTGATGTTTTTGCCAAAATTACCCGCATATTAAGAGCTTCTCTTGCTCACAGGCTTTTTCTTTCAACTTTCCTCTTTCATCAGCTTCTTAATTCCTCCGTGCTGCGAGGAAAGTTAATTCTAGATTTGTAGTAATCCACAGAAAAAACAGAACACAGACAGCAGAACAAAGATGGAGAGGTCAGGTGAAAATGTGGTTAATTAAAACGGTTACATGCAAAGCTATTAAGCACTATGAAGCCTCAGAGAGCAGGCCATCACCTCCTGTCTGTTGATGCATACTGCATGTTGAGCATTTTGAAAACGCAAACTCTAGATGAACAAAAAATGCAGGTATTTTATAATGTTTACAAGAAACAAAAACAAGTTCAAAATGAAAATACTGCAGGACGAGTAGCTCTATGATACTCTCTAACCTACTGGCATAACTTCTCATTTCCCCTTGGATAAAAGTCAGTTTTGATAGTGGATGCACTCAAATAAACTAACAACTTTTAGAATCACTCATTAAGTAAGAGGGCAAAAATCTTTTAAAAAATTGCCTCAAGTTTTCACAGACATGGCTGCATAAAGATGCTGTTTATTTCTGGCCATTTTCTGAAGCCATAATAGTTTTTTTAAATTTAAGATAAAATCAATTTGGTTTACTAGTTAGTTGGCTTTTATTTTGGTTATGCCAAATGAAAATGAAAAGACATCTCGGCATAGCACAAAAGAAACAGATTAATTTAACACAATGTGTCCTGCCTCATATTTTCCAAGAAAATATTTGAATGTGCAAAGTTTAAAAAAACTTGAATACCAAACAACATAACAAAATGAGCTCTGATAGATTTTTTGGTAAATATTTCCATATATTTACAAATTTTTGTGGTTATCAAAAACGAATAACCAACATGGAAGAACAAATAACAAGATGGCTGCTTTTGTCCCATTTTTGAGTCCCATAAAGAATTTCCTCACTTGAATGTAATTAAAGTATGAAGTGGATATGTAGGATAAGGATTGAAAAGGCAAAAATTTAACACACTCAACAAGAGTTTCTAAGCTTTTAACCACATAAATGTGCTGTTTGTCTCTTGATGATCTGCATTACAACAAATAATTCATTTTTCAGTTTTAGTTTGCCACCACTAGAGGGCGCTTCATCCTTACTTTTAGATTAAAGGCAGCTTGCCTTCTGATGTTTCACCACAGCAGTGGGTCTGTATTTGGGGCAACTCAGAAGTTTTTTTTCTCGTGGTAACGCTGTCAGACATTATTTTTAGGCACATCGTGTGTCTGTAAACACTTCAGTGTGTCTGTGAGTGTTTTTAAAAGACAGAGGAAAAGTCAGAGGAAATGAGTGCTCGGGGTGTGAGGTACTGCGCCCCTGAATCATGCCTGACAGACACGTTTCGCTTGATGTATATGGTCCCGAGAGACACGGAGATCAAACGATGTTCACTGAGGACGCTGCGCAGATTCTCCTTTGAGCTCCATCAATCCCTTTTGCATCGTCGGCTCCTTAGTCATACACACACACACGCACGCACGCACACTGAAAACACACTTGGACAGTTCTCTGTTTCCTGCTCTGGCGTTAATTACAGGGACAGATAAAGCCCTGCCTTAGCAGCGTATGCCGCTGCATGTGAAATACACCTGTGTGTCAGCGGATCAAAGCTGCCATCCTCCAAGGTGGAATTATTATTCAAAGAGGGGATGTAAATTAAACAGTACTCTGGTGTCATCTGTCTCTCCGATTCTCTGTGTTGCACTCTCTCACACACACCTGCATAATGCTGTCATTCCACACGCTTTGATGGTGTGAGTAGGTGTGTTTGACAGGAAGCGAGGGCTCGGTTGAGGCATGTGGGGACACACTAGCACACGCATGCATGTGGAATAGAAAGGAGAAAAGACACCAGTTGTGGTTAGAAGCCGTAGCTCAGCGGAGCTTCTGAGCATGTGGGTGCATGTGGGTGTGTGTGTGTGTGTGCACACATGGAAGCTGAACAGTGTCAAAGCCTGTGTGTGGCTTCCCCGTTTTGCAGCTGCAGGATCAAGCCCGAACTGGGAGCTCGATGTGGGTAAACTGTGATTTGGCTATCTCTCTTCCTGGAGGAGATAAATCCTCGCCATGCTGGTGTGTCAACCACTCAGTAATTACTTCATCCTGTCACGACTGTCTGAGAATGCAAACCAGTGGGAACTTGCACTGTCGCTCTTTCACTGACACAGGGGAAAAGCGCTCAGCATCTCTTTCATACGGCTCAGTGTCAGCTCGAGGGTGCTAGTCATCAGATGAGCAGATGCGGAGAAATTAAATTTGGTTCCAAAGCTTTTCGTCTGTGGATTTTACTACCTCTTACGCCAGCGTGCACAGACGCAGTTTAATTTCTCATTATATGCTTAAACTGAGAACTTGCTGCTCGATTTCCGTTTGGAATAACCTAATTATAGTGATGGCAAATCTGATTCTAGGTAAATCATGTTTTTGTGGTCCAGATGTGAGCAAGAAAAGGAGAAAAGCTTTGGCTTGCAATATGAAATCTTTCACTAGATGTCATCATAGCCTCAGCTGATTTAAAGCGTGTCGCCAGTCAGATTTCTGCAATCTGGTCCAACCTGTAGGTGTTGAATATGGCCCAAATACTGCGTAACATGACGCTCTGATGCAATGTGATCTAAGTAACCTATGCAAATAAATGGCACCTGTAGGCATTTGCTGCATAATGATGCAGAAATTGCTTTATCTTACAATCAATCACGAGCGATCACTTTGTATTTCCTTGACCTGAGTCAGCAGTGATTATTATGCCCCTAAAGCAGAATAAAAGTCACTGGATAAATCTGCAGGACTTCAAGCTTTGCTTAGTGGCTGTTAGGTGTTTAGCTTTACTTACGACTTAATTGGTCCTGGATTGTTATGGCCTGGAATGCTTTGATTAGAGCCATTTAGGGGGGAAGAGCTGCGTTTGGATTTCTTTTGACACAGGAAGCGCAAGCAAGGGAATGTCATTCATTCCTCTCCTCCTGCTCTCGGTTTGAAACAAGACATGAGAGGGGAGGAAAATGAGAGAGAGGGGCGCAGGGAGGAGCTGACAGGGCTACGGCAAACACAAAGAATGGCTGCGGCAGTGGACCCCTGCTGTCCCCCCGCTCTGCAGCAGGAACACACATACGCCAGTTTACTGCAAAAAAAAAAAAAAAAGAAGGAATCTATAGTTTACTTTGAGGAGCTCTTTCCCAAATGTCAAGATGTAAACAGCACATTTGGCGTGTCTGATCAAGCAGACAGGGGCTGCTCTGTCAGGTAGGGGCTGTCCCACTCCTCCCGTTTTGCTCTTCCTGTCTGTGTTTTGGCATCAGAGGGAGCAAAGGAAAAGCAAAGCCCCGAAAGGATTTCCTCAGTGTTGACTGTGGATGATCCTCATGGCTCCTGCATGCTAAAGCTGGGCAAGGCAGGGCCCGCAAAACCCAAAGCCCTGAGCGAATGAAAAACACCGGAGGAGTTAAATCTTCTCCAAGGAGGTTGTTATTTTTTTCAGGAGGGGGGAGCGAAAATGTCAAGACAAATACCCTTTTTGCTCTGTTCCCTTGACAGAATATTGAGTTTTCAGACAGCTAAATTGTGTGGTCGAGAGTTCATGTTGCTTTCACTGTTCAGAGGGGAGGGAGTGTGTTGGAGGAGCTCTGAGGAATGGTGCATGGCTGTAAGTGGGTGGTTTGGGCTGTGCAGTGTGGGAGGCCAGGCCCCAGTGCAAATTAAAGACTTCTCTGTGAAAGTCCCAGACTCGGCTACAGTAATACGTGAGTGTGTGTGTGTGTGTGTATGAGTGAGTGAGCCTGTGTGCAAGCGGCCGGCGGGGGAAGAGACCCAGCCCTCCTTCTTTATTTTTTTTTTTAACCAGTCATTAAAAATAAGCCACAACTCACACACTGAGAGACAGCGAGAGGGAGAGAAAGAATGCATCTCCTCTTTCTCCTCCCTTTCTTTGAGCTTTGCTGCTTCACTAACCAAGTAAAACGGGGAAGAAAGGGGGAGGAGGAGGGAGGGAGGTTGTGTTTAAGGGGGGACTGATTCCACTCAGAGGTTTTTTAAGACGCGCACCCAACAGGCCCCTCCCCCGTGTAAAGAGTAGCAGGAGTTTTTTTTTTCTATCCAGGAGGGGAGAGAGAGAAAGAGATGAATGGGGAAAGGAATGCAGGAGACAAACGAGCGCTCTCGGCAGGAGAGTGGGAATGTCGGAGGGACCATTGTTCCTCCCCCGCAAGATTCTGCAGGGAGTGGATGCAAACACATTAGGAGAGAGGGGAAGAGGGGTGTGAGAAGTCACACCTAAGAGACAGAGTTGCATCTACCTAGATATTCATATCTATCCTGATGCATGCCGCCTGCAGGGCTACTCAGTTGCAGACAGATGCACATGCATGCAGCCAGTGCCTATAGCTGCCATCTCGTCTTTCCCTCCGCCCCCTCCACCCCTCAACAGGATGTATAGGGTCAAAGGGTCAAAGCTGGAAACCACAAAAGACAGTATGCGTCAGTGTAGCCTGGTTCTTGTTCCAGCCTCCCCCTCAGCCCCTCTTGTACCTCCTACCTTGTCTGTCTCCCCCTCTTTTTCTTCTCTCTCTCTCTTTCACTCGCTCTTAACTTTCCATCTCCCTCTCTCCATCCATCCTCCCCCGCCTGCCTGCCCTGTTCCTCCCCTCATATAGGAGACGCACAAGGCCCTACGTTTGGTTTTGGGCCCAGATGGCTTTAGCATGCCTCTGGCGGTGGATTAAGCCACCAGTGTCTCCTTTCGCCTCCATGTGCAAGTGGTCAAGACAAAGAACGTCAAACAGGGGGAAAAGGGGGAAGGAATGCAAGAGGGGGGAAAAAAAAGAAAAACTCTGTGACTGTGAAAAAACACCCAATGCTGATGTTTCACAGCATTCCAGGAAGAGTAAACTCAAATGCTTGTAAAAACCATCAGCCAGCCTTAGCGTTGCTTTTTGTGCCCAGTCATTTTATGAATCAGGTTATGACTTTTTGGCTGCTTGCTTGGAGTTGATCCCCAGACTGCCAGTTGCATGCAAGCCAGGGAGAGAAAAGTGAACTTTTGACCACATTCTGCTGCATTTATATGTAAATAGCAGCTGCAGCGAGCAGTGATCCTTCATGTAATAACATGACATCGGCATTGTGTTTCAGCCCTTGCAGTTAAGGCTGATTCCTGTGTGTGTCTTTTTCTCTGTCTGGCTGAATATTTGCTGTTTTGTCCCAGAGTCCATTACACCCCAGGTGTGCGGTTATGTTTTCCTGTACACGGCAGAAACTCCACACACTTTGTGGACAGTCTGTCATGTTTTATCAGGGAGCTGTGCTTAGCACTTGGAGATGGTGTGGTGGCAACATTGTTTTGCTGTTGTGGGGTATATTTAGTTCAGCAGACACTGTCCTAAGAGGGCCATATTATGCACCATCACGACTCTGTCCTCTGTTCTTCCCTCCCTGTCTTTATGTCTGCGTGTGTGACTTTAACAAGTTACATATTCAGAGACTGAGGTAGACCCACTCACTGCTCAGGCCAGTTTCATATGATGACTAACTGACAGCCCCCCCGGCTACGTGATTCTGTTTTTTGGGTATGCCACGACTTGTTGCAGTTGCCCGGGCTGTCATTGCCGACACATGCGATGTGTCACTCTGCAAAGCGAGCCAGTCAACTCTTAAAAAGTCTCAGTCAGTCGGTGAGCAATGGCTGTGGGAAATGAGTGCAGTGAAAGCATGCGTGAGATGTGTGGGCGTGTTAGCTTTAGCGTTAGGGCTAATGCTCAGGTTTATGCCCCACGAAGCAGCTGGAATGTAAAGGAACTGAAGGAAACAGCACGGCAAACTTCTCCTCCATCCTTTCCCCCTCTCCTCACTCCTCTACCTATTATTCTGTCTTTATCTCTCTCCGTCTTTTTCCTCCTTCACCTCTTTATGTTCAGTGACTGTGCTCTCTCTTTCAGCCCCCTGCAGGCAGGTCTTTCGGGCCGAACAAAAGGCTGATGTGTCTCTTCATGTGGTTGAGGACTAGTCAGAGGGTAAAGCTTTGCCAAGGAGCAGCTTAGAACAATGGAAACAGCCTGGAGCCGTCACAGGGCAGGTCTAATGAGAAAACCCCCTTCATGTAAGAAAAATCTTCAAAAGATTAGCTCACATGCTTCAGTACTGTACAGGGAGGAACTTTAGGATTACATATTTATGCCAAATCTTGGATGATTATACCTGACGGTGCAACAAATGCCACCTAGCTGCTATTTACAGTGTTGATGCTGACAATTACGCTGCTGTTAGAGTAAATGTTAGTTATTTTGAGATTTCAGAGGGATTAAAAAAAACAATTGGTTGCATATCTCAGAAGTTAAATCACTTCCTCTTAAAGGTGAACATGACTAAAAACCTATAAAAGCGTGACAGACTGTTATGAAAATGAACTCTTGATTTTTCATGTCCCCGCCCACGTCGGTCTCTCAGCATGTCTCTCCCTGCCTGTCACTGATTGACAGGGCGAGGAGAGCGTCGGGCCATAAAAGAGGTATGCAGGTAACCAGGCTTTCCATTTGAACTTGAAGCACTGGAAAGTGGGTTAAGTGAAGTGAATCTATTGCCTAACAGGGAGCAGCTGCCTGCCAGATTTAGCGGTGGCTGACAGTTGTAAACACACTCTTATCTAGTCATTCAGCAGACGCAAGCCTGCCAGAGCAACTACCCGCTGTTGACACGGGGTTCTGTCAAAAAAAAGGGCACGCTGAACACACTCTGAGCTGCGCTGATAGCGCTGTTGGTCCGGGGATACCAGAGGCATATTTAACGAATGTTTTCATACTGATATGCAATGCTTATGTTTAACTCAAGAAAGAATAACAATTTAAAGCTGCAGTTAGTGCAGGATGTTTACAACTCTGGTACCGTTTGCATTGACAGCCTCCCCGGCAACCTCTTACACATGCTAAATATACTTCTTTTAAAAGGCGCACAAAGGCTGCCATCTTTCCTTCATGCTCACATACACACAGTGAGCTGTTGTGTCTGAGAGAGTTCAAGCATCTGGAGAGCAGAAACCCTCTCTGGTGACCTCTGACCTCTGGTGGCTGAGAGTCGTAGACTGACATGAGGGTCTCTGGGAGGCTTTCAGGTGAGTCAGAGGGCTTTTAAAGGACCATTGTGCACACTGTGCGCAGGGTTTGTTTGGGCTCTGCAGTATTAGCTGATTAGCAGTGATAAGGGATGAGCAATAGATCTGCTGTCTTAGGTTATTTCAACATATCAAAACACTGAAAACCAAAGTGAAGGCCTGTAATTATTTTTCATGTTTTTACAGTAACTCATAGTTTCCTCCTGGAGGCTGTGTTGAGTCATTTAGGATGTGTCCTGTATTGCTGCATTGTTGTTCACAACAGCAGAGTAAGGTCACATGGTTGAACCGTTCAGGTTATTGTCATTTCAACCCTGTGAGAAGGTTTTCTGACACAGATCCAAGACAAACTGGTTGGTAGAGTTCAGGATTCAGCTGCACAAAGCCGACGCTTCAGGGCTAGAAACATTATTAGATATTCATTTGCAACACAGTGGCAGCCAGTTGCTCTCCCTGTGCTGTCGTCCTGGTGTTTGTTTGATTTTGAAGCTATTCTAGCTATGACCCATTATTCCTGCTTTTGTTTCCTCGTTGGCTGATGATGAGGTGAGTGTCAGTGCAGCTGCACTGTACCCTGTCAAGGTAAACAAAAAGCCAAAAGAAAGTCCCCTCTGCTTGCTGCTGGTGCAACGCCAAGCCTCGCGGCAAACTTCATGTTGCTATGTGTCGCCATGGTGACGCTATCACAAAGGACTCCAGCTGGTTCTCTGTGCGTGCGTGTGTTTGTGTATGACAGAGAGAGGAGGAGAGGGAGATGGACAAATGGACAGAGAAGGAGCAGACGGAGCCAGGCAGTAACTCTCTGATTCACCCTCCTCCTCCTCTTCAGTCTTGTTCTTGCTCCTCTTTTCTGTTCGCCATTCTTTTGCCTCTCCCCTCTGGCAGACCCTCACCCCAAACACAGTGCAGCTGGGCTCAGCTGTCAATGTTCCCCCAATCCGACCGCCCCCTTTCCGGGCCTTTGTATTTGTTTGGTTGGGTGGTGGGTTTGCCCTTGGCCCCCGCGCGGGGGAGCCCATTCCTGTTAGCTAGCCTCTTAAACCAAACCGTCTGCTCTTTGAAGTGGCCTATCACAGATACACAGATTGGAGATTACAAGGCAGCTGCCTGCCTTCAATCTGTCCAGCAACATGAACACAATAATTAAATAAAGGAAACGGTATACACCTATGCAGACACACTGATCAGCAGAGCCTGAAACAAAAAGAGTTGACAAGCAAGTTTGTTTTTGTTCTAAGGACTGCAGAAATGAATGGAGACTTTGCTTTGTCTCAGGGGAGGGAAGAGGGCTTTCTTTGATATTATCAAGGCCAGAGGTGGGGGGAGCACTCTGCCAAGAAGAACTGCTATTCACACCAACTTGTCGGCATGAGACTTTTGAAGCATTTGTCAAAAGAGGGATTTGGCAGAGAGCCACGAGAGTTTTGTCATTCACAAACTCTTCTCTTTGGGATGACAATGCTCGCAGCAGGCTGCACCTTCCTCTGTGAGATGAAATTCCACAGTTCAGCTTCCATTAAGTGAGAAAGTTGCTCCAGAGAACTATGATTGATGTCTTTCTTTCTCTCTGATCAGAGTTTTGCTAATCTGATATAATAAGTAAAACTTTTTTCGTGTGCTTGTCTGTGTTTATCTGTGTTTGACAGGAGGAGTTGTCTGCATTCCTCCTCAAGGGTCTGATGGAATCCTGCGTCACATTCCTACTCAACTCTGTCCTTGACTGTCTGTGTGCGTGGGAGGTCCAGGGCAGTGAGGCTGTCTAATGCTTTAAAGGCTGCAAGACGATCAAACGTTTTTCTTATCGTTTCTGTGGGAACTGGAAACTTTGTTTCAGTCTAATCAGGACAGGTGTTTTGATCAGATGTTTTCTCGTCAGAATTAAAAGGTTTTTTGTTTTTTTTTTTACTTTTTTGTTGTTTTTTTTAAACATAGGAACTTAAATCTATCCCTTTTGTTTGCTAAATGTTTGCTGACACATTTATACGCACGCTTACTTCGTCACTAGCACAGGCCCCAGTGGCTGTGGATGGAGAGTATCAGTGGCAGGAAGTCTGTGGGCTCCCTTGATGTGGAGAGGTTGAAACGCCAAGATGGGTCGTGTCAATGTTATTTTTGTGCCTGTGTGTGCATGTCTGCAGGCCTGCGTGCGCGTGCATGTGTGCGTGGGCTTGTTCCGACTCCTGAGCGTGTTTACTTAACCTGTCTCGGCATTCAAAAGCCCCTGTCATTCTCTCCTGCGCGTCTGGCTTTCGCAGTGACAGCCAGGTGGGACACGGCGCGTCGTCTCCTGTTTCATACAGAGCTTTATCGAGCGGATAAAAAACCCACTGTTCTTTAACCCTTCTCTGGGCCTGAGAGAAGCACGCACACACACACACACTCACATAGAGTCATCCAACATGACTTTTAGATGACTTCAGGGGATGGAAGCTCTGAAAGGGGTTGACATTCTATCCTTTGAACCTCCATGGCTGATAGGGGCAGGACCTCGCCCTCTCCCTCTGTGTGAGTGAGTGTGTGTGTGTGTGTGTGTGTTTGTGTGTGTGTGTCCACTGTGCCTTTTTTGTTCAATTGTGGGTTTGCACTCTGTGACCTTTCTGAAGATTATCCCTGGATGTCGATCATATTCCCTAGACATCTGTGAAAAGTCGAGACAGCACTGCATATCGTGGCATGCTTAGACGATTCCGCTTTAGATGACTTTGCCAGTAATTCCTGCATACATAATATTTCTTAAAAGAAATGCACATGACATTTAGCCATGGAAGGAAATTCAGTAAGTGATCTTCTTTTGTCTCTGTTGTGGTTTTTTTTGTGCCACCATCAAAGACACTCATGTGAGGAACTGTGATCTAATCTCAAAGCAGCATTCATCCCGTCTGAGGACTTTCCAGCTTGTCAAAACCTGACTCAAATCTTGTCTGGGATCATCCAATCGCTGCTGATGAGGCAGGAGGGAAGGTGGGATGGTCGGGTGAAGGGCGACGAATGACTCTGACAAACCAAGAGGATGAAGTCAGCCCTCTGTTAGCTGCCAGTTAAGGCCTCTCTGTAGCTGTCAGTGAGATGGCAAGACACAAAGCAAACAACATCCGGCTCTAATAGTTTTAGACATGGCTGCTCGTGCTGGGTGTGGTTGGCAACAGTTGTCTGCCACACACAGAGCAGCGATCTCGCCACGGTAGGATGTTTGTCTTTTGTAGGGATTAAAGGGATCCAGGAAACCTGCTGTCCTAGTTTTGCAGCAAAGCAGAGAGGGAGAGAGCGACCTAGTTTTTGATGATAGCACCAGGCCAGGAAGGGGACTCCAAGGCATAATGTAGTTTTGTCTTCTTTAGACAGGTTATTTTTTTTTGTCTGTTGGCATGTTTCTTTATACAGGCTTCTGAGTCATTGTGAGTGAGTGGCTCCATTGTCTTTGCCAGACCTGTAGCTGTAACCTGAGAGGGAGAGAGCAATGACAGAAGGAGGAAGGGTGCTACTGAGCAGCATCATGATGCTTTTTAATGTCGCTTTGCTGGAGTTTAAAACTAAATCTTAGCTGTGCACTGTGCTTTCTTGTTTTGTTTTGGGTTTTTTTAAGTATATTTAAACTGCTTTATAATAAATATGTTTTAGCTTCTGTGCACTTATGTGTGCAGACATTTGCAAGGCACGCAGGCATGCAGGAATATATTTGTCACCATCAGATTGTCCTGTATGTGTACAGTAAGTACACAGAGGGCTTAACCATCTAGATCAGTGGGTCAAGTGGCTGACTTGCTAATCCTATTACTAGACGAGGCCATGATTTGTTAAAGTTGGCCCTAATCTACTGTCCATTTTGACTCCAACACCTCCAGCATGAGACATAAAGACCTCTGTGAAAACCGTCAGCTGTCACTAAAATCATTTTCCTCTCAGGCAGTGAATTAATTATGATTGCAGTTGCAATATTTTCAACCAATTTCTTTATCACCTTATTATTATTTGACGTAACATGCATGCATGCTGTATTTCCATACATCCGTGAACAAATTTCTACTGACTGTAGTGCTGTAATTGCAGGATATTGTACTTTCTGTGTTTTTATTTTCTGTAAATATTTTAAATTGCTTCTGCATCAATCTAAATTCCCATTATAGATGGAACAGTATGTTCAAACTATTTAGTATTGGACTTCTATTAAGTTTGACAAGTCATTAGAGACAATTCAAAAACGAAAAATTGTTAAAATTGCAGCAACAGAGGCAAAGATATCAGGACTTTCTGTCCCGAGTATTGGTCTAATTGCGAAAACACTTCATGCACTACATTTCCCATAATGCACCTCAAACAAGCCCCCCTAAATGCCCACATCTTTCAATCACCACCCCTCCTGTCTTTAATGCACATTCTTTGTCAGACATTTTGTGTCTAGAGCCCAAGTTGCCATTAACCTGATGACAACACCATGACATCATCTGAGTTTTGTACTCATAATTTAGAGAGCATCCTCAAGAGCCACAAAGGCAAATTTACAAATGTTTTCCCAGGCTGTATAATACTTCACATGACCAGAGAACTGAACTTCATGTGTTGAAAGTAGTGGATTACCTCTTTAATGTGATAATTCCTCTGTTATCAAACAGATCAGTCATTTTTTTATAGATGTGTGCTTTCATTGTGTAATATTTTACTGTTTGTCTTTCCCTGTCTCCTCTCTTCAGTGTCATCATGCATCACCACCTACAAGAAGACACCTCCCCCAGTCCCTCCACGGACCACGCCGTCCAAACCCTTCATATCCATCACAGCCCAGAGCAGCACTGAGTCTGCCCAGGATGCCTACATGGACGGGGGCTCCGGCACCCGGACGGGCATCAGCTCCCAGCCGGGCCTGTCCAACTCCACAGAGAGCATCGACAGCATGAAGGCCCTGACGGCAGCCATCGAGGCGGCTAATGCTCAGGTGCACGGCCCCGCCAGCCAGCATGTCACCAACAGTACCATCACAATCACTGCCACTGCCACCACCTCTGCTGTCGCGCACGTTTCCGCCGACAGCAAGGCTCAGACGGAAGCACTCCGCAAGTGCCTCTCCATAGGGATCCAGGTTTGTGGATGATTCTGCTTTGGGACTTCAACTTGTTTAAGTTCTAAAATAAATCTCATGCATATGTTTTGACAGTTTCTCTTCCTCCTCACCCTTTAAGGTGGACCCAGAGGAGGAAGAGCCAACAGAGGAGCAGTCTAAGTTCCAGTCGATAGGAATTCAGGTGGAGGATGAACGATGGTGAGTGAAGAGACAAGGAAAGAGGGAGGCAGAGGTTGTAAAAGTGAAACTGGATAAGTCTGATGGGAGGGATGAGGCAGAGATAGCATGATCAGGAAGAGGACTTGTAAAGACAGAGGGAGGTTTGTAATGTGTAGTGCAAGCTTTGGCCCCCCTGCGCTGGCTTCCCCACAGCAGCTGTCCCCAGTTCAGGAGACGTTGGCGTCAGAGCCCTCTCAGCCAGGGGCCCCAAGTGACAGCTGGGCCAGAGGATGTGGTGCAGGGAGCTGGGAAGGCGGAGGGAGTGAGTTGACAGCCATCTGTTGCTTCAGTCATTGTGATTCAAGCTACTTTGAGGCTGTGTGTGTTTGTGTGGGAGGGAGGGAGAGAAGGAGAAAAGGGGGAGGGAGTTTTATTGGGTTTGTTTAGCACTGAGAGACTGCTGTGCTGTCAGCCTCAGCCTCTTATTCTGCAACATGTTCCCAGTTTGAGGAGAAGCAACCTAGTGTGCACACTGTTTCATTAGATCCCATCACATCAGGCTAATCGATGCTTCTGATGGGACATGCAGGCATTTATGGTGTCTTTGTCTTCATTCGTCCAGCCTGTCAAAACAGTGACCTTCTGCCAGGTGAAGGACGTTGATAAATTTGGCCACGATGCTGCGTTCAAGCTGTAGCCAAGGCACGCTCCAGGAATTCCAGAAGACATCATCTTTAATCAAAGGTCACAGTGAGGGCCGAGTGCAGCACTTTGAAACACAAACTTACACAGTGTGAGGGAATGTGAGGGGCTTTCTGAAAGGGGAGGTCTCAGCTGACTGACCGAACTCTGAGGTGCCAAGCCAAATATTAACTCATCTAGACACCTTCTAGTCTGCTGAGTCGAGAATGTAAGGCAATGCAGGAGCGAGCATTTCTCTGGTTAATATTTAGGTGAGGTGGGGGGTGTTTTTTGTTGGTGCTTGTGATTGTTTACCTGTTGGCACGCACATGTGTGTATGTGTGTGTATACCTGGGAGGTCTGGGCATGCTGCCTCCACATTAGAATCCCAGCCAGTAAGAGTTCCAAACTTCTACAGCCTTCGTCCGCCACTTAAACGCCCTTATTTGTATTTGTGAGCCTGTGTGTAAGTGTGTGTGTGTGTGTGTGTGTGTGTGTGTGTGTGTGTAAGAGAGAGAGTCCGTATGTTTATGTGCAACAGTCTCAGGTTATAGCCTCAACTCGCTGTTTGAACTAGGATTACCTTAGAGGGAGTGGACCAAAGCTGGAAAAGAGATGAACACATGCTTGTCTTTTTATAGACTTTTAAAAAACATAATGCTTATTTTTATGTACATGTGTCAGCTCATGAAGTGTTTCTTTGTTAATTTGTACTATTTTTTATTATTTCTATATAATAAGACTGAATTTTATAACTTAGCGAGCATAAACATAGAAGAAATGCAATAAGATAGAATTTATTGTTATGATTGGTGGATTTTAGGGGGTTTGCAAGTTTAGGGTCTGGGGTCGGTGGTTGCCAGATGGCTTTGCAGTCACAGGGTGAGTGGAGTTTTGCTCAAGGTCCAAGTGAATAAACCATACACACAACCGTCTTGAAAAGTCAACTGTATGGACAGCTGGACCTCCCTGCCTTTTTGTTTTTGTCCTCACTGACTAATGGTTTGTCATTACCGGCATAAGACAAACAAACAAGAAGCCTCAGGTGCATGTGCAGCTTTTGAACGTCATTTTGTGGTGCGTAATAGCAGGATTGGCAGTGCAGTGTTGGTGTTTTCTGTCATCCTGCACGTGTTCTGGCACTTCTTTCTAAATCCAAGTAAGACATCGGGCTGTTTTTTGTTTATAGACGCTTCTGTGTTTCCTCATGTTTGTGGTTTGAGCCGCGTTCTCTGCCGAGAGAGGAAAATTATTAAGATTTATAACAAACAAACCTTGAGGTAAAGAGGCCATGTGAAAGCAGCAGTGAAATGCAAGACTCCACCTCTGCTGTGATTTATGACTTTCTGTCATGTTCACCACATGAATGTAATGAGAACATGGACTTTCTGTGGCTTTTCCTGCTTCTGCTTTTTTTCCTTGCGCATACCTTCCTCATGTTTTATCGCCTCTCCACTCCACATTGACTTTTCTCTTTGGTGTTCTTTTCTTTTTCTTCTGCCTCCTGCCTTTCGAGATGTCTTTTTGTCTGTTTGTCTGTCTGTCTGTCCGTCAGTCTGTCTGTCTGTCTGGGCTGTGTTTAGCCTTGCCTCTATCTGCCCCTGCAGGAAGTTGTTAGCAGGCTGATAGAAAGCAGGCTGAGGTCATTAGAACTGAACACCTGCTCTGAGGAGTTACTCTTTAACTGCTCTTCACACTCACACACACACACACACACACACACACACTCACACAAGGGCTGCTGCTGGTACACACACAGAAAGCACATACGCGCTGTTTGATCTGACCCGAAGCCACTCCCTTGTTCTGGCTTTCCCCTTTTGCTGTTCATGGAAGAGAAGAGATGAATGAGAAAAAAGGGGAGGTAGAGAGATGAATGGGAAAGTCAAGGAGGAGTGTGATTCCGGAGATGGGCCGAGGCAGATGTGATGGAGCTGTGATCATTTGTGTGTGTCGTGCTGCAGGCAGGTCAAGCCAAGGTTCATGTGTGAGAGGACCGAGGGCAGGTCTGGATTAGAGTACAGCAGTTTAGTCTTTTTCTGGCTTGACAAAGTTTTTGCTTCTTAAAAATTTGTCTTGTTTTGTATGTAAACCTGCACGTCTAAGAGTAAGATAAGGCATGCTCGGTAACCTAGAATTAAAAGTTTGCACGAGGACATATGATGTGTACTAATTATACTCTTATTTGCTCTTTGTTTATACCTTTGTTTCCTCCTTTGTACTCTCTGCCTATCATAGTTTATCTCATGTATTTTTAATCAGCTCAGTGTGCAACACTGGTACACTTTTGTATGTGTTAATAAAAGATGTGCTTTGAGTCGTGTACCACTTTTGAGTTGTAATCCTGCACTGATTAGACTGGCGGCTCCTCCAATCACTGAGAATTTAGCTGGCCGCTTTCCTCCAACCAACAACCACGTCCCTCTGGCGTCCCATTCATTACTGGGTTGGTGAGTCGCTCTATAGAACGTAGCCAAGTGCGAGTGTGTGTTGATTTAATCTTTGTGCCTGAATGTGTGTGTCTGCTGTTGCACACAGTGTGGAGGGACTTGGCAAAGGCTGCTCAACAGCAGCGCAAACGTCAGAGCCAAACATGACATGGCACACCCAGCTGCAGAGAATGGTCCCAGGTGTGTGTGCGTGTGTGTGTGTGTGTGTGTGTGTGTGTGTGTGTGTGTGTGTGTGTGTGTGTGTGTGTGTGTGTGT
>JAQLOL010000013.1:8776807-8790554 GCA_029783665.1 Naso thynnoides
TTTTTTTTTTTAAAAAAAAAACAAAAATTTTAAAAAAAAAAAAAAAAAAAAAGCAACACTTCAAACTCTCGAGCTCACAATAGTCGCCAAACTTTTACCTCGCGCCCCCAAACTTCGACACAAATGTAGCGTTAGCCACTTGACGTTAAATTAACTCGCTCTGAAACTCAAAAGAAGCCTCGTTTGGTGCAGTTTTGACATTTTAGGCGAGCTGTAAAGTTAACCTAAATACGCCGTGGAAAGCGAAACAACACACATGGCCAAACGGCCGTGGGTTGTTGTGTCAAAACGCGAATAAAAGCGGTTAAAAACGGGAGAAATGAAGGGCAAAGCTCGCTAATTTGACTTGTGACATCGCGCCAGCACATGGCAGAAAAAGCCCCCTGTCATGTCTGGAAAGGAAACAATAGACTGCATGGTTTGCATATGAGGGAAATCGCTCTATTACTCGTTTCTGTGCGCCGCCGCTGCTTATATACACTAATATCGACTTTATTTGACTTTAAAGAATCCAACCTACCCTTTTTCGTCTTCATGTCTGTCCGAAAAAAGCCCACTTTTCCCTCGTGAAGCGCAGAGGAAAACTGCCTTTGTGTTAGAGCGCTGTTTTTTTCTTCTTTTCTCCAGATATCCCCAGCGTGTATCCGAATATTTGAAAATCCTTATTCATCAAAACTCGCGGCTCCTTCCCCTCTCTTTTCTCGGCTTATTTTGTTCTCTTCTGCTCGTCCTTGTTGGGAGACTTGAGGGCGGCGGTGGGGGGGTTACCTGAGATCTCTCGCGTCCCTTCGGCTCAAAGCCCTTTTCTCATTGACTGTGTGTTTGATCCTGAAACTGGGTGACAGCTATCTTTGACAGCTGCGTGACTCAACGCACAGAGATCCTCCTCCCACCGCGGAGGGCAGAGGAAAAATCTCTGACATCAGCATGCCTTGTTCCACTGACATGGATACAGACTCGCTTTAAGCTCTAACCGCCGCAGACCCCGCAACAAAAACCAAACAAACGCACAACAACCTTATATAATAAATGTAAGACCCACCGGAAGGCGTTGATTCAGGCGCGCGGTCAGAATGACAACAACAGGCTGCCTGAGAGCACTGCGGACCTCGTGGCAACATCTTACATAAATAACCCCAATGCAAAAAATCACATTATTGCTACAGGCTATACTTTTTTCTCTCTAATTGTGTTTATTTTGTGCAATAATCAGTTTAGTTCCCTTGTGTTTTTAATTAATTAAAGTGTTTTTTTAGCACTTTATATCACGCCGAATTGTCTGTCGTAGCCTATTTTAGTGGCTTCTTACTCATAGTTTATGTTTGTGCTTTTTAAAAAGTAACATTTAAGGTCGTGTTTTGCTTTTTAGTATTTATATCACAATACAATCTCATTGTGTAAGCGACCCATGTAATGTTTATGGTAACACAAGCAAATAGTGTGTTTTACGACCACACTTGTAACATTCGCGTTAGTCGTTTTGTGTGTTTTGTTTTTTTGTTGTTGTTGTTTTGTTTTGTTTTTTGATGTGTGGCCCCAAATACAGGCAACACAAGCGTTTCGCAGAGGGATGTCGAGCCGAGCTGGTTCCAGCTGGAGGTTAGTGCACCAGTTTAGGTTACTGAAGACAACAGCACAGCGAAGGAAACGATCAATGTCCTCATTTGTATGCGGCGCACAACCTTGCGACAGCTGCTGTGGCATCGTCTCTTTGCATCCATTTGTTCCAGACGGGCGTTCATTTCCCCCTGCGAAGCTAAATGTCGCCCCCGTGTGCGTATCTGCGGTACTGCACTTGAACGCAGCATCGCTTGACAAATAAAAGGTGCACGGGCTCCCTCTGGTGGCCAAAATGAAGCCCCACGTCAGAAGAAATCGTTCGTGATAAATTGTTTACAAATGCCCCATGTTAAAGCTTTTATAATGTGGTAGTAGCCTAAAAGGTAACACACTTTCAAACTTAAAAATATATATATATATTAAAAAAAGCTAAATGCTACTAAATTTTATTTTATTAGGCATATTAGAAGTCAATAAAACAGTATAATAATAAGTTCTAAAAGTGAACTTTACAGCTGCAATATTCACTGGTTTCACTTTGGTAATACCTAAATTGGGAACTCACACTCTGAGTAAACACAAGGACTGTGACTCTGGTTAAAGCAGATAAGCTGAAACGGTCAGTGTGTTAAAAATAGAGATATGAGCAGGTTCGGCATGCAGCAGCCTGCTGCTGCCAGTAAGTCGGTATCAGCCACTTCTGTTATTATATGCTGTCACACACGGTAAACTGAAAATTATCCAAACAGGCCAATGATCATTATAATAGCCGACTTTAAATACTGGTTGTAGCCTGAATAATTTGTATCAATGTTTATTTAACTCAATTTAAACTCATATTTGAAGTTTGACGCAACTGTTTTCTGAAGCTTTTGTTGGTTTAATTTTTTAAGGCCATGGGAGGTGTGAAAGAAATGTGCTGTTCTATTCAGATCGTGTACAGCTTTTTGTTTGTTTGTTTGCTTGTTTTTTCCCTTTTGACTCTTTGGTGGTCTTTTTCATTTGTTTTAAGATGGTCAAAGTACTCTAAGATACTCCAGTGTGTGATGAATTGACTCTTTTGTCGCTCAATTGAAAAGGCGGCATTTACTTCTGTTTGGTTTTTTAAGGCTACACTTTGTCACGTAACTATTATAACAATGACACATCAAATCCTTTGCATTCTTCGACCTGAGGTCAAACGCGCTGCTTTAGTCAGAACATGAAAGTTGAGAGCTGAGTCAAGCCGCTTACAGACAGCATGAACGAAACCGGACATCGAACGATTTAGCCTTCAAAATAAAATGATGGGTGAGCTATATGTCGCCTTTTGTTTACTTTTAAGGGTGAGGTCGTGCCCCCCCCCTTTTTTTTTCTTAATTAGTTCGTTTGGTGTTTTTAATTAATAAAGATGGAGTTTTAGCGAAACCACAAGTGATTGCATTACACAGTAATTTGAATACCACAACTTAATTGAAATGATACTTCAAGTTATTAAGCTTCCACCACGAAGATTTATCATTTTACTGCTTTTCAGAGGAGAATGATTTCCTGGAATACACCGACATTTTGTTTGGATTATGTCATGAGCTGAACCCCAACTTCACATATTAAAACCGTTTTCATTTCAGTTTCAGGATGACTAATTTGTAGCAAGTTATTACAATTGAAGTTCTGAATCTTAATTGTACTTTCCACCACAGGCCTACGTGTCCGTTGAAATGAAAGCAACACTTACTACAGTTCTGAGGTAGGCTGCTTAACTCGAGTAGTTCCACTTTTTTTTTTTTTTACTGCACTTTGGGTTTTTTGTTTGTTTTTTGTTTGTGTTTGATATTATTTAGCCTACCAGGCGAGACACTTCACAGCTTTAATCTACTAATACCAATATGAATCAGCAAATACAATATGAACCTCTATAAAGGAGGGTTTAGTTCAACTGAATACAACAAAGATCTGAGTAATTGATTCACCCATGTAGCACGCTTTTTTAAAAACTGACGTTGATGCGGACTTTATTTTGAAAGCGTTTCAACGGAAGACTTCGAGATTCATTGGGTTTCACTTGACACAGTTAAAGCAGCCAGTGTCCTGTGACAGTTTGAAGTCTAAAATTAGGGAGGCACCCCAACAGCAAATGACGCAAGACTCCAAAGTGGACAGACTCGTCGTCTCTGCGTGTCAATGGAGGACTCAGGGCCATGGAAACGTTCCCTACAACTTTGCTGTTGTTGATGACATGGAGGGTATTTTTAGATCTTGTTGTCATCTCTCCGTGACGGCCCGGCTGCGGCGTTCGGTATAAAGGACTCTTTCAAAATGCAGTTGTACAACAGTGCGCTGACACACTATCCGAGGACGTCCCGCAAAGTTACTGTAACTTTACTGACCGGATCCGAGCGTCTGAACGGGACGACAGCGAGCTCCTCTGAGGCGGACAACGCGGGATTTACACAACAAGGCACAGCTTCACCGAGCAGCGAGGATCCGGCGAGAGAGACTGCAGCTTCCGCAAACATGCCAGCCTTTTCATGCTACGAAGCTTCATCCAGGAGGCCAATTTACTTCACGTCCACTGCTGAGATATTAATCCGCAGACCTGATGGGGTGGAGAGGTCCGTGCCTGTCCACATCATGAGGGAGACAAAGACCAAAGCGGCCTCTCCACACTCCCATGATGGGGAAAGTTTCCTCTGTGATGACTGTGACTCTGGAGTGATTGTGGACTTGATAGATCATCTAAGAAATGGGACGGATGAGCTTTTTCCTGAGTGCCCGCAGCTGGCCGGAAATCACATTTTCAACACTGACAACGGCCGCAGACAAAGAATAGAGGAAAACAAGGGGATGGTTGGAAGTTCAGCAGAGGATGAGACGGTCTCAGTGACTGATGCCCCCTTCAGAAGCAATGGATGGTCCTCATTGCTTGAAGAGAAGCAAGTTCCCTCCAGGACAGCTCAGCCTGATGAGCTCATAAAGGACGAGTTTAGTGAAGTTGCTCCGGCCTCAGATGAGAGACGAGCCTTTGAGCTGAGTGTCCTGCAGGAGACGCCCAGGCAGAGGTGCCAAGAGAGGCAGGATGTCAACGACAAAGTCACCAGGTACCTGGCTGAAGTGGAGAAACAGAACAAGTACCTCCAGGAGAGACAGAAATACAGATACCACATCATTCCGGACGGCAACTGTCTGTACAGAGCTGTGAGCAAAGCCACATACGGGGACCAGGCGAGGCACAAGGAGCTGAGGGAGCAGACAGTGCACCACATCGCCGACCACCTGGATGAGTTCAATCCAATCATCGAAGGGGACGTGGGGGAGTTCCTGATCAACGCAGCGCAGGACGGCGCCTGGGCCGGCTACCCCGAGCTTCTCGCCATGAGCCAGATGCTGAATGTCAACATCTACCTGACAACGGGGGGCAGCTTGGAGAGCCCCACCGTCTCCACAATGGTGCACTATCTCGGGGAGGAGGATGCTTCCAAACCGGCCATCTGGATGAGTTGGCTCAGCAACGGTCACTACGACGTCCTGCTGGACAAGTGTCTCCCCAACCCAGAGTACGAGGACTGGTGCCGACACTCACAGATGCAGAGGAAACGAGACGAGGAGCTGGCAAAGTCGATGGCGGCGTCCTTATCCAAAATGTACATTGAGCAAAACGGATGTGCATGAAAGAAAAACAGTACGTTGGCGAGTAAAGGACAAACACGGATGCAGTAGAACACTGAACCACTGATTCTGCGTGCTTTCTACAGGCTTGAAATTATTTTTTATAAGATTTGTATCATGAGAGAGAAGAAGTGCAGTGCACATACTTAGGTTTTTTACATGCCGGTGATGCCAAATTAGTGGCAGCGGTCTCTGAAAGTGTTTGAAAGTGTGTGAGCTTGTTTTTCTTGATTGTTTGGGCTGTGTTGACATGACAGTGCTTTCAAGGATGCAGTATTTATTTGACTTTTATTGTCAGACCAGTTATTTTCCTTTAACATTTGTGCTTGTGCGCCTTTGCCGACAACAGAGAAACACAGTTTTATAATTTTTCTCATTGTTAAGTATCAGTATATCTACTCTCTTTTGCACAAAGTCCCATCAGACAAGCCCAGAGAGTTTGATTTGTTTGTGAGAATTAAAAATGTGTAGGTTCTTTCTTTTACTGTTATTCCAGCTCTTTTAAGGCTCTTGACAAAATATTTCAAAATAAACTTCTGAATAAACCTGATATGCAATTATTTCATGTTCATTTCACCTGCTCGTTGCTCGGTTATGTCTCTTGTGCACATTTCCACAGAGACTGTCACCCGGTATCACAATGACAATGTCAGCTTTGTAATTTTGTGTGCAGAATTCCTGTTCCTGTAATGAAATCCATCTATTAAATTGCAGCTTGGCAGGCTGGTTGAAGTGCTGTGCGCAGTTCTTATCCACCACCACATGCCGTCCTCCAGAGAAAAGTGATGTTAGGAATTTATTACACGCAGTGGCCCTGAGGCCTGCAGCCTCCCGTTCAGGTCAGGCTGCAGAAATGAAGTGAGTGTGTGTTCAGTACACAGATCACAAGTGAGGCCAGCGTTCCCTCTCTTTTAGCTCTGATTCTGGGCTCTCCTGAGGGAAATATCTGACTCGCAGCTCAATGTTCCGCTGTGTTCACCAGCTAGCTGCTAACTTTGTCTGCCATTTGATGCTGAGCAGATGGAGTATGGTTGATTTTCAGAGCTTTGATAATGAAAACAGCTGCCCCGTGCAACCAATTACAATATTAGAACAGTGAGGTTGAACCAAAATGGTGAGGTTGTGTGCTGGACAGGAAAGCATTGAACAGAGACTCAACGGAGAGCTCCATAAACGGTGGTGAGCTGCAGATTCAGGTGACAATGTTCATCACTATGAGTGGTACTGTCATCCAGTATATTGTTATTATGAAAATATTGCTTAAAATAAAATGAAGCATATTGCACACAACAAGGTTCTTAATGATTTCACTCAAAACTGAGTTTTTCTCCCAATTTTGAACAACGCTGCACTGAGTGCACTCTAGGAATTCTAACTTAAATTGTAGTAAATACAATATTTTATATTTTTAACATTGTGCTTTTGCTTTGTGTGTGTGTGTGTTTTAACCTTTTACATGATATTTCATATTTATCATGTAAAATTTCAGATAAACAGTTGACATCTGTGTCGGGTCAGATTGATCGATTGCTTTATTTTTGTGTCATTCACACAAAGTGCCGAACCCCCATGAATTTATAAAACGCCAAACTTTCAGTTGCAGCAGTCAAATTTCATTTCATTACAAAGACAATACTACTACTACTACTACTAATAATAATAATAATAATAATAATAATAATAATAATAATAATAATAATAATAATTTACAGCTCGCAGCAACAAAAAAATTCCTCTTTCACGCTTGCAAAAAAACAAGGTTCCCTTCCTGAAGCACAACTCAAGTTTTCCATACTCTTCCAACCAGAAGAAATCAGCATATATTGTGAGAAGTATTTCGTATTTCTGTCACGTCATCATAAACAGGGCAGGGCAGACAGTACATGTACATGTACATGTCAGTATATGTTCATTCTCAGAAGATGTTGTCCATCAGTAAAGTGTCAGTTTAAGAACATTATTGTGGGGTTAAAAATACAGCTCAGCAAAGGCTCATTAAGTTTATGCGGGAGTCACCGACAATAGGCCTACAGGCAAACATTAGAATTCTACTGAATAATATAATTTTGTCACAGAGGCTGGGTGTATCAAACAGTAAGCCCACAGTTTGCTGCAGCAGCCCATTTTCTGCACAGAGGAACAGATTTGGCTCTCACGTGACTCCCGAAAGCGCATGTGTCATGTATGAAGCACGAGCCTGTGCTGCCGTTGTGTCATATAAAATTGCATAATGTTGTCCGCTCAAAGCTGACGCTACCCAGGATGCCCGCGGGTAACCATGCACTTTTCATCCACTAGGTGGCAGTGTAGCCCCCCTCCCATACGCACTGACAAAGTTGCTGCAAGTCCGTTAGTGTTGAGGAAATTTGTATTTCTTTTCGAAACAGGCAACTTTAAGTAAAACCTGAGTTAAACTGTGCTCTGACTTTTTAGGATTACTAAGGCGATGCATGATGGGAGGGTATTGGAATCAATAAATACTGTTTTTAATATATTATTTAGTAGATTGTTAAAAGAAGACTTTTTTTTTTTTAGAAATATTGATGAAAATTGACATTTTTGTCAAAGCGTCGTAAAATACATGTGCTACGTGTTCTTACAATTGATTATAGACTCGTGAAATCATCGTTGAGCCAATTTCTACAGCTTCCTATTAAAACTTTATTATGGGGTTATTATGGATCATTTTCCCTGAAAGCTTTACAGTGATGACGTAACCCTGCAGTCATGTGGACATCAGGGAGGAATTAAAAAGTTTTATCCTTTCAATTGCCCGGGGGCGAGCTCGTGCGTCTTCCCGCTCCCGTGCGTCTCTTATGGACCGTATATCAGGCTCCAGACCGGAGGGCAGGTGTTAGCGGACCGAGTGGGCTGCTTCACCCGCAGTACTGGCACACAGTCGGCGCAGACACTCAGACGGAGGGGAAGGAAAGTCAACGGCAGACGCTCCCCACCGGCGTGCAGCGCGTCTGTGAAGGATTTCCCACGCTCCAAACGCACGCGGGGCGGGGGGACGCGACTCAGCTTCGACGTCCGAAGTTACCGGATACTTTGAAACACACGCGCGGAGAACACAGTCGCCGGTGGCGTGGCTCTGACCTGAGGAAAGCGGGGGAATCGGACATGTCGGGACACCGGGTGCAGTTCGCGGACCTTCCTCCAAGTGATCACAAAGGAAGTCCCAAATTTCACAGTAAGGAAAATTATTGAGCTGTAGGAAAATCTCTGCTGACCTTCATTTCACCAAGAACTCCGTGAGACGAATGTATGTGAGGATGTTCTTCAAGTTTGGGGTTTATTTTAAGGACGGAGGTCCCTATTTAACAGTCAAGTAATTCATAGTAACTTAATATTTAACGTGTTTTTTTTTTAGGTATACATGAAGCAGGGGGAGTGAAATTTTATTCCAGATGTAAATCCCTGTTCGAACGTGTTTTTCTTCGCTTTTCTTTCATATATGACTAATTGGCTTAATGTGGCCATGATGTAAGTAATTAAACACACCACTTAATTGACACAGCTGTCTTATGAGAGGCAGATGTGTTCCATAAACCTCGATTCTTTGGTAATTCTACATACCATAATAATTAGTCATTAAGAATAAATAAATAAGCCTTAACTCTGATTATTTGGTGTTTTAAAAGATTTTTTTAAATCATTTACTTCCAGTTTTGGAGCTAATTTTGCTGTCTTATGATTTGAGACGGTTGTTTTAGACATTACCATGTTTTCACTCCTTGCATGACATGTATTTTACGTTCCTCAAGCCAGTGGAGGTTGGGATGACTCCTCACTTGTGATGCACCCTGCATGTGCATCAGTGTTGTGAGCCCATGCAGCCTCCTCTCAGTACACTCATCTGAAGTGGCAGTTGCCCTTTACATGCAACTTTTTTTCTCCTCACCTCTCATGTTCTGTCTTAATAAGGTGAGACTCACCTTGAGGTGCACGAAGTGACCACAGTCTTTAAGTATAACACATTAATGTCGGTTACATAGGAGCGGTGCTTCCAGGGCTTTTCTGCTTTTCTTGCACAAGCGCACGGTTCAAAGACTTGCTTGCATATGAGTTGCGACAGCGCCAGCCGTGCCTGCCTCTGCTGCTGTGTGCTGCAGTGTGTGCACTACAGCATGACACACGGAGAAGCTGAGCGCATCTCCATGGTGACAGGTTGAATGACAGCACACGTGAGCGAGGACGCAATGGAAAAATGCCAGTTTGCTGCAAAGCCCCCCAGAAGGCTGCATCTACAGTACACTGTGGCGCATGTGCAGAGCGTGTGATATATTTGTATCTATGATGGCAGCTGCTCTGGCAGTTTGATGTGTGTGTTTTGCCTGTTTTGTCATAGTCAGGAACATGCATGCGGGCAGCAGAGAGAGAAGGGCTGATGTTGTGTGCAGTGCATGCTGGGAACAGAATGGCAGCTTCAGCAACAACCATACATTCTGACTCAGCCCATCCGTTTCTCCTGCTGTCAACATGCATGTGACAGTGGGGTTAAGTTTCACTCTCTTCTCTCTCCGATGTCTCTCAAACACACACACACACACACACACACACACACATATCACAATCACCCGCACAACCTCCCAGTCATGCCTGGTTCAAGGTCAGGGATAGATCCCCGAGCTTAAATACTCATTCACTTATCATGTTTCACACGTGAAACACACAGAGCACAAGGACAGCAGCAGGACAGTGGCTCTTCATCTCTTTATTAATTTTCAGATGGTTATAAGAGCTAAAGGTCTTGGTGTCACTTGAGGGAATACTTCATCAATGGTGAGTATTTTACTTTTGCAACATCTGTGATTTGGATTTTTAGATGAAATGGTGGCCCACTCAAGCTCTTTTAGGGTTTTTTTGTTTGTTTGTTTGTTTTGGGGTTTTTTTGCTTGCACTCTTCTCTGTGTCTACAGCTATGCTGTCTTTCACTGCTGCAGCAAGTGATGTTTATTCATTTATGTTTACTAAAGCAGGGGCTCCCAGACTTTTCAATGGCATGCCAAAATTACATCAATTTGAAGCCAGGATCCCCATTTTGCAAGATGTCTTGGAAAAAAATTTGACTTCGCTAGGCATCCTTGGCCTTTTTGCAGCTGAGGTTTGGTCAGCTGGCCTGTTGGTCCTCCTGTTAGCTCTTTACCTTTCAAAAAATGTTTTTTTGTTGCTAAGCACTAGCTAGGTAGCTGCTAGCTCGCAAGCTAAGTCCAGGAGCAAAGCAGCGCTTTGGAAGGAGCGAACAGCACCAGGTCAGCACTAAGTTGCTGTGCGTCTTGATGACTGATGGGCAAGGTGAATAAGATTTTAAAATGTCAGTATTGTAAACTGTATTTTATAACAGTACATATGGTAATAGTTTGACGCGTTTACTGTTAAACTTATTTCACCCTTTTCCTCAGTTTATCTCCAGTTTGCTGCCCTTCTGGGAATATCGCCCCCACTTTGAAAATCAAGGCGCTAGAGGACTTTTCTTCAAAAAGTCTTGGAAAAAAAGGCTTTTATGAGAAGGTTTCATGTCTAATCTTGTGCTGCAAGAATTAGATAAAATTGTTATAGATCATTACTTAATATTTCCCCCCTCAGTCTGCATTAACAGCTGTAGGATTACAGAGAGAGATGTTTTCTCACATCTAGTTTGCATATTGCTAAATGCATCTGTTTTATGTGAAAGGTTGATAATTGTATGTCAGTGCTTTAGAAAAGCCAGACTTATCCAGTCTAGAGAATGCTTTAAAAAAATCCCCTTTTTGTGTTGTGTGTAAATGTAGACTGAAGGTTTACGGACAAAAAGAAAAGATGCATTTTCGGATTTAGCTGCATTATTTTGGACCTGGATTAAAGTTGCGGTCAGGCTGTTGGCACACAGTTTTTATTATTGTTGTATCAGGAACAACAGCACACTAAACTGTACAGGCCAGCTCAGTTCTCCTCTTTAGAGATTTATCGACTCATCTCCTGTGTTCTGGATTACCTGATGAAGGGCTTGTTTCTGTCTTATTCCTAATCTTTTCCACTATGTTCCCACTTTGACCGCAGCGGTTACTTTACTGTTCGCTATTGTCACAGTGAGACTTTTAAAGTCATGTTTTCCCTGGAAAGGGCCAGAACAGCTCTCTCATGTGCTTTAAGAATGGCTTTCTGAGGAACATTCAATGAGTAAAACAGTCATGTGTTTTTCAGTAAGCCTCTTTACTTGCATCACGGACAGCTGCACTCTGAGTCATGATGCTCAGTATCTTTGGTTTCCAGCAAATTTAAAGATAATATCAACAGTGTGTGGAGAGGGATATGCAGTCTGAGTTGGATGGTTGGATAAGCTTATTGCTTTCTTTTTTTCCCATGAAGAGAGGGCGGAGCAGCACTTTCACATCCACCTCATCACCAACTTGTTTCACACATGGAACAGCTTAAAAATCTCCTCAGTTTGCTTATAAAGTTCTGTTCCCTGTAGTTGTCACTGCACTCTGAGGATCTCTCTCCATGTCTGTCCATGAGCTAATTTATTAAACAAACTTGTTGTGCGTCCAAATTTGCTGCTGTTCCACGGCTCTCTTTCAGGCTCCCTTTCAAGAGCCATCTGCTTCTGGACTGTCATATCACTGCGGGATGGAACGTCACTCTGAACAAAACAAATAAACAGCTCGCACACTGCAGGGTTCCAACGCCCACTTATTTACTGCACCCAGGTGACGTTTCAAGCACAACTGCTGTTTATCGGACTACAGTGACAGTGCGTGATGCCCTCTTAGAAATGCACACGATGCAGTCTCAGTATAATCACATGAACACACTCTCCAATGTGACATGGAAGTGGAAACATGTATAATAGTGCACATAACTCTGTACAAGTACCAAATCCTATAGTGCAAAGCTAATACACAGTAAATAATTAGGGCCCAACCGAGATGAAATTTTTTGGGTTGATGCCATTACCATCAGTTTGAAGCCACACAAAAAAGAAAGAAAATAAATTATGATATTGTATACATGTATGTACTAAATATATTACATGCTGGTTATCAAATACTTGTGACAAAGATATGTAATGACAACATTTTAACAAACTATTCCAAACATCATTGCACTGGGCAGCAGACACTTCATTTAGTTAATACCTAATGGGCTGTTCCACCATTTGTAATCACAAGTCCAAGCATTTGTTTCTGGCCTTTAAGTAAAACTGCACTTTTTGGGGGAATATAGCAGATTCACCTAAATTCTAATGTAAGACAAGAACATAGATGCTTTTCCCTTCTTTGTGTGTTTAGTAGGTCACTAGATATCTACCCAAGGTGAGCAACTTTGCACTTTCAATAGAAGTAATAGGGAAACACCTTTAACACCTTGTTCAACCTTCTAAAACACATTCAAAAATCTCCAACGCAGTCCATCTGTATGTTGTGCTCCTTGGAGACGATGCGATTGTGCTCAGAAAATGATGAAAATAACATTAGTTCATATTGTGGTGAATGTGCAAGTAACCTGTTGTGAATCATGCACAAAAAAACAGTTTTAATATCGGAGCATATCCTACAACATATACACAAATATCGATATATCTTTGATGGGGCAATATCGCCCAATATCAGTTAATAATATCAGCAAACTCATATCAGTTCGACATTAAAAAAAACAAAACAAATAATATGTGCATATGAACATAACAGGAGTAAGACAATCAAAAGGGTGTCCATAGAAACATCTTTATTTGTCCTTTCAAAAAAATACAATATTTTCAGCTAGAGATCCTACAGATGACAGGTAGGTACACAAAGTTGCAACAGATGAGCAGAGGGTTAAGGGTGCCACGAAAAGGGGAGAATTTTTTGTTTCCTCATTGAGGCCCCTGAGTGACATAATGTCTGGAGTGTAGATCCAGTGTGGTTCACATTTCAAGAGGAGAGTGTTAATATCTCTCCACCTCTGTGGGAGCTGGCCGTGTTCATTTCCAGCACAACTGACAGAGGCATCACTCAGGATTGTAACAGTGAAGTGCTTGGCCACAGGGCTCTTTTGGTCATGGTTTACTTCTGCATTCTGAGATTCTGTTTGTTTAGTGGTCTGGAAGTTCTCCCATTTATGCAATTCACTGGAACTGCAGTAGAACATCCTTTTGCCCTTTATACACATAAATATGAGATTTTGTTTTTACTTGAAAGAAATTATATTATTAACTCCATTATGGAAATCATTTGATGCTGAATAGAAAAGTCAATCAACAGAAAATGTACCGGCAACTACTTTGATCATTGATTAAATGATATGTTGTTAACATTTAAGCATAGATCGAAATAGTTTTAAGTAAAGCATCAAAGCAAAACTGCCTGGTTCCACCTTCTTTATTGAGAGGATTTGCTGCATTGTGCTATTGAACTGAGTATCTATTAATTATGGTATTTGGCTCAGACAAAAAAAGACTGAATTTGATTGATTGATTGATTGATTGATTGATTGATTGATTGATTGATTGAGATATTTATTTTGAATATGTAAAAAACAAGAGCAACAAAAAAAAACATTTTTAAAAAAAAGC
>JAQLOL010000013.1:8807508-8817889 GCA_029783665.1 Naso thynnoides
AGGTGTTAGGCAGGTGTTACATTTCTGTGGTTTCATTACTACTGGCATCCCCTTTCCCCTTGTTGCTTGAACTATTGTCAATATTAAAAAAATGATTGTAGCAGCCTTAAGCTAGATCAGATTTTTTAGTTTATTGAGTTCCGCCAAGATTCAGTTACAAGTTCAAACGTGCATGCAAACATACGTGTAAATCTGCTGGCACTTTTTGCACAAACAGCACTTACAGTGAGTCCAGCCTCCACTGGCCTGAGATCAGTTTGTGGGCAGGGAGACATTTGTAACCTTTGCACCCAGAACGATAATAACCCTCAGACAGAAAAGTCAGTTAATTAGAGAAATACCACAGAGGCACTCAGACAACTCTTGCTGAGCCCACCACCCATCTGAAGTCTGTCCAGCAGCCCCTCCTCTACTCACTTACAGGCCATAAGCAGCTATAGCAGAAACTTGTGAGAGTTTCTGTACCGTTTTATTTCCATTACCCCACATCCAAACACTCCTCCACAAATGAAACTTCTCAATCTTTGCCTTTACTCCCTGCATCAGTAAAACAGAAGTTGCTCTTTGGCACTAGGAAGCAGGGTGCTGGCTGCTTACACAGCTGTGGGTGGCACTTTTGTCATTCAGGTCTTTAATGTCAGAACCAATTTCATCTCCTGAGATAATCATCTTTCACAAGTTTTTTGATGTTGAAAATACTTGTGGTTGTTTGTTTTTTTCCCATTTTCCAGTTTGAAATGCAAATCGACGCCATGTCTGGATCGTGTGTCGACGTCGGGGTTTGTCATTCGATATGTAGACGTTCTTTATGATCTATCACGTTGCCCAAAATCACAGGCTTAATTAGGAAACTCAAATTATATCCATCCCTAAATGCTATGTTATTTAAAGCCTTTGAACCGAGCTCCCGCCGTTTGCCTACAGCTAGGACTGGCTTAAAGCCTGGGAGGCATCCAATCCACACAGAGGGCTTTCATTTACTCCCAGCAAACACACACACACACAAATACACACATAACCATATAACCATAGTATAAGGGTTACCATTTACTCACTCACTGAAACATATATGGAGCCTGTGTTTTTTCATGGTAAACCATTTTTAGGTTTGACGTAATCCTCAGTACGACGACGCTGTAAACGTAGTAAAACTCAGTGACACACAAATACAATCTGGCACAATTCTGGCATTTAATCTTATGCAAATGTCTCTATCTTCTTTACTTCTTCTCCCTCTTCTTCTCTCTTTCTGTCTTTCAAAAATCCATCAGACATGCAGCTGCTCCCATGAAGTTCTAAGCCCCCCTGATTTTGTCAGTGAACTATTCATTGAGAAAGTATGTAGGTCAATCTGCTTTGCTTTTTATCTAAAGCCTTACAGATATGTAGCAATGTGATTAATATTTCATATCTAGGTATATGATCAGTGATGGCTGTCATTGTGTTCAGAGGACTTAGTGATTTACAAGGCAATCATCGGGGGGGAGGGAGGGAGGCTCAGTATGGAGGCATTGATAAAATCTTCTGCATAGCGTACAGTGCACATCTGAGTGTTTTTGTTTACCTCCAAATCCTATGTTGACATCTAGCTTGTACATCAGTGCATAATCATGCTGTGCAGCTCCAAACATGGCGGCAAATGTGAAATACCAGATCTGGCTTTTCTATTCTGGGACTTTTCAATGGGATGTTTTATGATATCTGAGTGACACAGCAGCAGTTCAGAGAGAGAAAGCGTCCCTGTGTAAAAACTAAGCCGGTGCTTCACTCTGTGTGGATTGTTGCTCTTTTATAACGTGTTGCCTGGACACGGTTGATCCTTATGCTCACTGTAATCCATTTTCTGGTGTTTAGTCAGCGAGCACGCAACGGCGTCCCGTCCCCATGCGTTAGATCACATGTCCACTTCGCATGCTGCAGCGGTGACACAAGCTCAGAGCTTGATGTAGAGCGACCTGTCTGCAGAGTTGATGAATAACACAAGTTTATAGGATTGTGGCTTACTTTCCGGGATGGCTTTGTCAGCAAAATGTACTCTTACATCAAGAAACATATTGGAAAAAATATGAAAAAATGGCAATAAAAACTTCTGTTTTAAAATTATCTACTTCAAAGTTGTTGTGTTTGCACTTTCTTCCTCAACTGACAATGATTCATGCTTTCTTGTGCTTTTCTGGCAGTGATCACTGAATACTGCAAGCACTTTGTCAAAAGAGACATTTTCTTTTTACTTCATGAGTTTTTCTGGGGATGAGAAGTGATTTTTTTTTTTTTAATTTCAGGACGGAGGGTAAGAGGACAAGTGTCTGAGAGTTGGATCCTCCTTTCCTTGCTGTTTCTCTCCCAGCAAACTTCTGCTGTGTTTCTGTCTTGTCACAGATGATGTCTTCAGTGCAGCAGATCAGAACAGCTCCACTGTGTCTCTTGTACACACACACACACACACACGCTGTAACGCTCCCCTCCTTTGCGCCCTTTAATTCTCTGTAAATTCCACCAGTGAGTGAAGGGCTTGGTGTGTTGTGCTGTGCATGTGTGCGTGCATTCTTTGCCTCTGGTAGCCTGAACATCTCATCACATGTGAGGAGTACAGGCTGTGAGGCGGACAGGGAAAAAAGGATGAAGAAAAAAGAGGGGGAAAATAGGACGAGGTGAAGCCTGTGCCAGTGTGTGGCTCTGAGCGGTCGGCTGATGACGTGAAGCACTGCACACACATCTGGAACAGCTCGAGCAGCTGCACCTGAAAGGAAAGGCTCCTCCGCGAAGCCTCTGCTGGCACTTTCTCTTCCTCCCTCGTGCTCTTTTTTCTTTTGCTGTCTTTAAATCTCTCTCTCTGGTCTCTGCCTGCCGGAGCGCTGGAATGATTGCCCGCTGAGCATCAGCAAAGAAGAGCAAGTTAACCGAAGCGAAAGAGAAGAGAGAGGAGGCACAAGAGGACAGGAACACGGGGAAGAATTATTAGGCATGAGGTAGGAGAAGTTGACAACCATATTATGAGTGCAAGTGAAGAAGAGAACACGAGGGATTTACAAAAAAAGAGAGGGATGGAGAAGGAGAGAGTGTGAAAGACGAGGAAAGAGGGGCGGAGAGGGGATTAGAAAGCCGGAATGCGCTGACACTGGAGACCTGAGTTTCTGTTTGCGTTTGGCACAGCACGTCCTGTCACTCCACAGGTTTATTCCCATATACACACACATACTTACACACTTTCACACTGTTTGCTTTGGAGGATGATCCCAGGAGGTCACGCCAGGAGAAGAGAACATCTTCCAAGGAGCTGTTAACCCCCCACCTCTCACCCTCAGCTCGCCTCCCACCCGGCTTTCCAAAAGTGCCCTCCCTCTGGCCCTTTCAGCCTACCTGCACCAGTCACAACACGCTGGAGCCGGAGAGCCGGAGTCACACTCACTGAGAGCTGAGAAACCCTGGATTGCCCCACGGGACACAGCTGCAGTCAAGCTGGCTGAGGAAGACTGAAGAGCTGCACTGATCTGCCGACCCGCAGGATGTCCAAAGCCTCCAGGCTGGCCCGCCCACCCTCATCAGTGGCCGGGTCCAAGCTGCCCTCCCCCAGGAAGGAATGCCCTGGCACGGGCGCCACAGCTGGACGAGCGCGGGTGCTGAGCGTGGGGGAAAAGCTGATGAGGGCAGGTAGTGATGGTATCCTGAGCAGACAGAAAGCTTTAACGGCCGCTGCGCCACTGGATAAAGCACAAAATGAGACCCAGACCGAGGCTCAGGCCCCCAGCCAGAGTCCAGGTGAGAAGGGCCAAAATTTGGAAATGGTCCCTCCCAAGAGCAGGATCAGCCCCCCTAAAGCGTCAAGTCAAGGCTCTGTGAACAGTAAGTAATACACCAAACTCAATCATTTAAAAGCTTGTCTTCAATGATCTTTATGTCTAATTTCTTATGTGGGATGTGTTCACATGCGAAACTTAGATTTTCAGATTTAAAGTAATTGCATGTTTAGAGCGCATAAACAGACCTCAAAGCTCAAATTTAAATCAAACGGCTCTTTTTTCCCCTAAACTGGGTATTTTGATATGGTTTGTTCTCTTTCTACCCATCTGTCATTATTTGTTGGTCAGTTCAGCATTTAGGGGGATTAGGCTTTTTCTGCTTGTCATGTGTTCCTTGTAATGCTAGCTCACTGTGTTGTGTACCGTATGGATGAGGTCCTCCAGGGTTATCTGGGATCTCCTCTTTCCTGCCTTTTGGCAAAGGATGGGATTCTCATGTCAAGCATCTACAATTAGCAGGCGAGGTGACCAAAAATAGCGCTGTGTTAAAAAATGCAAGGGTCTGCTTTGGGATGAGCATGTTGCAACACAAAAAATGTTGCACAGCTGTTATACTTTGTGACAGATATTGCAGTGGCATTAATTTTGCTTTCTGTTTGAGAACCTTGTGATTAAAGCTGAGGTCGGCAGTTTATTTTTTGTGTCTTTAGGCAAAAAAAATCTACCATAACCTCTCAGCATATTGTAATTCAGGTGATCTGAAAGAACACCAGACTAATGCAGCTCTCATTGGCTCTGTATTCAGACCGTGATGGGTACTTCTAAGGGTCATTTCCTGTTGGCTGTTTTACGCTATGCTTCTTAGCTGCATAGGATGTCGCTACAAGCTAACTGGTTGTTGAAACAAGTGACTTGCCCTAATTTCTAAAACTCACCTCTGGCAACTTGACAAGGTGAGTTGCAGATGACGCCATCAACCAGCTAGAGTCAAGATGGACCAGTTTACTCTACTGCAATTTTCCCTGCAACCACTTGTCATGAATCATTGGTGTAAACTGGCCTTAAAAGAGAGAGCAACAGCAAATGAAATAAAACACTAGCCAGAGCAAAAACAGGAAGGAGAGGGTGCAGCAGAGTTGCTCCTCATGCTCAGCTAGCTTGATTTTCAGATGTTGCCTACCCCAGCTTTAATAGTAGAATTACATTGTACCCTTGCTTTGATTCGCCAAAATAATTCTTTGCCTGATGTTGCAATGTACTGCAACCACCTAATGCAACTTTTTGAGTCATTTTTTTGCTGGATGATCCCACATTTTCCCCTCTTTTGTCTTGTGCATCCATAACCCCACTGTTTTAATGCATTGTTCTCACTGAAATGAATGAGCTTAAAGTTTTGACACAACGCTGCTGTCTGTGCTTTCATGACCTCAATGGAGGAGAGAGGAGTAACTGCTCGTGAGATCTCTGTCCCTATCCCACTGCCTCAGTCTCTGTGGGGTGCAGATTAAGAAACGGGGGACAAGAGGTGGAGGAAAGTGGTCTTATCATTCCCATTTGGCCTTCTCACCAGATTCCCAACTCTGCGGGGCGCCAGCTTTCATGGTTTCGTCAGGTCACAGTCATCTCACACTCAAAGGCAGCTTGACCGAGATTGTTCAGAGGATGAATTTGTGTACTCTGTGAATAAACTGTTCGCAGCTGTTAAGAGTCTGATTGACAGAACAGATTTTTTTCCTCATCTGTTGAAATGTTTCCCGTCAATCATTCGTGACTGTTCAACTTGTTCTCAAAGAGAGCAGTTAGGAAGTCTAAAGGGGTTTAAGTGCGCAGACGTAGGCAACAGGGGTGAGTCAAGTTAGAGAATGACAGAAGGAGGTCAGGAATGTGAGCAGGGCATGCTGGGAAATCAACAGGTCTTAAGCTGTGTCTGTGTATGAATCCCTCCCTGCACTAAAGACAGGTTATGGGTTATAAGGGGGCAGGTTTGCACTGGAAACCAGATGTTCTTGCCTGTGCAGCTTCCAGTCTTGTCTTTACACAAATAATTGGCCTTTTTTGCAGAGCTGAGTCACTTCTCAGGGTTTAGGGTCAGTGTGCCTTCAGTTCATTGTGTCCTAAATGTTGGTTGACGCAACACTGATGGAATTAAGTAAATTACCCTTTATGAAAGAACTTGAAATTGACCTAAAAATGTGAATGGAACGTACATCTTCGTTTGAGGACATTGTGAGTCAGCCGCTCTTTCAACTCTTTTGCCCTCTTTCCTCATGTCCTCCCTTGCCCGATGCTTTTCTTCCGCTCACATTTTTGTCTTTCTTTGCCTTTCTTCCCTCTAACAGCCTTCATGTTTGTTTCCCTCTGCATCTGTTTCCTCGTCATCCTTTCTTTTCTGTCATGTTTTAACACCAATGAATCTGTTATTGATAAATATCATCTTTGCCTACACATGTATACACAGAAACTCACAAAAGATTATCAAAAACAATAAATGAACCATGTGTATTCTCTGAATTTCACTTTGGTCCAAAGAGCCTTTTTTTTTTCAAGGGTGAGTTTGGAGACACTCTGTGTGAGAACTCTGTGCATTTCTTATTACAGGCAGTGACTTTGAAGATCCACAATGAAAGGCAGCGCTCCAACAGTCCAGTCCAGCTCTATAGTAGGCTGGTTTCACAACCCTTCGACATATAACACCTTTTTTTTTTTTCAGGCCATGCAAGGTCTTCTCTTTGGGGAGCTGCTGTTGCTCACATGAAGCAATGTGCTGCTTAAGTATTTGGAATCTAGATGAGCAAACACTATTAAATATCCATCAAATGCAGACTAATGGGCTGCTCATCATATTCCCTCTCAACTTATGGCTTGTATACAAACAAGACTGGTTAAACTGACTGTGCCAGGCCTCCATCTCCCCTGCTAATGCCAGTTACAGGGCATGACGGTAGCCCACAGGCCCACAGGGTCACGCAGAGCCAATGCACACTGCGCTGGCAGACGATAAGTGCGTGTGACAGGTGACATTTTCACTGTGTGAAAGCTTCAGAGCTGACTGCTGCTCGCCAAAGGGCCCAATTTCAGTCTTAAAGTGGCAGCCTCCACCGAAAAGTGAAATCCGTTTGACATTTTCTGTCCAGAGAGGATATAATGTAAGTCTCTAGCACAGGTTCAAGTTCTTTTGATACTCTGTGACATTGCATCAAGCCACAGTTCAGCAACACTTTGGCTTATTCCTGCAGGAATCTCTTACCTTTGATGTACACCTATATGTATACTTTATTCTTTATTATATACATGCCATGGCAAAATCATCTGGACATATCACTCCAAAACTTACAGCTGCCGCCTTTATGAGCAGGCACTGATGCACCGATTAGGTTGAGGTCACTGCTCTGTGCAGCTCATTCAAGCTTTTTCACACCACACTCTAAAAATCATTTCTTTATGGACATTGCTAATGCACGAGACCAAGTGAATATATAGTGTATGCCTTGCTATGTCCGTGCACAACGCAAACCAATGTCCCTTTGAGGATAATGGTGTTTATCACTCAATTAAAATAAGTTAAATACTATTCTGCACTTGGGTTTCTCCAATAAGACTTTGCAACTTTTCTTGAATAGGCTCCACTGTGGCCAAAATGAGCAATTGTATGATAATGATAAATGCCGGAATGTAGTGTAACAAGCATAAAAAGAGAAGATACAAGTATGTGAACTCTTTAATGTCAGCTACACAGTAATGTCTACCTAAATTTAGCTCACATTAGCCAACATTGAAAGTGTGATATGCAGCACCTGGAAATCAAGCTAGCTGTAGCATGAGACTCCTAAGGAAGCAACTTCACTTCCTCCTCCCCTTCCTGTATTTTGCCCCCTAGCTCCACCCCTCACTACACCTCGCTCGCATTTTATTTTCTATGTTGGACCCTCTCTTTTTAGTAATCATCTTGATTTATCTTTCTTTCTTTCCTTTTTTTTGCTTTGCTTTGCCTTAAATGCAGCTCAAACCTATGTAGAGCAGCCAGTAGTAACATGCACCCTCTGAAATGACCTGTGATTGGTCTTTATTTTCTAAAGCCTGGATGCAGAGCCGAGGAGAGGTGAAGTCTAGTTTTCTTTCAGACCACCTGAATTACAATATGCTAAAAGGTTATTGTGGAATTTTCACCTAATGATACTAAAAATTAAATGCCTACCTCAGCTTTAACTACCCATAGTGTATTAAATGGAGAAGTGATGCTTTTATTACTTGTCAATTCAAGTTTTTTAGCGGCAAGAAAAAGAATTGAAGAGCCAGAACTAAACATCAGCTCATACTAGAGTATAAAGCTAACCAGGCAAGGCTACCCAGCTGATGAAAACATCTGGAAAGCTTTTGGACTTAACCTCTCTCTTGCTCTTCTATCAATCTTTGCTATCTCCAATCATCCCAGACTCTCTCTTCGTGTCTGGTTCAACTTGAAAGTATTTCACCTCTCAAGTAACCATATGTGCGCTTTGATCCCATGCCCCATCATGCACAGATTTGTTTTCAGAAATGCTCTTGAGATAAAGTCACTGCTCGGATTTTTGGACGAGCTGACCTGCTGATTGAGAAGGTGAGTCAGTAACGGAAACAGAAAGGGGCTTGATTGGGAGCTTCATCTGAGTTTTCGTTACTCATCCAGACATGGGAACAAGCACCAGGGTTTTGTTTTTTCTTGCCCAATATAATTTGTTGCCACATCAGTATGTGGAGAGTTCGGCAGCCTGTTTAAAAGTGTCAGGGTTTATTAAAACATTATTCATCATTGCCTGGGGTTTATTATTGTACACGTGTATTTCTACCTCCTGACAACAGCTTTACTGTGATATGAATCATTGGCTGGAGAAGTGTGATGTGCTTCTTTAAGCTCAAAGTGTGTCAGTTTTGCTCAAACACTGACTGTTACTAGTCTGAGTGGTGCAACTTTCCTCACAGATGCTGCCTTACTTCCTTTTGGAATCAAGTTGAAAAAACAGCTTAGTGTAATGGGAATGAGCGTGAGGATTGGGTTGTGATCACCCATTTCTTTGACACTGAAGCCAAGAGTAGGGATTACATTAATTGCAGCCTCTCGTGACTCTTTAAACCCCCAGTTGTCTCTCTGGGGTTTTTCTTCTTTGACAACTATCAGGCAGACTGTGAGCCAAAATACTCTGCTTCCACATCAGTTGGCCCACGAAAAATGGACTGTTTCTGATTCTTCAGAAATCCATTTTAATTACCTTTTTATGTGCATATCTGTTACAGAATTGGATGGTTTACAAGTTTCTGACACACTGCAGTGACTTGAAAACGCTTTTTGTCTGCCAGACGGGAATTTGAGAGCACTGGTTCTTTTGTACTATCTAGACTTTGCTTTTTTCTGTGATTTAATTGTAAATTAGAGGTTGATTTTAAGCAACAACCACTTCTGAACCTCGACCCTCTTTGAATCAAGCACTCGCAAACTTTCACTGTACCTGTTGCTAGAGAAATTTCTAAACTCTCAGTATCTGAAAAGGGGATCAAACAGAAAAGCAGGAGAGCAGCAGCGAAACAGCAGAAATTAAAAGTTTTTGAGGATGAGTCTCTGAATTCAAATAAAAGACTGTAGTGTTTATTATCCATTTACATTTTTTTCTTGACAACATTTTGTTTTCGATGGCAATGATTTTTCTCTGCTGTTGACTTAAATCAATTAGGAAAGTCTTAAAAAGTGTCTAAAGAACATTTCCTCCAAATGCCATAAGGTAGGAAGTGACAATACCTTGATGTTTTCTCAACTGCGGGAGACAACTCACCTTTGTCTCTGACTACGTCCTCACAGACTGGAGGGAAGTCCAGTGAGTCATTAGAAGCATGAGAGAAGCTGAGTTAATGGTGTGTTCATGGACCTGGGCTCTGTGTTTAGAAAATGAGTGGATGTGACTCATCCCTCAAACAGAAACAGACAGTAATCGGGCCACTGAGCAAGAAGAAAGAGCTTCAGTTATGTGACTACTCATGGGTGTGTGTTGTAAATCCCCCTTTGGTTCTGCTGTGTGTTTTTCTTTCGGGGTGTTGCTTGAGGCAATGTTGCTTCTTCCGTATTCCTGAGGCTGCGCGCCGCTTAAAGAGAGACAGCAGAGGGGATTGGCTTTCTCTCCATGTCAGATTATGGATAAAACAAAAGCTTTAATCTCTTTAATGCCCACCCTGACTTCAAGTCCCAAGGTTTCCACTTGTTGAAGTCAGACTGATTACCATGTCTGCATCTGTAGCATCTTTGCTTTCCAGTGTTGCCTGTTAGCTTGATTACACCGCAAAGTCTTCAAAGCTAATATTACAAATGTGGCATGAAATTCCTTCAACCCAGACATCTCACTACTAAACAGTTTTTGCAGTTTAATGTAATGCGTGTGTGTGTTCTCGCCAAAAGCATAAATGTGGTTAATTCACCCGACGAAGGGGTGTAAGCGGATGCGAGGCCTCCCTCAGGGTTTCCTCTCAAACACTCGACTGAGAAATCAATATCCCTTCCCATCTTACACCCTTTTGACCTCCAAGCAAACGGAATGTGTGTGTGTGTGTGTGTGTGTGTGTGTGTGTGTGTGTGTGGGTGTGGCTGTGTGTTTGTGTGTCTGAGTGAGGGAGCGCAC
>JAQLOL010000013.1:8851843-8872842 GCA_029783665.1 Naso thynnoides
AGGCTTTTGGAATGACCAAATTAATGAAATTGCCAGAGCATAAGTTAAAATTACCATTAGAGATACTGAGTAGTGAGTGGAGATATGGAGGGGTGGGGTTGCCAGTGATAGTTTCACATGTCTTGACTGTTTTGAGAGTTAGAGGGCAAGGAAAAACTTTTAATGGGAACAAAAATAGGAAGATGCTTTGGAAAAGGTCACACAGGAAGGATCCCTTTTCAGAGCTACTAGTTTGGCAGCAGGTCAAAAGCACATCAGTGATTGAGATGAAGAACGGAAAAATGCCGCATTTAGCAACAACAGCAGCAGCATCAATGAGATGGCAGAGTGCACAATATCTGCACCCTCCCACCAATTTCATGTTGAACAAGGCCACATAAATAGCGCTTGTTTGTCATTATAGGCAGTAAATGTACTGTAAACGCTCCCTCTGAGTCTTTTTGAGGCATTGCAACATTTGGCCAGTCCCCCACATACTTCTCTCTGTGGGCTCCTGGCCCTGCTACACTCTTGCTCCACAGAACCAAGGTCAGCTAGATAACACTGGCTCTGGGCGAACCGTAACTCCCCATGATAGATCTGAGCATGTTCAGAGAGGAAAAGAATAAGGAGGGAGTTTTGTGGGAGTATTTATCCTGTTTTTAACAAAACTGCACAAAGGAAAATGGATCATTGTTTGCCTGCTATGATAGAGTATCACAAGAGTTAGGAGAGACGACCTGCTTAGCAAACATGCAGATTTTTGCACATTGAAGCGTTCAAACCTCTGGGGTATTTTTGCAAAACCCCTCTTTGTCATAGTCTGCATTGCACCTTGTGTCTTAAATCAAACAATCAGAGGCTGTGTGCAACAGGTTTGCGGCAAAACATCTGTTTTTAATCATCGCACCTCCTCCACTGACCACCGGGAGCAGGAGTTGGACTGTTTTTAATAGCATCTGCCACCTCTGCATGAAGCGATACATTGAGAGCTACCTCGAGTAACACAAACAAGAGCTGCAAGGTTAATGACGGGCATGCGTCCGACCTGCCAGTTAACAGGGGGTTACGTGGTGGGGGTTTGGCTTTTTAAGGGGTGCAGCACTTCAGCTGAGAGGACAAGTGGTCGGTGGTGTGGCGCCAAGGCTGTGTCTAATCCTGAGTGTCGTTGGGGGGGGGATAAGCCGCTCTGACAGAAGGCCCTGATGGACCTGCCTCTGATCACCGCTGATAATGAGTCAAGCCAGACAGAATTTTACACACTGTCTCAAATGCAATGCCAGTGTGTTAATCAGAGCAGCTAATCAGGTCTGAGCTCTTTTCAGTGCACAATTCTGCATCATAACAGAGCTGCATTAGCCAAGACTTAAGCTACCAACAGAAGTCAGACTTTTATTGTTGCTGCTCTGGTTTCACAGGCAGGTACTTGTTACGAGGGTCCTAAAAACTTCTGATTTTCTTGACAGATTTGCAGAGATTGGAGGTGAAATGTCTGGGACCTCTTGAACCTCACGCCCCTACATTCCACCGAGTACAATTAAGACCATTTGTCAATACAGCAGTTGCAGCCTGAGGAGCTTCTTCTGGGGACCCTTGACATATTTCATCAGCATGACTGTCATCTTGTGAAACTACTAATCAACTAAACCATGACTATAGAGAGAAGGCAAATGGGTAATAACACATTTCAGCAAAGGACTATTGGCCTCTATTAACTTCCAATTTGTCAGAATCAAAACAGCCTTAATTAATTAACTGATCATTGGTGGAAGGTTTTAGTCTACTGTACAAATATTTTCGCCAAAAATGATGAAATACATGACATGCAAGACAAAAAAAAAACAACGCATGGCCATCTCTATTTTCACAAACTAATAACCTGAGATCTATTTTCTTTGTCAGTCACTGAATAGCTCATAAGCTCTCCACCCACAAATGTCACATCTTTCCCAGAAGTATTTACCTGTTTTGCTTGGTACTTGAATAAAGCACTTGGCTGATGGCGTCTTGCCACCCTTTGTGGGTACTTATGATGTGTTTTTCTGTCAGCAAGATGGTGCCAGTCATTAGACCAGATTGAGGAACTAAGTGACTTAATGAGTCGCTTAGTTAGTCGACAAAATTTGTTTGTTGTCACCCGTCAGGATGATGAAGCGTGCATGCTGTCGTGTTGATGCTTCAAATCTCTGCTGTATTTGTTTTTCTGATGTTTAACACGATCTGTCCTCAGTCTGGAGCTATAGCAAGCAGATGCAGTTTGGTAATCTTTCATTTTGATTGATTGCCATTACTGACACATCTGTTAATATTTTTGATGCATAGGCAAAGAGATTCCAAGCTTAATAACCCCCAGTACTGACTGAGGAGCAAGCAAGAGGAGTGTCTCTCCCTTGTTTTATCTGTCTGTACCTTTGCTTTGCAAGTCTTTGCATGCAGCCCAACATCTGGACTCCACCTTGGGCCAAAGGTATGAACCAAACTTCAAAAGGCAAATGTGGAGACAGAGGATGATTTTACCGCTGACAGGACCAGCTCCAAGCATCTGGCTTGAACCTTATTTTGATCTTGTGTGCTTTATTTCCAGTCGGCAATCTCGGTGGAGATGAAGGGGTGGAGTGTGTGGGGATGGAGGAGAGTGTGGCAGCAACTTGGCTCAGAGTCAGAAGGCTTGCTTTTCTAAATGTTTAAAATATATTTTCAAAAGATAGAACAAGAACTCTGTTTTGTCTTTTTTACCAAATAAGATGACATCGATGATGGGAAACACCTGGAATATGATGAAGTGTACAGTGGGAAAGTATATATATCGGGCATCAGCAGCTAATGGAATCAGTAATAAATTCAACTGTTTGACAGAAGTGGAGCATGTGCTGCAGTTTATCACAGCACCTCCTCCTCAACTTGACACTATAATCTACCCCTAACAAGTATTCACATTATGTCCATGCAACAGCTTTTGCCTTGTTTTGATTAAACTGTTTTGCACTGTGCAGTTGGTGTGAACATGGTGGCTAATAAAGAATTCAGTCATGAGCCTGGAGCTCAGAGCAGGGAAAACTTGGCAGTGATTTAGCACCTTAAGCAGCAGCGGGTGCTGTTGTTTATTGACAGTGAGAGTTTCACAAATTAGAGCGGAGAAATTGCGACTGAGTTTCCTTGTGTGCATAGTTTTTTATTGTGTCTCTCAGAGGTCAAAAACAGGTCAGTTTGGTCAGAGGTGGTTAAGGAGGAAATTGCATGTTACTACCAGTCGCGAAAAGAACAAAAACAATGGACAGCGATAAAAATAAGCATGACAGATAAGCATAGAGTATAGAATAAACTGGAGCTGACAGTGTTTACATGGCAGTAATGTGTAGTGGATCATGTTTTCAGAAAATGCAGGAATGTTGGAGGCAGTCCTATCGAGCTTAATTAAAACTTGAGTTTATTGCTGATTATCTGACTCTGTTGGCACACACACACAGACACACAGACAAACCCTCCTGTGGGAGAGTGGGTATAATAAATCTTAGGCTCAGTGGAGGAGCTGATGTGGTCCTCGGTGACTTGTTAATTAGGCATGAATAGCAGAGCTATTATCAGGGCTGGTTTCATGGGACGAAAAGGAGGCTTGACACTTGACAAAATACAGTAATTTAAAGAAGCATTCCAGTATACTTTTGAATTCTCACCATTAGCAGAGATTGCCTCTGTCCTAATTAAATTTTGTTGTCAAAATATGAACATGCATTTACTTTAATAGATCTCATACTGCGTTTTTAAATCTCGTTCACTGCCATTCAAGTTGAAACAGGTATGGAAACACTATAGGACACATTAAAGTTGCTAGGTTGTAAGTAATTAACCCATCTAAAGTAAACGTCTGTGTTTATTTAGTCAAAAAATGCTAAGCGAGAGAAAGACTGGAGGTGGGAGCCATGAAAACGAAAGTTATTACGCCTGGAAAAATAGTTCCTTACAAGCGCTGCCTTTCTTGCTTGAATATAAGCGGAAGAAGGATTTTGACACAAATATTCTTTATAAGTAATGTCAGATATGTTCAGGTAATTTGTAATGTTTATTGAATATGGATAAATGTAAACAAACATGGTATCTCATAGATGAAGACATTTTGGGAAAAAGATATTTAGTTTATGTAACCTACGTGGCCAATGTTGACAAAGGACAATGACATTTAGTAACACTGGTATGGTCCTTTAAACCAGACTTCCCCTTCACTGGTAGCGAATAAGTGTAAAAAAAATATTTTTAACTTTAGGAATATGACAATTTAGCCCTTCTTAATTGCATTGGATTATATGTGAGTTTATGTGTGCAACTGGATGCAAAAGATGCAGGGCTCCAATTTCTCTTGAGTGAAGAAAGCCCTCTTTGTCTTGATGACCACAGGAGCCACACACACATCCACACAATGTCACATACACGACCAGCGAGGCTCAAATTAGACCTGGAAGGTTCAGGACAGGAGAGACGCTCTCTGGAGACAGACCTGGTTCATGTGGGGACGTGTCAAATAAATGGACCCTCCGAAACATGAGCATGGCTTTGCTCCACCTGTGTAAATGGATGGGTGCTCTCTTTGAGTTTCACTATGGAGGGACTCTGTGTTTTTCTGAGGCTTAATCAAACATTTACTGGGTTATTCTGGGATGCTGTAAGTGTTCAGAGCTGTTAGATGTGTCTTGATCTTGATGAGAAGTGATATTAAAGAACAAGTCTGGACGGATCGGGACTCTGTGGCCCCGTAAGCAAATAGTTTGCATGTATTTGTTTGCTAAGAAACACAGTGAACAAGACGGGATTTGAGACTTACTGTGTGCTCACTCGTAGGTGCATGCAAATCGTTGCATGCACGACTGGTAAATGATCTGCCAGTCTTGTTCCTGTCTGGGCCTGTTATTTTATGTAACACCTTGACTTGAATGCATGGCTGGAACAACAACAACACATTGCTGTGTCAATAAAACTGTGTATACTTAGCAACACAAACTGTAAGGATCCCAGCATTGGTTCATTATGCGTTGGTATTTGGATGTGCAGGGTGTGTTGATGCATTGGGTGTGTCAGAGCATGTGTCCTCTATAGGACGAGGGCCTGCTGAGTCTATTCTGCATAGGCTTCCGGGATCCCTGTGGGTAGAGCTGGGTCTTATCTCCTCGGGACACAAGTGTCATCTCTCTGTCTTCTGCCACAGCCACAGGGCAGTGAGATGGAAGCAAAGATTGGACATGGGGATTAGTGTTAGAGCTGCCGTTTTAAGATAAAATGTATGTTTTTTTAGCGCTGAATGGGAACTTTATGGAGTTTTAAAGCTGTTCCAGGTATCAGACTCCTGGAATCGCCTGCAAGTAAGAAATATTCAAATGACGTGATTTGTGCAGACATCCTTCACCCTCTACCACAATCTCTGCCTCACACAATGGGGCACGAATGCAAAAGGCAGACATACAAACAATGACTTTCCCCTGCTGTCCGCCGGCTGTGGATTGTGTGTGTTTGTATTGTGCTGCTGGATAGATTTGGATGTGGGGCGGTGAGTGCATTGGATGTGAGGTAGAGCAGAAAGGAAAGGGAGCAGGACGGGGCAGTTGTGCAGAGCAAGTGCTACAAGGGCTGAAATAACAGAGGAGGAAGAGACCTTGTTTCCCTTCAGACCAGGGAGTTTCCAGTCTCACATGGAGTCACTGCTGGAAGGAGATCGCCACTGCTCCGATATGGTAAATACTGCACTTATGCTTTTGAAGATAATTTAGAACATTTTCTTTTTTTTTTAGTAGATGAAAGATAACTTCTTAATTCATAAAAACAGTCAGCTCAAGACGGTGTTTTCTACTCCACAAACTCCATTTAGCTGATATATCTGATGGTTACTCAAAGTTGACTTTTGCAGCCTCGATCATGCAGGGGAGAAGCTGATGTCTGCTAGTGATAACCGTGACTAACTCATGTATGCGTGAGTGGGTGAAATCAATTGGACGGTGTGGATGAGTTGTTGGAAATGTCACAAGTGACGGAAGAGATAGTCATCTTACCTCGCATCTGTGCCGGGTCAACAGGCACAGCATTGTGTCCATTGTGATTATGCACTTCATTTGCAATCTGACAGATCTGACAGATTGTATTTTACAAAGAGATGCTAACAGTTGGTCATTGTATTTTCCCCTAAATTTGCAGCACAGTCTGTCGATAATGAATCTTTACAGAGTGGGCCTTGAGCGTCCACACACAGCTTCACCTTTACTGTCAGCTTTGACTGTGGGTACTATAAAGTCATCTCCCTTTAACACACCAATTAACAAGCGAGCCCATCTCTGAAAGGTCATCTGGGGATTTGGATGAAGGGATTAAAGGAGGAATGCATCAGAGGAGGGAGGGAGAGCGGGATGTGGTTGCAATGAATGGGAATGGATGACTAGGGGATTTTGGTATAATGTCATTAAGGCTAGGGGAGACAAAGGATGATGGTCTGTCCACAGACAGCATACGGGCTCAGCGCTGACTGGTTGATTGACAGAGGCTTTATGCTTCAAAGATGAGCAGAACTGCAGCGGCACTGTGTTTTTGACTCACACAGGTGTTTTTAATGAGCGCTGCTAGGTTTGTGCCTGCCTTTTAAACTTTTGTTTTTGTGAGAGAACCTTTTAGCCTCAAAGAAAGAACGGTGCTGATTCAGTGTTGTGCTCAAGGACGCAAATACGTAAAATGCAGCATCTTGCTCATATTTGTTATCACATCAACCAGCCAAACTCAATACTTTCGGACAAGTCAAGTTAGGGGTTAACAGTCTGCAGAGCCACAGTCCATCCTCTGTTTATGTGTGTGCCATACAGATCAGGCCAGGTAATTACAGTTACCTCTATTTCTGCTCCCCAGAGCAAGAGGCGAATTAGCATCTTAAGTAGGAAGCTGTGCTCACATCACCAGTGTTTGAGTTTAAAGCCACACAACTTTCCGCCTCCACTCACATGTTTACATTCTTTCACATATGGAAAGACAATATAAAGTAAATGAATGAAACTTGTTCCTCTGGTTGCCTGTGTGTGTGTTCACTCTGCTTGTGTACATACGTGTGAACGCATGCTATCGCAGGCAGATCCTGTTGTAGATAAATGCATCAACATAAACGTTGTCTTTGACGTCTTGTCTCGAGTTATGAAACTTGCAGCGTATCACAGGAAGGTAAACAAGATCTGTATTACTGCAGAGACGTCAAGAGAATGCACTCATTTTTTTATGGTGTAAGCAAGGCTACCTGATGCGAAAGCTATGGCAACCCCAGCTATTCTGATTATACCAGAAAGTAGGCACCAATCATCGGGCTTTGTGTGGGCTGGCAGCAGGTGTGGCGCAAGATGCTTGGCCAGTTTCCAAGGCTAGTTTGTACTTAAATCTCCACAAGAGAACCAGCAGGCTCCTGCTGGGAGCTGCCATTACTCTTAACAATCGTGATTTACTTTAATCACCCCATCTCTACTCCACATCAGTCATGTCTGTCATTAGCCGAGACAGGGGCCGCATGATGTAACATAATCTGCTCTGCCTCATGAAATCATGCAACATTGTCCCTTCAGTTTGAAACGACTCTGTAATAGTCAAGGAAATTGACAGGTAGCAATGAAAAGCATCCATACTGTTCAGGAGGTGCAAGACACAAGAAGGGAAATGTCAGAGATGTGCTGTGTGACAATTGTAGTAGCACTCACCTGTGAAATTTGAATATTGCAGATATATTTTGGCAACACAGAAAGACGCAAACTCAGACTTGAGCTATCTTTTGTATGACAGCATACTGTTTGTCAGACCACTGTTGCATAAATGTTTTCAGGATGTCCTGCGTTCGGGTCAGATTTTCTGGAACAATGGCCTTACTCACTCATGCACGCACTGTCTCTCTTTGTATCCCTCTTTCTCTCTCTGTCAAACACACACAGACAGCACACATTCGAGCTACTTGCTTTCTTTTATCTGCTTTTTGTGCAAGTCTGGTTGTTTGCCCGATCATTGCCTGACCACACTGCTCTACGCTTGACACGCATTTAGTATAAAGCTGCTGCAAGCGATGACCAAGACAATTAGAAACCCTAACATGCAAAATGTAGTGCTTTTGTCAGCTGGTCCTCGAATTAAAAGTTCAGCAGCTACATAACGTGAGAATTTAGATGAAGCAAATTCAGTGAGTTATTTCTAGACCTGCTCTGACATACTTCATTCTTGGTGAATATTTGATACAAGTCTCATAATAACAACATAGCAACAACCAAGTACAGACATTTTCTGATTTCTTTGATATATTCAAGATCTATTTTCAAGACACATCCTTTCCAGGGGGCTCTTTTCATGACTTTATAACTAGTCGTATTCCCGTGTATAAGATAGTGCTGGTATCTCAGTTTCACATTCATCACAGCTGTCAGAGCAAATGTGGGGTACAGAGTGAGTTGCTGCAGGATCACAAGCTGTAAGGTTTCCACTGAAGTGGGGAAACCGCTGGTGTGGAATGCGCTGTAGGTGTGAGTAGCCTGAAGCAAGCTTTTTTTTAGGTGCTATCAGCGGTTGGCCTGTGGTTTTTGCATCTGGACTGAAAAGCTGGAAGTGGTAAGCCGAGACAGGAAGTGGCTTTTGATGCAAGGCATTCCGGCGGTATCACACGTAGCCGCTGTCAGTACGATGATCTCTGCATGCATGCGTGAGAAAGAAGGAAAGGGAAAGACAGAGGAGTTCATCTTAGCTAAACTGTTGACATTTAGAGGGGACACTTCATCTGTTAGATGTGGACTGGTGTGGAGTGGTTTAACTTAATTACGCCTTTCCACACAGAGGCAGAAGGTCTCATTTGCAATTTTCTCTGCTTTTATATGTAACTGCTTTAACTTAACTATATTTTTTTCTTCTGCAATATTTCTCCCACTGTCACAAGGTGTTTATTGTAACATTTTCCTCAGATGTGGCAAAATTTTGTCGTAACAGTTATTAATTAGTGACTTTAATCAAAATGGTGACTTTTAAAAGAAACAGACACTAACTTTTTCTTGAAATACATGTTAATTCCCCATAAGAAATAAAATACACACTTTTTCGATTTTATGCTCTTAAGTTTTGAAACTTCCGTCATGCTACCAGTCACTTATTATGCCTAATTTTAGATACTTTGCAAACTTTTAATTAACAACACTAATGACTAGCTAACATACTTTATTACTTGTTATTATGCTGTTGTGCTACAGTTTATAAAGTTCTATTTAAGTGGTTTTATCCGAAGACGGTATAAAACATGGTAGAAGTCTTTGCATTAATGACCATGTTTATGAAGAGCCATTGTGAATCTCTCTTGGCAGTGACTGTCTTCAAAAAAATTGGTGAAAAGGTGGACAGTGGGTTGAGCATAGATTTCCTGGATGGTCTTGACTTTCAGTGTAATTAACTGCGCAGCCACCCATATCAGCCATCTGAAATTTGCATGAAACATTCTCCAAAAGGCACACACACCATAAACATGGCCCGAGGTCAATCTCAGTGGCTGTTGTTGAGGTGACACTTAGCAAACAGCTTGGAGCTAGCTGTCACTCGAAGTGGCCAAACCTTTAATTATGCATAACTTTAAGCCTTGTCATGAACATGAAAATTAGCTGGAGACACGAGAAATGTTTTTGTACCAGGCTGTCAACATGTTGTTGGTTTTTTGACTCCACCACATTTTAATTTTAAACTTTATATTTAATTATCTGATGACAGGACTTTGCAAAATACAAAGTATTTGAATATTAACTTACATCTTAAGTGATTTTGTTACCAAAAGATCGATTTTTGTGTTGTTGTTGTTTTTTTTTTAAGAAAATTATTTTTTAAAAGTGATTATTATTATTTTTCAAAAGTGATTATTAAGGCAAATTAAATCTTAAAATCTGGCAAAAGTTGTTACAGTTTTTTACAAGTCACAAGTTGTTGTTTTTTTTCTAATTTCAATTTTGTCTTGATTACATCCGTATAGTTCAGCCCTATTTGATGACTAAAGTATTCACCGACTCTTTTTATGTGCAAAAAAAAATATGCAAAAAAACTCACAAACCATGATAATAAAGTAGACTTAGTAGTTGAGCCGCAATTTCCTTCTCCTCTTCTTTGGTATTTCAGAAAATATTGTGTTACACCGCCAAACCACTCTGACATAATTACTACCTACAGGTGATGGAGGAAGGTGGTGATTCAACATTCCCCAGAGTGACACAGAGGCATATGAGAAGACGGAACAGCAGTGTGGGAGGGCCGTTTGGACCCTCCACCCTGAATATGCTCATAAATCATTCATCATCCATATTAAGTTCCCTGACACGTCTAGTTTCAGGTGACACGTCAACTCCACATGACCCCTCTGTTGCAAAAGGTGTCCATCATGTATGAACAGTACGGGGGAATATTGAGTCATGTATTTTTGATCTGTGGGTGTTGTATCAGAACCGTGTTTTAGCGAATTTACAAGCTGAGTAATGACTCGGCAGTTTGCTCGCTGTGAGGGTGCATCAGGTGAATGATTGCACACTTTGACTCAGCGAATATCACATAAGGTGGATGAAAATGGCGATGAGTGGGAATGCTGAGGGATGTTGTATATTATATATAATTGTAGAAACTGGGGCCTGGTGATATTTGATTTTGAGGGCCAATGTCAATACCGATATTAGGGGAGCAAGAAAATTCTGATATCAGTATTATCGACCTGTTTATAATATCAGTCGAATGTGGTGATCAAATACTTGTGACAAGTACGTGTAATGGAAGCAGGATATCTCACATTTTAACAAACTTTATTCCAAACATCAGTGCACTGGACAGTTAACACTTCACTTATTAGTTATTGAATAGCAAACCCTCTGCTGGACAAACTGTGTAATTGCACCATTTGAAATCACTAGTTCAAGCTATTTTTCAACCCAAAAAATACTTTCAATATCGGCATATATCCCAGAACATATACGCCAATAACAGTATATCTTTTATAGGCTGATATTGGCCCATAATATCAGCAATTCGATATATCAGTCAGGCCTTAGCAGAAATTATTATGTAGTGGGATCTTGCAGGATTTTTATGTCAGCAGGGTACATTAACTCAAATAAGCTAATAAAAATAATAAGTACGGTCAACTAAATACTCAACTTAATAGTTTTAAATGAGTGCTAATAATTTCTCCATTTACCCTTGTTCTTCTTCCTGGCCTGTTGTTGAGATTGATTTGTTTCCATGACTCCTCAGTTTTGTTTTATGACTATTGCTTTTTCCATCCCACCTCCCCACTGGCATTTCTTAGCTATTTGTTTTTTTGTTTTCTCCTTCTCTCCTCTTTTCCTCCCATCAGTCTTTACAGGCCATGCTCTCCTCCCTTCACTCTGAGCTTGACATTCAGAGGTACTTGATGAAAATCCAATTGCCCCACAGAGTTAGTCAGCTTTTTTTATCTTATCTGCATCATGCCATTGTGTTAGTGTGTGTGTGGCCATGTTTGCTTCCTCTCTAACATCTGCCGTGTGACCATGTTCCCAACCCTCGTGCCCCCTCGTGTCTCCCAGCGTCTGCTCGAGCACTCTTGGCTGCCTGGGTAAACCAGTTCTGGTAATAAAAGCTCCCACAAATGTCAAGTGCACTAATAAAGAACGCCTAAATTCTTTATTTGTCTGTACGTGTATGAGTGTAAGAAACCTGCGTGTGCATGCAGGTGTGTTCATGAAAACCTGGAGGGATGTGCCCTCCAGTCTGCAGCTGCGTATTACTCTGCAGCACCACATGTCTGCCAGGGAAGAAGAGCATTTCATAAAGAGCCCAGTGTTCACTATCCCCTCAGTTTTAGACTCACCTCACCCCAGTGGTACAGATCCCCTTACAGCACAGCACAATAGCTCAATGGGCTCTGCAGTCTTGTCACACATCGTCTTTTTGTAGCTGTGGCTCAAGGATGCCACGTCATGCAGATCAGATCACACGGTAACCAACTGATCTTCGAGTTTTGATGATACAGGCCTTAATCCTCAATCAGAGGTCAGGAGGAATTTCTTCTTCTTTAGTGCCCACGTTGTAGGTTTCTGTTTGATCTCAGTGTGTCATCATGCAAGGGTTGAACTATACTGTTGCGTGCAGGTGCTAATGAAATGTACATTTTTTTCTCATTTAGTATGATTAGAAGCTTCCTTGTGCTTGATCATTTAGGTGCTGTGATGTGCGAAGACAGTACTGCCTAGTGTTAGATGTGTGAGCATGTGTCAGTATTAATTAACACTTTTGCATGACTCAAATCTGCTGTTTTGTGGTTGGGGTGCTGGAGTCAAGCTGAAAGTCGACACCGAAAGCTTTATTTTAGCTTAAGAATGAAATGCAGTGTTATTTTCTAACTCCACCAAAAGCACCGTGCCTTCTTAATACTTAATGGAAAGTTTAAAAAACTCTGTTGTGTTTTTTAAAGAATGAAAAACTCATGCATGCACACACTGCGTTCATGGTCTCACCCTTAACGTCTTATGTTTCCATTTGCCTCCCCCTCCAGAGCAGAAGCCCAAAGCACGGGCCCAGTCCGCAGGCCGGCGTCGGCGACCAGGTTGATCACATTTCTCTGGCCTCCTTGGAGTCATTGGACACCATGTCTGAGGCCGACGCGCCCACAGGTTTTACCCGCGGCAGCCGGGTTCGTGCCAGCCTTCCAGTGGTGCGATCGACCAACCAGACAAAGGACCGCTCTCTAGGTATGATGTGTATAAGCTTGTTGTTGACCACAAAATGAGTCAATCAACTGTCTTTAAGTCTGTTTTTACTCTCCAAATATTTTTCCACAGAGGAATTCTTCTGTCTGGTCTATTAGGAACTTAAAGAGAATAGAGGTTCTATCTCAAATCTTAAATTGACTTTGTGAACAGACAGAGGTGAAAGTGAATTGGCGTTAATCCTCTTATTTCACAGCTCTTTTTGCATAATCGAGGTCCAACTTTAGAGCTCTCTGAAATAACTCTGAACCATACCATGATCTCACCGTTTCACCTTGTCCAAGTTTTCTCTCGCTCCATCTATCTTCTCCTCTCCTCCTTCCCCCCTCCCTCCAACTGAGCCCACAGCTCTGTTTTAATTAGAATTCATTTCCTCTGTAGTGAAAGATTAGGGAATCCATCCACAATATGCCATCGTGTTATTGACAGGATTAGAAATGGGTCGTCTTATCAACGCGCATGGTGCTTCATTTGCATCCTGACGCAGAAACGCTGTAAACTGTGCAGAATTAGGTTGCTGCATTAGAGGCAGAGTGGAGAGTTTGAGAACTCCCCAAACAAAGTGTAGACTCTGTAATTTTTGAGGGAAGTCTTCAAAGGTGGCTCACAACTCAGCATGGCTTCTACTGCTGGATAATAGCTAAGTGTCTGAGTGGCACGCCTTTTGACCAAAGTGAGAATGAATGAAACTATAGGGTGCCGTTTCCACACTCCAGTGGCGCCTCTTGCTTTGCTTGAGAAGCAGAAATGCAAAAAAGTGTACAAAACCCACTTTTAACAAATATGCTTTACCATGCATGCATGCATGCACATTCACACACACACACATGTGCGCGCACACACATGCTCCATGTCTTTGAAAAACATCAGGACAAAGAATAGTGACAGTGGGGGGTTATGGCGCGATGAAAGGGGAGGAGAGAAAAGGGGGCACCTCTTAACTACAGTGTCCATCCCACAGTCTCACACACACACACAAACACACAGTCACACACTTCTCTAGGTCCCAACGGACATTTGGGGCTTCTTCTTGGGGCTTAGTTTCTTTAGCTTGTACTGTAGGATTGTGCGTGGTCTTTTCCAGAGCTCAGCAGAAAACAGGAAATCCCTAAAACCCCTAAATGTGAGTATCAGATTTAATCTGGAGTGTTGGATCAAGTGTATTGTATGTCAAGTTATTTATTTTGTGGTTCTGATGTAGCATTTATCTGCTTTTTTTCACATTTCAAACTTTGCGATAATTACTTACGGTCGCAGAGTGATATTTTTCATGATTGCGTTCCATTTAAACTTTTGCGCCTCACTGGAGAAATGTGGAAAACTTTAAAGGCTCAGACAGTCTGCAGCGTTGTGCCCATTTGGTCAGGAAACCCACCGGCCATTTGCTTCCAATCCTACGTCAAAGCCGGTGCTCAGGAATGTAACACGACTCTTTGTTAGAACTGAGCTCTTCAACTTCAAAAATCTGATGTTAAAAAAAAATCAAAGCTTCACAATGCCGCTCAATCAATGGCGCTTTGTCATCATACACGCTCGCATTAATTGCACGCATCTGGATGAGATCTTACCAACTGTTGACTGACAGATCTCAGGGGGGAAAGATGAAGTTATGCAGCAAATGGGCACTCTGTTAAGGTATTGCTACCCAGAAAGCCAGACGGACCAGAAAGACCAATGACAGACTCAGCAATTTTATTTCCTGGATTTGCCCTCTCTCTGTCTCTGTCTCACTCTGTCTCGTGGAGCATGTAGGATCTTGTATAATATTTCACCAACATCTGGTAGCTTTTACTGGCTCTGCCCTTTTATGGGGTTACACCAACTGAAAGGATGCCTTTTTTCCCCTTAAAACCACCTTTTTTTCAGGGCACACATGTAAAAGTAACATTGAAATGTGTGTTCTCCCTCCCTCAGTTCATGAAAAGTAACTATAGATGGAGTAGCTGATTAACTTTCATAAAATGAAGAAGCAAAAACTTACTCAGCTCCTTTGTTCTTTTCATTAAAACAAATGTGTGATACAGATAATCTCTATTAAAGTCAGTGCCGGCTGTTTGGAGCAGTGAATCAGAGAACAGAAATAGAAATGTGTTTTTTCTCTTCTCCCTGGCATTGTTTATACAAGTGCAGTGTGGGCGTTCCCATAAATTTTGCGGGGGGAGACATCTGTTTTTCTAAAGCATAGTAGAGAAGCCACACCCATGGTTCAGAGGTTCAGGCTTTGGTTTTTTTGATACACAGCTTGAATGGTTCCACCCAGAACACACAGCCCTGCTCCTGGCCCTCGTACCTGCCACAACTCACTTTCTAAATATCAAGTAATATGTCTTGAACTTTAGAGCAGGATGTTCTTAAACACCAGCAGCAACATGAACAGGAGTTGAGTGGCAAGTTTTGTGTAATACAGGATGTCTTACAAGAATGCTGCTTTTAGATTTACCAGGAAAACATGCACCACAGAAAAGGTTTTATTAGCTAAAAGGCTTTGATGTGCTTTGGACCACAATTGAGGCCAAGCATTTCAAATTTCCCACAATAACCCACAACTGGTGACTTAAAAGACAGTGTACCTTCAGAAACTAAGGGTAATGAATGTTGTTTTGTCTGTTTCAACTGCGAAAACACCAACGGAAATATGTGTAACTTAATATTTTGCTCATTTGAATTTGGCCAAACATCTCCACTGGTCAAAGCACTGAGTAGCCATGACCAAATAAAGTAATGTGCAATCATGGTTTTCACAGTTATGGAATGGCACGGGAAAGGTGATTTTTGCTCAGATTGTGTTTTGAAGGCAGTTGGAGGCTTGCAGCAATGCATTCCTGGATGTCCAACCAGGTCTTTTGTGACATTGTCCTCTGAATCCTAAAAGTTCAAAAATAGCTGAAAAGGGTCCAAATCGGGATGTTAGATAACATTTTGAGAATTTTTTTTAGAACTAAGTTGATAAATTTGGCTAAGTTAATACTTACTACTTTATAACTTGTCTAAATTTGTAGTGGTTCATATTCGAAAGGTTTTTACTGCTGAATGAATAGGGCTGGGTATCGATAATAAAAACTGGTTCCTGAACAATACTTTTTTTAAATACCAATTTTATCTTATCTGTTTTAACAAAAGATTGCATTACACATACTCATGGTCACCACTGTCACAACACTGTGTAATCTCTTACAAAACGCAAGAGTACAGCAAATCAACAGTCCTACTAGATCTCGGCACAACAAGCATGCTGCATGCGTTTTCGTTTCACTGATGCTGGTGAGATTAACTCCTTTGGTCATTAGATACCAAAGTTCGATACCTGACAATTTTCGATATTCGACAGTATTGAGGCAGTTTGGTTCAGTAACATAAATTTTGTATTGAAGTTCGATACCCAGCATGAATGTTGTGCTTGAAGGAACAGAATAACATTGCAAGAAAGAAAGGACTTATTTAGTATCTAAAAAGTCAGTGAGACTACAGTCCAGAGGAGAAAGTAGTTACAGACATCACATGCCTGCCCCGGAAAGATTCTGAAGTTTCAAACGAAGTTGCTAATCACCCTACTCCAATGCTTTATGTCTTGCAGGCGTACTTTACCTGCAGTACGGGGATGAGACCAAACAGATCCGCATGCCCAATGAGATCACCAGCATCGACACTGTCAGAGCTCTGTTTGTTAGTGCCTTCCCGCAGCAGCTCACCATGAAGATGTTGGAGTCGCCCAGTGTCGCCGTCTACGTCAAAGACGACATGAGGAACATGTACTACGAGCTCAGCGATGTCAGGTAAACATGATTGATTGAGTGTTTGAGCTAAAAGGGCATCCAAGGTTCATAATGCTCCATAGCTTCAGTCTTTCTCTTAACGTTTCCTTTTCCTCTTCAAGAGCACTTCCTGTCTAAACTTCCCGTGTAGAGGAAATGTCACTGGCCAGGAAAATATCTCACATCCTTTTACCCTCATGGAGAAATTTAATAGACAGAAAGTTATTTGGATATGAAGCCCTTTAGCAAAATGTCTGTCATCTACCAAAACAAACTGAAGAGCAGTCTTAATGGCTTTCCTGCCTGTTGTCCGCTCTGCTCTGGTGAAAGTTTGAGTATTGTGAACTTTGTCTTTCAGCACTTAAAGCGTCGTTTCCACTTTCTCACCGAGTTGTGTGTATCATTTACAAGCACACAAACTTATATCCTGTCTCACTACTTTTTCTTGTTCCTTGTACCTTCCTGTTTGATATTCACCTGCATGTCTTTACAGTAGTGCAGCATATTCAGTGTGCCAAGACATACAGCCAGTTGTTGTTTGTTTTCAAAAAAGGGGGGAAAAAAAGAAAACATTACTCATGAAGACATAAGCAACTTTGCCCTGCTGTCTCCAGAGTTCCTGCTGCAGTGCAGTGTGTACTTTGTGACTAATACTTAATCAGGGCTGTAAAAAATGTCCCGTGATTCCTTAAGGTTGGTACAAGTGTCCAGGGTGCAGCACTAGTGAGAGAGTAAGACCAGCTAAAGAAGGATTGGATCCGCTCTCACTTATGTAGTCGAGCCACGTTTCAGTATAGCATTATTTTTTAATTTTTTTTAATATACTTTAGAGATTTAGAGGAAATGTCGCTTAACGAAGAGCTGTCAGAGCCTCTGTCAGGGTATGTGCCCTTGGCAGAGCAACTAAAAAGAACCAGGTTGAGACAGGACAGGCCACGGTCGGATGGTGATTTCTGGGCTTCCCTTTTACCACGGGATACCTTTTCTCCCTACAGGAACATCACGGATCACTCCTGCCTAAAAGTCTATCACAAATACCCAGCACAGGCGTTCAATCATGGGCCAAGACCTGCCAACGGTGATGCTAGAGTGAGTACACAACTAACACATATGCAAACACAGCAGCGTAAATGATTCTCTTGCAAGGCATCCAGACCTGTTGCACGTCGAATTTTAAGCCCAGCCTCCAATTCTTCTCATTCTCACATCCTGTTTGCACTTCAGTGAGGGAATGTCCCCCTGCCTCTCCTTAATCTTTTTTGGGGGGGGGGGGTCTCATATTGTTCTCCCGGGGGCCTACAGGCCTGCATGCTCTGGTTCAGCTTGCTTTAGAGACAATTGAATTCAAATCTCAGGACTATTTTCCTTGTTCACTCTTCCCCCAATATCAGCTCTAATCTCTTTCTCTTGTTCTGATTCCAGCATGTTTGTTTCCTGCTGATGTAACGAAACTAAAGCCCCCAAAGAGCCGTCTCCTCAAATCCACCTCTTTAATCCGCCTGACCCTTTATCTCACCCGCTGCTCCTCTCTGCCTGCCACAGATTTCTCGGCAGCATTGCAGCACCATTGTGATACTGCAAAAAAATTACATTAACCTCAGCTATAATCCTGTCACCACATACTTTGTGTGTCACATAAGTGAAAAGTGAAATCGATAAAGTTTAAAGGAATGACGGGGCAAACATGATGATGGTTTAAGAGGTCGTACTTCAGGTGACATGATGACTTTGGGGGCTGCAGAAATTCTTTTTATTCCCCGCTGCTGACAGGCGAGTGGCTTCGCCTGGGTCTCTGTGATGGGGTCCTTCAAAGGGAAGTAAACAAAAGACATTTGGGGAAAAAAGATGGTAAGAAAAGATAGAACTAAAGAAATGGAAGGGGGATTTAATGGTGAAAACAGTTTAGGAGAGGGAAAGGTTGCAAACTGGCAACAGCAGAAAATTAATTGTGCCAGGGCCATTTTTTCTCATCCTTTATTTGTTCTGTTTTTTGCAAAATTGCTTGTTGTCTCATCAGGATTGAAATATAATATAACCTGTGCTGCATTCACTGTACGGCGTTACGTAAAGAGAAACAATGCAACTCTGCGCTCTTGTGCAAACACTGTAAAAGGTAGACATGAGATAGAGATAGGCCAAAGAAGATTGTTGTCATGAATTGTTCTGTCAATGTTTAATAGAGCAGCAACACGATACAATGATTGGACATGGCTGTGGACTGTGGAGGCCTGGTTGATGAATAGCACAGGACAGGAACAAAATTAGTTAAATGACCTTTGTAGAATTAATACAAAAAAATTTGCATTCTTGTGGCAATGTAATTGAAAGCTGCCCTTTTCTCACAAACATATTGGCAAGTTTAAGCACCCAGACACAAACAAACAGAGACTTTTCATACCTCTGCTGTGAGCACTGTCTTTATTCTCGGCTTGGACTTGTTTGCCTTTTAAAAAATTCTCCAAAGAGATCAGAAAGTCTTTCTAGTTTTTAGTTTTAGTTTATTCTTTTCTTGGCAACCGCTTTTAATACTGAAATAGAAACCCTGCCGCTCAAAGCAAAAGGGCAAATCCTACAGCCTGATGAGCCGTACACCTGTTCAAACACTGTTTGGGAGGAGGGGGCACCACACATCTGTTTGGGCTATTGAGTGTCCTCTTCTACGCAGGAATGCCAGGCCTCAGATCAGATTAGAAGTATCATCTGCTGTTACTTCTGTTATTGATCGAAGCTCGAAAGAGCTGTCTCTGGTTATGAAAACAGCTATCTTGTCTGACGGTAATGGATTTAATCTGGACAGATGTATTCAGTAACTAATAAGCAAATTGCTAAGCTGAAGATGTAGAAATAACAAAGAATAGACTTGTAATAGAAGCTGTCTTTTTCTTATCATTCATCAATGAAAAAGCACAAATATTTTGCTATATTAATCTGTGCTTGTGTAAGAGATCGTGCACAAAGCGCTGCTTTGTACTCATTGAATAGTCAATAGTGGTTGTCAGAAGTAATGTTATGTACACACAGCTTAAGGAGATATTTTGCAAACAGAGGCTCACTTATTGGCAAACCTCTCTGCTTCTCAGGGCTCTCCACCTCGTTTAGTATTCATTCCAAAACAATTTTATTTTTTTTTAAGTATGTTCGCCTTGTTTTAAATCACAACTATAATCAGCAGCAGCAAAACAGCAATCTTTTTTCGTCCCTTCAACACAATGAAGAAGACAGCATAACAGTATAGTACATCCAGCAGCTATTTAAATGTTGACACACTTCTGCAGCTGCACTACAGCTCATCTTTTATCTGTTTAGTTGCTTCTGACTGTCTGCTGTTTCTGAATCACTTTGGGAGCCCCCTCCATCTCCAACATGGCAAAAGATCGAGACGACTTTGTGTGCTTCTACCAGACACACTGCCCTCATTATTGGAAGCTCAAGAGCGCATGGAAACACAGACTGGGCTCACGAGTTAAATTCGAACCAAATGTTCAACACGGCCTCTCGTTTGCCTGACATAGTCGCTCGTGTTTATTTTTCGAGCCTTTCCTCCTCTGTTTTGTCTCAAAGCAGTAATTTATGAGCATGTTTTACTCACATGCGTGCATGTTGTACGGGCAAATAGGCTGCAGACTGTCTTAAAGTCTGTGTTTCTTAGGGATATTTTAGGAATGTTTAGTTTTTCAAAGGTCACACATCTGTTTGGGATTGCGAGTGATGCCTTTTGGCCTAAATTGTTCTTATAAGGCCACACTGGCAAAACTATCAGAGCTGTTCGGTGCTCCCGAGATATTTGTTCATAAGAGGGCAACTTTTCTTCGTATGTGTGTTTGCACCTTGGATAGTGAAAATCATTGGAGTTTGATGATAGTCTACAGTGGCTCTGTGATTCTCAGATTTTCTGTTGTGTTTTGTTGCTTGGTCAGACTCATTGCTGCCATATTTATGGACTGTGTTTGCTTTTACTGCCAGCAAGTTTCTTTCTTTTTCTCTCCTTTGTTATCACAGCCAAATATGAGCCCTTTGTGACTACACACTTTGAGCAGTTGTTTTCCAGTTGGTACACCCTAACACACCCATTTTACACACATGCACTTGCGATACCCACATTATTGCTATCTTGCTGTATTAATCTGCACTGGAACCAGGAAAAAAATAAATAAATAAAGATGACACTGAAAAGGAAAAGTGTCAAAAACTGTACGTGAAGTTTCAGGGAGAAGTTTGCATTAGGTTTTGACTCATCGCATGTAGGTGTTACCCATGAGTCATACTTGAAGGAACAATAGCTTGTTTGTTTGGCAGGAATAGAAAGATGGATTGGATTCTGCTTTGCATGTGATACTCCTCAGCAAAGTGTTATCTTACCGAGCCCAACACATATCCACAGGTTCTATGTCTGTTTACAGGCAGTGTTGCAGTTGTGCTTGTTAGCACAGGGAATTGTTTACATCTATGGAAAATAAACTCAAGGATGGAATACAAAAACTCATTAGCCCATACTGAAGTCATGCCTGTAGCATCAAAG
>JAQLOL010000013.1:8873210-8887095 GCA_029783665.1 Naso thynnoides
AGTATTAGAGTAAATACCCTATATACAGTTACACAGAAGTAACTTATTTATATCAATTTGATGTTAAAGGTGCAGTTTGTAAAATTTTACTGTATCTATTGACGGAAATTGAGTGTAAAATCTGTAAGCACCACTTTTTATTAGTGTATAATCACATGCATTGTATTTTCCTTAGCCTAGCATTAGCTTAGCAAATGTCCAGAATGGACAAATCTATGAGAGGGGCATAGGAAGTGAAAAGGAGGAGTATCTCCAGGAAAAGAGCAGAAGTTACATATCAATTAGGCCTCAGTTGGTTACAGTCTGTAACCTCACAACTAAGCAAACATCAAGCTAAATTTTGCTAACGTTAGCTGCCATAACTCACCACAAGCTATTCCCATAGCAAATATATCAGTGTATTAAAGTAAAAATATGTTTGTTTTGCTGCTTATGAGTTCAGCTTTTCATTTGTAAAAGTCTGAACTTCACACACTGTTAAATGAGGCTAGATTTATTACACATTAGCTTTCCAGGATCCTTAATGAGTTGTTGGGCTAAGAACAGCAGCAGATTATTATGAAGTAAATTAACTTCTATTTCTACATTTTTATTCCATCTAAAGAAATGATATGTTGTTGATGTATAGTAATATTGATCTAGAGTTGCTTATGGGTGTAATATCCTGGGCTCTAAGCGAAATGCTGTACATTACTGCGTACCTGGGGATTTTAGCCTTGCAAGTAACTATATTCTGTGCCTGGAAAATTTTGCTGACAGTATATTTTCTTTGAAAAACAACTTTGTAAACTGAGTTAGATGTATGTTTTTGTTCTAGGGGCAACCTCAGTCCAGAAACACAGGATATTCAAAATAAACAGTAGCTGAAGCTCTCAAGCGGGCAGAAGTATGCAGTCTGGTTTACTGACCGATCCTTAAATTAAGGGATATTTTTCCTGACTTTTTATGCATTAATTTAAGTCTTGACAACTCATTATATGCTTCTGTGCTTTTCCAGATGCACAACGAGATGGTGCATGCAGGTCGTGATGGCGCGCATCCTCTGAGACAGCCCCCGATGGGTCCCCCACTACACCACCCCATGCAAGGACCACTACCCCCAAGTCCCCACTCCATGCCCCCATCCCCCTCAAGAATCCCATTTGGTCCTCGGCAGGGCTCCATACCTGGCAGTGCTACTATCCCAAGGGATCGAGTGTCCACCGCCAACCCTCAGGCCCGCTCAATCTCACCCTGTCCCAGCGCCATCCTGGAGAGACGGGATGTCAAGCCAGATGAGGACATGGGCGGGAAAAGCCACAGTCTAGCCAGGGGAAATGAGGGGTTGTATGCAGACCCATACTTGCTCCAAGAGGGAAGAATGAGTATTTCTTCTGCCCATGGACCGCACCCCAACCCTGGGCTTGATGGTCCAGAACATGGCATGGGAGGATTTCACCGTGCCTCCATCCGCTCCACAAGCTCTTATGGCAGCCCTACAGACACTATGGATCATCCTTCTCTGTACAGGCAGAAGTCCAGAAATAGCCAGCTGCCTACGCTGGGATCTAAGACTCCTCCTCCATCCCCTCACCGGATGGCTGAGGTACGAATGATTGACATCCATGGTGGGCCTCCTCATGGCGTGCCACCTCATGGCATTCCCATGGAGAGAGGTTCGCCTGTGCGCCAATCGTTCAGGAAGGATGAAGTGACAGGGACCAAGCCTCGTACCGGCATGGGATCACCCGTTATTGCAGACCTCCAGGGACACCTCCAGGGCCCAATTCCAGCTCCCAGTGACCACCAGACACGGTAAGCACCAGGGGGACTGAATATTACCTACAGAGAGCAGGCGAGATTGTTGAAATTAGGACTGAGACATTGCATGGGAGCATGGACTAACTCTGCATCCCAGTTTCACCCTAACCATGAGCGGCTGGTTTTCAATCCCTGGCTCTGATTCTGTTTCATCATCCATGACTGAAGGCAAGAATATAACATGTCTGATCACTGTCTTGAGTGTCAATATCTGCAAGACTAATGCACATGATTATGCATCAGTTTGGTTTGTGTATAGAGCCACTTCTGCTTGTCTGACCAGTGTTTTCATAGTCTCTATTCAAAGTCTGGAGCCTACAGTGTTCATTATTTTAGAGTGTGTAGACCCAGACATAGCTACCACCACTGAAACAGGATAGTATCTGGAGACCTCATTAACCCACTGTATATTTTTCCATTACTTTGTGACGATTGTTCTAAAAACAATCCCTCTGTAGAGTCTATTCAGTTTGGATAACCCAGCAGACATTTTAGTACCTGAGATAGGTTTGTATGCTCTGACTGAGAGCACATAAACATAGAGAGACCAAGAGAGATGCTTGCCACTTAGCCAGGGAAACGTGGTTTCATTAAAAAGGAGGTTATGCATACCTAGCAAAACCAAAGATAATATTGACCAGGTTGAATAAGTATTTGAATGGGCCAATCAGTCAAACAGATCAGACTGGACCACCTGGGCAGCCCAAAAACCCCCCATTAGAAATGCCCTGAGAATGTGGGAAAAGAGGCTGGAATTTGAATGGGAAAGTACTGTACTTGACTTTCAATATAAACAGACCCAACACTCAGTGCTCTGAAGCTATCATAGATTTATTCATGTGAAATCTGCAATATGACTCTGAGGTGAGTGTAGTGCAATGCTGTGTTCACACAGACTTTGTGTCTGTCTATTGTCTATTGCCCAGCTAAAACCACAGTCCCCCCTGTGTCCTCAGCTGGCCCCATATTCTTCCTTAAAATAAATGATGACATCTGAAAACAAAAGTTGTTCTCTTGTCCAACTTTTAGGCTTACCGAACAATCTCAGTGTAACGTCCCCTGCTCACCCCTGTGGTGTTTGGCTTTCTTAAGGCAGGATAATTTTCCAATTGTCCCTTGATTCCCTTCTGAGCAGCCACCTCTTCAACACACTCTTGTTTTATATAACAAAACAATATGACTTGAACATCCTCTGTGTCTGTCTTCGGGTTCTTTTCTCAACCGGAGTCTTCCATCTTGTTTGTTCCATTTGGACTGCAGCTTTTCCTTTGTGTGAAAAGCCTGACTCAGGTGCTGTTGTAATTCAGAAACAGCTTATATGACCTGAGTCAATATTTACTCAGGACATAATTGCAAATCAATTGCAAAACAAAAAAATCTCTGTTGTGTAATCACGTCATATGACAGAAAGATTCATGGCCAGGTAAATAAAAACGATTGATTGTTCTGCTCAGCCCTTGTGTTTCCATTCTGAGCTCACATTGCTCTGATGGCAGTTGTAATATCCAGCAGGCTCCAGTGTTGAAAGTAGAATTTTCTGATGTTTCTGCAGAGAGCGAATGAAGGCAATGGAGCACCAGATTGCCAGCTTGACTGGCCTTGTTCAGCATGCACTTTTAAAGGGGCCAAACACTAGTGGCACCAAGGAGTCTCTAAGGTAAGCAATCACTGTATAGGACAGAGTGAGGCATTAGGGGAAATGGAGTTTCAGATGAAAAGCCTGGCTGTCCGGCCAGAGTGGGAAAGATAAAGTATCCCTCCTATAATGGCCATTCAAACACTCAGGTAAATAGCATATGGTGAGGAGGAAATAGGTTTGACTGTGAATCTGATATTGAAGTCATTTGCTCTGTAGATAAATGGCCACCATGTTTGGTTTATCTGGCTGCATTCAGCTCTTTGCATTTCGATCTTCTCTGCGGAGACTTTGTGTAAATGTTTGCCTGACAGTTACTCTAAAAGCACTGTGACTGCAGCGGATTTGAATGTTTCTATGCTATGTTGAAGCTCGTTAACATCATTAACATCATTTTAACCTCTCTGGTTTGTCAATCTTTCCCATCATACTTTGTTGTATGTGTTTGTTCTTACTAATACTCACATACACATCTTAAGTGCACAATTTACTTATTTATTTATTTTTTTTAACGACCAAAAATCCTGCTCTTACGAATTTTTCTCTGGCTGCAGTGAGAGACCTCCGAAGACATCATCTCCAGCCCACAGTGCACATAGCTCAGGTTAGTATCACTGTTATTCTGCTCCATTTTTTCAAACAAGAGTTTAGAGCCATAATGTCTTGTGCAGACAGGCCCACACATCAGTGTCCGTCAACAGTCTGCAATGAGCAGTGCTGGAGGGAGAGAAAACAAAGTCAAGCTTCTCTGCTTGTCATCAGTTCATATTTCCTTGCAGTCCTTTTACCTCGTACATCCAGTTTAATAGCAGATAAGAGATGAGAGGCAGCAGAGCTAACACAAGCTCCTCAAAGCACTACTTAAAAACAAGACGCTATTACTTCTCAGGCCTGCCAAGATGATTCAGCGATTCAATCTTGGCTTTGCGGTGGCCTGTGGCCAGATCTAGGTTTGATTAAAAGATCTGCAACCTCACCAGAAGACACAACCCTGTTCATGTGTCTGGCAAGCTAATCTCATGTCTCATGACGCCTTTCATATGTAGCTTTTGGAGGGATTTACTTGTCATGTTGAGGCTGAGTGAATCTCCAAAACATGAGAAATTTAACAGTAGTGGCTTTGCTCTTGAATAAAACTGCTTTTTACCACAAACATGCAAATCAGTAGCACTTTTTTTAGCCGTCCATCAAATGCTTCTTCATAGTCACCACATAATTTGTGCATATTATAATGGACTTTTTGTCCCCAAGGCTCGAAACACAGCTAGCAGCATGCATTGTAACCTGTACTTCAGGTCTAGGCAGCTGTCAGGCAGTATGTAAAGAAGAGAGTTCTGGGATTATGAGGACAAAAGTTTGCCATTTTATAGCCTCAGCAGAGGGCGAGGCTGCGTCAGTGGAGCTTTTTAGTGCACTCTGAACATTTCCTGATCTATTGTGTAACTCGCTGGCAGGAGCACTACTTTCTTAAATGGGTTTAATGTTTCTGAGTTTGAAGGATGTTCTCACAAACTATAAAACATATTTTGTTGCTCATCTTAAATAGCACCTTTCCATACACATCTACAGGCTAGACTTAACTTTGTTTGACCGAACATGACAGCCAAGCAAAGCAGGCATTTGCATTTCCAGCAGCAGGGCTACCTGAAGAATGAATGAGGGATTGGTCTAGCTGATGACATGCTTGTCTTGAGTTAAAGAGATTTAGCCCCCTCTTTAGCGCAGCATTATGCAACAGTTGTTGGTAGTCAACTGCTTATCATCATGGATTTTCAGGCTGTTATGATTTTGCTCTTCATTTACCAAAATTTAGGAGGGATCTGCTCTGCCAATGGCAGTGGAGCTTATAAATGTTGCTCAGTCGTCCCTGTTGATGACCCACTTGGTAATGGTTGGGGGCACTCTGAGTCAGTTTTAGAAATAGTCCATTTTGGTGCAACTTAGCAAAATATGATGGGTTTTAAGTGGTAATGGAAACTTTTATCAACCCAGCATGGTTTGACTCGCAGCAGAAAAAACTGGCAGTGGAAAAGTCCTAGAGGTACCCAGTCAAGCACATAGTTTTGGTTTTAACTGCCCATGTTTCCATATGTTAGTCTTTGATATTTTTTACCTTAATGCCAATTCAACAGAGGTGAAAGAAACTTTAAAAATGCAACACGAACACGACAATTTTCAGATCATAAATGTTGTTTCAACTAAAAAATAGTCCCTACAAACACTGTTAATCTTAGGGCTGAGTGACAAAATGTTCTTTTGTAATTTGAGTGAAACATTTTAATGGTGTTATTTTCAGTGCAATCTGCTTAAAGGAATAATGGATCGGATCCATTAATGAACCGATATTAAATGAACTCTGATGGTCGTCCTTTGTGTTTAGATGTCCAAAGAAAATAAATAAAGAGCATTAAAGTCAAACTGAGGCTGGAGTTTTTCAAAGAATTGGATTAAATTATTGTTGTTTACCATTAGGGACTCTCATCGAGACCACAAACATTAGCTCCCTTGGTTTCCATGGTTTCAACCTCTCCTCCATCTCTAGCGGTGACTGAAATCGGGAAATCAGATGATAGACATTTGAGAAGTGCAGCCAGTATAGGTGTCAGTGTATCTGTGCTTATTATGCAGGGAATAACAGTCCATCAGACCAATGTGTTGCAAAATAAAATGTTTGCAGACAAGTTTCTTCAAGTGCATGAGAATGAAAATAAACGGGTTTTGTTTGTTTGTAGTATTAGGGTGACATTTTTTACGCAACAAGCTATAGCTTGATTTTTTTTCCCCCTGGAACAGGTGGTTCTCCAGTCCTGGCTCCAAAGAGCAATGCAGCTCCATCAGACAAGAGCTCAGTTCCTCTCAAAGTCAACCTGCTGCAGTTCAGGAAGAATGTTTCTGACCTCAGGATGCAACTTCATCAGATGAGACAGCAGCAGGCAAGACCTCTTTTTCCTTTTCTTTTATTTCAAGTGTTTTAGACTGCTATTATTGGTTCTCTAATGGTTCATTCCCACTGTGTGCATCCTCAGCTCCAGAACCAGGAGGCCTTGCGAGTCCAGCTGAAGCGGGCCGAGCAGGAGATCAGTGTTAAACTATCAGAGGCAATGCGGGGTCTAGAGGACCCCATCCAGAGGCAGAGAGCTTTGGTAGAAGAGGACAGGCACAAGTACTTGGGTCTGGAGGAGCGTGTCCTCACACAGCTTAGGTGAGTTTTTGTGTTTTCTGTCATTTATAATGGATTTGGTTGTTTGCATTCATTACTGGATGTTTATTGTTAGTAATGTTTACCTCTTTATGAGAGTCTCGCACAATTATTAGAGGCAAGCGGTTCCAGGCAAGGTGCTTACATTTATATGAAATCCCCAAAAGGCCTCCTTTTTATCAGCACACCTATGCTGTTCACTCCTAAACTCTTTGACAAGCCAACGCCCTTCAAAATTACAGTCCACAGGTTTATACAAGCAAGCGGTGCCTGCCTCTCAGAGACAGCAGGCTGGAACAATGGACCCAACTGTGGAGCAATGTCTCACTGCACTTCTCTTGCTTTATTCACTCTCTTCCTCTTGCCAACAGGGAAAAGTAATTGAATTTATTCGAGTGTTTACAGGCAAGGTCAAACAGCGTTGTCTTAATAAACACAATGATAGCAGCTCGTGGAGTTTGGGAAATGAACAGGCGGAAGTCAGTGGATTAAACACACTGTTACCCTCTGTATTCAGCCAGTCGTGAGTCAGCAAAACTCAGCTGCCGGCACTTTAAATAAGGCTTGTTAATTAGGCTGTTTGGCTTTAAGACCAGTGGGAGAATGTGGTGTAAAAAACATTACCCTCTCAAGAGGAAGAATAAATCTATCCTGATCTGTAAGGGCACATTTTGCAACTTTTTGTAACTCTGTGGCCCCACAAAAGGCTGACTACTTTAAATTATGACGCTGGTTCTATGTAAAAAAGTTTGCTGGTAATCAGGAAGGGAAAAAATGAAAAAAGCACAAACTGTTGCTCTAAGTTTCGGTTGATAACAGTAATATACACTGTATGAAAGCTATTCTGATCATTTCTCAAGCAAATGCAGTCTTAAGTACTTTATGACTTTATGTTGGAAGGTTGCCTCTTCAGATGTAAGTTCTTATCTATTTCTATCCCATCATCCTTCCTGTTAGCATTTAAGACATGTCTCCTTATTTCTCCCACTCCCTTCAGGGGAGTTCTCTTAGAGAGCTTTTCTCAAGGGTCCCTGGCCACAATGAAACACCATTTTAGTTCCTCTCATGCAATCCAATGCTTCACACAATGTTATCATTTGGTACATTTCCCTGTGGAGCAGCCATTTTTTTCTCCAAGCACCGGCATGGCAGTGAAGAGGCGTGACATGTTTTCTATGTGAGGAAGTGCTCGCTCATTCAGATTGCAAACATTAGTGGTTTTGGGATGAGATCCAATCTAATCTAGACTAAGCGATCTAATGTTGACAGGAAAGGGAAGTCGGTGGTAATCCTTGTACATGATTTAAACATGATCTAATTTTTTTTTTCCTTAATGAATCATGTCCAAAAGCCTGCGCTCACCTTTACCCATTTAGTATCTCTGTATGATCTTTGAGATATATGATTGTTCTCTGCCCCCTGGTGTTTGTGAAGAGTAAATGTAACAGTAGTGTGAAAATCTTCTCTTCTGCCTGTAGAGCAGAAATAAATTGTCACGAAAGTTCATTCCTGCGTTTAAAAATACTGCGTAGACTTCATTTTTGTGAGTGCTATTGCAGGAAAACTGGATTCTCTCTCAACTCCATTTGTGGTGTATTTTGTTGCTCTCTGCAGTGAGCTGGAGCAGTATGTAGTCTCCCTGCAGAAGGACTCTGCAGCAACACACAGAGTGGTGACCCTGAAGGATGTGGAGGAGGGAGCAGTGACTCTGAGGAAGGTGGGAGAATCTCTGGCAGGGCTGAAAGGTACGGCAACAGATAATATTCTCACTTCAAGGAACAATATTGTGTCTAACCCTCTGTTCCAAACTACTTAAGCTACATTTGTTGTCACTTTGATTGTGAGTAAAAACGGATGACATATAGAAATTGCTCTTCCTACATATTGGATACAAGGAAACAGGGCTGGGTCATATGATTGAAATAATTGTTACAGCTGTTTCCCAATATCAGTATAAATCATGAGATGTTAAATGTTTGTAAAAAATGCAAAATAGTTAGTGTGATGTTTAAGTCAATAAATTAAATATTTAGTTCAAATATTTATTAATTTCATGACTACTCTTGCGATTTATCTGCTGAAAATTAATAAGTCATGTTGTTTATTTGTGATAGGTGTTACTCTTTCTTTTTTTTTTAAATTGAGATGCTAATCCTGTCACGTCTGTCTTAAATTTTGTTCTGAAGGCATTTGGACTAACAGTGTAGACAGCTATAAAACAAAAAGGCCAGATTTTGAGATTAGTCAAAAACATTCTAAAACGAAAGCTGTGCATGTTTTTCTGTGTATTTCCTTAGGAGAGTTCCCAGCCCTGCAGACCAGGATGCGGGCTGTGCTCAGGGTGGAAGTGGAAGCCGTCAAGTTTCTGAAGGAGGAGCCTCATAAACTAGACAGCATGCTGAAAAGAGTCAAGAGCCTGACTGACACACTCAGCAGTCTGAGAAGGTAAAGGAAGAAAAAAAATCAGCCCATGGAGATAAAGTAGGGATCAAGAGAAAAGGGTGCAAGGGTATGAGGGCTGAGAGTGAGAGAGGGGATTGAAGATGAAAACAAAACGCACTCTGCAGAGCTTCACACAGGGTTCCATGATGTGGGAGATTGTACCATTTGATTATACTGACAAACCGGCCTTCATCTCATCAAAGAGGTCATTCTGTGTGGACAGAGTAGTGTGATGGCGTCCATCGCCTTCACTGAACCGAGAGGTGAATTAATGTGGTGGACAGTCCAGAGCCTCATTTCCATTTTAATATGTCACAGATACCAGATGTGCTCCTGACTTCTCTTACTTTTTCTCCATGACTCTCTTGTATTTTGGTGGTGTTTTTGACCCTCACCTAGTTGCCTAATTTATAATAGGGCTTAATGTATTTTTAATTTGGACAAGAAATCAATAAGACCAGAAGTGATAATACCACAAATTTTGTTTATATGGATTGTATGAATTTCCATCAATGAGAAAAAAAAGGGTCATTTATAAGTTAAAGGACCATACCAGTGTTACTTCATGTCACTGTCCTTTGTCAGCATTGGCCACATATGTTATATAAACCCCGCCCATTTTTTCTAAAGTAGCTTTATTTGTGAAATATCATGTTTGTTTACATTTTGTTCATAGTCAATAAACAATACAGAAAGAACCTGAAAATGTGTGACAACAGTAGTTTAAAAGAACGTCTGTGACAAAATCCTTCCTCAAGCTAATATTTAATTTAGCAAGGCAGCATTTGTGAGGCACTATTTTTCCAGGCGTAATAACTTTTATCTCACAGCTCCCAGCCCCCCTTTCTCTCTCTCTCTCACTCACTTTTGACCAAGTAAACACAGACGTTCTCTTTAGAGGGGTGAATTAGCTATATCTAGCAACTTTCAAGTGTCCTATAGTGTTTCTATACCCTGTTTCAACATGAATGGGGTTTAAAAAAGCAGTCTGAAATCTACTAAAATATACACATGGTTGAATTTTAACAACAACATTTGTAGAAGATAAGAGCAATCTCTGCTAATGGTGAGAAGTAAAAAATAGACTGGTAAGGTCCTTTAAGTGACCGAGTGTTGGAAGAGTGTAAGTTGTTGTGCAAATAAACCACTCAAAGATTATTTTTGAGAATGTTCTATTTACGAGGTTTGCATAACATATACTGTTTCTCTCCTCTTTACAGATGTGCAACTGAGGGTCCTCAGAAAGGACCTGAACCTCCTGCTAATATCCCAGTAGGCAACAACCCATTAGTAGCGGCAGCAGAAGCCCCCACAGAGACTCCCCCAGCATCAGTTCAGCCTGGCTCCGCATCAGCCCCACTGGAGCCCCAGAGCTCCACCATTAAATCAGAGGTGATGCCTTCCTCTCCGATGGTCATCCATCATGTCCAGAGCTCCCCGGTCCATATGCAGCAGTCCCAGCAGTCTGCAGCCTTGACAACCCAGCCAAGCCCACCGCTCACCCCCAAGACTCCTAGTCCCAAACTGGGCAAGAGTCAAGGCCCTGAATCTTCCAAGGGGGCGGCTGTGGATCCACCAAGTCCTGCCCATCACAAGAAGACAAATGGGAACCCAGTTAATGGCAACAGCACTGCCAATACAGGTCTTATCATAGAGGAGCTGCAGAACAGTCAGGACAAGAGCAAAAGCAGAGCACTGTCCATAGAGGTATGGTTAATCATTCATCTTGATTTATTTTTATCCAGTATAGTAAAGTTCCTTAAATATGCATTCCATAAATTCACTCTGGCATCATTTTGCCCTTTAAGAACTCCTGTGGGTTTTATTTTGTGGTTGTTGTCGTCATAGGAATGAGAGTCTCTCAACTTCCCTAGAACAACGAAATTGGTTAGGAACTTTCTCTTCCTCTCTTCTTTTTACCCTGCAGGCGGCAGAGAAGGAGTGGGAAGAGAAGAGGCAAAACATGGGTCATTATGATGGGAAAGAGTTTGAGAAAATCCTCCAGGAGGCTCAGGCCAACATGATGAAAGGCATTCCCAGTCTAGACGTTGAGGAGAACCCAGGTCTGCCCCTTGCTGCCACTAGAGAACAAGCAGAAAGTGGCAAACCTGTGGAGTCACCAACAGGTACAAATCAAACAAAATATAAGTCTAAGACACAAACATGGGCTCTGATATAACTTAATCTCTTATATTTTGTATGCTAGAAGACCCTCAATCAGAGCTTAACTCCAACAAAGCAGTCAAGAAGGAGCCTGAGAAACTCCCGAAGCCTGTGATGGAGAAACCAGCCAAACCTGCACTGGAGAGACCCTCCAAGACTGCCACCAAGCCAGCACCAACCGATGGTTTGACCAAGCAAGGGTCTGAAAAGTCCGGCAAGTCTCCACCACCGCCTCCTCCCAGAAAGACCTACTCCAGCTCGAGCTCAGGCATGACCACCACACGCTCCGGCGAGGTGGTCTACACCAGCAGTAAGGAGTCCATCTCAGCTCAGGTCAGTCTGACAGGAAGTGAAACTTGTTCAAACAGCCGCTGCAGTTTGTAATCTCATTACTGAGACAAAAAAGGAGAAGAAAATAAACTTTTTTTTTAACTATTACCATTTTTTTCTGTCATGCACTTTTTGTAGTATCATTTTAATGTTCATTTTTTATAGTATATATGGGTTTTTTTGTCTAGGCCATAAAAATAGCAATAACATATAACAATAACTAACACAATAAAATTAAAATTAAATAATATTTCAACATTTTAGGAAATTTGCATATTGTGCCCTCTTGTCGAAGGGAACATTGATGCCACTCTCATGTCTATATATGCTAGAGCAAAACCCAGCAGGCGATTAGCTTAGCTTGGCTTAGTTTAGCTTAGCATGGCATAGCATAAAAACAGTAAGAAATGACAAAGCAGCCAGCTCAGCTCTCTTCAGAGTTTAAATGCATGCCTTTAAACATCTCTACAGCTCACCATTCATGACTACACACAAACTGAAAATATACATGAAACAAGTTGCAGCTTGATAGGGAGCTTTAAATGTGCTTGGAAGCAAATTTTCCAACTTAAACCAAGCTAACACTGAGTGCCTCCTGGCTCTTGCTCCACATGCTGCGTGGACTTAAGAGTGGTATCATTCGACTTATTGAATGACTGTCTCTTTGTTGAATCTGACTGTTTAGAGAACAATTAAATTAACCATAAGAAATCTTGTTGTTTTGCTGTGTGACTTTTAATATGTATAAATAATTTCCCTGTATTAATTCAAACAGGAGGTTGAAGAGGACGCTCCACCTCCAGTTGCCCAATCCAAGCCCACCAAGGTTCCCCCGGAGACCAAGCCGAAGCCAGCCACCCCTCCCCCTGTCACTGCATCTGTTACCGCAGAAGAGGAGGATGAAGGGGACAAGATCATGGCAGAGCTTCAGGTTAGATTCATGTTTAACTCAAGCACTGATACACACACGTACACATTCTTGTATGCAAGCAAAAACAATCAGTTGGTGATTCTTGTGATTTGTAATGGTTGATTCTTCTGATTTCTGCATTACGGGTGAGGGTTGCTATCATTTTTTCCCATAGTCTTGACCTTTTCAGACAGTGGCAAAGGATAAGCGCATACCACTGCCAAACCAGACCTTGATTTTGGATTTAACTTTGGTGAAGATACTCAAACTTCTTCCCTCCTCAAAATCCTTTTCCCGCTTCCCCTTCACTCTTCTCCACTCTTTAGGTTTTCCAGAAGTGCACAGTTAAGGATGTAGGGGGGAAAAATTTGGTAGAACCCACCCCTCGAATTGAACCACAAATCAGAGAACTAAGACCGGGGGCCTTATTGCCCCTCAAAGAGAAAAAGGTAAAATATTCGTCGCCGTGCAGCTACTCAGCTAACTGCCTGCCTCTGCCAACTGTCTGATAGAATCGATGGCTGTGTTTTTAACCCTTCTGAGACTTTTGCACCCTTGCTTTGGCTCGAGAGAAACCTGTAACAGCTGTCTCCAAAAAACTCCTTTCCCTGCTGCCTCAGTTTTCTTCACTCTAGTGATTCTGCTGGATATCACAGCTTGAATATTTCAGGATTAAGTCTGCATAAAATGAAGCCTCTGAAAAGATGCTGTGTCTTTTGTGCGTTTGGACCAGACAATGATGTGTTTTGCCACTGATTTAAATATCACTTGTCTTTTTCTCCAAATCAATAAAAACCTCAGCCCTGTATTCTACAGGCAATCATATTGTCTTGTGTCTTTCTTTAATTACACATCTTTTTACAAAATTAGCAAATATTTATTTAATACTCAAAAATTGAGAGAAACTACACAATAAACAACTCTAGACACAACCTGTTTTTGCAGACTTGGTTCACAAGAGGTCAGTCTGACCACCTTGCATGCTACTCTCCCTCACTATACTTCTCTGAGGAATCACTTTTCTGTTTCTCTTTATCTTTGCCCACCTTCACTTCAGTTTGCTTTCCCAGCTTTACACCCATATAACCAACACAACGTTATCGTTTTTTCACATTTAGATTAAACAGCACAGACTTTGTATGATTTTGTCAATCATTTTGGCAAAGAGGACAGGTATGCTCATGTGCGACGTGGTATAAATCTAAGTAAAAGCTCTCTCATTAATTTTCATGTATATATACATGATAAGTGACTAATTACTATAAATAATTAAACAGCATTTTTCACATTAGGTAATGTTGCAAAGATTTTATTTTAATGTAGTGAAAAGTAGCCTAACAAGTAATTTGCATGGTATCAACAGAGCAGTGAACAAGACAGGAAACAGGATATATAAAGGTTAAAG
>JAQLOL010000013.1:8908318-8918902 GCA_029783665.1 Naso thynnoides
TGTGTGTGTGTGTGTGTGTGTGTGTGTGTGTGTGTGTGTGTGTGTGTGTGTGTGTGTGTGTGTGTGTGTGTGTGGACGTACAGCGAAGCACGCCGTCTCTCCAGGAATGATGAGCTGAATGTGTCCTGACACGGCGTTCTCACTGACACCAGACTCCATCCAGATCTGACCCAGTTCATTGCAGGCCTGAGACAAACAAACAGGACAAAACGAACGCAAACGTCAAGCACAGCGTGTAAGAGCTCTGTGTTTAGCGACAGGGCTGCACTTACTGTATTGATGGCCATTCTGGCTTCAAAGTTGTCCACACAGCTCAGGACCAAATCCACCGGCTTCCCTTCTTCCAGCCCCCCATGACTGAAAAGACAGAATGTTGTGTCATGAAAGCATGTACCACTGAGGACAGAGAACACTAGCAGAAGTAGAAACCGGAAGGTAGGAGTGCCAACCTGATGCGTTCCATAAAATGTGTAAAATTTTCCATTGTGGTGATGTTGTAGTTGTGGGTCTCAAATGACACGTCTGGGTTGATGTTCCTGTTGGTTGAATTGAGAAACGTGTGAGCAAAGACAAAGCAAATGTCTATTTTTTCACGAGGAAGCAGATTACTCTAAACAACAGTGTACCTGAGTGTGTGTTCTGCTGCTTCCACTTTACTCAGACCTGCCTGGTGAGGCTGGAAGAACAGTCTGTTCATGTTGGCCAGCTCCACTTTATCATAGTCAAACAGGAGCAGCTGCGATGGAACAAGCATGGGCGAGATCAGGTAAGCGCAGGCAAACAATCTATTGACCGACATGAACAGGAAGTGATGATTTTAAGAAAAGTTTGTATTACCTTACCAATGCCACATCTAGTTAGCATTTCAGCTGTCACACTGCCAACCCCCCCAACACCAACCACAGCCACTGTGAATGTCCGGATTTTCTGTCGATAAAATTGAAGATGATCAGTCACTCTTACATGATACCAGCTATAAAAACTGAGGCCCGACTGATATATTAGTTTGCTGATATTATCGACCAGTATTGGCCTATCACTGATATATTTGCATCAGCATGTATGTTCTCTGATGTGTGCCGAATTAAAAACTTATTTATGTCAGGAAAAATGCTCGGACTAGTGATTTTAAATGTGCAAGTCTGTATTTGTCCAGCAGATGGCGGTATGTTATTTGATAAATGATAAGAGAAGTGTTTACTGTTTAGTGCAGTGATGTTAGGAATACGGTTAGTTAAAATGTGAGATATCCTGCCTCTATTTTAAATATTTATCAAGTGTTTGATAATGACATTAAGCCAGTATTTCATATATAAATAATATCTGCTGATATATTGGATATTAGAAATTTCTTGCTCTCTATTATGGGCATCAGCCCCCAAAATTGCTTGTTGGGCCCTAATAAAAACAATTTATATGTTCATATAATACTGTATGTATTGGTCAAAAGCTATTTTTCAGTGCTGACATTTGAATGATTGTGGAATTTATTTGTTTAAAATCCTATACAAAAAGGGCTGTCCATTAATTAAACATAATAGAACAAAGGCCATATTCTCTTTAAAAAAACAACATGCAAACTTCATGATATCCAACAAGTTTTACACCCGCATTTAAGCGTACTGAAATGCTTTAAATATCAGCTGATACAGTTGCAAACATTTGGCTTCAAAAACAAGATCAGTTCTTTCTTTTAGGTTTTGCAATATGTATATAATTTTTGTTAGAGAGCAGCAACCAAAAACTTGAGCACTTGAGTAAAAAAATAAAATCATACCTCATAGTCATCCACGATGCCCATCCTCTTTAAAGCCATGAGACGACTGTCATGAAAACACAGCTGAGATTAGCTTGTGGTCTGTGCAACACCACCATATGGGATGAGTGACTCATAAGGCGTAGCCGCCACAGAACTATGAGCACTCCTGAGAAAATCTGTCAAAAGCCAAAATTTAGAATAAAACGTCACCTGTACGGATTTGAATCCACCACCTCGGCGCTCATTTTGTCGATCTTGGGTCTGTGAAGTTCCTGTCCCTGAGCATCCTCCACGGCGCACTGCTTCTGCCTGCACTTTATCAATTCATTTTCCAACTCTCTCACCCGCAGCTTCAGTTCCTCCACTGTCGCCATTACGAAAACAAATATCACCACAAAAACGTAAAAGAGTGATGAAATCGATAACGTTACATATACAACTGAACTACCTAGACAGCTAAATCTGCTCAGAAAGTACACGTCTTCCCAACTGAAATCAGCTGTCTGGCTGTGTGTCCCCGTAAACAACGTCCGTACGGAAACAAAAAAATAGCCAAAAATGTTCCTGTATTATTACCTGACCATCCCAACGATTTCTCGAGGCTTTGAGCTGACTTTTGAATGATTTTTGCCCGTAATTTAGCTAATTTATTAGGAATATTGCCACAGATATAATGCTTTTGAGGATATGACGTAGTGTGTGCCTTCGTAAAAGGTCCGACCGTCGTATAATCATTGCGAAAGTTCACTTTAGCTCAACAATGCACCGGGAAATTATTAACCCACTCGATTACTGAGACATGGACGCGGACGAGCAGACGACTCCCGTGCGACAGCAGCATAAATTCAGTGTTGACAGACTTTTAACTTATCTGTCTGCAAAGTTAAGGGTGTCGAATAATGACACACTGACTGCCAGACAATACAGGTAACGTTAAAATGAAAAGAAGCTGGTTTGTTTCACAATTTCTCAGCAACTTCAGACGAGCAATTGCAGGCTAATATCGAAGGAATTCGTGTTTAGCCAGCTGATAGCATACTAATAGCTGTGTGTTGTTTCAGTAATGGACAGTCAAATCCAACCTTCCTGATTCAGACACCTTCGAACAGCTATGTGCTCAGGAAGAAACCTCCAGGTGAGCTGCTGCCTGGAGCTCACAAGGTAAGATTTAACCGATTAATAACTTCGGAAAATAAATATTAAACAGTGGAACTGGTTCGGCAGAACTGTCGTGTGCAGCTTCGTCAATTCTCCAGCAGGGGGACACATTTAGTTTTTTTTGGTGTGGTTGACTGATGTATTTACGTATTTGGCCTGCAAGCTAAATGACTGTCTTTGACAAGTAAATCACGTTTCACAGAAATGCGTGAAAAAAGGGGGAAAAAAAACACTAAAGCAAAACTTCAGCACACACACACACGCACACACACACATACACACACACACACCCATACTAACCAATCTGAAAATTTATTGGAAAGATTGTACCTTGTCATATGTAAGTAAGACTGGTTATTCATTTTTTATCAGTTCATTAGTATCAGTTTATCGTTGAAAAAAATTATTCCCTGTGCCTGTTAGAAATAATAATTATTTAGCAAATTTATTGTCATTATTCAGTGAAGTGTGCAACGGAATTCCAAAGTTAGAGTTTAAATTGAAAACTGAGAGATTATTATTATTATAGTATAATATAAATTGTATGCTTGTTTGTACATAAATTTTACATTTTTATGTGTTTAGCTTGACCCATTGTACCGTAATTTGAACACTATATTCAACTAAAATATTTCTGCATTTTTCACAATAAATAAAAATGGCATAGTCCTTTGCAGGAAGTGTCCTGTGGTTTTAAGTTCCACATTTAGATATATATGTAGAAAAACAATTAGGAAACTATGGAGTTTGTGAAAAAGGCGCTACAATTATCTTTTTAGGCTCACTGTACGAGTGATGTTTCGGTATAAAATGGGAGCTCTTTATGACTTTTCTGCAGGTGGACAGGGAGTATCGGGTGCAGAAGGCTTTGTTCTCTGCTGGCTTCCCTGTCCCTCAGCCTCTCTTGCACTGCACTGATGCTGAAGTCATTGGAACAGAGTTCTACGTGATGGAGCATGTGAAGGTGAGTGTGTGCTACTAAAACAGTGTGAAGTCCCTGCAGTGCAATATGTTTATTGCAGTTTTGCTTGCCCTTTACTCTACTTTCAATGATAAAAATTGAAATTTGGACTCTTCTGTGTTGTCTTGCTGACACACACTGACTTAACAAACCAAACTGATGCCCATGCATCTAAATATGTATCTACTGTCATATCTTGATAAGCAGAAATGTAGGTTATGAATAGATTATCTTGGTTATCCATCACTATGAACAGGGTCGTATATTCAGAGATCTGCGTCTCCCTGGAGTGAGTGCAGCAGAGAGAGCAGCTCTTTATGTGGCTGCAGTAGAAGTGCTGGCAAAGCTGCACTCACTGGACCTGGCTTCACTCAACCTTGAAGGGTATGGAAAAGGATCAGGCTATTGCAAGAGACAAGTGAGATGACATATTGTACTCATTCAAAATAACTTTATACAATGGAAAAAAGGAGCTGCAACCTTCAAAAGTAACTTTTAATCTCTAAAGGTTTCCACCTGGACGAAGCAGTACAGAGCAGCAGCACACAGAGACATTCCCGCCATGAATGAGCTGTCTGATTGGCTGATGAAGAATTTGCCTGCCAGTGATGATGAAGTCACGCTTGTCCATGGAGATTTCCGACTGGACAATTTGATATTCCATCCGACAGAGGTACAACTCCTCAGACGTTTATTCTTACAGATCTTCTTGTGGCCGCAGTGATTTACAACGCATGTCTGATGTCTTTAGGCTCGTGTGATAGCAGTGCTGGACTGGGAGCTGTCCACCACTGGGCAGCCCTTGGCAGACTTGGCCTACTTTCTCATGCCCCACTACTGGCCTAAGAGCTTTAACCTCTTGACCACGATGGGCAGCTTGAAAGGAATTGAAGGTAATGAGAACAAATAACCCAGAACAGCATTATGAGTGGAGAATGGCTCAAATGAATGGGCTGACTCTTCTCTGAGAATGTTTCAGATCTGTTACAAAAATTATGTCATCTCTTGTGTCTCCTGTCCTACCAATGAGCAGGTATCCCCACTGCAGGCGACCTTATCTCTATTTACTGTCGGTGCCGGGGGATCTCATCTGCTTTGCCACAATTGAATTTCCACCTGGCCCTGTCTATCTTTAAGATGGCAGGGATTGCTCAGGTTTGTACTGACTTATATATAAAGTCCTTTTGGAGGTATACACACATATGGCAATTTTATTGCACACAGCAGTCAGACATACCAGTATTTTTGACATTATTGTTATTGTGGTTTTACATTAGTGGAATGCTTCAAATGTCTGATAATTGATCTGTAATATCTTATTAAATACAAAGAAACACAGACAGGCCTGGTTTGAATTTCATGTAGTATACCTCTTTGCTTTATTTGCCACTTTTATCTATCAGGGGATCTATGCGCGCCACCTGCTGGGTAATGCCAGTGCTCCCGATGCCTCCCAGTTCAGCCAGTGTGTGGAGCCTTTGGCTATGGTTGCCTTGCAGCTTGCACAGAGGTTGGTTGCAATTATAGCCACTTGAGTCACAAAAGACAATGTCAGTGGATGTTTTACATAAGTTGTGATCGCTTTCAGTGACTCATCTTTTATTTTAAAAGATGCTAGATGCTGTGAATAGCTCATAAAAATGACTCATTTATGCTCTGCTGGTGTAATTTTATCCTTAAGTTGTCATAGACACCCACCGAGGCTGGTAAAAGTTCATGAAAGTCTCTGACTCTTTATTAGGTACTCATTTTATGGCTATGCATTCAAGTGCTAATACAAACATTCATCTAATAATTCCATTATCCAAAGAATATTCTCTGAATTCAGTGTTATTGTTGTTGCAGGCCAGAAAGCTCATAAATACCAGTTACTGACTAAACCTAAGCCAGAACCAGTTGGAATTTGGCAACCAGCTTCTGTTTCCGACATTCCCCGTTGGCTTTTTTAATGCTTCAAGTGTTTCTTGCCAGGTCCGTCCCAGGTCCTACAGAAGATGGCCTGTTTCTGCAAACAGCTAAAGGCCAGGCTGTGCTCCAGCAGGTCAAAGACTTCATGAGACAATACGTGCTTCCTGCTCAGAAGGTCAGTGCCAAAAGCTGTCAGGAACAGAAGACAGATTTGTATGCACAGATGGACCTCTAACTTGCACATGAAAAGATCTGACTGAACCCACCAGTTCATTCATGCAATGAGAACTCATTTATTCAAGCGGGGAAACAAGAAGTCTATTGACTGGGCATCGTAGCAGTCGTAATGTGTTACAGGCTGCAGTGTGATGTTGTGAGATGCCATTGCCAGTCTTGTTGGACTTTATTCGTGGGAGCTGCAGCCACATGGGTGTTTTTCAATGAAACAAGCACAGGTTAAATAGTATTTTTTTCTTCTTCTGTAGAAAAACTTCTGCATATTACTTCATCAATGGACTGTGAAGTTCTTTCTTTCTCTATTGTATTTGTTCGTACTGTTAAGAGTCAAAAGGATGTTTGATTATTTTTGCATATGTGTTTCTTTTCTCCAGGAAGTCTCAGAGTACTACAAACACACTCAGTCTCCACAGCGATGGCACAGCCCCAAAGTAATAGAAGATTTAAAGGTACTTTTGTATCTTTTTCAAACCTTTTGTTTAAATTTTTGGCCACACTCCTTGTTCAAACCTAGAGATCTGTCAACATTATTGCCATCAATAAAACATGAGCAACAAAATCAAACAGTATTTGATGCTGCCGTGAATCAAGACACAATGAAAAAATTAAATGGATTTAAGAACAGAAGAAAAATCAGTATAATAATCCTAGAGGTTACTTCAGTGTCGGTTCAGTGGGTTCAAGGTCCAAGTTTATTAAAATCTTGTCTAAACAGTGCACCTCCCTCCTGACGGCAGACACTCTCCATCCATCATTAAAAGGTTAAAATTCAACACAAAACACAGTTGTTTGTGCTTTGAGCTCTGCTTAACATTACTGGTATCTGCTTTGGAATAAAAATTCTGTTTACACATGTGCATACACCTTACATAATAACACGTGTATCCATGTGCCAGGTGAAAGCCAGGGAGGCCGGCCTGTGGAACCTGTTCCTGCCTGCAGTCAGTGGTCTCAGTCAGTTGGACTATGCTTACATTGCAGAGGAAACTGGACACTGTCTTTTTGCCCCTGAAATCTTCAACTGCCAGGCTCCTGGTAAACATCCAACATGATGTCAGATTATAAGATTACTATGGAGGTCATGGAAAATACAATATGGGACTGTACATCCAACATGAGCTCGCACTTTGTATATAAAACATAAATTCCATTCTTCCTTCCAAGGTCTTTCAAATCATCTCCAAATGTCCACATTTCATCCTTGTTTTGATCATAGCAACCGTACACTTTGAGTTTAGTCACTTGGTTTAAAACACAAAAATCCCCAAGATTGACTTTATAAGGTATTTGTTTTGGTTTTGGATGGGATAAATCAGTAAGATTAATGTGCTTAAAAAATTTTTTTTCCAGTTGTAGCTCATGATTTTCTAAGAGAGTTTGATGTGGTTCCTCCACAGACACAGGAAATATGGAGGTGCTCCACATGTTTGGCAGTGATGAGCAGAAAAAGAAATGGCTGGAGCCTCTGCTCAGAGGAGAGATCCGTTCCTGCTTCTGTATGACAGGTATGTCCATGAGTGCGTTCTCCTGCCATACTTAAAGGTTTTTAAACATCTGCTTCATGTCAAAGGTCACTGTGCTATACGAAAGAATGAACAAAGAGAAATATCATATTCTGAAGGGTTAGTGGAGATATGAGTGATGAAAATGAAATTGAAGACGTGAATTTACTATATGTAGACTTGAGCAATCATCCTGGAGCACTCACTCTAAGTACCTTTCACAGCCAGTGTTGCATAGTAACAGGGTGTGGCTAAAGTTCAGTCTTCAAGTATTTTTCTGTTTTTCTGCCAAAAGTTTCAGTGATGTTAAATGTACCAGGTTACATGCGGCACGGCTGCTACCAATTCAGTAAAAGTGTTTGGAAATTCTACATGACAACAGCAAACACAAGCTCACTATGAGTAATTTCTCCCTGTTTTCCCCCTTCTGCTTTCCACACTTCCTGGAAACAGCGGCAGACTGTTGCCAGAGGTGATTATTGTGGGTGTGAAGCTCCCCATGGTTTTTTCGTAAACACAGATGGTGATTAGTAGTCTCTTGGGAGATGTTTATTGTCACCATTTTGGTTGATGTTTTTTTCTTTCCTACACTGAATGATGATCTTTTACTGAAACAGTTTTAATCCAGACTTTGCTAAGAGTCTCTGCACGATGTATGGATGGACATGGTGTGACTGCACTCTATTTATTTTAACCACTCTTCCTGTGGTCGGAGCTGGAATTTTGGAAAACTTGCAACTTAAAGAATGGCAGGGACAGGAAGTTTGGGAGTCCAGTTCTTTAGAACCTTTTAGTTTGTGTAAGATTTGTATGTTGTAAGTTTTAAGCTGTCCTGTGGTCTCTGTCACAGAGCCCGATGTGGCCTCCAGTGATGCAACCAACATGGAGTGCACTCTTCGCAGGGATGAAGACGCCTATGTCATAAATGGCAAGAAGTGGTGGAGCAGTGGTATGTCCATTTCTATTTCTATTAGTTACAAAGGGGGAAACAAAGTGATTTCCCAACAAGGACAGTAAATTGTTTTCTGCTCCATTTGAGACCAAAAGATTTAAGAGCTTAAGGCCAAGTAAACAAGATTAAATCATTTAATTGCTACCTAGTTCGACTTGCTATCAGTCGTAAGTTGGATGTCCTCTAAGAATGTTTAACCTGCCCATTATTTGAGCTTTTCTAAGAGAAAGAAAGAGGTGGGTCTTTTTTGTAATTAAGACGTCATAGTAACACAACATCAGAGTTGGGTGTTTACCCAGACTGCTCACATATCGCCAGCAAAAAAAAGTGCAGTGCAGATGATTCATCCAGTAAGCATTAAATAACATGGATAACATTTTAATGGCTTTAAAAAATTCTTGGTTCCGTTTGTTTCTGGAAAATGTGTTTCAGAGCAGCTTTGTTTATTTCCCAGCAGGTTTGATCAGTAAAAGGTCACAGATTTTAAGTATAGCACTTAGTTACGGAAGTGATAAGTGTTGATTCTGATTGACTCTGTCCATAAGTTTGGTCATTATCTTGTTAAAATTTCAAAATAATATTTGACTTACAGAAGTTCTCCGCAAAAGTCACCAATATAATAAAATTAAGCCTTAAGTATTAAGGATTGAGTAGATGGTTATCACATGAATACCCTAAAGTCAGATTTGTGTTCTTTTGATGGTTATCGTGCACCTCCTCAGTAACTGTGAAGTGAAAGATATTCCAGATGTTTCCTCTGACACAGATGTGGTCTGAGGCTTTGACTCCGAGTTTAAAGGAAAACAGTGGCTTGCAGATTTTTTTTAATTTGCACAGAATTCCTTCTTGTTGTCTAAAAAAACTTGGAGCATTACAGTTTACTAAAAATGAGCAAAGTTTCAGCCTTCAAATGATCGTCTCATGAAGTGCAGGGTCCCTGTCTGACACATGGATCATCAGGCAGAGACTTAACGTTTTCCTTTTCCTTTGAAATTAAATTCTGTCAGTATAAGAAGTCTGCCATTTTCCAGCAGTATTATTATCTCCATATAAGAAGAAATGCTGCTATTTCCCTCCTTACTGTGACCTTTGATATTGGAGTCAAGATAACGACCACAGTATGACTATGGATGAGTCATGATGTCCAGATCAACTCAGTCAAACTGAAAGTAAAAACAAAAATGAATGTGTAACTCGATGATGTTGTGTTAATTAAAATTACGTGAGAGGATAGATATTTTGCTTTTGTATCTCATTTATTCCAAGTGTAACTGCCAGCTCTGGCAGTTATATAACTGACATTAAGGGTGTTCCCCAATTCACTGGCCCTTTGCAGTCTTAATAATGTCCCGTAAAAGAGAATCTTTATTATTGTTTAAAAGTAAATGCTTTTCTATTTAAATTATAGAGCACTTCTTGCATTAGGTTGTTTTGAAAGCCCCCTACTTGTCAAGGAATAACCCATTATAAGTTATAGTGGAATATAATGCCTTTTCCCCACATATGACAAATGTTGCAGTTTTCTTCTTTGTTTTCCTCTTTTCACTAAAGTAATGTGGCTGGATGGGAGGGTCTGGATGTTGTCAGGGCAGCTCTGTGGTTTGGAGGTTATACAAGATTGTCCCATGGGCATGATAACATACTTGAATTATTCCCAGGCCAGCGATCTTTTATCTTTATTCCATAGGCGTTTGCGTTTGCGTAAACACTCACACAAGCCCAGATGATGTACACATGTTTAACTTTATAGGAAATGGTGGGTTAAGTACTGAAAATTAGCGCTCAGTGTGATTCGATTACTCCCATAAAAAAATGACCCAAGTGAAAGTTTAAAAAAAAAATCAATTTCAGAAATCTACTCATTTAAGAGTGAAATAGCACTTGATTAAGAACTTGCTCAAAATCCAAATTAATTCTATTACCCCAGGCAATATGGCCTAAAAATAAAATCTCCGACTTTTCACACCAAACTCAATTTACGATTTTTTGATTTTTTTATTTTTTAAAAAACAAACTACAAATTGCAAAGAAATTACTCAAGACAACTTTTGCTTTTATTTTAGCAGTAAAAAAAAAACAAAAGTAAACTGAATTTCCCTTTTGCAGT
>JAQLOL010000013.1:8926493-8951600 GCA_029783665.1 Naso thynnoides
ATTTTCAGGAAGATCACTGAGGCATCACTGGGCTGGAATGGTTTGTTTTCATTCCAGGGCTGATAGGACGTGTTAGGGCATGACTATTGCATGACAGCAGGACTCACCTCGCATTGTGGATGCTGAGACTTATGTAAGAGTTCATAGGAAAACCCAGCCTGCTCCCAGGTTAAACAGGCTTTCCTTGACTTGATGTGGCGTTTGGGTGTGGCCACTTGTCAATATTTGGTGCCTTGTTGTTGTACAAGCATAATTAACGTTGGATTTAATTCAAACTGTCAGAGAAGGATTTTAAACACTAAACATCTGTCAGGTTGTGTTAAATTGTTGACATGCACGCATACTGTCTGTTGCTGTCTGGTGTCCATATGTCCAGCCTTAGGGGACAGTTATGCCACTTGGACAGAATTATAAACAGGAAGGCAGACCAACTGGTCACTCTGTCTGCGCCTCAAGGGGTCCAAGGCCACATGGGAGACTGCAGGGGATTTTTTTTTTTTTGTACCAAGGGAAAGTTTTCTGCATGCTTTTTCACACTCTTAATGCTTGCAGCATGTGGTTATCACACATTTGACAGTAAACATCTTTCTGTAACTGTGAAATCATTTTAAAAAGTGTATCTATATCATGTTGCCCTCTAGTGGGTGTTTCGTAAAGTATTTACAAGTGTTTGCTGCCGCAAAGGAAGCATTCTCTGCTTAGTGATAATTCTATATATGGGCCACAGTGGCACAGTGGTAGCGCTGGCACCTCACAGCTGGAAGGAACCGGATTCAAATCTCATCCATGACGCTGTGGTACCCTCATGTCCAGCCTGGTTCTCAATGGCCATAGTCTGTGTGTGTGTTCTCACCGTGCTCCCTGGGGTTTCATCCTCCCCCACAGATAACATCCCGAAAACATGCAGAAGATTGTCACCTGACCAGTGATGACATCAAGGAAGATGGACTCATGCCATTAGGCTTGGGCGATATCCAGAATTTAATAATTTTTTAAAACTAAAGCCTCCATATGTATAAATTAAAGCACTGCATGTATGAATACATTATGCAGTTAACCTGTGATAACCTGTCTGGCTCATCAACTGGCAACACGTATTGCCATTTCTTTTCAAAAATAAAAGCCTGAAGGTGCCATAACAGCTGTTTGATACTCGATGTTGTGAAAAATATCGCAACTGACGGCTAATATCCCAATATTTGATCATATCTCATATAGACTCAAGCCTACGTGTCACTAATCTGCCCACATTTGGTACTTCCCACTTGTTTTTGGGTTACAGAATGGTGAAGGACAGAATCAGTCTGTGAGAATTTGCCTGTCTCATTGTTAGTTATACCAGGAGACAGCACCAAAGCATGAATTCAAATGAACCACAGCTTTTCTAAATGTTCCCTGCAGGCGCTGGCAATCCCCAGTGCAAAGTGGCCATTGTGATGTGCAGAAGCACTTCTCAGGATGTAAGCAGCAGGTCAGTAGTGTGTTAACTGTTCTGTGGTGAATTTTGGCATGAATATTTGCTTCTCTGGTGACTGGAAATTAAGGAAAAAACTCCTCTGTTTCAGGCTCTCATGTCATGTTTAACCACAGTCTTTATTATTCCTGGATTTATGTTAGTAATGTTCCAGTTGTACCAGTAAAGTTACTCTTCTGTTTTTTATTTGCATGATTCCGGGTGTGTTGGCATAATTTTGTAATTTACCTTAGAGGCTTTTTTTCTCCTCTCCCTCCTCTGTGTCACCATAATATAGGAAATGAACTTTGGTTGGGGGACAGGGTGTACTTTCCAGCAAACACTTGCATTTTAACACTCCTGCCCAAACTTTCTGCCTCAAGGTTCGGATTACATGGTCCAAATTTTATCTAGGCCTATATAATTTTTTTGACTTTTGTTGTAAGTAAAACCTGGGGCTGACTTGTAGTTAACACCAATCTTCATATTCCATGGGTTTAAAATTTTAGAGTGGCTCCCAGTGAGTCAGTTTGCTGTTCTGTTTCACTTAAATTCAGTTAGGTTCCTTTCTTTTTAGTTATTTCCTCTATAGTTTATAATGAATATTAAAAATTTTGGTTGCTGAGGTCATGAACTTGTTCTTTTCTAAAGAGGGAAATGTCAGAAAAGTTTAAAAACAACTGCACAAATTAAGGAATTACCAGTTATAAATAACAAACCACACCTATGATATGTAACGCACTTAATTCTTGTTTTGTTTGCACGGTAACAACACACACACCCAAACTAACTTGCAAAGGAAGAGTAAAATAAATCAGTACAGTTTCTCACCAGCTGTGGAAGCTGTAAAAATATTCAGAGCAGCTTGAAAAAACCTGGTCAAAATGGTTAATGAGAGGTTAAAAATTAAAAAAGAGTGAAATAACAGTCAAATTAAAACATATCATTACTGTATTTTAAAGCTTTGGGTATAAACTTGTTTCTCAGGCATGGCCAACATAGTATGATCCTCGTCCCAATGGACACACCAGGTGTTAAACTTGTCAGACCGCTCACAGTGTTTGGACAGGATGGTAAGATCATATCTGTCATCACATCTTCATGTGCTATTGATATTTTCCTGCTTTTCATTTCCTCTTTGCATGCAAACACGCCAAATGAGCTTTCCTGCAAAAAATGAAACCATTGTCCCTTGTTTCTGTGCTCAGACGCCATCCACGGAGGCCACTTCGAAGTGCACTTTGAGAACGTGCGAGTCCCTGCCTCCAACATTATTCTGGGTATGGGACTTAAGTGATGTGTCCTAATTTCCACCAATCTCTTTGCAGGTGGCATGCTACACCTGTAAAAGCATAAAAATATATTATTCCTCAGCATTCCTTTATTGCATTTGGACAGTAAAGTTATACTAGGTTGACTGTCTTGTGTATGAGGTCAGTAGGTCAGTGACACTTCATGGTACCTCCTCCTGTTCTCACGGTGTGTTTATTTTTAGGAGAGGGTCGCGGATTTGAGATTGCGCAGGGTCGTCTAGGGCCGGGCAGACTGCACCACTGCATGAGGGCCATTGGTCTGGCAGAGTTGGCACTGGAGCTGCTCTGCCAACGGGCTACCTCCAGGCACACATTCGGAAAGACGCTGTACCAACATGTAAGGCAACATCATTGAGATTTCTCAGGGCTGTGGTACTGTAGCATGTTAAACTCTCTCCTGCTGCTGCCACCTAATGGACAGATCTTTAAATGCAGCTCACTCTCCTTCCTGTGTTCTCTACTAACGTGTGCAGGAAGTTGTCGCTCACTGGATAGCAGAGTGCCGTCTCATGATAGAACAGACCCGCCTGCTGACACTACAGGCCGCACATGCCCTGGATACACTCGGTAACCGCGCTGCTCGCAAACAGGTGAACCAGTCACATGCTGTGTCCTTATTCCATTCTACATACTAATCCTTGTAGCATTGTTTTTGCAGTCAGCGTACAACAGTCTCAAACTTTTTCTAGCATGTCCACCTTCAAAATCAGTAAAAACTTCACACCCTGCCCTCACCCTAAAATTCTTATCAGTCATTAACAATGACAGGGGAAGCAACCTGTTTACAGAGTTAAACTTTCCAAAGCCGAGCTGAAAACAAGTGGAGTAAAGGTCTGCATGCTGAAATTAGAAAACTTCTCGTTTTCTACAAAAATCATTTTCATTCAGCTAAATGCTTCATATTTTCTCTTGGTCATCTGCGACCCTCACGTGCAGTCGCTCTTCGCCTCTCAGTTTGAGAACCTGTGGTTTATGAGACACATTTTGCTGGCTTATACATAAAGTTAGAGACAAAGTTGCCCAATCAGGTGTTAGAATTGATTGCAGAATGCCAGTGCTAATTAAATTTAATAATAAGACTATTAAAAATTTTTCGAAAGTATAATACTTTTTTTTAAAGCAGTTTTGGCTGCATTTGAAGTCTGAATTGTGGGAGAAAAGTGTAAAACGGGACACCCAAAGCAGTTTTTAGTGTCTCATTTCATCACTTTCAGTGTGTACATTTACTGTTATCGGTTTTTTCCCAGATTGCTATGATCAAAGTGGCAGCAGCCAGGATGGCCTGTAAGGTGGTGGACTGTGCAATACAGGTTCATGGAGGTGGAGGTTTGTCTGAAGACGTCCCATTAGCACAGTTGTAAGTTTTTTTGTCCACGACACACAAGAATGAGCGTTAAATTCATCTCCTTCCTGATGCCAGTATTAACCCATACTTCCCCAGGTACTCATACGCACGAACCCTTCGTTTAGCTGATGGGCCAGATGAGGTTCACCTCTCCTCCATTGCTCATCTAGAACTGAGGGATCAACTGAAGAAGGCGCAGGCCAAGCTGTAAATGGACACATCGCCTTAAGAACTTTACTAACTTGAAATTTGCCTTACAGAACAGCTATTAGCACTATTTGTTGGAAAGGAAGCAAATCTTTGAGTAAGAAATTTTTCTACCAGATCACACTAAATGTATATAAATGACAGATTTCTAATATGTTTTATATATTTTACAGCAACCCGCTTTTGTTGAAATCCTGCCATTAAAAGTTTCTGAATGTCCACGCTGTTTAATTTAAAAATGACACTTGTTTATTAGGAATTCTTTTTAATGTGAACTACAAAAACAGAAAATGACAGCATGAATATGACTATAGTCATCACACTCTGTACAGGTGTGGTCTACCACATGGATGAATTCCATTGGGAGGTGATGGGGGAGTCAGGACACACAAGCACATTATTTTGTTTTTTACATTATAAAACAGCAATGGCCCCATCCATTTGATACACCAGATGGTAATCCATGCAACACCTGTCGCTCTTCATTGTCCATACATTAACTTTTGGGCAGAGATCTTTAGCTGCCGAATCAGTCGATTTTTTTTTATACAACATGGTGCAGAAAAAGTGGGAACAGGGAGGTGGGGGGAATAGGCTGGTTTGGAGGTACAAGGAGAAGACGGGTCAGTGTTTGCTCTTCTTTGATTTTTTATGAGACCGGTGAGGTGACCTCGATTTGGAGCGGGATTTCTTCGTTGACTTTTTGGGTGTCCTGGACCGTGACCTCCTGGATCGTTTAGGTGTGCGAGGTGACGGAGATCTGGTGGGAGACACATGACATTTTTATTGAATGTTCTAACTCTTCTAAATCCCACTGACATTAAAAAAGAAATTGCTGCTATGGAAGGTTGACCAAAAACCTTCGGAGACACTGAACGCAGAGTCTTACCTCTTGGAGGACTTTTTGTTGCTGGATCGCGGGGAGTCTTTATGGGAGGAGCGGGACGATGTGTCTTTAGAATATGAGCGGTCTGAGCGTTCTGATCTTTCTGAGCGGGGTGACGATGACCGGCCTCGTCTGCTGCTACTCCGCGTGGGGCTGGGTGAGCCACTGTGACGCCGCTTCCTATCAACCGGAGAGGACAAATATCTGTCAGATAGGGAAGTAGAAACCCCATGTTTTACGAGGCAGACTCAAGACACACTACACCTACACTTTTACTGACTGACAAACTCGATATCCAAACTGCTCATCTCACCTCTCCTTCCTTGTCGGTGTGTCTTCTTTCTCTTTTTCCTTTTTCAAATCTTTTAACCGTGCCTCAGCTTTCTCCTTCTCTTTCTTCTCCCGTTCTTTCTCCCGTTCAAGTTTCTCCTTTTCTTTTTCCTGCAGGGTGGGAACACAATAAATGACCCCAATTACGAACAACAATTCCTATATTTGATATAAAAACCGTGGAGCCCGACTCAATACCTTTTGTAGTAGTTTGTCCCTGTAGTGCTCCACCTGCTCCTGAATACTCTGCCCATGTTTTTTGGGCCTCTTTCCAGATTCCAGCTCATCCTGAAACTTCATAACCTTGACCTGAGTGAAAAATACAAAGGAGGAAGTTAGTCCAAACATAGATTTCATTTGCATTAAAACACACCAAACATATTATATGCTGATGATTTGTGACAACTGTTACATACCTCTATCTCTCTGAGCTTGGTACGTTTCTCTTCATTCATTTCAGACATTTTAGCCTTAATATCAGAATCATCTCTAACAGGGTTAAAATAGCTCTGATTGTCTTCCGAGCGAGGGCTTCTGTCATCATCATCACTGTCTTCATCAGCTCTTTAGAGATGGAAAGAGTTTATACCAAAGATTAATGATTGGACTGGTATATTTCCAGAATATTTCTTTAAAGGATAAAATACACAAAAACAGACAAAGCTCACTTTTTTGTGTCTTCTGGCTGCTCAAACATTTCCCATTTTGACGTTGTCACAGCTAAGGAAAAAAGAAAAGACAGCATAACTGACACTAAGAAAATACTAAAGGCAAAAACATTTCGTTTGTTGCCTTTTAAAGGTCTCTCACCTTGGGCTTCTAACTCTGCCTCGTCCACTGCTTCCCACTTTGAGGGTGCTACCTTGAAAGTTGCCTCCTTGGACTGATCCACTAAATAGCAGAAAAATAAGGATTTAAGTCTTTGTCACAAGCACATTTGGACTGAGATCATCATTACCACTCTATCACTCACAAGGTATTCCATCTATGTCTTCTTCCATGGGCTTGATGGGAACACCATCTAGGTCATCCAGTGGGGCTCCATCAATAGGAGCCCCATCGATGGGCCCTGCGTCAATCGGCACCCCATCCACATCCTCCAACGGAGTGCCATCTACATACTCTCCTATTGGAGCTCCGTCAATGTCCTCTGCTGGCTCAACCTGCGACAAAGATGGCACAAAAAATTTAAGCTACAACTTCAGCAATTAATAGGATACGCTTTTAAAGCCGAGCTACTTTAACAGAAATAAGGGCGTTACCAATGTTCTGATATTGTCAAATTATTTACCTCCGGAATGATGGCAACAGATTCCTTCTCTGCAGAGAGATTAACTAGGCCCAGGAAGATGTTCTGCAGCTTGATAAGGAAAGGGTCTGGGTACACAGCCCAGTCCTCCCATGCCCGGAAACATGACATAACTCGTTGCTGCCACAAAGAAAGAAAGAAAGAAAAAAAAAAAAGGCAAGGATGTTTGAGTGACAAAATGATAAATAATTCAGAGTATTCACTTAAATAAGCCAGCTTTGGACGCTCAGTACCTTAAAGTTCTCACTCTGAAGGTGGCCCTGTATTGCTTTGTATGCTGCATTAAGGTCTGCGAAAATCTGGCAAAGCTTTGCCTCAAAACTGTTGAAAGAGGGTAAGAGCATTAATGTGAATGTGAAACTCAAGTAGTGACTGGTTTACCAATCTTACATTGAGAGTGCTGTTAAATTAAGTCATAGTTAATGAAACAACTTACTATTTTCTGTAGTAAGACGCGTTGGCTACTTTGGCAGAAGAGTTGTAAAGCACATCAGAAACAAGATATAACCGTGCAATCTGGAAAGTAAAAGAGAGTTTGAGTTAATCTATAAATTTTCTACCACAGAACTTGATATTTCTGGGCAGTTGGTGCATTTAATGAAAGGGTGTCAATGTTATGTCTTGCTTTTTTGGGAAGAGGGGTCTTGAGGATGGAAAGAGACTCTGTGATGCACTCGACAATCTCTTCAGCTGCTTCTGCGTGGCTGAGACAAAACAACATGGCCTCTGCTATGTCTCCCCTCCTGGGAGTCAAACCACGCAGCATCTCCTCCAGTTTGTCCCGCTCACTGCAGACATCAAGGACAGTTTAACATACACATACTGTTCTGCAGGGTCACCAACAGCAGGCCAGTTTGATGAATCACATGGAAAATGTTCTTACTCTTCTTTAAGGCAGCCTTTCTTGCTGCCCTCCTCCTCTTCTTCCTCTTCGTCCCCATCATCATAAGGACCATGGAGGTATGGATTTAGAGGAGGGGGACGCCACAAAGAGCCATTCTTAAACATCCTAAAATCATCTGTTCGCCATTTGGCCGGTGCTTCACCCTGAGCAAGGATTAATTTACAGTTGATATCAAAACAACAGAACATTTTGTCTTTCTGCAAAGTAGTTTCTGACTTCACTAAAAGTTTTATGGTGATTTTATACTCCAGCAATTGTTAATGACAGAAATCAAACCTGTAGTATGGAGTAGAGCTTCCATCTGTAGTAAACATGTGCTGGACTCTGGTTCTCAAATAGAAACCTGGAGAAAAATCAGGAACGTGAACATCTGCAAATGCATCATAACTTCGCAGAATTAAAAAGTCCTACAATGATCAAAAAGTAAAACATTCCAGAAGTGCAGTTGCACTGACCTGTACATGGGATTGTTGATTTCTCTGTTCATGATCATGGCTTCAAACATCGGGCCTTCACGCACCACAAACTCGATCATTCGGTGGATGAGAGAGAGTAAATTCCTACAAGAAAAACACAGTTAAAGCAAACGGATTCAGACTGGCTGCACCCTTGAAAACTACCAAAAGCCTGTCTGTAGATTTAATTTATGCTTGGTGGCTCGACACGACCAACAGTTGGCCTTTAAAAGACATGATGCATGTCATACAAAACAGGGCATAGCCGCTATTGTCGCCTACAGTGGACTGTAACTGCACAGCATAGTAGAGTACCACAGTAATTCTTACAATAAAAAAATGATACCAAGTGGAAATGTCACAAATGACTCATCCAAAGAAATCTATTTATACTGATAGACTGTGAAGGACGAGGTGAGACGTCTTAATGGACACAACTGTCAAAAAGTATCACATGACCAAGCATAAATTAACTGACTATGCCTTTGAGCCAATGTATAACATCAATGCACAAATGCTGCAAAGAATCGAAACTTTAAATGACAACTGATGATTTTACATAAACATTTTGATTCCACCGGGCACGGCTGCATCAGGTTCAGGTAGTGACACAGGCTGGTGTCCATGCACGGCTTAACAGAGATTATGCATAGATAAGTTGGCTTCATAGTTGTGTGGCTCATTTATGCCTGGAAGTCAGCACAGGGTGCTTTATTTTGAAAATTATTTGAATCCTCTGTGCCATTCTCTTGTTTAACTTCCTGTCCAGCTGGATCTGCTCACTGCAGTTGCACACAGCTTCCGTGAACAATACAACTTGCAGCAGAGCACAGCGGAGAGCTGCAGCAGTGCTTCTGGCAACTGTGTCACAACCAGAACATGACGCAGCCGTGCCCAGTGGTATTAAGATGTACAAATTCTCAATTTATTTTTTTTTTTTCAACCCTAACAATTCAGGTGTGCATGTTAGTTTGTTTTTTCATCGTGTGTAAACTGTTACACGTTCATGCCTGTGCCCTTTAAGGCCGCAGTGCAACAGGTTTCAATTACATTGCACTGCCTGTCTTTGAAACTTTCTAGCTCAAATTTCACAGAAGTGAAGCTGAAAGAGCTTGGAAAAGTAGGAGAGAGACATTGACAAAGACACTGCATTAACTGAAAAAGTCTGTCAATACAGTGCCTTCCAATTCCCATTCATCTCCTGACCAATGTGAAGTGAGAAACAACACCAAAGCAGAATAGGACAGTAGGCCTAAATAGCCTACACATGTTTTCTACTGGTGGAGTCGGTAAAGACTGAATACAGTGCAAATAGAGTCACTAGAGTTCTTTTGTGACAATTTTGGGGAGATACATGGTGCAGGCTGCATACAATTGACCTAAAGTGGCCAACAAGACAAAGGATGTCTTTCATTTGACAACACAGATCACATTTACTTGTATTGGAGCCGATCGTACCAATGGCGGGGTAAAATTCAGTATACTTTCCCAATCCATCCCATGAGGCTTTTCAGGTCCCTCGCTGCTGCAGACAGTTCAACTTGTGCTGCTCACCAAGGCCAATGTCAAAGGTCATATATAGACTAATACTGGCAGGTTTGGATTTGTTGGCAGGGGCCAGATTTACTGAGCTCCTGATAGAGTGACAGAGGCCAAGGGGGTAGCCGGTCTGTGTGAGCAATGGTCAGAGAGCAGGACTTCACAACTACAGATCTAAAATCAGCAGACTGTGTATGTGGCATAGTAGCATCTCACCAAAGTTGAAAAAGAACACAGTTAAATGTTGATGTATGGAGTGGAACTGTGATGAACTAAAGTAATGATATTTGGCTTTGAACAGCACATTAAAAAGGCTCTATAATGATGTTTTTGCTACATATTTAAAAGGAAACATGAGTGATGGAGTGTGAAAGAGCAAAATACAAAACAAACTCGTCAGTCAGTATTATTCTATCGACTAATAAGAAGGCCTCAACCATTGCTCACCCATACTGACCAGCCCCCTGTAGCATGCAGTGATCAACTGATCAAACTTTTTAGCTTCATTATGGGATGTTTTTGTTCTATGTTTGTACACCAATTTAAAAAAAGAAAAACATGTACCTTTCTGTTGGGATAACCACTTTGACTATGGCTTGCGACAGAGTCTGTATATGAAGTCACATCAGATAATAAACATAGAATGTGAGTATTGTTAAAAGGCAACAGGTGAAAATATAAATAATGCATTTAAAAAGTGCAAATAGACAACAACTTTATTTTACTGCTGTCAGGTTTACTAAAGGCCAAACAACCCTAACACTATTTTCATTAACCATATCACCTGTCTGTAAAACTGAGCATTTTCTACACACTAACATTTCATTATACCCCAACTTATATACAGTGCAAAATTAGTTAAACTGAGTCAAAAAGACAAAAACTTGGTTTAAAGCCTGCACTGACTGCTCATAAAGGCTTACAGTACATCTTACCAGCTGCATAAATAAACAAAACACTGCCATAACCCATGACATAATCCTAGGCTGACATGCTGAGTTACCTTCTCAAACTCCTCCTTGTTTTTGGGTGGAGGAAGCAGGGGAGCATTGGGGTTCTTTAGCCTCTCCCGGGGCTGTGCGTTGAAGGGTAAGCCAGAGGGAGGCGGTGGGAGTGTGTGCTCCATCATGGAAGGAGGGATGTAGATGGGATGGGGTGGGATGGGCACACCTTTGCCCCATCCTAATTTCATCTCAAAGTTCATTATCATCTTTCCTGTAATGAGAGTAAAAATATATGTAATGACTGGAAGGACACAAGCTGTCATCCACCTGGTTAATATAAAGAAACGCCTTTATACCATTTAAGTTTTTCAATGCTCGCTCAGCATCCCTCCTGTTCATGAAGGCCACAAAGCCACAGTTCCTCTCCCGAGCCCTCTCCTCATCCGTCCTCGGCCACATGATCTTCACGCTGGCCAGCGGGCCATAACGACCAAACTCTTGACACAGCATCTCCTCATTCATCTATAAAATAAACATATCATTATTCACACATGCACAAATGTCTGCACAACATAACCATTTAAAAATAAAAGTATACACTGCACATTTCCATTTAAAATTCAGAGTCTGCCTGTCGCAAACCAACAGGCTCAAATGAAGCCCTCCTGTTCACAGCAGAGCTGTCAATCACTGCTTTATTGCCTCTCTTCTCAACTTTTAGAAATGTCTGGCTACAAATTCACCTGTGGATTGATGTTTCCGAGATACAAGTTAGTTGTGGATGGGTCTCCAACATCATGGGAACCTGGAGCACAATCATCCAAAACTGCAGAGACAGAAAAGAGAGAAGAATTTCCTCCTGCTGTCTGACAGAACAACCTATTTTCTTAGCATGATTAAAATATTCACAGCCACTATATTAAGTCAAAATTACCACTGGACGGACGGTTTCTTCTTGAAGAACCATCCGCTAAAAGAAGCAGAAAAGCAGTATAAATTTTGTTTCAGGGAACCAGTGGAGAAAGGGTGTGGGGGACTGGAGGAAGGCGTGCAGGGCAGGGCCATTTCAGGCCATGTTAGTACATGGTACACAGTCATGAGGCATAAATACACTTACATGATCGTCTTCCATCCACGCCAGAGAGAGGTTCAAATCGACTGACACGTCCTTTCATCTTGTGTCTTTCATCCCTTTCCTCCTGTATTCTGCAGGAAACAGCATATTGTGCGAAAAGATACAAACATTCTACGTTTTCTGCTTTCAAAACTGCACAATTCTACAACATAACATCTAGGAATCACTAAATCCCCAATAATTACAATAACTGAAGTGTGTAACATATTTAAGAGTTAAAAAACTTACTGTTTAAGTTCTTCTTTAAAGAGCTCCAAGTTGCTCTTCTTCTTTTCCTTTTCATTTCCTTTCTTCAAAGACTGAAATATATTTATGGAAATATTATCAGCAGATTTTTTTTTTCAACAGTAACAAGAAAGGCTACTTGTTGACTCTAACAGTACTTACATGTCTTTTGTCTAATGCTAAAAACTGAGGTGGGGTTTCCAAAGGCAAGAAGCTTTTTGTTTGGGACTCAAAGCGCGACTTGGGCTTGTACAACTTTCCTCTCTTGTCATCAGCAGCTGCCTCCTCTAAAAAGAGAGAGTATGTTTCATTAGAATACCACAACAAAAACTTTGACATTTCACTTTCACAGTAATAGACGGGCCTAATATGAAGTGTGATTGGCCTTTAATATATCATGTAATCCAAGTAGGAGAGACATAATTCAAATAATACAAATATTTTACCTTTTGTTGCATTTGCAATACCACCACGGACAAAGGCCTTGACTTTGCCCTCCCCTCCTCCTTCAAAAGCAGCAAGAAACTCCTCGTAAATCTCTGCTGCCGCTCGCTCATCCTCCTGAAGGGAGAATTCAGTGTCAAAGCAAACAAAAACAAACATAATCCTACAGAGGGCCATCTTTAAAAACTGTTTTTCCAGTTTCCACAGATAATAAACAAGATTCTCAAAACAGAAGAATAAACTTACCTTTTTCTTTATTTCATCTTGTTCCTTCTTGCTTAGTGTCCTCTTTGCCACTGCCATTTTGCCAATACTGAAAGACTTGAGTTTGCTCTCAAGAAGCGCCTACAGACGTAAACAAAGCATGGTTAACGTTCCCTTCTGCAGGTAATTCACGGCCACGTAATGAAATTCTAAATTTTGAGTGCATATAACACATTCAGGACATGATTATGGATCCCTATTGCTCAAGATTGTTAACTTGTTGCTTAGATTATTACAAAAGCCTGTCAGTTATCATGCTAGCAGTGAAGTTAGGCGGGGATTCATTACCGGAACGTCACATCACTTAGCTACATTGGCCGTTTCAGTGTGAAGTGGGTTGTGTTCACTCGTGGTTGGCTAGCTGCTCAAACCTCTAATGGTCTTTTTCGAAGATGCATTTATTGCATATTTTATGATGTGTTTAGTTAGAGGATACCAGGAAGAAGCTACAACTGTGCATGCTAGCAAGAGGCCTAACTGCTGCAGCGCCAATAGCTGAATGAATGCATTGAGCGTCGAGTTACTATTACAAGGAGCTAAGCCTGAAATATTGTTAGGCCCGAGTTCCTAAATATTTAATTAAACGTTACTATTTCTTAATGTAATAAAGATATATAAAGTTAACTTTGTTCTTAAGATTAACTGTGTCGGAATCAGTTGGTTAGCTGTATGAACATTATTACTTTCTGTATCAACTGCCCCATTTCTGTTTGTAGTGGCTAAATCGTTAGCTTAGCTAAATTAGCTAGTGTGGTCGGAGAGCCAACTGTTCGCTTTAGCGCGGAGACAGTTAGCTAAAAACGTCGCGCTGCCTCGTGCGTTAAATACTGTTTTTCGCGGGTTACAAACATTTTAATAGTCAAGGTTGTTCAGGGATACTATTATTTACATTGTTTACGTTACAACACACAAGACCTAACTAATGCAGAAACAAACTGTAAATTCACCTTAGCGCTAGCTTTCTGAGAGCCACCGGGCGTTCGGTCCGCCATCTCTTTCAGGAGCTAAACTAAAATCGATCGTCGATTGCAAGATAGCGACAGTTGTGAAACTTAAGGCGACAAAGTCAATCGCCGAAACAATGATGGCTGAACTTGTTTTCTCTGCCTCGTGATGATGCTACTGTTTGCATGCAAATGGAAACCGCAAGTAGGACCGAGTATGAAAACTGCAATCTTGAGAGACAAAACATGATCTCTTTTTACATGGTCAACATCTGTTTTACTTATTTTATTTTTATATTACAGAGGCAAAAGATGAACTGCTTTTCATCGACCAGATTGTTTTATGAGTAGCTCGATGAAATGTATTAGTTTGTGTGATAATTTCACGTACGTAGCAAAGCGGTTAAAACGATATATTTCATAATAATAAATCTTATGGCTAATTAGCAGTGGCTTATTTCATTTTCAGTCCAGCAGGTGGTGCTCTTCCTCCCTTTCTCTCTATCCATCTAATCTCTATCCAGCAGTAGTCTATCACTGTTACCTGTGCATATTATTCTGACAGGCAGCCTAAGGCGATTTCAAACACTGATGTAATGATTTTTCAGATGGTGCAAAATTTGCATTTTTGAGAACAGGTGTCCCCTTTCATCCCACATCTGGACAGAATTTGCTGCTAAATACTGTATGTTAGCCTGCATGTTTCACTGCAGGAACCGAGTTGCGTGATCCTGTGTGAGCTATTTATCAAGTCCGTGCTGTTTGCATAAGACCCGCAGGCAAATGTATTGATTGGAATGCTAAACCATTCATTCACATAGACTACGACTTCTTAGGTCAAGTTTATTCATGCAGCCCCCTTCAAGGTTTTCCAGCCCAGGTGCTGTTTGAAACCAGTGTGGGACCTCACTACCTTCCAGCGCTTCTTCATCCTTTTTTTTTTTTTTTTTTTTTTTTTTTTTAAAAAAAAAGCAGCCTGCGCTCCGTCCCTCCTACCACGCAGAACAAACGCTATATTCATCTGCTCCAGCTTGCAGTTGCAGTTGCTGAAACTCCCCGCAGGAACTCCTGGGTACTTTTCCTCACCGTTCCAGCTGTCGAGCACGATGCCATTCATGCCACGGGGCGAAAACAAGCGCAGCGCCTGCTCCGTTCACCCAACAATGTGGAGAACGTACGGTATTTTTTGCGCATGGAGTCTACTCTTCTTGGCAGAGGTCTGTGCGCAGTCTCAGCGGAGGTACACCTTTATTTACATTTTTTTAAATAATTAATTTGAAAGCTTTCTGAATGAGAAAGGTGTGAAGGATCTCTTGTAGCCTGTGGAGAGGCAGCATCAGTGGAGTTTATTCAGATGATTATTCATTCTGCAGTCTGGGCAGCTTCCAGTCAGAACATGTGGCGCATTAAAATAAAATCTGTGTTAAATCAACCGCATGCTGCCGTAAACGTTTGTGGGATTGAGGATCATTGTTTTAACGCATCATCATTTGATATCTGGGAAATAGAAAACACACTCTCTCTCCTCCTGTAGACCAGCCTTCACATGTGGCGGAAACGTTACAGGGGAGTCTGGAGTGATCGGGAGCCAGGGGTACCCAGGAGTTTACCCTCCAAATACTAAATGTGTGTGGAGAATCACAGTGAGTCCAATTTCATATACATGCTTTACTTTTCCTGCCATCCCCAAAGTAATGATGATATAACTGGCAGCTGACTTTTTAATTAAGAACACACCATAGAGCTGCTTATAAAAGTTTGATACTCATTCACTAAATAGCTCATAGCAGCTTTTGCTGACTGGCTCCATTACATTTCTGTTCATTTAAACAGCCAAGTTGAGAAGTTGCATGAAGACTGCCGTACATAAGTGTTAAATATGTTGTTAGTTTCCACCATTGCATGTGGAAAAGATTGTTTGACTGGGAGTCATTAGAGTAACAAGCCAAAACCCATGGGAGGTGTGACATTTTATTGCTTTCAGTAGCTAATAGTATTTATGTGAAATGAACTTTTAATTCCCATGTAGGTCCCTGAGGGAAAGGTGGTGGTCCTCTCATTCCGCTTTATCGACCTTGAAAGCGACAACCTTTGCCGCTACGACTATGTGGATGTTTACAGCGGCCATGTCAATGGGCAGAGGCTCGGCCGCTTCTGTGGGACGTTCAAGCCGGGGGCCCTGGTTTCCACGGGCAACAAGATGCTCATGCAGATGGTATCTGATGCCAACACAGCTGGGAGTGGCTTCCTGGCTGTTTTTTCTGCTGCCCACCCACATGAGAGAGGTAGGCAAGCATTGGTGGAAGAATAGTTTTGGCACGCTTGCTCTCACTGTTGATGCCCTGCACATAGGTGCTAAGGTTGCAAGGTAGCAGCTGTATCTTGCCAAAACTTGAGCATGTACTTAAGAGTCAAGCTGGACTGTGTCTTGGCCATGACTTCATCCCATTAAGGAATCTGATACTAGTCTGAGAGTGTGATTGTCTGGGCAGAGGGTCAGCCTTTAAAAAGTAAATTAACAAGGATGTTTAACATCATTGAGGTCTCTGCATGGTACCACAATGCCCAGACGGAGACTAAAAATTTACCTCCTTAGTGGAGTACAACTTTTGCATAATGCTGTGAATCCCATTAAAGGTCAGTGGACACACAGAAAACAAAAAGGAGGTAAAATTTTTTGACTTCTGCTCAGCAAGAACCAGTGACCTTTCATTAGTCTGAGTCGGTATCTATGGGTTTATGGTTTCCAGCATGTGGACAAAAAGGGAGGACTACGTATCCAAACACTTCTTGCAGTATAATGTGGAATTTCTCACTAACATTTCTTGGTGCGCTTCAGTAGACTGCGCAGGTCAGAGGTATCACTCGAGCTGAATGAGCCTCCTCCTCCTCTCCTCAGGGCGGCTAAATCTCATCTACTGTTTTGGTGGAATTTTAATGGCTGGTTCTCTGTAACCAAGGAGCCGACAGCTGTAAAAGACAATGGCTATTAACTGGCCAGCCTGGCTCTTGTACAATGCATGGTAGCAGACTGTTGCCATACTGTCTCAGCGCTTTGGCAAAACTGCACAGTGCAACATTTGTTTAGAGTCTATTTTTGTCTCTAAACTAAATCATACTTATTTTAGACATTATGGAAACACCAATCTAAGTGTATGTTACAAATCTTCAAGAGATTCACTTCCTTGACAGGCTGAGCAGCTTGTGCCGTTATTGAACCAACTTTTCTCAGATGTGAAACTCAAGTATGTTGCCTTTTTTTAACACTGCACCGGACTAATAAGTGAGTTACTTTTTATGGTGCACATAATGACAAAGGAGGCAATGAGAGCATCTATTACGGTAGACAAGTGGTTTGCAGGGATCCTATAATGTCCTTGCTGTTAAAAGAGTCTTGAATAAGAACTGGACACATTCCTTCAGGGAACTGGAATGACATTTTCCCTGATTATTCCTGGTGACTCTCCAGGAAATAACTGAAGCCATTACTTCACAGGGGAGCAGTACTGTGGAGGCAGATTGGACAAACCCTCAGGGACTTTCAAGACGCCCAACTGGCCTGAGAAGGACTACCCAGCTGGTGTCACCTGCTCCTGGCACATAGTGGCACCAAAGAACCAGGTCAGAATGTTCAAACTGAATTTTTCTTAAAAAAAAAAAACAAAAGGTGCTGTATCTAAAGGTTTGATTGCAATTGGGCATGAAGGGAATAAAGATTTAGGGAAATTGGCCTATTGAACAGCCTACCTGGTAATAGATTAAAGATGCCAGAATCAACCATGTGTCCACAGTAGGTCATTAATGACACTGAATGGGGTCGAGATGTGATGTGTTGGATTATAAGGATAAATTGGTCTCGCTGTGAAGTAAAGCATAGCATATGTACAACAAGAAACTTCAGATGTCTTCTTAAAAGGGGGCAGATCACAGTCTGTTCACGCATCTTGGGGAGTGATTTGTAAAATGTGTTAAAAACTGATTACAAAGCCTATTGAGGCTCCACATGGAGCAGCCTGAAGTTTGATAAACTGGCTCAAGAGATGTCACTTGAGGCAGCGTCTGTTGGAGTTCAAGGAGTCTCGCTTAGCCAAACATCCCTCCACACTACGTTGGCACTGTGCTAGTGCTAGCTACAAAAATACTGGCTTGTTTGTATTTCTTTTAACCAGTCACAGTCGTCTCAGGTGGTGCTAAGCCCAGGATGCAGCAACAGTGCTACTGCAAGAAAGTTGCGTAGTAATAGAAGGGGGAGGGAAATGGCGACTGAAACAGTTTGCCAGTTGGAATCTTAGACCCAACTTCTATGTGAAAGGTGCTATATAAATAAAATTTACTCACTATTTCTCATGACTCAGCTTTTAAGCTTTTAAGAATACAAGTTTAATGTAGGAGGGAAAAAAGTCTTTTTCAGATCTTGGTAGTCTTCCCTAATCTTTGCTTGAGGCTGAAATCCACATTAGCCACTATTAGCAAAACAACCCAGAAACTTCAACTAACATGTCTGAGGTTGAGTTGCATTGTGGGTAATGAGGGTGCTGGGTTTTTACAAAGGGAAAAGTGCAAAATATCTATGAGTCTGCTGTCAATTTTCAAGCTTTTTCTTTCAACTCTTAAATTGTAAAAGGAGTGCAAAGCTAAATAACTGGAGAACTCTTTTAAGATGTCCCAGTGTGTAACGAGTGTGGAACAAAATTACATCATCCCACAAATGAAAGGGGACCCTGTAATTAAAAGGCCTGCACTGATAGCCCGATTACAAGCCTCTGCTTGATGAAAGATGTTCCTCTTCTGCAGATTATTGAAGTCAAGTTTGAGAAGTTTGATGTGGAGAGAGATAACTACTGCCGCTATGACCACGTCTCCATTTTCAACGGGGCCGAAATCAATGATGCAAAGAGGATTGGCAAATACTGTGGAGACAGCCCCCCTGCGTAGGTGATTCTGTCATGAAGACGTTATTTTCCCTTAAAAATCCAACCTATGAATTCCTCTCAGGTTACACTTTTGTTTTCGTCTCTTTGCAGGCCAGTGTTCTCAGAGGGGAACCAGCTGCTAATCCAGTTCCTGTCAGATCTCAGTCTGACTGCAGACGGCTTCATCGGACACTACAAGTTCAGACCAAAGAAATTCCCCACCACCACAATGCCGCCCACCACTACCACACAGCCAGTCACCACCAGGCCCATACGTAGGTAGCAACGTCAATCCGAACCTTTAAACCTCTACAAGACTTCTAACATCTGTATTTGTTGATGTAGCTATGAGACTTACTGGCTTTGTACTAGTGGACTCTCATGCAAACACGTGCGGATTATCTTTCACTTTAAACATGAGGGACATCTGGAATCTGCTTCTGATAGCAAATCTGAGCAAGAACAGAAAAAAATTGAACCAATTCCTGAGGAACAATAGCTTGTTCAAGAGTCATATTTATGCTGATTGTGGTTAAGATTTCAGCATAAAATGGCTAAAAGTGGTCTCTTCAACAAAAAAAACGTCAAACCAAATATTCAATCTTCTCAGTTCAGTGTGCAGTTGTGCATCCTTCTCCTCTTTACAAAGAGTGACTAGGACAAAGTGTACAGGACTTGAGACTGGAGGTCCCATTAAAGCTGCAGCCAACAGCAGCACAGGTTCAAACACAACATATGCTAATGTGCTCATGTTTCCCTTGTGTAAACTGTCCATAACGCAAGTTAGTATAGAGCGTGGGCATGTGTCTGCACCGGCAATCTCAGCTCATTTTCATACTCACACTCTCACTCACTGTTGTTTTTTCCCCTCAGTGAAGCCAGGTTATTTTGGCGCCTCCCTGCCATGATGACACACTGTCCAAACACTTTCTGGTTGGCTTATCATTTCGGTGATTCCCCCTCCAGGAAGAAAAATATTTATACAGTCACATTGTACATTCTTGGTTCTGTTTTATAGACTCTTTACTATCGCCAACTCTAAAAACAGATGTCCACTTGTCACATTACGATGCTATTTCACACATTGTCTTATATTGTGTCTGAGGCTTTATATTGTAAGAGTGACTCTTGTGTTTCGTAGAATATTCTCTATATAAAACCACAATGGAAACAGATGCAACCATAACTTATACGCTTGAATCACCAGCAGGCAAATTACAGAGATTTAATTTTCTTATGTGCATGTGTGCGTGTGTCCACAGCTCTGAAGTACTCTGTCGCCCTGTGCCAGCAGAAATGTAAAAGACGAGGAACACTAGAGGGCAATTACTGCTCCAGCAATTTTGGTAAGAGTATCAGTGCTGTTTGCAATTTATTTAAAAAACATAAGCTACAGTCAATGTTATGTTTCAGCTTTGCACATGTTCTTATTGACCTCACCTACCATTACGTACATACAAATCCTAAAAAATTCAAACCTATGCAGCACAGATTCCTTGCAGCTTTACATCAGCACAGCCCACATTAGCATCAGCAGCCAAATCTCCCCTAACAAGCCGTTTACAGTCCTGATCATTTCACTGTCTTTGCTCCTCTGATTTATCGCTGTGCATCTCAAAGACCTCCTTGATCCTGTCATGACGTGAAGGGATGTATACAGTAGGACACAGTTACCTACAGTGTAAACACACACACGTTCAGCCTCTGACTGTGGGTAAACTGTTGATAAATGGACGTGTTGATTCAAGCCCAGCCTGCAACTGCTGCTCTGCTGCTACTGTGATGTTTTCCTCCCGGAGATGTTTACCACATGTTTTAGATTGGCATTTCAAAGGGCTCACTTGGATTTGCATCAGGAAGGGAGGGAAAGCAAGCAATGGGGTGGTGCGAGTGGAAAAAGTGGGCACACAATGTGTTGCACCACATTTAAATAATGCGGCGAGACAGCAGACAGAAAATGGTTTGTCTAATTAATACTTTAAGTCAGAAGTTTTGGTATTGTTTATTTTAATGATGTGACAGATGCACTTTGTAACAGCAGCATCAGATGCAAACTTTACTGAAAGAGGCAGTCCTGAAGCTCTTCTCATCTCTGTCAGGAAATGAAACTTGCAGTATGTCAAGTCCAGACATATTGGTACCATCAGTGTAAAGAATCCTGTTCATTCTGACATGATTCCCTCACACTCCACTGGCTCCACTATTACTCAGCTGCCTCGGCTAAATGTCAGGTCTCCTCCACGGTGAGCGAGTCCAAACAACAAAACTGTGTTTTTTTGTGCTTTTGGAGGCTTGGTCAGACTAAATTATGAATGACTAAACTTCTCTCTGCTGATTTGTCACGTTTGTTAGCACATGACTGAAAAAAATTGATACAGTGGGATGCACTTCTGTATTCTGAAAAAAATAACCTGAGGGCTGATTTCTCATTGAGTTTCTGATCTTTAATCTCCTGTCTTACTTTATTAAAAGGGAACTGAGTTGGGTTTTTTTTCTTAATCTTAATAATAAATTGTGTGGTATTTCAAAAACGGAGCTGTTTCAGGCTTTGAGTAGGAGCTATATAAAAGGTCAAACTGGGAGTTTTGAGAGCCTTGATGATGTTAATTCACCGTGACATCTTTGCAGAGCAGTTGCACCTCACAGACAAGAAATGAGAAGTTGTAGGCACACAATGTTCACATTCTGGATGATGACATCAAAAGGCAGATTTCTTTCATTTTAAATTCCATTGCAAATATGAGTCCTACGTTTCTAAATTCTCTCATAAAAACTTCAACTTCCATTTTCTTTAGCCTGCGCTTGATAAACTGAAGGGCTGTATTTGCACGTTTTTCAAGCAGTGGTTCTCGTGATGACCCCGTTGGCCAGTCAATTCACCCACAGAATTATAAGTATATTGTGTTCTATATCTATGATTTCTCCACTGAAATATCTCAAAAACTATAAGATTGCCATGAAATTCTGCACAGACATTTTTAGTCTTCTGATGATGAAAATTATTGACAGTGATTGCATGACTTTTCCTGTAGAGCCACCGGCAGGTTGCCATTTTTGGCTTTTAGTGAAGTATCTGATTGTTATTTTAACTATGAAATGGATTGTAATGAGCTAACGAAGACAAAGTCTCATATCCTGTTAAATATCTCGGCATTTACCAGATGGATCGACAAAAAATGTTCAGACATTCACGATTCCCAGGGGATAAATCTTAGTACAATAACACCATAACTTTCTGTAGCGACCTGGCTTTCCGTCTAGCGCCATCATCAGGTCACAAATCTGATTTGTGCAATACTTTGGTTAGTGACCAATTACTTGCATAACCACTGACATCCAAATGTTGGAATGCTAACACGGCAGACTAAGATGGTTAGCATCTTTAGCATGTTAATGAGCATACTAACAAGCTGACATTAGCATTTAGCAAAGTATGGTCTTACAGAGAGGCTAGCAGGGCTAAACACTACAACTTGTAGTGTTGCTGTCTATTTTATGAGTTAGCAGCATCTTCTTAAAGCTGCTTAAAGCTTGGCTGATGCTCTAACCCAAAAAAGAAACAACACCTGCCAAGCAATGATGATTTTGTTAAAATAAACAAAAACTCATCAACATCCCTTGTTTTTATCCTTTTTTAAGCAATGGTTACCATGAATTCTTTTCATGTGATGAAATATTTAATAATTACTTTGCTGCTGTGTGTGTCTGTGACAGTGATAACGGGGACCGTCATTACTGCGGTGATGAAAGGAGGAAGCATGTACGCCACCGTCTCCATCATCAACGTGTATAAAGAAGGCAGTCTGGCCATTCAGCAGGCAGGAAAGACCATGAGCACCAAGATCATTATCCTGTGCAAGAAATGTCCATTTATCAGAAGAGGTGAGTTCACCTGTGAAATTTCATGAGCTCAGAGTCCTTAAAAATATTTTTCTTTTGACAAATAATCATAAAAATCCAAAGCATCATCATCATCATTATCATCTAAAGGATGATAATCAGAGTGCAGTTCCTGGTTGACTGTTTTCAATAACCCATGACTCTGAGTTTGCCTCCTTTGCTGTGCTGTCGCGTTAAGTTGATAGAGCTCGCCCCAGTGTGAGGTGAGCGGCAGAACTCACTGTCCAAACAGTCAATGCAACATTAAATATGTTTATATGTGCACATATAAACATATGGTATACAGACCTGCCGTGTGGAGATTCTGATATGTGGCCTTCCTGAATGTCTCTGCCGTTCCGCCACTGCATTCAGGTTTTTTTTGTGTGACCTTACCAGGCTTGAACTACATCTTCATGGGCCAGGTGGACGAGGACGGCCGGGGTAAAATCGCCCCTCATCACTTTGTGATGGCATTCAAGACGAAGAACCAGAAAGTGCTCAACATTCTGAAAAACAAGCGGTGCTGAGATCTCTAGAATTTCCACTGAACAGGTGTGCCTGACACTCAGCTGTGGATGGAAACAATTAAGCAAAAAAGTGAAATAAAATAAATTATCTGTGGCAACAACACAAACACAGCTGAATCTGAATGCCAGCACTAAACTTAAAATCTACATGATTTATTTATTTGGGACAACTCAGATTGTTGTCTTTCTCTGTTTTACTGCGGATTGCATGTTTTTAAATTAAACAACACGACATTACAGTGAGTCCTTTGACTCTGTCTTCCATTACAAGAACAGTCACTTAGTCTGTTTGGCAACCTCAGATTAATCAACAACAAAATGAGTTGAAATTTCCATCCGTATTCTCAGCCTGTTCTCACACTGCATGCTCACATTCCTCTCACGCTGGGAGCAGGGAGTGAAACTGTTGTCAGAAGCAGAGGCTAAAAACAGAGTTTAAATTCACAGTGAAAAATTTCATCATATGAAACGCTACTCAGATTGTTTAAAATTACGCTATCACTTTATATTAAGGTACACATTCACAAATAAGTAGTTTATTTTTAAAATACATATAAGTGGCATGTTGTCTCTTTATTAGTCATAATGAGGAAGTTACTAATGCCTTATTCTGGATGATTTAAAGTTTTTAGAGCTTAGAGTAAGTGTAATATTAGTGTTATTATTTAGTAGGGCTCAATTGATATGGAATTTCTGAATAACAGACCACCCTCTGCAGGACAAACTACATAACTACATCATTTTGAATCACTAGTCCAAGAATTCTTACTGGCCTTACAAAACAGTTTCAATATTGGCGCATTTCCACTAATACGAAAATATATCTGCAATAGGCTGGTATCGGCCAATAATATTGGAAAACCAATATGTCGGTCGTGCCCTATTATTTAGATCATTATTTATGTGACAAAAGCTCCCTTCCTTCCCTTCCCACAACAATAAGTAGTAATTAAGCAGTTTAGTCAGTTAAAACTCTTGATTAATGGCCTAGTAGTTGTAAAATATGGTCATGCAGAGTCAGGCATTAATAAGTGCTTTATAATTACCAATAAAGTGCCACTATGTTACTTTTATGCATGCTTACAGGAACTAGTTAACACTTAATATGTGTAGTTTAATATAAAGTGTTTTTACATATTCTAATTTTCTTTTTTTCCCATTTGAGGCTGTAGAGCGTGATGTGAATAAACATTAGGATTTATTATGTTTTGTGCATTAAAAAAAATGTCTGGCAGCATCGTCTTAAATTTCACACGCTTGATTAAAATCCACAGGAGATTTTTCACAGCTAATGTTGGAGATTTAATGATTACATCAAAAGCATGAAGTTAATTTTCTGGGTTCAGTTTCGATGGCAAGGATTACAAAGCTTGTAAGTGGTGATAAAAAGTGCAATATTTTAATATATACATGATTCTTTGTAAAAGATTTTTATGTTGGTTTCATCTGAAACAAATATGGACCTTTCTAGCTAAAGCTCTTTCCTTCAGTTTGTCTACAGATGCAAAGCACCGTCATCAGCATACATCACATACCTACATTGTTTTTAAAGGCTGAGGTATGAGATGAAAAATATTTTCATATGAAAAGGTCTGTGAATATAATTTATATTTTAATGTTTTCATCTTCCCAAATAAAGCTCCTTTAACATTTTCCTTTTGTTCATCTATCTTTGTCTAAAAATGCTCAGCTGGAAACCAAGAAATATTTCAAGAAATATTTTTGGTCTGTTGAGTCGAGGCTGCTATGCTCAGCTAAGCAGGAGAGAGGATCAGGTGTGTGTAATGTGACTCTCACGTGGACCGAACTGTGGGGCAGTTGGCTGAACTGTTGACAGTTTTCTGGCTTTCACCTTCTGAGAGGCCGAAGAAATCAACAAGTAACTTCAAATCTCAAAAGCAGCTTTTCTATTTAGCAAAAATTAGCTCCTTACGCCATTAAATAAGGTCGGATTTTTCCAGAAATTTTTATTTGTCTTTCTGTTGAAAACAATGGCTTTCTTTATTTACAAAAAAGGTAGAATAGCTGAATAATAATAGATAGGGGGCCTGAGTCTGGAGGCTTTGGTGGAGAGTATATATGTTTCTA
>JAQLOL010000013.1:8953093-8977041 GCA_029783665.1 Naso thynnoides
CATGAAACAGTAATATTTCAATGTCCTTATCAGCTGTATTAATTCTGCCCCATCACTACAAAATGACAGACTGAGTTTGGCCCATACGTGTGGAATGCATCATTGCTCTGTTGCGGGCAGAAAATGCCCTCGCAGTCCTTGGGTGGATTCTTGTCTGGGTCTTTCTGGTCTTTTCCATAAAGCTGAGTGAGTCCAATGGTGAAGGAGAATAACACCAGCAGGAAGAGGCCCAGAAACTTTCCAAACTCCTGCAGCATTTGACCCATGGAGATCTGAAAAAAACAAAAAAAAGTTAATATTTGTTAATCCTGTGTTGCTTGATCTGATCTTATTAAGTAGACATGAGTCATTTTTTTTCTATTTCTCATAGCTTGTTGGCTGCCAGCAACCCCAGTAATCCTCATTAACCATGAAGAGGACTAGCTGGGAAAGATCTGACACCTGACCAGAGAGGAAGTTTCTCTGATCCTTACAGAATTTAATTTGATTGTTACCAAGTGAGAACTCAATGTGTTACAGGTAGGGTATTATCTTGGCCTAAACATTTTTAGAATTTCAGTCACAAGCTTTTGGATGTCTGTGATACTGTCTGCAGGGCTGTTGATGAGCCAGATTTTCTTGATATTCTTACAAGAGGCCCAGTATGCAGGATTTAGTGGCATCTAGTGGTGAAGCTGCAGATTACATCTGATTGAATATCCTTCCCCTCACCCTCCCCTTCAAAGCATTTAGGAGAACCTACAATGGCCACGAAACTGGCTTAAATAAAAATTTTAAAACGCAAAAGAGCCTCTTTAGAGTTGGTGTTTTGTTTTTTCATTCTGGGTTACTGTAGTACCATGGCAGTACAACATGGTGGAGTCCATGGAAGAAGACTCCCTAGCATTAACACACAAGACTGGATATTTTACATAAGTTCATCATTCATGATGAAATATTTACATACTATAATACCAATAGATCTCAGACTGTATTTTTAAACCCCATTCACTGCCATTCATGTCTAAACTGGGTATAGAAACACTATAGGACACGTGACAGTTGCTAGGTAATGGTAATTCACTCTTCTAAAGAGAATTTCTGTGCTTAAATGCAAAAAAATCACTAAGCGAGAAAGAGAAGAGCTGGGAGCCACTGAGACTAAAGTTATTACGCCTGGAAAAATAGTTCCTTACAAGTGCTGCCTTCCTGGCTTGAATATTAGCATGTCGACATGAAGCAACAGCAACATGGTCCTTTAATGTAAGGAAAATGCAGCAATATTGTTTTTGTCTGTGAAATTATATTTGATACTGTCAAGTTTAGCAATTTTATGAAGCTAACAAGAAAATAATTAAATTAAATTAATTTATTAATTAAATAATTAACAGCTGGTCTTTTATTTTCTAATATCTACATTTAGAACAAACTATATTCCAATTTCAGTCAGCAGTATTAGTAAAATTTTAGGAGTTAGATCTTTACACATTTTTTTTCTTCCTAAAAGGTAGTAAGTCTATATTTTGACTCAAGTTTGATGTTTTGGTACTTTTTAAATAGTATCTCATCCAAGCAAAATTTCCACTTCTCTGTGTTCTTGTTTAGCAGTAATCCCTTGGAAAGTGGAAAAAGACACATATTCTGGTTAACTCTTGTACCCTCACCCAACCTGAGGGAGGACAGACAAACAGAGAAAAAGTCAAAAAATGGGCCTGATGACAGAGAAAGTCTTCTCCGACCCTTGAAGGCAACTATTTATAGACCTGAGTGGCTCATCTGTTTACTAGGACCCAAAGATGCTCAAACAAGGTCAGAGCACACTTGGCTTTGCAAAACACAAACACACACAGTGTCCGGTGTGAGGGATGACCACTTTCCCTGCCCCTCAAGGTGAATGGCGACTGGGATGTTTGCACTGAAACCCAGACAGCTTGTTTGAGGAGACCGGGCTAGTCTATTAGGTTGATTCATTCTCTTGTCATGTCTAAATCCCTCCAGTGTATTCCTCTACCACTTTGTACACGTCTGATTTAGGAGCTGAGGGTGTTCCCTGCTTGCCCTGCCTGACAGCTAGCCTAAATTAGTTACTGTACAAACACTGCAGGAATGCAGCAGGTCAGGAGCTCTTAACCTTAACTGGAGGGTGGTCTATTCCACAGAAAATGCATATATGTACATGCAAGCAAACACTTTCTGCTAGATAGTCAAGTAAAGCATGTATGACAGGTAATTTATAAAGTCGAAGCACATGAATTATACAGCAAATCTATGTACATGCAGTTCAACTTTGGTTATGAAGAGAGTTTGAAGGAAACTTTTGTGGTGTTTCTGTTTTAGGTAATTGAATACAGCAGGTCAGCACAGTGTTAGAAAATGAATAATATCGGTCTTCATGCAGTCATCTTTATCTGCCATGTTTAAATTCAGATTCCCACTTCTTCATCACGCATCAGAAAGGGGCATCTTCTCCTTGTGTTGCCTTCATGTCCTCATGGACCTCCTTGGTCGAGCCTTTGAGTGGGAGGCGTGGATGACTGCATAAAGGCCGATACTTTCCTTTTTTCTCAGACAGCTCTGACTTACGCTACTCAATAACCTAAAACATAAATACCACAAAAGTTATAAATCTCAAACTTTGCGCATAATCACTCAAAGAGTTAAACAATGCGTGTATGTACCAAGATCTCTCTAACTTGTCTCCTCTGCCTCAGACTGCAAACTTATCAATTATGCATCTTGTTACATATTTGCCAGCATCACCCACAGTACTATTTACTGTTTGTATATAATATTTTATGGAATTTAGCATTTAATTCTAACAAGAAATTAGACCAAGTGTGCACCAATGGAAATCAAGAACAATATACTTACTTACATTTTCATTTTAATTATCTTAAATTAAAATGTAAAGCACTGTAACATTTGTTATTTAACTCTTCTGTTAAAAAAAAAAGACTTGACTTCCAATTAACATATTTCAACAATGTTTCCAGTTTCAATAATGTTGTACATCTGAGTTTTTAGCAGCTTTGAGTGTCTTTGTGCAATGCATTGTGGGAAAAAAACATAATATATACAAATCTAGCTGATATACTACACCTTTACAGAGTGAATGTACTAATAAACACTCCGAATCTGGTTAAAATTTGAAATAGTAGTGAACTAAGGCAGAGCTTGTGTGTCCCTCTCACACATCCTCATACATGCCTCCTAGTGTGTCATCAGTTACGTGGGAAACTAATACAGTCTTTGAGGTTAAGTCTGGGCCATGAGTGAGTTCATTGTGTGTACAACTGGTGTTGCAAGATGCCCTCAGAACACACTCACACACTCACAGTCACTCTTTCCAACCTCAGCAGGGGGCACTACCCGGCAGAAATGTGAGCAGGCCTCTTGAGGAAGGACGGCATCAAAGACACTCACCTCACCGCAACCCACATATGACTGCCTCGCTCGCAGTCTGTGTGTGAGCAGCAGCTTGTCTGGCTGCAGCTGAATTGCACACTCACATATCACAAGAGTGTGGAGGAAATGTGGGGGCACGTGTGCATTAGCCGGTAGGTGTGTCTGCCATGTGAGTGTGAGTGCGGCCGTGGACACACAGCCACATCTATTTCCAAAGCTAATAATTTTTCCATCCTGCCAGGCCAGACGGTGATGTCACAGAGGGAGCGAGCGAAGAGGAGGCGGAGAGGAAGGAAGAGAGGGCTAGAGGCAGGAAGATGGGGGAGATTGCAGCTGAAAAGTGCCTGATGACAATCCACAGGGCACCTCAGTGTTTTATAAGTCAACCGCAAACAGCACCTCGACTTAATGACAGGAAGGCATCTCTACAAATAGACTGACCTCACTGCATACCTTTATGTAATAAAGTCACGCACGGGGGAAAAGTGATTTTCTGCCAGCACAAAGCCAGACGTTGGCTTGCTTCGCAGTCTCTCTCTGCCAGCTGGCTGGAAGATGCGATAAAAAAAAAGTGACACCTATGGCACTGAGATTTGCTGAAGAGAGAGTAGAAAAAAAATATGCAAACCAGACTTTTGGCTTCCGTGAGAAGCTGGAAAAACAATGACATAACATGAATGTGAGTTTTTGACCATGCTGTAAAATAAGTGTTTCACTGTCCACATGAAATTGCTCAGCAGAACGAGATGAAACCTATGCAGCTTTAAGCTGCTACTGGCACAGTTTTACTGCGTGAACAAACATTTACAGTTTACACAGTAGCAGATGGTGAGTATTGCTCTTCAACTAGGAAAAGAATATAACAAACAAACCATCCATTAACTGGTATAAACGTCAATGAAGTGATCGTACAGCTTTTTAGGATTAAAATTTAAGCACTATTCAAGCACTTTCAAGGTTTTAAATCAAAAATGCACCAACTATCAAAGCTTTTATCATTACATCTAAAGTATTATAATGCACCAACAACAATCACTTTGATCCAGAGGGTCCAACTTATTTGTATGTTGTCATCATGACTATTTAATGCTTGCTCATTTCTAGAGTAAGCAGGATGGAAAAAATGGAAAAACTCTGTAATGGAAAAACACCCTCTTCATTTTGACGCCCTTGTGAGTCACTTTAAACATTCCCTCTGCATCTTTTGAGGGACACCGGGTGACAAACAAATATGATAACAGAATTTTTTCTTTTAAATATTAAAATATTTTTCACTTACATAAGCGCTTGTGTCAGTGGATCACCAGATTATATTGAAAATAATCTTTTATTAGTTCCATGTGAAATGGGAAGTTTTTCCAGAATTACATTTAAATGAAGGCATATTCCTAACCTTAAAAAAACATATTGGTTAAAATTGGGTGTTTCCCAAACTTTAAAAACCTTATTTAAACCCTATCAATGGCCCAGACAATGTTTTATAGTAATGCATAAAAGTATTAAACAAGCTGGCAACAGTTAAATGTTTGGGTACAAATTAGGGAGGAATCAAAGAGGTTAAATGAAACAACACACGCTCACATTTATTTTGCACCACAGAAATGCCCATTTTGTCAGAGTTGATGTTTGCTTCTTTCAAATTAAATTTCTTTTGTGTTGTGTGGGAGGGATAAAGCAGATCTGGACAACTGCATACTGAAATGTTTCCATGACTTTTAGAGGAAAACAAGTAAAGAGATTCTCAAAACACATCATGCCTGCAAATTCTGGATGACATTACCAGATGAAACTGAGTTAATCAAGCTGATCAGCTGCAGATTTTTTTCTTTTTTTTTTTTTTTTAAATCAGGCTGATGCCAATTCATTTTACAAATTATATCAACTTAGCAAGGAAAAGATTTCAAACAACTGTGCTCTTAGCCTCAGAATCAGAAAGTTAATTCTAAAACATGCAGAAACTGAGATAAAGTTTTGGAAATACACTTAATATAAAGTATCTAATGACTGTATTTTTCCCTCTGCATTGCTTAACTGACATGCAGCCAAAATTTCTATGATGATTGCCATGGGTTAGATTTAGTGTATGTGCCAGAATTAGAAAGAAATCAATCTGGAATCCAATGAAAATATGCTGAGTGAACGGAGCCAGCTGTTTCAACTTTAAATACTCAGCCTGAACTGATGTTACCTCGACAAATCAATTTTGTGCAAACTGAAGGTTCCTCATTCATGGCGATAATAGAAATGATAATAGTTGCCCAGTGATGAATATAACAACTAAGCTGCAAAGCTTCATGATATTGTGTTGGGTTTATTATGAGCACATTATCACAGAAGAACGCCATCATCTGCTGCCTCAGTTCATTGTGCTTATACTTAATGCTTATGATGATAGTTATGATACTGCCAAGCGCAGCTGGTGTGATGTTTAGTGTGGGCTCGTCCTTGAGTGTTCACACTTCACTGTGAGAGGAGTGGGTGGTGTGTGTTTGATAGGGTTCGAGAATGACAGACGGGAAAGAGGTTTCATAATAGTTACATAAAAATTTTGTTATTCTTTTTTTATGTAAACTGCTTCACAAAGCTGAGGCTGGATACATGATCTCAAACTCCCACAGAGATCACGCTTAAATCTCGTCTAGCTCTTCTTGGACTCAAATGTCTATGTGTAAAAGTTACTGAGCTCACAGCTGCTTTTACTGTGTGCGTCACGGTTTTCCTACCTGTAGTGGCCCCAGTATGGAGCTGGTAGTGTACATGAAGAAGAGTCGCAGGTAGCTTAGGACATTGGCAAACGCAAACAGGCCCTCAGCCACCAGGATGGGATGGAAGGCATCCCAGTTCTTCCTCTCTATGTCCGCCACATCCTTAAACTATAGAACAAGCAAACACATTTAGAAACACATACACCTCATAGTCGAATTTGACACTAACTTATAAAAGGATAGGTTCACCAATCAATTTCTTTATTGTTAGATCTTGCTGCTCTTAGCTAATCGCTAAGTAGCGTACAAAGTAAGATCCTCAGTTTTAAAAATGAGATTTACATTGATTTTAAAGCCTACTCCTGGAGACCCCAAGCATTGCATATTTTACATCTCTCCTTACTGTACTGATTCAAGAGTAGATAATTCAGGTGTGCTTGTTAGCTGCTGGTTGGCTAATTACTCTTAATGTAGCTAGCTAGTTTGATAAAGGTAAAAAAGCTGCAAGGTGAAGGCTAGCTTGACAGTTTTAGAGCTCTTTCACAACAAGTTTTGATGAATATTTTTCAGAAATGTAAAAAATTTGTTACAAGTAAGCAATTTATTCACTTTCTCGCAGAGACTTAGGCGAGAGAGTAGCACGGCTCTTGTATCTGTCCAGTAAATGTCAGACTATAGCTATAGGAGACTGTTGTCTTAGTTTAGCTAGCTTTTTGCCCCTGTTCAAAGTCTTTCTTCTAAGCTAAGCTAACCAGCTGCGAGCAGTATCTATCAATCATCTATGGGCATGAAAGCTAATGAGTGTATTTTGTTTGTTTATGTTTTTTTGCTTTTTAAAGCCAGCTACACCTTTAACTATGATATAGCACAAAATGTATAGCACAAAATGTACAAATTATCTATGCAATAAATGAAATTTTGATGTTTTTTCCAATGATACAAACGAGAGTTACTGTTGCCTCCTCTGTATATTCATTGGACTTGCATACTCATGTTCCACTCACACAGATAAATTAACTTATTTGGCCAATTTGACCTCTTTTTTTTAAGACTGTTTTTACAGACTGTGTCTGATTGGCATCTCCTTCTATCTCCTGTAGTACTTGTTAATGTGGGAAAAATCACACCTTAAGTTGAACAACTGACAACAACTGTGTAAGTGATGATGAACTACTAATTTTTGAAAATGAAAATAAAATAAATTAGCTTTTTAAATCAAAACGATAAGCATAATATGCAGCTATCTACCTTCTAAATAACTAATTTGTGTAGCGTGTGTGCACCTTGCTATGAGCCACTATCTTGAGGGCGAAGGTGGCGAGGTAAAGGGAATTCATCACGAAGCTCAGCTGGTTTCTTGACTCTTCCAGAAAGTCTTCCAGCCCCTCGTACCACAGACGTTTCACATCTGACCACACCATCCCTGCAGGAGAGCAGGTATTTACTATCAGCACATACACACATACAGAGACACCACTGGTAGAAAGGCATTACGCTGATATACCTAGCATCTTACAATCACTTCCAGATTCAGCCTGACGACATCTCATAGAGGGAGTCCAGGGGAAACAGGAATGTATTAGACACAAATCAGAGATTGATGTGCTGCAAATATGCCATCTGTGTGATTTACGGAGGTGTGCTGAATTTAATAAAGATGGTTATTGTGTCTTTTTGTGTCCAAGTGGAATGTTATCAATTCTAAACGAACAGCAGGGACAATAAAATGAAGAATAAAAGCTTGACTCCAGCTGCAAGTCAAAGCACAATGACGCATGTTCTAGGCCTCGAATCAGAAATGATTTCATGAGATTAAATGTGATTGATTTGTTACTGGTTTCCATGGTTTCAGCGTAAGGAACACAAAAATCACAGAATATGTCTCACATCTAAATTGTTTTTCTCTCTGAATAAATGTAATTTATTTTGCCTGTTTGGTAAGATCATGGACTTTAATAATGAATGACTGAATTTTAGGCAGAGATGAAAGTGCACACAGATGTAGTGGTGGTAACGAAGTGTTTTTACTCCCATACTGTTAGACTACTTGTATTTACGTGAGTACCGTATGTTTCTACCCCACTAAATGTAAGGTAAATATTGCACTTTTTACTCCACTATTTGTATTTATAACTTAAGTTACTAGTTACTTTCCAGCATTGCTACTTAAAGCCAGGATAGGCAATGTCTGGAAATCAAGATAGCTGTAGCAAGAGGCTCCTAAGAAAACAACTCCCATGCACACTCTCCTGCCTGTTTTTGCTCAGGCTGTCATTTTATTTTGTTTGTTGACATTCACTCATTTAAGGGCAGTTTATACCAAACATTTACAACATGATTTGGTTGCAGGGAGAGTTGTAGCAGTGTAAACTGGTCCATCTCAGCTCAACTCAAAGTGGCTGACAGTGTCGCCTGCAACTCAGCTTGTCAAGTTGCCAGAGGCCACTTTTAGAACATAAGGCACATCATTTGTTTCAACAGTTAATCAGCTTGTAGAGACATCAGCTGTTGCTAAGAATCACAGGGCAGAGCAGCTAATAGGAACACATACTCTGTGAACTGACCCATTATTGGCCGAAAAGTGTCCATCACGGTCGGAATTTTCTAAATACAGAATACGAGAAGAAGAGGTGCAGAAGTCTATTGTTCTTTCAAACTACCTGAATTACAATATGCTGAAAGGTTATTATGGATTTTTTGCCCAATAACACCAAAAATAAACTGCCTACCCAACCTTTAAGCAAGCACATAAAAGATCCCAGTACTTCCTCCGCTAATGGAGAGATGCGCAGAGACACACAATGACACACGGATGCATGTAGCCCAGTGTGCAGAGTCAGACACACTTATAGTTTCAGCATCTGAGCTCCACATTAATGTGAGACATCTGGCACGGGGGAAAAGAAGGAAAGAGAGAAGAGGAGGGAGATAACGTGAGAGAAAGAGAATGTAATGTAGAGAAGAGGAATGAAAAGCTGCTGTCTGACACATGAGTGCTGTCTGCACATATGCACCACATGTATTGACGTTAATAGCTCTCTTTTACATCCTGGTAACATTTGCATTGCAAATCTCATTCTTGTTATTTAACTCGTCTTGCAGAGACCCTGGAGAGTGAATTCTGCACCACTGCATCACATCTTGCAGTGCAGCTGTTTTGTACTGAGGTAGCCATGATGAAAAAAAAGCTGAATTAATAAAAATTGATCTTTGCTGTTGCTCTTTTGCAGTACTTAAGGAATCTTTCCCCCTCTAGTGAGCTATCTCGGCCCATGGAAAAACCCATTACAGTTCTGTCTAATGACTCAACTACTGATCTCACTCCTGCAATAAACCAAATAAATTGCAAATTACCCCACAAGTATCTTCATAACATTGAATAATAGAAATCAGTTGTGTCTACATCCTTTTATAACCTGTCAGGTGCAGTTACTGGGATGATTTATAAACCTGGTGATGAAACCTCGACCAATGAGCTGTGGTTACAATGTCTTTGTGTCTGGAGGAGAGAGGAAGGATGCTGCAACCATGAGACAAATATCTGCTGAGAGGGCAGGGCCATTAAAGGGATTGAATGATCATGCTAATGGTTTCTTGGCAGAAGGGGAGGGTAGGGGGGCCAAATCCCCAGAGAGAGAGAGAGAGAGAGAGAGAGAGAGAGAGAAAGAGAGAGAGGGAGAGAGTGTCAATTTCTAACTGTCACTATTCAGCCTCATCTGAGCCCATACGACTTGTGCGCATGTGCTTGGCCCCGTGCAAATATATTTTTGAATGTATGTGGGATGAGTCCAGCGATACCAGCACTCAGATGGGCCACGGGGGAGAGAGAAGAAGCTGCGGTTTCTTTCTATAGAGCTCAATTAGAAGAGAGCTGACAGATTTAATCCAGTCAAGCCAGGCTTTCTGTCATTTAGCATAGAAAGAGCTATTTGTCATGTTATGCCTGATAGGATTAAGGATACAAGAGACTGGACTTTAGCCAGACCATAACAGGAATCTCTCATTTTCACTCTGCTATGCCTCGTTTTTCTATTAAATTCTGCATTCTGTGATTGAATTTTTACTCTATCTTTAGCTCTATTGTGCCCATCATGAGATGAATGATAATTCAATTACAGAATTAGCCGTCTAAGCACTGAAATGTACATTATGGTTGCAACATAAATATACACAACATACAGACATTTATTGCATGAAAATTGAGTTGAGGAGGGAGTAAAGAAACTGACCTATAATCCAGAGGATGAGCAGGTAATCTATCATCTCCAGCGCAGGACCCATCGTGTTTTTCTTGCCCTCATTGTAAACCAGAGAGTACAGGTTGAGCAGCAGCAGGAAGGTGAAGTAGGAGGCGCTGTGGATGATGAACTTGACAAAGGGTGTGTGGATGATCTGGCCCACGCGGGAGCGCGGCACCAAAAGGTAGCAGACAGAAAGAAGTGGCCAAAGCACTGCCACCGTTAGCACTGTGGCTATCTTAAGACAGGTGTGTTTGCGCCGATAGCTCGCCGTCTCTCCAAACCAGACGGTGTTGAGGAACTGCTGACAGTTGGACTGAGCCACAAACTGTAAAAGAAGCACATAAGGAGGAGAAATTGAGCCAAATCTCTTCCTTTTTAAGCCAATAAGTTAATTTCATTAGCTTAAAGGTGTGGTTCAACATTTTGGAAAATACGTGCATTAGCTTTATGGCTAAAGTTAGAGTCCCACTAGAACTCTCATCTCTCTTTTATCATTATAAAGCTGCAGCCGGTTTGTTAGCTTAGCACAAAGACATTAACGTGAGGAAAGGGCTAAACTGAGTGACTGACAAATATGTAACAAAATCTGCCAAACAGGATGCCAGCAGGCAGATTCTGTCATTGAGTCAGCTATAAACATATCAATTTCTCTCTGCAATAAAAATCCAACCACAAACCCCAAAATATAAAAAAAATGAGGAAGCATTTCTCTGATTTGCAGCCTTAGGAGGCTATTTCTCCAAAAGGAAACAACTCTCTGCCACTAGCTGCAGTGTGATATATGAGGCAAACTCTTCACACTGAGCCATCCTGGCTGTAAATTGCTCCACGGCTTCAAACTTCCAGGTTTAGTTTGTCTTTGACTGCCGTTGCCTAGAGGAAGCTTTTTCTTCTGCCAACCTCATATTTCACAGAGAGCAGCACGTGTTTTGCTCAAGCAGATGAGTCCCGGATATACTCCAGGAAAAAGGAGGTCATTAATAATGAGTAAGAGGAAGTACTCAATTGTTTTCCCTCCTCCAATCCATGAATAGTTATTGAATCAAATGATCAATTAATACATCAAACTGTTACAGATTGGCTTGCTATGGACTGTGCAGGAAGTTGCAGACTATGCTCGCCTCACCTCTTTTTGGTTGTACTTAATGGCAAGTTTGAGTCGACTGAGGTTCATGCGCTCCTCCAGCAAGCCTCTCTTGTCAATGTGATCCTCACTGGACGTGTGGTTGAGAATCACTTCGAGCTCTCGAGAGTTGCGAGCCTGAGCCAGCAGGTCCTTGGCAAACATCTTACACTGCTTCGCCAGCTCCTCATAATCATTCCTGCAGTAAGAAAAATCAGATCAAATCAGAACACATGAAAGACAAAATGACTCTTATCTGCTTCAGGGTACACAGGAAAAGGGTTTGTGCATGTGTGTACATATGTTTGTCTTTGTGCAACATTTTTAACTCTTTTTGTCTTTGTGTGCAAAGAAATTTGATACATTCGCACTGACATGACGGATGGATGTGCAGCAGCTGATAGCAATCATACCTGAACTCCACCTCCACCAGGCTGAGCTCCTTGAGGTCTGTGCTCAGCTCAAAGGCCCTGAGAATGGGATCTTCCTCAGTCAGCATGATCAGAGAGGGGCTGGCCAGGCAGCGGTAGATGTCCAGGCGGAATCTGATCCCGAGGTTGACAAGGGGATAAAATGTGAAATATCGGGGGAATAAACAGGACAAAAAAGAGCTGCACAGAAGAGGAAAAAAAAAGAAAATCTAGGAATAAACATTCAGCCTTGTATTGTTGCTGCTTCATTTGTCCCTGTTTTGACCTCTTATGTTTACCAGCCAAACTGCAGACTGATTCATTTAGTTTGCTGTGTGGGAAGCTGCACTGCCTGACAGAGAGAACGTTCAGCAGAGGACAAAATCTTATCTGCAAGTGTAAGTTGATATTAAAACCAAGAACCGCTACTTCCCAAGATGACATACTGCAGGTTTTGCAAATTCCCTTTAAATTTGATTACTTGGTGAAGTTTTGTTTCAATGCAAAATCATTACTTCTAAATGTTTAAGTCAATACTGTCAAACCAAATGCTGGCTTTCTGTACCTAAATATGGAGAACTCAATAACAGATAGCATTAGGTGTCCCCTGTAAGCAGTCATGGTGCTGTCAAAAATGCATTTGACACTTAATCATTTCTTTCCAGATACTTCAGTTGACATTTTCAAACTACCGCAATCATCAATGTTTCACCTTTCCTGAACACCTCACTGGACACACCAGTTGATTCATAGCTGTTTTAAAGCTCCTACATACCAGAGCAAGGCCAAAACATCATCCCATTATTAACACAAAGGCAAGACCAAAGCAATGTCAAAGCTCTGAGTAATGGTTTCAGCACAACACTAGTCTTCTGATTAAGATCAGTGCTATGTTTACAATTTTACATTTGCTCCAGAGGTGGCCTGTGCTGTACCTGGAGTGTCTTAAGCTGTCCTTTTTGTTTTTAGCGTTGCAGAGCGTGCACTCGCAGCCTACAGCGTGGGGCCGGGGGAGCGAGATGTCCTGCTTCAGCAGCATAGTCAGGATCTCGTAGTTGTTCCTGTGGGCTGCCAGGATGACTGGAGCCACGTCCATGGTGGTGGAGTACTCTGGGTTCTGGATCCTCTGCATCAGTTTCTAAAAGAGGATAGGAATCGAAAGAAATATGCAGAGGAAAAGATCAACTAATCTGTCTGCTTTTTTTGCATCTAGAGTGTTTAATCTTGAGAGAGATTTAATAAGCTGCAATGAGAGGTGACTAACAGCAATGGAGGGCTTGGAAGATCGCCTCGGCCTGTGGTTGAGGAGGATGTCCACAGCTCCCACCACCTCCGAGTCTATGGCCACCAACAAGGCATCCGTCGCCTACACAGAAACAACAAGTTTGAGCTCTCAGACAGCAGATTAAACGCCAAAACAATCCACACTTCACTCTCTGTGTGCGTGCACGTGAGTGTGTGTGTGTGTGTGTGTTTACTACCTGGCAGCCATGCTCCAGAAGAAGCTGCAGGATGTCTAAGTTCTCGTTCTCGATGGTGATGGTGACGGCGTCGCGGCCCAGCACGTCCACGCAGTTGATGTTGAGCTCGCCATGTCGGTTCTCCTCCAGTAACTTCTTCACCATGTAGTAGTCACCTGAACACAAAGCAGCATCCGCCTTAGGAAGCCATTGCCAAGGCAGATTTCTAAAAGCAGCGACTGTGGCGTAGAACAGACACACACATACCCAGGTTTTGGACATGACGCATACACTCAAATGACAGAGCAGGCTCAGTTCCAGCAACCCTCGTGTATAACAATAACATCTCCCTCAAAGGACAATTTCTGTTTCCAAGCCATGTTTAGAGAGACTTTATATGGTCACACTTGCTAGTGTGTGCAGTAAAACAACCTCTGCCTGTACAGTGTTCTTAACTTATCAATGAAACATTCTCCTCCCATCTGATGAGAAGCGTCTCTGCTGTTTTACGCTTGCACCTCTCAGAGTTCAACCTCAGCGTGTTTTTAACTTTTCCTTGTTAGGAGCTGAGAAAAGTTTGGAGCAGAGGGTGAAACTTTCTGGAGAAGCAGACGTTCAGCCAAATATATCTTAACCCCCGTGGGCAAATTTCCTCAGTGGCCAACGTGTAGGCAGCTGTGAGAGGTACTCACTGTGAGAAATGTGCTGTGACTGCAGCCTACAGTTCGCTTGCTGCAATGACCCTGCTGGAAATCTATCAAGCTGTTAGTCATCTTGTACTTTGCTTCCAATTAAACCCGAGCGAGTAAAAATCTTACCATACTTTAGTGATACCTGAAATTTTCACAGTAATTTGATTCCAACGTCATAATGAGCTTTTCTGTGAGCTTAAACACATTAAACAGGCTGTTAAAATCAATAAACAGGGGTTTAATTGGGCGAATAACAACATACCTTTCTCGCATGCCAGCAAGAAGAGCTTCTCGTCCAGCGTTGTTTCCTCTTTCACCTCTCTCACGTCTTTCAGAGCCAGAAATTTATCCGGAGAGGAGGCGTCCGTGCCCTGGTACAGAGCTGCCATTACGACGGAGAGCGAGTACGGCCAAACACTGATGTGCATCCCACTAGAAACCGGCGACCATTACACAAGAAAACCCGTCATATGGGCTGACATTGGAGGAAGCCTTTTGTAATGTAGTTATTGTGTGTCGCAGCGCAGCAGAGGCTTAATAACGCGTCGTCATGAGAGTATTTTCAAGTGTTACTGCCGTCGCATCTCTGCAGCGTCCGTTTGCGCGCTGCTGCCGCCTACAAAAGACCCCCCTTTGGCGTTTTCTCGCACTGAAAGGCTTCAACATTCAGGAGCAAACATGAACGCGGCGACGGCAAATCCGACAAATCGACGCGGTCATCTCCCTCGGCGTGTTTACATGCACCATCTTCTCGCATCGCAAGCTGCTGGGGCTCGTTCTGGTCCTGATGCTGCTGACGAGGCGCCTACTGCGCATGTTTCCTCCTCCACCTGCTCGCTCGCTCCGCAGGCGCAAAAAGCCGCTGTGCTCCATGATTACGTAAGGGGGCAATTCAGTGCAGCTTTGTTCAGCTTGTGTTTATGTGCTGAGAATGTGCAGAGATACTGAGTCTGCTTTGTTCACACTTAAAAATAGGTGGTCCTGCTTAAAAATTAAACAGAATTTCTTGCAGATTTGAGCTACTATACATGTTTGGCTGCTAGTAATGCACTAAATGTCTAAAAGCCTTTAGCATGAACAGAAACATAATGTGAAATATATATTTTGGCAGCATGGCTCAAGTCTACATGCAAAAAGTGACCTAAATAAATAAATAACACAAAAAGTGTTATCTGTGTAGGACTGTGGATGGACTTCCTACTTAAGTAATGTGAGCGTACCCATAAATTGAAGTGTCTGGACATGCATGGGTAAAATTATACCTACTGCATATGGATAAAAGAAAGAGAAATGGAGAGATATCTGGGTCTGTATGTAGTTTGTGGCAGACTGCAAGGAAGCACATGGGAGAAAACGCAGCTGTCCTCCTGGCTCTGATCTTCGTTTCATATCACAGTCAGTCTGTAACACACTTATGTAATGACAAACCCATAAATAAGGACAGAGAAATAGAGAGGCTGATAATAGAGACAACAAATTAGCTGTACAGTTCAGGATATGTGACATTTAAGTATGACAGAGAGTCAAACCATTCTGGGTCTAAGGCGCTAAGAAAAATGAAACAATGTGATCCAAATTATGAGACAAAAATTATGGAAATCGGCTGATTAAATGTAGTTTTTCCTCAGCAGACATTTTTTAAATTGTCTTAATAAAAGCTTAAGTCCTACTTACATTAAAATGGGCTGTGTTGTTTCCCAATAAGCCATGACAGTGCGACAACAGGCCAGGATGAAGTGGATCCTGAATCATTGATATCATTATTTTTGCTATATGTTTTTTGTGGAAACAGCATGTTGAGCAGTTGTTTGAAATGCTTTGAACTGCTTAAATATTTTGCAATTCAGAATGGGAATGATAATAATATTTTTGCAAGATTCTATATAACCCTGGTAATGAAGTCTAAAATATCTAAAAACAACAAGAAACATAAAAGGCCTATTAGAATTGTTTGCTAGATTGCTGCTCTACCAATACAGGCACATGCAGATACAATGTGATTACATGCACATACTGAAAGGGAGATATTATTTTACAGTATAACAATAAAACATAATATTCTGTTCTTTATATCCATGTTAATTACACACTCCCTAGGGTAATGAGGTTTCTCATACACCTTAAAAACACGTTCACAATGTAATGAATCTCGTCAGAGAATTCAAAGAAAAACTGAAAAATTGCGAATGTGGAGTTGAACTGACTGTTTAACATTCACAGAAGAGCTGTTAAATTTTATGAGCTTTTTAAAAATAAGCTTCTCCTCATCCACTCCATTTCTAAGCCATTACACTTGCAAATGGAGGAAGGGAGTCCTGTAGCTGCACTTTATAAATACAGCATTTCAGAATGGCCTTTTAATCAACTAAACTAAATTAGAAAGAGGAAAAAACATGCACGATGCAGGTGGGAGATGTAAAATTCGTTTGTATGACTCAAGTTGTTGTTTGGTGCTTTTAAAAAAAAGTATATAATCAAATAAATATATAAATAAGACTCTGACACATTATCAGATTTCCAAAATAATCCGAAACCAAGGAAGACAAGAAAAGAAAGATAATGAAATTACATTTATGATTTATTATAACCCCAAACTGCTTTATTTTGATTATGTCCTGCTCTGCTCACTATGATTAGTTTTTTTATTTGGCTTAAATGTCCATAGAATTGATACTTTACATAAATCATTTATTAGTGCTTTGGTAATGTAAAAGACATCTGTTGTTTCTTTCACATTTTAGGGGACCAGGGAGAAAAGCCTGTTTCTTTGTCTTGCCTGGGAACGTTTCTCTCCAGCAGGGGGCAGTGCGCACAAAGGTTTTGCACTGTATCATCTGCATTGGATGAATACAACAAAATGAGAACCTATGGGATAGAAAGATCAGTAAGCATCACACGCTTTACAGAGCACATACTGTAATTATTCACTGTATAGCCCCATAATCCAGCCTACATCTAAGCTTTTTAAACACACACAGCTTTACTTGATCTGTAATGTCCTCCTGGAGAAACAACAAGGCTATACTGTTAAAAGATCATATACAAACCCACTGCAGATAAATAATGAGAAAGGATTTTGGTCTAAGTGGCACAAGGTCAGAATAAAATCAACAGCCATTCCCATCATGTCCCAATCTGCATATAACGCAGCCTGGAGATTTCTCATCAGGAGTCAAAGGGCCCAACTGCTTTCATCTGTCTTTTGTGCAGTTCAGTTGTGTGTGGCTGTAATCCCCACACTGGCAAGCCTCTTAGGGACGATGATTTTCAATCTGCAGAGCATGTGGTTTCCTCTGTTCTAACACATGGCCCTACCACTTCCCTTGGACTTGTCAGTTCCTGGGGAACAGCTGTCAGATGTCAGATTTCAGCTGATTCCACTTGAGAGGAGTGTCAGTCACTGTTGCTGCCTGTTTCCAATACATGCAATGAAAAACACACAGCACAACTCACTTGGATCCCCTGTTATACCTTATTCTTAGTGTATATATTTTAATTTCATTATCAGAAACATTGTCCATATGGTGCTTTAACAGGAACATATTTTGCTGCAATATGTGTCGGTTAATTAAGATGATCTGTGCAACCCTCTTGAGGCTGTAGAGGGAAAAACAAATGCATTTAATCTAAAATATTGATTCTCCTCTGAAAATGCACTGTGCAGAGAAGCTGTATAATGGTAATGTAAAGGCAGGACTCCCAAGAGAAACTTCAGGACAGGTTTATTTTAACAAACGACAGCGTTAAAGACACTGGGGATGGATGAGATGCGGCGCTTGTAAAGATCCTGTCAGGCTCTTGCATGTGCTGTAATAAGCAGCTGTGTGTCTTCATCAGAATGGTGGCGCACGGTCACAAGGATGCAGCTCGACAGGGAGACCTCTCTGAAACATAACAACAGCATCATTTCCCACAGTCTACCATTGCTGCGATCAGCCAGAATCGAGCCTTGCAGCGAAACAGACGTGCAGCTGGTCCAATGGCGCAGCTCGCTGACGCACGACGCCGCGAGGTGGACCAATACGGGCCCTCGGTGGGCGGGCCTTTCCCGTTGTATTTTGATTAAATCCGTCCAGTTTGTGGTAGTTGAGAAGCAGAGGAGCAGCGAAACGGTGAAAATCCGCCACCAAATGCCGCAACTGTGGATACTTTAGAGCTCCGTTATGGCAGATGCGGTGTGATAGGCTACGAGCTCCAGCCGGGCGCGCCAACCCGTAACGGTTTTATTGTCTGCGGTGCCTGAATCCTTCCAGGCTGCACTCACAGGGATGCATCTGATGATAACTGCGCAGGGATGCCTCCGCTGAACATGGACAAACAGGGCGTCTGTTAGAATGATGAAGGCTCCTTCCTTTTTGTTTTGAACGCAGGCCACCCACAGAATCACTGCAACGCTCGTTTCGGACTTGATCGCTCCTCTCATCCGTCCTTCCTGGTAAGATCGTTGCGCAGTGCAGCGAAAACGGGATATCTTGCTGTGGATTTCGAATTGCGGGGTGACTATATTACCTAATAAGCTGGGGTGTCAGTTTCCAGTAAAGGCTGTTGTTCATTCTCCAGTGCGTGTTGGTGCACCGTCAATGTAAGGAGCACTGTCGAGCAGTGAGGGCCACTCTACGCGGGTACAAATGAGAGGCAGACCATATCATCATCCACTGAAGTTGACAGCGCCTTGGGAGAAGGACTTTGGCTTTGGCAGGAAGCTTAAAACGTACAGCAATCATACCAAGATGATAGCACAGCCTGGGATCGTGATGAAAGTCCTCCGCAAGAAGAGGATTGTCTTATTTATGGCCTATTTCTTGCTGCTGGTGCTCACTATGCTGAACTTGGCGAATTATAAATGGACTAAAGAGCCGCAGCAGTGTAACCATCAGATGAGGGGCACCCCTTATCAGAGCAGATCTGACATTCGCTTTCTGTACAGGCCCCCTCCGGCTAAAAAGAGACAGCTTATCTACATTCATACCACCTGGAGGTCAGGCTCGTCCTTTTTTGGGGAGCTTTTTAACCAAAGTCCTGAAGTGTTCTTCTACTATGAGCCAGTGTGGCACATCTGGCAGAAACTGTACCCAGGTGATGCATTGTCTTTACAGGGGGCAGCCAGGGACATGCTGAACTCCCTGTACCGCTGTGATATGTCTGTTTACCAGCTTTACAGCAGTCCCGGGGGCAAGAATCATACCTCGCTTTCATTTTTTGCATCCACCCGTAATAAAGTGGTGTGCTCCTATCCCCTCTGCTCAGCCTATAGGAAAGACGTGGTGGGGCCGGTGGATGAAAGGTTGTGCAGACAGTGCCCCAGTAAACCCATTAGACTGTTGGAGGAGGAGTGCCTCAAATATAAAACTTTAGTTGTTAAAGGGGTGCGCATTTTCGACCTCAACGTGCTGGTCCCCCTATTTGAGGATCCGTCCGTGGATTTGAAGGTGATACACCTGGTCAGAGACCCACGGGCAGTGGCCAACTCCAGGATCAAATCCAGACACGGCCTGATCAGGGAGAACTTACAGGTGGTCCGCAGCAGAGACCCTAAACTTCGCCGGGTACCTTATGTGGATCCTCTTTACAAAGCCAACAAGAAGGATGGCTCAGACTACCACTCCATAGGAGCCATGGAGGTGATCTGTGACTACAACTACAGGACTTTGAAGACTGCCTTAAACCCACCCAAGTGGCTAAAGGGGAAGTACATGGTTGTGCGGTACGAGGACCTGGTGGAGAACCCACAGAAGACCCTGCAGAACATCTTCCGCTTTGCCAATCTCACCATCAGCAACCAGGACATCGTGACATATGCCATGAACATGACCCGGGGCTCCAAATCCACCTATAAGCCATTCGTAGTCTCGTCCAGGAATGCCACAGTACCTACTAGTGCATGGAGAACAGTGCTCAGCATCCACCAGATCAAACAAGTGGAGGAATACTGCCACAGCTTAATGTCTGTTCTAGGGTACGAAAGGGTCAGAACAGCAGCGGAGGCCAAGGACTTGAGCAAATCACTACTGACACAACCCAAACTGTGAAAACATACTCACCACCAAAGACCTTTTAATTTTATGTTCATTTTGCATCGAGTGCCGTTTCCTCTTATTGTGGAATTAAAGCTTTACTTTAAATCAATGTTCGAGGAGCTCCACTGGCCACTTTTTGGAATGTATCATGTCTCCCTCAGTTTGAATTGCAGTGGCATTTGAAGGGACCACTCCTTTTATACTGGAATACTGGATGTGTTTGGCAATGCAAGGCCTGTGAACATTGACTTAATTAGTGAAGCTGCAACAATGAAGAAAACAACAACCACTGTATAATTCATGTATCTTGTTATGATGACACTTTAAAGTGGGTGTTTCGGGGTTATTTTTGAATGTTGAAAACCTTATGAGAAATCTGTTTTTTCAGTCTCCATACTGTCTGTAATGGTGAAAAATAGTGGGTGAAGGGAAAACAAACAAAAAAAAAAATCAAAAAATGAACAACTGATTTAAAAAAAAAAGGAAGCTCATTGCTAATGTTTATTTGTAAGATCTGGTTGAAGTCAGACAATCAATAAACTGGTTTGTTGATGTGCCATAGGTAGAGGTGTGATGAGTAGGCTACATCAGAAGTAGAAGTAGCGGTAGTGCTATTTCTAGATTACAAACGAACAGGATGTTTTGGGTTTTATTTGTCACCAAATCCTCATGGGATGATATCATGCGCTGTGGACGACGTCATGGCTCGGGAGCTGGAAAGTGTCTCTCAGTGTCCGTGTAAGCAGTCTGTTTTACCATTCAAATGTTTACAATTGCTTGCTCTTATAAAAACACATGATCTGGGAAAAAAAAAAACTGCATTGAGTAAAAGTTCACAGTTAACAAGACAGTTGATGTATCTGTGTTGAAGAACCGTCACTGCTGTACATGTAAAACATCATGATCGGAAACATAAGCACTGGACCAATGGTTCTCAGAGTCTGGTGCATCAGGCATGGTCCCCCAAAAATGCCAATAAAACAAAATCAAACACTATGACCCACTGGATTTAATCACTATTGTAATAACAGAACACTATATGCTATTAAAATACATTTTACATATAGGTTTTGTAATAAGTTTATCTTTATATTTGTGAAATGTTTCGATGTAGACCTTATTTGAGTGCATTATGCACTACTGTGCCTTCTCTTGCCATTTGAGAACCATTGTGCTGGAGGAATGCCACACATTTGTTGCCATTTGCTACAAAACTTAAAGGTGCCCTGTGGAGTTTTCTTGTAAACAAAGTTACTGTTTACATTCAGTGCTCTCATTAAAACACAGTGTGTGTATATATATATATATATATATATATGCTTGAGGTCTTGCCGATGTGTTACAATGCATTCCCTCCTCATGAAACAAATGCAAATTAAAGTTTTTCTTAATATTTTGAAACCTGCATTGTTTAAATGAATGTTTGCCTCCCGGCAGTCATCTTCTTCTCTGCCTTTGCTGGTGATTTCATTTGTTTTTGGTGCTTCACTGCTACTTTTAGAAAAGTGGAATAGTGTGAAATGTGAGTGTCATCATCCACGAGCATGTTCACACCAAAATTTAGCTTTATAAAATTATTAGTGGTATAAAAACTCCACAGTGTACCCTTAAGTGTCCATTACTAGAATGTTATTCATTATAGTAGGAAATACTGTTTAAATTAGCCCTGAGAAGAAGCACTTGACACTTGAGAACATTAAAAACGGGAAAAAAAATTAAATGACAGAAACACTCAGTTGAAATTCAAAAAGTTCGGGACCAACCTAACTACAACAACAATTATTTTCCTCTCACGCCATCTAGACTTTGATGTGATTTGCTGTGATTAGAAGTTCACTCCTGATGCCCAAAGTGCTCAAAATTTACACTTGCAAAGCACAACAGGCAGCGTTTTGTGCGTGTAGTAAAGTTACACAAAAAAAGACTTAAAACCTTGTTTCAGCAGTTTCTTCCTCTGCACAGAGAGTGAGATGCTGCAGCAGGTGGGCGTACGTCAATGAGAAGCTCTCAATGAAAACACTAAAAAACAAGGCTTGAATGTGGAAAGAGACTTTAGGTTTTCTAGTGTCATATTTTTGTGTTTTGATACTTTGAGCATCACTGACCAATTGCCTTACAGTGCGTACCAGTGACAGCTTTATATCTCAGCAAAACAAGATTGTACTCTAAATGGAGGAGGACTCAATATGAAAGGCTGTTGCTATCATCCAGTCCCTGTTGCTCAGAAAGAAACTGAATTCAAACATCAGCGCAAACAAAGGAGAATATATTGTATTTTTTGCAGCAATTAAGCACAGAAATCCATAGGTGCACCAATTCATTCACAACACAAAAAAGCTCCCACTTCAAGGACAATGGCTTTATTAATAGGAGAAAAACAGTGTGCATATTTACAAAGCGTAACCTTCACCACTAAACACCTTGCTTCGTACGCAGAGGGAGGGGCCCTGAGATTTATAATGATGCACTCTGAAAGTGCAATCCATAAAGAAGTCTCACATGCTGATAGTCTCTGTTCCAAATGCTGTTAATATACTTAAGCATTTGGAAGTATTATAGCTCACTGCGGAGTGCTAACCAAGTCTGGGAAGGAGATGAGGGGGTAATTTAGTGCAAAACATTTTGGACGAGTTAAAAGCATTGCAGAGGACAACAGTGCAATGGAAGTTTAATAAGGAGTTGGGAAGAGCAAAGCAAAGTCGGCATAAAAATGCCATTTTAGCAGATTAAGAAAAATACCATATTTTTCTGTCACAGCAGAGGCTCCTTAAAGCATGAAACTAGGACATTATGCAACCGAGTATCATGAAGCTGATCTGTAAGTAATTAATATGTGACTTATCATGTTGTATTTTCACCAGAGCTGTCACACTGTGATTTTGCAGGCTCTGTGAAAAGTGCCTGTGTAGGTCAACTTGTGCTTCCTGTTTGTTGTGTTGGACATCAAGCACTTATGTATAACTGAGTAAGATTTATCATTTTATTACTGCTCTTAAATTCCTTAAAACTGGAGCAAAGCAAGCCAAACAAATCATCAGCAGAGTAACAGAAAGAGCAACGGCCTTGTTATTGTTTTTTTCCTCTCTCTCTGCGAGTGTGTCTTTGCAAGCACGTCAGCACAAGGGGGGAGCATGACCTTTCCGCAACTATTGTAACTCCCGCTCGGCTCCTCTCAGATGCCCTAGCCAGTGACCCCATTCACTGAGGGAGGTGGGGGTCTTTGCCTCAGTGCAACAACAGTGGCTGATGAGCTGGGTTTAGAAGTGACTCCTGGAGCTTCAGGCCTCCCTGGCGAGAGCCGCGGCATTGCCAAGGCCCAGGTCTCCCTCCAGTAGGTCCTCCTGGTGCTCGGATCCAGAGTCGACCCCTATAGAGACAAGCTGGTTCTCTGTTTTCTCCAAGTCAACGGCGGTTTTCTCCACATCATCTGGTTCAGTCTCAAACAGCTGCTCTTTGCCCTAAATAGCAAGAAAAATTATAACTGATACCATTTCTTTCCATTTTCTGGAGATATATACAGGATGCTCAAACCCAAAGGAAGTCTTACCTCCTGAACATGAGGGCTGCCAGAGAGTCTCTCGAATATCCCACAGCACTGTGGCAGGGACTCAGTCAGCGGAGGGCCACAACGTGTCAGCAGAGGCTTTAAATATCTGTGACCTCGTTAAGGAATGGCGGCGAAGTTGTAGAAGTGTCAATGACAGTAAGCAGGAGGGGGGAAAAAATGTTGTTTTTAGCCTGTTTCAAATCTGGCCTTAGGACAGCAAGCTACAACTTGATAGTTTTAGTAAAATCAAAGCAAATCCCACAAGGTGCCTGTTTGCAACTGTGTGAAACCCCCCCCCGTGACGTCACCCATTGGTTTGCGAAGACCGTTTTTGAAGCCTCGAGTCTAGCTTACAGGGCGCCGCCATTG
>JAQLOL010000013.1:8981866-8999108 GCA_029783665.1 Naso thynnoides
GTAACACAGCCGGCTGGGCCAATAAAGTTGGGTCGATTTCAACTTTTTTCGCCGCAGCTGGCTGCATATTGTCGGGCAACCGCTGCGGCGCGGTCCGCCACAGCCAAAATAGACAGGCCTTATTCAAATGAATTGGAAAACCTGTGTTTCTGTAAGATATTTCACCTAACTTGGTCTGAATGAAATCTAAGCAGTGAGGAACAATTTCCCTGGAATTTCACTGTGAAGTTGCCAGGGAAACAGTGCAGACTCCAGGAAGTCACTGCAACTGGCTAAGAAACCCTGGAAAAATACACAAATAGTTGTTATGGTCATACTTTGTTAAGGATTAAAATTGAACATGAATGTTAGTTAGTACTTCAGTTGTGCTTATAGAAAAACTTTTAATACATTTAGTCAGAGACAGGCTTGCATTTCCTCTGGTCATTGTACGCTCCAAGATAAGCTAACAGCTGCTAGCTGCTCTTAGCAAGGAAGCCAGTAAGTGTCTTACATAATCAAAAATTAGCATTCCTTGAATACTTGTTGGTGGCTGTGCAAAAAACTCCTCATCTCAGAATAACCAAAGATTAGCAAGGATGAATCTGTTTTTTTTTCCATCATCTGCTTTTAAATTCATTGCATTCATCTTATAGCTGCAGTTACTACCGTAGTTACTTTGCATGTACAAATTTTACTTGAGACTCATTATCATCTTGTTACAATTCACTGTTTGAGATTTGACAAGCCAGTAGGATAAAACTTTGCATACTAGAGGTGTAGGTATATTTCTACTCTAGATTTCGGAGGAACATAGTGTTCTTTTAAACTCACTATGTGACAGCTGCAGTTACTAGTTACTTTGCAAGTGCAAATTTTACATGGGGCTTTTATTATAATCTTATTATCATAGGCTAATTTATTGTTTGAGACTGAGTAAAGTAAGTAAATACAGTAAAATTAGGTTAACTTCAGCAGCTACATCAGAAAACTGACTGGAATAGAAGCCTAATACTTTTAAATGTCTCTTGCACATATTGAGCAACACATTTTTACAATAACTGTTACTTTAAGTACAATATTGATTTTATCATATATAGGCCACATAAAGAGATTTAACTCATGCCAGACTCATCTAAAGACCAAGCCGGCCATATAATGCAGCCACCCTGTGTCTCTTAAACACGGGTGGCCTCTGGGTTTCCAGAGTCAAAACAAAAACATCAGTTTCCAGCCCTTAAACCACAGTCTGCAAACCACTTCAGCAGGAAAGATCAAACGGGCTTTGATGTCCGTCAAAATCAGCGCTTTAGAGTAAAACGCTCGTCCTAATGAGCCTTAAAAAGCTGGGCCGACAGCGAAACAGTAAAGGAAGCAGCAGTGCGGTACGCTTTTAGGATGAGACACTAGTGAGCCAAGCTGAAGCTCAATTACCTGGCACCAGGATCCAGGCTGAGATTCCTCTCACCTGGTCCACATCAAAGCATCGTCGTTATGGGTTTTTATTTATTTATTTATTTTTCCATCAGTAGGAAACACTGGTCAGGGCTGCAGCTTTCATCCTGTTTGCAGCTTCTCTCTCACTCTGTTTCTCACATTCACATGCACATTCATATACACCCATTCTGTCAAATGTGCAAAATGAGCTTGAGATTTAGCCAAAGGGAACGGACACACTATAGTTACTATGGTTACACGGATCGCAATGTTGTGCTGCAAGCAATGACAGCAAGAGCCATATTTCAAATGTTTGCAGTTTGTCATGTTGTGTGTGTGTGTGTGTGTGTGTGTGCGCGCGCGCGTGCGTGCTAATACATGAATAAACTCCGGCTGTCTTGGTGTTCTGGTTACTGTTCTGTTCAACAGTAAAATAAAAGGCTTTTTGTTCTAACACTTGTATTTTTAAGCTTTAAAATAATCAGCATATATAAGAGATCCCTCATTGATGCCCAAAGGTACAGAATATTAAATTAAAAAAACAAGACATATTAAAACTAATACATAAAAATCAATCCACTAGACAAAGGAGAGATAGAAGAGGATGACTATCCTGAGTTTTCCTGACAATGTGGAAGTTTTATGGGTGTTGCATGTTGTGTGTGTTTATGTGTGTGTGTGCATGCATGCGTGTGTTTTCGGGTAGTAGGCTGGGGTCTTGTTGCACAGTCCACAGCCTGAACACTCACTGCCGTGTGCCTACGATTCAGCAGCAGAACAAGCAGCCCATCTGCCACAGCTTATCATGGAGCAACTGAGACAGGGTTCTCCAAGATTACTTTAATCTTATCCTTCATCCCTCCTCATCCTTCCTTTACGCCACTGACTCCAGACTGTCCATTTCTAGCCTGACCAGGAGTGCTAACCTGTCAGCTGCACGGTGGCTTAGTAGTTAGCCCTGTGGCCTCTTAACAAGAGGGTCCTCGGTTCGATTCCCCTGAAGTTTGCATGTTGTCCCCGTGTCAGTGTGGGTTTCCTCCGGGTGAAGACATGCATGTTAGGTCTATCTCCAGTCAGTGCCCGTGACCAAGTTACTGGCTCAGAATCTTGAGTTGGTCCCCATGGATGGGTCAAATGTATCACTGTATGCTGTATATGTGACCAAAAAAGTACCCTTATCTTAAGTCTGCTGTCCTCACCAGCCTGGGTGTCACCACCACATGCACACCATGACAAAGAACAGTGTTACTACAGACAAGAGGAACATCTGCAGGAGCTTGTTTGACATCCTGGAAAATCTGAGGATCTCAGGAATAGCAGTCTGCTATGTCCCTAAGTAAGTCACCAGCTTTTCTCCTCTCAGAGGCAGAGCAGGATGGCGTTTAAAGGATCAAAGAAGTTGAAAAACAGGACTCTCACTGCACCCTCAGAGTGTAAAAGGGCTTGACATATCAAGAATATGATGAGTTCTACACTAAGGTATGTTATGATACAAGTCATCGTGAACTTGAGGTGAATTTTTTTTTTACGTTTGTGCAGATTCAGGCTTGCTGTTGTCCTGACATGCAGCATTTATATGACGCTAAGGCAACCTGCTGCTGGCTATGGCCTCGTATTTATCATATATGTTTTCATGTAATTCTAGAAAAGTGAATAAGCCTATTTTTCAAATGTTTATAAGAACTATCCCAAGTTGTTCTACAAAGTAAACTTTACTTGATTTTTCCAGTCCGTCTAGACTGTTGTTCATTGTCCATTGTTAAAAAATGCCAAATTCTGTCACATCACCTGCTGCTGCTCATTGAATTCCTTTCCTTTAAAGTTCAGTTTTCAAAAGCACATACATCAGCTCAAAACTGTATCAAGCTTTTAATAAAGAGTATTTCTGCAGACAGAAGCTTTATTTCTTTTGGGTAGTAAGTTTGACAACTTGCCGACAAATCAACTGAAAATAGGTTTGATTAGACACTATTTCTTAGAGAACAATCCATGATGTACTCTGATCTATATGACCTCCTTTGCAATTATTTTCAAAGACAAGCTTGAATGCATTTGGTTATAATGTGATACACGATGTTTGCTGGAAACTTGGCACTCATCAACACCATCCTGTGAAAAATGGTGGTGGAGGCAGTATCATGTTGTGAGGAGGCTTATCAGCAGCAGGGACACAGAGACCTGAGAGGACACAAAGCAACAATGAGGAGGCACTTCTCGAGGAATTATGCACAATGTGAGACCAAGAGCAAAGCAACCTTATATGAAAATATCTTGCTTCATATCTAAGAGTTACTTGACGGCAGTTTTTCACAGATTTTACTTATTCAGTTTGATTAAGTTCGAGATGACAAAGAACAATATGTGAAACAAGTCCATAAGTATAGTGAGGAGCCCATACAGACAAAACTAGAAAAACCTGAAGTTGTACCAGCTGTCAAAGATGTCACACAAAACTCCTAACTTCTTCTAATGGACTGTGTTTGTGTAAGCCGTATGTGTGATTGATCATGAACTGACAAAGAGCGTTGAGGTAAGAAAATACATCCTAACACCTAAAGCACAGATGCCATTCCTTCTTCCACTCAGCTACCTCATCAAAGTGTCATTGTCATGTCAAAGAAAACTAGCATATTTCTAATACAAGTGACTTCCAGTCTAACCAGTTAATTGAAAGACTCACTGAGAAACTTTTACAGTAAAAATCTTGGCTATATATTTTGAAAGTTAATGTGGAGTTTCTATACCCTGTTTCAACATGAATGGGGTTTAAAAATTCAGTCTGAGATCTAGTGAAATTTTAACAACAACATTTGCAGAAGGTTAGGGGTGATCTCTGCTAATGTTGAGAAGTCAAAAATAGACATGTATGATCCTTTAATCTAAAATGCTAAACATGCTGTTTTGGAGCTTTCCCCATCCACAGTGAGCAGCTAATGGCTTAGCAACAATGTCCAATCATACAGTTATAAACTGCTATTCATTTTGTAAGCAAAACATAATTATTAACATTAACATGCTCACGCATTAAATTAATATTCTAAATTATTGCACTAACAGATGCGAATCCCTTGTTTGCATTGAAGCTGATACATGAAAACAGTTTACTGAACATCTAGGAATATATTGATAACTGTTTGCTGGTGCTCGTTCTTCGATTTGATAAACTTTGAAGTGACTACGTAAATATTTATACAAACAAAACCAGAACAACCCGAGGCTTTAACTGCTGTCAACAAAGACATCTTAAAAATGTAGTTAGTAAAGTCAACAGTGACAATTACCATAACTGTACTTAACTCTTAACTTCAAACTGCTTCAACTGCTAAACCTGAAAATAAGCTGTTGTACTTCTGTCTGGAATAACTTACAGCCTTAAAAACACTGAGGTGTGATGTATGTTTGTCATACAGTTGACAGTCACTCAACAGGTTAAATTAAGACTGTCGTGTTTTTTAATAAAATCAGCACAGTATGCTTAATCTGAAATACTAAACCTGCTCTTTTGGAGCTTTTCTAATTCACAGTGAATGAGTGGTTAATGGCTTACCAACACTGTCCAGTCAGATTTATACAAAATTTACTCACTTACATGCCCCATTAAAAAAAAAAATCCTACTACTAACATTAACACATTCATGCACTAAATTAATACTCTGGCAGAGCTGCATCTCATTGTTTGGCACTGTAGAGGCCGCCCAGTAAAATGATGGGTTCCTTTTGGAGCACTGGGCTGGGTCATGGGGCCATTAAGTAATGAAATTACATTAACTTAAACTAAATGCAGTTCTCATGAAATTCCACTGCAGAATTGCACTGCAGAACCACCGGCCCTGTTCTCTTACTGTCAAATGATTTAACTGCATAATCCACTTGCAGGAATCATGTTCAGCCTACAGGCAACAGCAGATAAATTAAAACAACAGTTTTGGGTAAATACAGTTACTCACTCACAAAATCAGGTTGTGCTTAAAACTCACAACTACAACTACACACCTTAAGAATACAACTTGTTATCGTGCATTCATACGTGCATTCTGATATACATGTCCTATCAGGAAAACTAGCATATGTACACTCCACTGCACACAAACAGCCATACGTAAATGTATCCGTGTAAATACACCTGAAATAGTTTGTGAACTTCCCACTTGCTTTGCAATCACAGTACGTACGGGCTTCCTTTTACATTCCCTGCTATTTTATCCTCTACTTCTGGTGAAATGCTTCTCCACAGACCAGTGCATTAACCATTGTGAGTGTGAGCACATGTGAGAGTGCTTTCAGAGAAGACAGCAGTGAAAGAAAGGATACTTGTAGTCCAGATTGTGCCACAGGCCTCGTGCTGTGTCTTGCCTCTCTGCAGCAACCTGTGGGCCATGAGAGAAAAACTGTTACTAACAAAGACCGTCTGGGGTGGCTTAATACCTCGAACGTTGCTTCATGTAAATGCAAGAAACCTGCACCATTGGATGGTCAGCAGGGCCATATCCTATGACCCCTGCTTTAACAAGTGGAACCCTGTGCTTATGGAGGAAAATCCTGTTCTCAAAGTCTGAATTCTCTGGAGATCCCTTCCTGCTACATAAGAACGCAGCCCCAGTTGTCCCTATGCGTAATTTCACTCTAGGCAAGGTTACGTTTATCCATTTCCATGTGAAAGAGCCCCCAAGCTTGGCCTCACCTCTCCATTGGGATCCTCCTGAAGCCTTACCTGCCACGCTGCCTATTCTGTCTGCCCCTCTGGCCTTATAATGCCAGAGAGCTGCCAAGACTATGTCCCTTTCACAGCGTTCAGATGAGAGTCGGGTCAAATACGAAGATGAAAGGGAGGGGATGGAGCGCTGCTGGGAAGCAGTGATGGTAAGGTTGGAGGGAAGTGTGTGGGTGGACGTGGCTGCACAACAAAAAAGGCACACTCAGGAGCCCCGTGTGCCAGCGAGGATGTGCTACAGACTGTCATTTAGCAGGAAGCAAAAAGTGCATTTCCTCCCTTTAAATCTCTCCTTTACTTTGATGTCATGCGGGGTTAAAATAAACAACAAATCCAAGATTAAAGGGTCGCAGCATATTATATGTCTGTAGGAGAGGATGGCAGGATATTCTGTAAATCCTTGCCATGCACATAATGTTAAAAAATGATGCATACTGTTAAATCCCTGTAATGTTCGTGCAAAAAACTGTGCCAACACCCTTAACCACGAAGCAAGCATCTACATACTCCAACTGTAATGCAATATAGCCCTGCAGCACTTTTTAAAAATATTTTGTTTAAAAATAGTTCTTAAGCATTCTTCAAGCGAATAAATGAATGATTGATGTTCTCCTTATTCAGTTCCCACCATTGCATAAAGCTGCAACTATGCAGAAAATGCAGAAAACAATCTATGGTCTAAATGTAGAACTTACACAGTGCTAATTATTTTAAACATTGGGTAAAAGTGAATCATAGAAGCTGCTGTGCTTCCACCTGCTTAAGTCATCTGGAACACAAATGAAGCTGCAATTTCTTTTTGATTCTTCTCCTTTTTTTGTTGTCTCTAAAGATGTTTTTTAAAGACAATTTAATCAGTTTTTATGGCACAGTTTTAAGCCTCATAAGCTTTTTAGTTCTTCATTTTCTCTCCATATTTTGAAACGTAGCTCCTCATTTTCTAAATTCATGTACACCAGCAGACTTTTCATGAAAAATTCATCCCCCGAATACCTTAACTGAATCTTACAGAAGCCTCGGCAGATCATTAGGACGACTGTTTGCAATGCGGTTAATGGTTTAAGGGTTTTGAAGCAGACAAAACAAATATGGATCGACTGTAATATATCAACATAGAGTAGCACTAATGCTTCAGATTCTAAATGGGATTGATGAGACACACCTGTACAACAGCCATGAAGTGCAGCTAAATGGAGGCAGCAAAGTACAGTGATAGTAAATAGTGCCCTCTTGGGTATTGTCTGATTTTTTAATTTTTTAAATTTTATTTTATTTTACATTGCAGAAAATGCAGAACATACAACATGTGACTAATTTCATTTGTTTACACTTTCAACAGGAAGACACTTTCTTCACACATTACTGAACAACATTTACTGTCAAGCTTTTCTCTTGGAAATTACGTTTGTGTTTACGACTAACATTCAGAATTACTTCGTAGTGACAGAGTATTCCCTGCTTGCATGGATTACGTTTGGAGACATGTTTCTTTAAGCACAAAATAATTCTGTGTGTGGATGTCTTTTTATCAAAGCACTGCAAATAAAAGAAGTTCGATGATGTTTGATGATCACAGGATTTGTTTATTTAATTGTTAAAAAGCCACAATGCAGATAAAAACCTATCTGACTGATTCAGACGAGGTAATGCATTAAAGTTAGCAAAGCGGAAGTTAGCAACAGACCATCATATTAAATGCTCCATTACCTTAAATACTATAAAAGATTTCTCTAAGTTTGGACAGTGTATGAAACATTAGACATAACGCAAGTACCCAGATTAACAAAATTATTTGAGTGATTGAGATTTTTGTTTTTGAATGATTATCTATTTTGGTGGTAAACAAATGAAATGCACTGTTAGCTAACATCTCACTGATGCATTCAGTCAGCATTTTTCCCCTAAAATGTATTTGCTGCTGAAAATTAGTTGTATACTGATTCAGTTTTTAGCAGAGATCGTATTTAGCATACATTCCTGCAGAGAAAGCTGGTGAAGCATGAAACTGACACAATTTTAGAGGGTCATATGCATCAAAATTCCACAAAACTATGGCATTACACTCGAGACTGAAAGAGTGTTAAATGCCAGTCATAACGAAGACAGCAGCAATAAACAGAGCAGAGATAATATACACTACTTAAAGTTGGGGTAGGCAGTTTATCTTGGGTGTCATCACACTAAAAATCCATGATAACATCTCAGCATACTGCAATTCAGGTGGTCAGAAAAAACACTACACTTCTGATCCTCTCCTCGGACTGTCACAGGATATTTCTGGCCAGTCATGGTAATTTTAGAGAGTACATGTTCCTGTTGGCTGCTCTATACAGCGCCTCTTAGCAACCGGTGATGGTGGTACGAGTTGATTGGCTGTTGAAACAAGTGATGTACCTTATGCTCTGAAACTTGCTGAAACTGCTGACAATAGTGTCTCCAAGTGACAACGTCAGCCAACTGAGTCGAGCTGAGATGGACCAGTTACTACAACTTTCCCTGCAAACGTCTCCTGATCATTAATCTTTGGTGCAAACTTGTCTTAAATGAGAGAGCGACAACAAACAAAATAAAACACAAGCTGGAGCAAAAACAAGGAGGGGAGAGTGCAGCGCAGTTTTTTTCCAAGGAGTGTCATGCTACAGCTAGCTTGATTTCCAGACGTTGTCTACCCCAGCTTTAACTGTGAAAATGAATAAAATGTTTTTACCTCAAACGAAATGTCCTCTGGATTTTCATCAGCATCCACGCCCACTCTGCAAAGAATGAATAAAGTATCGTTAAACCCTGAGTCGATACAAGTAAATTAACGACAGACTCAAAAAGCTGTACCTGTTCAAACAAGCCGTCTACAGCTGCATGTGACTTTGCAATAAAAGTCAAAAGTCAAGGTGGAACTGCGCTCACTTTGAACATAACCTTTCAAACAGTTTCATCAAAATCAGTCTCGTCTCCCACATCACACCGAAAAAATGTCAGTTGGGTGAACCTTTGATAAAAGACAAAACAGTTTTGCAATTACGCTTGATATTCCTCGTGGCTGTGATCATGGACCCCGCTTTGCTGCAGGCGCGCTCGAGCAGCAGGGCTGAGAGGAGAGGCCCACTGGCTGCTCGCTTGCTCTGAATTGAAATAACTGCCAAGCAACAGCCTCATGAGCTGCTTTATCGTGGAAATAAGGTCGTCATCTCCGCATGTGTAGCATTCACCTGGTTCTATGCCAACCAACCCGACTACAGCAGCATCGTACATTTTTTCATGATCGTAAATTTTTTACGATGATCCAAAAACCAAAAGACTATGATAACTTCCTCGCATTTTCTGAAGTTGTGTGGTGATGATTTCTGCAATCATTAACACTTATACAGCAGCCAAAAAAACTCCATCCAAGATACTGTGGGTGTAAATTTCTCAGTGAGCTCAGAGGGATGTTGAGCTGAGACGGCTGTCGATGCTTGTTCCTACAGGTCAGCAGTTAAGTGTAATAGCCTAGCATTACTGCTGCAAGGCTCAGGACATTTTGTGTTATCGCTATCACTGTGCACTGTATGTGTGTGTGGGTGTGTGGGTGTGTGAACCTTGAATGTGCTGATGCTAAAACCCTCCACTGAGAGGCTCATGCTATAACACAGCAGTGAAGTGATTCTCATCAGAGCATTAAAGCACGGCGGCTACTTAAGCTTGTGCAGATTTTTGTCTTGGCTCACGTCCCTCCACGATTCATCTCCGTGTTTGTCTGCAATTTCTTTCTCTCTGATCATCGTTCCTTTAGTTATTGGTTCTTACCTGCAGTATGAATGGGGGCTATTTTGCACTGAGCCTCTGACAGATTCTTTGCTTTGAAACTCTATGCATAATTACAAAGAAAAACGTCCCGGACGTTATTGTGCTTAGTAATTAATTTGATTTTGAGCCTGGCTGTGGCCTCTCCCCACAAGCCATCCATCACTGAGCCATTTCCCTCAGTTTGTTTTCCTTTTTCACTATCTGTCCCTGCCTCTTCCTTTATATTATACACTGTTTTTTCCCTTTAAGTTCCTCTCTACACCCACCTTTATCTTCAGCCCATCCATCTTTGTCTCTTCTGTCTCTTCTCTTTGTTACCTAATATTTTCTGTGTTTTCTCCTCTCCCACTTTCATCCAGCGCTCTCTCCTCATTTCTCTTCTTTTTTATCATCTCAACATCCATTTCGCTCCCCCAGATCACTCTTCATGTCTTTATCACCTCCTACCTCCTCTTAATTCTGCTTCTTTGTCTCCTCCTACAGCCACCTCTCTGCTTCTCTTTTTATTTTCTGCCCACCATGCGTATCTATTCTCCCTGTCAAAACGGTAGAAAAAGGTGAAAGTGAGTTTGGAAATGTGTTAAAATTGCAGATGAGTGTGAAGACGGTGGTTGAAATCTACCAGGTCTTTCTGGCTCCTAACTAGTGCAAGTTGATTTTGTGTACCAACTCAAAATATCACATTTATAGCCTTGACATCTAAATTGTAAGCCTTGCACATATACATACAAGTCTAACGTGATGCGCATCTTACATGAATCTATATGAGAGGGATTATAGGATAGAAAGAATCATATAGGAGAAAAAAACCCACTCAGGAATTATTCCCTATGAGGTTATGCATTTAATCATTGCACTCTGCCAGTGACAGGTAGTAATTATCTGACCTATAGTTTCGTATATGGTGTGTGAATGGAGAAGCCTATCGAGTTATTTTAATGTAAGACGTACGTGTACCAAGTTGACAGGACACATTTCTAAAGACATACTGAACATCTCTAAGAATCTCTGTTGTACCTTGTGCCGCGTGACTCTTGTCTACGTGTAACTAAACCTGCCCAACCTGAGAATCAGCTTCTGCCTGTATGATATTCTGGGATCACTGACTCAAGTTGTGGGCCTCTTAACACTGAAGCAGTACTAATTAATTTTTATTATTGTGTAGTGCACAGGCAATGAGCCCTCGGCTCAAACAGGCTCATAAAACACAATCCTTATCCTAAAAGAAAGGAATCTCTGTATGTGTGTCCCTCGCATAGCACAAAAAACCTTCATCAGACTGACTTCAAACTTGGCAGGTGTGTTGCTGATGACCAACAGATATGCATGTCTACTTTTGGTACAGTTTGGATGTGTGAGTTGTTTGTTATAAATCAAATATCTTGCCATATTATGTTGATTTGCTTGTTCTTCTGCGTGGAGTCAAAGAAAACACGGACAGAGCCACTCTGCCATTGCAACCCACAATGCATTTGTACCGTTCACAGTTACTGGAGCCACTCCGATCTGCGGGTACTTATACAGCCCAGCAGGATGCCTTTCCGTTACTGCTGCTGCCTACTGTCTGATTTTGACTGCTGCATGTCTGTGTTTTGGCAGTCGAGTCTTGCAAAATTACAGACAAAATAAAGTGAAATATTCCATGATGCTCAATTTTCTTCTACTAACAACACAACAGCAGGTCAAACAAGCTCTGGCATCTGCACTGTACTACTCATTTAAAAAAAGAAAACAGACAAAAATAATATATATATAAAAATAAATATAAAAATAAAAAAGAAACATAAAAAATAAACCATCCTGATGGGTTTTTCTTTCAAGCTTAAGAAACAAAAGCAACTAACTAGAAAGAAAACAACATAAAAAATTTCCTAATCATTCCATTTTGTCATCATCAGAATACCACAACATTTCTGGATGACTGACAGACATTTTGTGAATTATCAGTATTTTTTACTCATCACAAAAAGGACAGTACTTCTAAAACTTCCAGGCTCAGAGGACGGAGGACGGATTTTTTTTTCCTCAGCTGCACAACTACAGACCTTTGACTCCTTGTTAAGTTTGCCTTAGCATAAGGTTATTGTGCTTAATTTGATTATATGTTCATAGTTTTAGCTTTAGCAAAATATCCTTCAGCCATTTTGTCTCAAATCTAGCAAGTAACTCAAGTCTAATTGTGTTTATGCTGTTACACAAAGGCCTACATTGTGACCCAGCTTCTTCAAAAATGACATGGATCTCTTTAGCCAGTGGAGAATTGTGTGATGTACTCATTCCACAGCAAGATGTTTAGGTGCGCTGCAAAGTGCTGCTGCTGTGACGTACGGCCGTCAGCTGGTGGGATGCATATCACGCTGACAGGCTCTATCTCTGAGCTCAGTTGATAGAAGGAGGAGGGTGCAGATCAAGTGTAAAATGTAAGAGCAAGAATGGGAACACAAGCTGAGGAGAAGGCAGAATGAATAGTGGGCGAGGGGACAAAAATGAGAGAGCGAGTTCCAGTTTCTTGAGCGTGATGGCGAGTGAGATATTCTGCCGTGACATGAGAGTGACAGAATGAGCTGGTGTTGCTGGCGAATGTGAGAGGGAGAGATGGTGTGTTTGGTGAGTGAAAGATGGACTGGGAGAAAGGACAAGGCAGCCAGAGAAAGACATAAAAGAGAATAGACGAGAGCGGCTCTCTCACTCAACAGCAATGCGAGAGAGGAGCAAAAAGATAACAAGGAAGGGGGTGTGAGTGCAGCGAGGGTCTGCTTTGTGTCTTGGGGAAAATATTGTGCTGTCAGTTGGCCTGCGCTCACAGTATCATGCTTTTTATATTAATGTGACCCCTTTCCCCCTTATCTACAACACACTGACATTTAATACAGACATGTCAAGTCCTAACCAATCTTACCACTCTTTCACCATGAGTTCATAAAATTAAATCCTACAAAAAGATTAAATGTGTTCAGCCAGCCAACTTTGCATAAATGTGTATCTACTGCAAGAAATAGGGTCCTATGCAACAGCTGAGTTACAGATACTTCTGTAATGAGCCTCCACAGGAGTATGTGATCCTCCTGTGGCCCGGTACCTCCTCAAATGAGGTGGTGCTCCCTCCATTCTGCAGGGAAATCACACCATTGGTAAAAAATGAAATACCCTTAACCTCACGCTATCTGCAGATATTGCAAGCTGCATACCCAACCAGCCTCTAAAACCAAAGACCATGTTTCAGCCTCTGCTAGCGGGCTCTTTATGTGCTGATATGATCTCCGCTGTCTTGTGCTGAACTCCAATGTGACTAAAATATCTCTGGACGCACTCCAGGGTGACACAGCGCTCTGCACAGGGCTTTTACTGACGACTCATCCAGCCTTTTGGAGAACGTTGCTGTTAACATGAACAGGATGTGAACAGGTTTAGACGCTGTGTTAGAATTTATTTATTTATTTTTTAAGACCGGCAGTTTTCATTTTTTCATTTTGAGAACATATATCTAACATACATCGTGGTTTTCAGAATGTAGTCTGATACAACACAAGACACCCCCCGCTCCCAAACACACACATAACCAAGAGGGGTCAACCTTCCTGCAGAGTGGCTTATAATTCATTCTGTTGCCTACAGGGCAGTGCCAAATAAGAGTAAGCAAAATGAGAAATGATAAGACATAATGTCGTAAATGACATAATCTAATAGCAAAGTGCAAAATGATACTAAGAATTAATAAGGACAGGAGAGGAAGGGAGGGTAAAAACAAGGGAGGAAACAACACAATAGGAGCACAGCCTCATCATATTTAGCCTATTACGTTCATCAGGAGTTTTGCGCATCCACTTGATCCTCACGCTGACGCTTGTATATTGTCAAGGTACATGCCCCACTTCAAATAATATTTTTTGTTCTGTCCTGCATCCTATATAACATACTTTCCTATGCAGCCGCTTTGCTTAATTCAGTCACCCAGTCCTGAAAAGGAGGTTCTCCAGGTTTCTTCCAGTTCCTGAAAATAATCTGTCCACCAATCATAATAGCAGTCTGTATCCAGTATTTCAGTGGTTGTGAAAAAACAGATAACACTTTACAGTGCCCTAATATATACAGCTAAGGACAGAATACAAATTGTCTTTTGATGATGTTGACAATGTAACAATGAATCTTCATCCAATACTGGTTAATCTTGGGACATGACCGTAGCATATGCACTAGTGTACCTTTGTCTATACAACACTTCCAGTAAGTAGCTGAGTCTTTTAACCCCAGTCTGAAAAATCGACTCAGGGTCCAGTAAAATTGGTGTAGAATTTTAATTTGAATAAGTCTCACCCTTAAGTCCCTTGACATTAAAAGTTGCCACAGATCTTACCCCATTCCTGTTCATCATATAACACCCCCAAATCTCTTTCCCATACTAGTTAGAGTGCTGAAACCCTGCCATCTCCTCCATATTTCATCAATATCCTATAATATTTAGCTGCTTCATGACCTTCTCCCAGGGTCTGGAGAATTTTATCTAACTTCTCTGCCGGCCTTGGGGAATGTAACCCCAAAAATCCTTTGCAATAGGCGACGTAATTGTAAATACCTCCAGAATTGGGATTAGGGTAAATCATATTGTAATTTTAATTCATCAAGTGTTGGAATATTTTTTAAAAATATCTTGTCAAGCACACACTGAAGTACAACAAAGATGGATCTTACACAGTGAGACAGATGCAGAAAGCACCCACGCACACCCATAAAAGCCTCCTTACAGGCTATTAATTCCACTATGCCTCATAGAGAAGAAGAAGAAGAAGAACTAAACTCAGCCTCAGCCTTGAGCTGCGATGCAGTGTGTGTGTGCACAAAAATGTCTCTGTAGTGTTGTTATCAGGCTGGCTGACAGTAGTAGTCTGATAAAGCTGTGATTGCTGTGCTGGGGGTGCACTGTGCACGAGGCTCAGGAGAACGAGTAACGACAGCATACGAACATCAACTATATTGCCTCCGAGTTATGAAAATATACAAACACGAGCTGAAAGTGAAGTCTACAGACAGAGGTTAAATGTGTTTAGATGCAGGAAGAAGAAAATCTCCACTGGATGTGATTAGTCTTACTGGTTAACAAACATTTGGAGGAGTTATTTCCGGGGATCAAGCACTCTGGTAGCAAAAACTCAACAGGCAGGGCAAATTAAGTTACAACAGTCCTCAACTCTGCTGTGCTATTTCCTGCCTCGACTTGCTGCTCTGACAGAAACAGAAAGAGAGGATGAGAGTGGAATAGACAGGGGAGCACGGAGAACCAGAGACGAGAGACAAAAGGAGTGGGAGTCTCACAGGGACTGCGTTTGCTCCGTACTGTGAGTTTGGACAAGAGGAAAGCTGTAAGTCATCCTCAGTGTTTCCTGTTTGCAAATCCCATTCAGTTGCTCTCACCAGGGATTCACACATGTTCGAGCTTACACTCGTCCTCACCGAGACCTGAATTTGGAACCGGCATCAATATGGACACTGTGCGCAACCCACATACACACCGGTAGAAAGGAACTAAGTGCATCCACTTGCTACTTGTTAAAATATTTTCTCACAGTGCCAAGTTTTACAACATAAAGTGAGAGAGACGGAGAGAGAGATAACTGCATGAGTTGTCATGCATGAGGTGTGTTAAGCCTTGCATTTCTCAGTGTTATGACTTAGGTGGATGAGGAGGTACAACAAAGAACAATACAACATAAGCAGCCATTCTTACTGCAGTGTTACAAAAGAACAATCCATACACGGCAGAGTCTCTGACTGCAGTATTTGGGTCAATCTACTGAAACCTAGAGTGAGAATCCCACTCACTCTGCAGCTTTAACCTAAATTTCACATCACTTGGGCCGGTGTAAAAATAAAGTTGGCAGAGTAGTGTGCGTGTGTGTTTGTACATGAGTGTGTTATCATATGCATGTAATATTAGCAAATTATTTATCTACCTATCTATCTTCTGCCCAAAGTATTTACACAAGACAATAATTCATTGTCTAGGACATATTCTTTTGCAGATAGACAATCTCATCTAACCAGGAAAAACTTGTCCTGTATTACTGCACGCTGATGAATGATTACCACCCACTCAACAGATGCCCACGAATCATGTTCTCATTTCTGGTGTTTAATCTGAGCCACAAGATAACAATGGTCAAAACTTATTTTGTTTACAATGTAAAGCAAACTTGAAAATCGCTGCTAGTCACGATATAAGGTAAGCTAAATTTACCTGCTTTATTATAATAAATTATTTTTTATGAATTTATTATTTCAGTTTGTCTGATGTGATAATTCAGCAGCATATGTTAAAGTGCTTTAGTTTAGCTATTTATTTTTAATGACTTATTCTACAGAAAGGCTCTAAATAGAGCAGAGCAGGCTGATAAAGATAGGCTACAATTTATCCTTTCACTGGACATGTGTTTAATTATTAATAAAGTGTTGTGTGTACAGTATCTTAAAGGCAAAGTGAGACATTTAGGGATGTATGCTTTATTCACTTTTTAGCTGACTTACTAAGCTAGCCTGTAAACTGGCTTTGCATGAAGACTAGCACTGCTAAGTCTCACTCAAAGTAACAAAATCTTCCCTCCAGCACCTGTAAAGCTCACACTTGTACATTCCTAGTCCAAAAACAAGGTGTATAAACAGCCAGACTTGTTCTTTGCCTCTGTCGCTAGTCTTTGTGCTAAGCTAACATATGTTCAAGCCTACACTCGTCCTCACTGAGACCTGAATTTGGAACCGGGATCAATATGGACACCGTGCGCAACCCACATACACACCGGTAGAAAGGAACTAAGTGCATCCACTCTTGAAAATTTTCATTTTCCGTTACTTTATTCTACTGTACTGTACATTGGTCAAACAGGTTACATAAATCCATTGAAAAAATGTTGTTTACATTTTGTCCATATTCAATAAACATAAAAGAGAATACATGAAATTGTGTGACGTCAGTTAAAAAGAACGTTTGTGTCGAAATCCTTCCTCACTAATATTTGAGCAAGGAAGGCAGCACTGTAAGGAACTATTTTACCAGGCATAAAAACTTTCATCTCAATGGCTCCTGGTTCTCCTCTCTCCCTCACTCAGTGATTTTTCACCATATAACTCAGACTCTCTTTATAAGGGTGAGTTACCTATGCCTAGCAACTGTCATGTGTCCTTTAATGTTTCCAAACCCTGTTTCAACACGAGTGACAGTGAATGGGATTAAAGAATGCAGTCTGAGCACAAAAGCATACACATTTAGCAACAACTTTTGTAGAAGATAGAGGAGATCACTGCTAATGGTGAGAAGTCAGAAATAGACTTGTATGGTCCTTT
>JAQLOL010000013.1:9002773-9016480 GCA_029783665.1 Naso thynnoides
CTTTTTGAGAGAAGAGAGAAGAAACGTAGATAGCTCTTGAAGCTTAGTTTAACTAAGTTGAACTGAGTTTCAAGAGCTATCCACATTTTCTCTCTACTGAATTCGCGTTACATGGATATCGTGTTCAGTGATGGACTTTTATTGTGAAAATTGCTTCAAGATGGCAGCAACAGGAAGGTAAGACGCTGCCTACACAAACGTAAGTTTTACTAAGCTCTGTGTGCACCAACAATGTTTTCTACCCTGATTTCTATGTGTAGAGACCCCGATAATACTTTGTAGGAAGTGTCATGTGATGTTGAATCTTCTAAGTGTTTTAAAATAGCATTTTGTATGCGTCACTCGAAGTGCCCTGTGCTCCGCCGTAGAAAGCCATCGGGCTCGAAAACTATGAAAATGGCCAACCCCGGTCAAGCCGCGACCAACGTAATTTTATCTTTGCCGTAACGTTTGACAAATGTCCATGAACAGGAAAAGCCTACAATGTAAATCCGTGTGTGTATCACTTTAACATCCAGATAGCACATCAAAGTAGTATTTTATTTCATTTAAGATACATTAAATTTAGTGAGTTTTTTATGTATATTTTACTCTAAGAATTCATGTTTAATTGGTGCCGTTATGAACTGCAAATTACACAAGTCCTTGGTTTATTTGGCTAATTTATTTTGATTATTTCAAATGTTTTCAGACTGAGATAGATTTTTCAGTTGTAACAATGTGAAGCAATTCTTATCCTCTGTAGAAATCAGTGTTTCTCTGTCTCCCTGATTGCTCACAGGAATGAAAGGTGAGTTATTACTCTTGAAGAAAGACGCTTCAACTACCAGTTTCTTTGGTGCAGATTTACTCCCTTTTTAGGAATAACAACATTACTTTTGACAAATATATCGCGAGACACATAACTCACAAGCTCTGTCCAAGAAAAACTTTCGCTATTGGCATGGAAACAAAGCCATGCAATGCAGATGTATAAGGCCTATTCAAATGCTTCTGAGTTGTAATTGTAATGCTACAAGATCTACTGAAGGGAAAATGTAAGCAAATGTTTTACTTGTGTTTACCACTTCAGTTTTCTAGACTTTGCCATCAACAAGAACTATCATTGATTTTGATTATTTTTTTGACTATCAAGTATAGTATATAAGTATATAAATCTATGCCCAAGTGTCTCGCAGGTAAAGTCAAGTCCTTGCTGAGCTGCTCTACAGCCTCAAGCTGTTTAATGATTGTTAATGACTAGCAAAGTGTTTGATGAAAATACAATAATTGCCTGCTGCACTACTGCTGGCTGGTGTATGCGTGTGTGCAAGGCAAACTGGGAAATCATAATGAAAAGCATTGTGGTCAGCGAAAACCATCCAATTTCAAAAACAAGGCTGTTGATGAAGCTTTCAATTACAGGACTAGTCTGACGGCTCTCGCCTGCGGCTCTACATTTGCTGCCAGATCATTCATAATTGTGGCACGGAACAAATCCCCTTGTATGGCTTAATTTCTAATTCTTTTCTCCTTCCTTTCTCTCATTCATGCCAAAAACTACTTCCAGACTTTTATTTCTGGGACTGAGGGGCATCTTGGTTGTCACATTTAGACACTACCATCTTTTTTATTGTGGAGGATCAAGGGCGCTGTCTGCTGGCACCAGCTAAATATATCAGGAGAATCTCAGAGCAGACTTAGTGGTACAGTATGTGGGTTAACATAATACAGCAGTTGCAACAACAGTAGCCTCTTTTCTGTGTTATATGAGGCACTGGGCTAATAGTTTATTGCTTCCTGCCGCACAGCTCACTGGGGAGATTTCTTGCCTTTTTACAGAAAAATGGGCACCACTGGCCTGCTTTTGTATTTTTGGACTTCACCTCAAGCTAAGGCAAGGCATGTGCATTACACCTACACTGGATGGAGACCTGAAAAGACAATGACCACTATGGACGGGATTTAATGGCCCCTGTGAAACAGAAGTCAGAGTGCAGTTTGGTTCAGCATATTGCTGATTTGCGCCAAAAACAGCCCTCCTGGCGGGAACTTGTCGCAGATATTGATTGATGTTCACAGAAGCCAATAGTTCACAGTAGCATTATGCCCACCCTCCACCCCCGCTTGACTGACAGCAGCTAGCAGCTCACCATGGAGAACGCCACTGATGACAGCCTCATCTCTGTTGTGGAGGTTTTCTCGCCATCTTCTCCTACGCAAGCTGATTTTTACCGATAAATAACACAGGGAAGAAATGATCATGTGATGTTTTTGGAGTCAGGCTGTACTTGTTTGAACCAATTTCCGAAGCCAACAGCGGTGCTGGTGAAGAAGAGATGCAAGATCATCGAGCTGATGAATCCCAATAGTAGGAGCAAAGCAAAGCATTTTTATTGGATGAAAAATTAGAAATGTCCATCAGTGCAAGATGATGAAGTAATTAAAATGATTTAAAAAAAAAAGATGTTTTCCAATGAGAGAAAAGATTGGATTTGAGTGTAAAAATACTCAAAAAAAGATTTCTTTTTAAAAATTTATTTGGCATATAACATCAGATACAGTATGAAGAATTAACACATGGACACAGGATTAAACTGGGAGAATGCATTTTTCATTTCATGGGGTTTTTATGTTAAGACAGCAAGGGATGACAGGAGGGGTGAGAAGATAAGGAAGGTGTATTGCTGTGTGTCAGCTGCCATAGCACCCAACAATTGTGGCTGACCCTTAGTTGACTATATCAGAAAAATACGAAGAAATGTCTCACAACACCCCCAGGCATGGAGCAGGTATACTGTCATGTTTATTGATATACAGATGTGGTCTTTAACGATCGACTTTGGGTTTGTACAAGAGTATCATCACCTGACAATCTCCTACCTGTTCACTCATCTGCTTCTCCATCACCCCCTCCATTACCTTATTCACACACCTTCCTCACAATGCTGCTGCCGAGAGGGAGATATTGTTCTCTATATGTAGGTGCTGATGAAATTTTGACGGCACGCAGTGAATTATTTAAGAGGCAGGATTATGAAAGCAGCTTCTTGGCGCATTACTGGCGGGGATGAATCGATATGAGCTCCAACCACCACCTCCCCAGCTTTCCCCCCGAAACCACAGACCCTCTGAACATAAGTCCAGACACATGGCCAGGGGACACGGCAGACTGGACAGCCAGATGCACTGTGCCTGCTCGTGTAAGAGGCTTGATGCAGTACAGTACACATGAAAGGCCAGTTGGAAAGAGGATGGGACTGTGTATCTTTATGTCTGTGTTTGTGTGAGACAGAGGGGCCTAATTCAGAGTGACCACATCCACAGGAACAGATGGCCAACTCAAGGCGTGCCAAGTCTATTCTTCTTTTCTTCTGGATCTGCCTGCAGGCCGGGGTCTGCAGTCCAAGTCGGAAGGGTTAGAAACCAGACGGGAGGCGGCATGCACAGATATAGAGCATGCATGCACACAAACCTACATTTCTGTGGGTAAAGCCCGACCCTAAGCTATGTACCAGTTACATAACGGTTTAACACAGTTGTCTTCGATGAGGATTTGATTTCATGGACTTGATTTGTGCAGTGCAAATGCTCGAAGTCTTTCAAGACTGAATAAATGACCATCTTCCAGTACTCACTCTCTTGTTTCACTTTATTGTCTCATAGTGAGTTAGTTTACATTCATTTTTCTCTCTGTACCCCTCCCTGTCTCTCCTCTCTCTATTTATGCCAATTCTGCTGAACCATTAAATCTCCTTCTCTTTTCTCATCTGTGTATTGGGAGTCCATGTTTGGCCAACACTGTTGTTCTCTCCCCAGCCAATGATTTTCGGCCTCAGGAACAAGCAGTTGGGACCAAACAAGAACTGCCCCAGGGAGCTTGGATTTTACAGCACCGATCAAAGACAAATGGGAGTGTTTTAACCTTGTGGTGAACTTAACATTCAGGGCAAAGCGGATCATAATTCACAAAATAAAAATAAAAAACCATGAAAGGCGCACAAGGATGAAACGTGTTACCTTGACAGCTACCTCGGTTTGCATGCAGCTTTACAATGACATGAGTGGAGGAAGTCACCAAAGGAAGAAAACAATAGATCAGTGTCAAAAGAGACAGATGCATCCTCTCAAGCTGTTGACCTTGAAGGTTTTTTTTAAGAACTTGGTAAGATCAAGGCGATTGAACAGTTTCTAGACAAGCTCCAAGTTCCTCCAAAATACGTAGGCAGTCAAACTAAAGCGAACAGTAAAAAAGTATTTAAAAGGCATTGAGGGAAAATGTCCTTTCTATGGTAACACTACTTTTTAATAAGGCTGTAACAGTTTGTGTATTAGTGCCAGTGCCAGTGCAGATAGCCACACACACACACGCTACACGGGTTGATGACACACTATGCAGAGTCACAAGTGCAAGTTCTGCCCAGAAAACCTTTAGCTGTGCAGTGTTTCACAACATGTGCAGAGGTTGGCAAAACAAGCAAATGCAAATGCAAGCTTTGCTTGCCTCCTTTAAATCATTTTGTTGTGAACAGTTCGGAATCAAAGTTGACTAAAACAAATAAAGAGGAAAAGTTGTGGCAAAGACAAGGGCAGTGTACCTTACACCACTTTTGTCTTTGGCACGACAGCAATATCATTGCAAGTATGTTAGCATCCAGATAACATTCTGATATCTGTCTGTTTAGCATTCAGCTAAAAGCACAGCTTTGCTTCTGCAGCCAGCACAAAACTGCTGGCCCGGCTGTAGACTTTGTCTCATTCACTTTTCAGCAACCTTTTTGAATGCATTGGCATTTTATAACCAACACTTTGGCAGAGCTCACTTCCTAATGTGTTTCAGAGAGTGTGAAACCACATGTCTCCAAATTACCTGACCTTTTTCTGCTTTATTCTGAAGTTTCACTGGTTAACTTCGTGAGCGAAACTCATAGGTATTAATGCAGACACTGTGAAAGGAAAAACAGGCTGTAAAAAAGAATAACCTGAATTTTGCTTTTGCAAGTACAAAAGACAACTTGAGGCAAAGTTGTTTTTTCATTTTTTCTCATCTTTTCTGACTGTCTCTCTCCTTTCAATTTTCTGTCTCCATCTTTCCCTCCAATGTTCTTTCTGTTAATTCCTCAAGACGCAGAGGGCTTAAATTATAGAGGGCTAAAAATAATGGCTCTATAAATAAGAGGTGCCCATTGAGAGTGATTGAGGGGCGAGGTCGCTAGGCAGCTAGGGATGCTGGGTAAGTAGGATTCATTAGCGCTCTCAGCTTCCAAAGACTAGCCCCCACAACTCTCCCACACATACACATGCCCCGGTTTCCTCGTAAACAACACACACGCACACACACACACACAGCTGCAGTGCTGTAATCCAGAGTGTTTGAACACACTCTCTATCTATACCTCTGCAGTGTTGTAAATTTAGCCCCATCAGTATCATCCATCGACCCTCATTACCAAATTCCTGTTCCCTCAAAGGACTCCATGCAGGCCACATTCTTAAAGCATTGTTCATCCGCCAGTGGAGTGGAAAAATGTGTGTGCATGTGCGTTTGTGTGCGTTTGCATTTATGCATGTGTGAGACAGTGTGCAGCAGAGGCACCCCGTGTCTGTTTTATTATTCATACTCATGTGTGGATCCTCTTTCAGCCCACAGACACCTGCCAGAGTTACACACACCACATACTGATGTACTCGCTATATTTCCTCTCCATCCTCTCTCCTTCTCTACTCTGACTTTCCTTAAACAATAACCTCAAAATGCTCCTAAAAAAAACTCTTTTGTATCCGTGTGTATTCCCATTTGCAAATGATATTAATGCAAATTTTCCCGGCCCTGAATTTAAAGCATCTATCTGCCCTCGTTCACCCACACAAGTAGACACACACATACATACACAGGGGCTATTGTTGCCCTGATGCTCTTTTTAATGGCCCTCCTCCTCCCTCTCCATATTGACGTCACATCCATTAGGCTGTGCCTCTGGGCCTTTTTAGTGGAGGCTGGAGCACAGGATTTCAATGTACGAGACCCCATCCAGAGTCAATCTCCACCTGATAAACTCAGCGTATTGGCTGATCTGACAGACGCGGTTACCACGGTAATCTGTTCAGTCCCCCCGCACACTGCGCCCACTATCAATCTACTGGGAGAAGAACCCACTAAACTGTGTGTCAGAGGGCAGAGTGGTGTGTGAGCTCAAGCTCTCACCTGTTTATTTCTGCACACGCGCACGGAAGCAAGCGCACACAGATAGCTCAACTAACAACACACGTGTGTGTGGATAGTGAGCTGAGAGAGGATGATCTGTATCTGGTGCCACAGAGAGTCACCCTGGCAGGCTAATGTGAGGAGATAACGTTTCATGTCTGATCAGTGTCAGAATCATAATTCACTTGCCTTACCCGTCATCCATCTCTCTCACTATGTTCCCAACGGCAGCATCCTCAATTAGGGTCCAACATATCCTGTGAACAAGCCCTTTTCCAGACCCCTGAATTCAGCATCAAAGTCTCAGCAACACCCTGCAAGTTCACTGACTCTTCTCCCCTTCATGAATATAGAATGAGAGTGAAGCACATAGGCAACTTCAGCCCTAGCAAAACCGAGTTAGCCTCACTCGAGTGGTGACAATGCTGTGCTGTCTGGCGGAGACACAAATACCAAATGACGGCTTGGGGTCATGTTGATTCGAAGCGGAGAACCACCGCTGGACGAGGACAGGCGGAATTTTGATGGCAAAGCATTTTCCTCCAACTGTGAAAAGAACCAACTGAAATTTTAAAATGAAGCTCAGTTCTTCAACACTCTGGAGACATAATCAATGGCCGGTGCGGCTGGCTGAACTTGCAGGGCTCCGCTGTGACTTAGGGCTGCACATCTAAACCCTATTGCCAACTGGAGGTGAGCTCAATGTAATGAGAAATGAGACTTAACTTTCAGCACTGAGAGGGAGGGAAAATCACCCAAGGAGGAACGGCAGAAAAAGAAAAGTGAGGAAGAAAAGAAGAGAAAGGGAGAGAAAAGAGGGCTGTAGGTTGTTTTGACAAATATTGACGACAAAGTGCTCAGGGAACAGCATTATAGTGCCCATCCATCAGCAAATCATCTGGCTACATTAATAATGAATGTGCTTTTTCGACATAATAACAGATGCATTTTGCCATTCCGCTTGACAAATCAGACCAAAGGGAGACAGTCACCTGAGCACATCGATCTATTCTCTAAAGGACAAAAGAAAAGATGGATAATTTCACAAGTTTCCGCATTCAGAGAGCTATTGTACTGCACAGATTGCTCTGGAAATCCCATTGTGGAATATACTACATTTTTTAAGCAAGAAACAAAAGCCTTTGTTCCCTGTCTAAGTTCCAAAGTCATCTCTTGCAGTGGATGGGTTCTCTAGTTCACACTTTTCTTATATTTCCCCATTTCCTTTTGACACAAAGCAATCACTTTGACTGGACAGAATAAAGAATATACCAATGAAGATGTGAAGGCTCTTCTCTCTATCTTCCTCCTATTGTCTCATTTCCCAATCAGCAGGGGCAAACCTTTGCAGGAGCCATTCATCTTTGGAGGCCTTTGAAGAATCTTTCATCCAATTGGGCTGACATCTTTTTATTATGGGCAGTGTGTATTTGCCTGTGTACATGAGGGTATGTGAGTGACTTTCGTTTCTCCTTCAGTCTGCTCCCCCATATATATTAAGAGGGAGGGGGGTATATGTGTCTGTGTGTGAGGCCCTAGTCTTGTATTACACAACCGTCACAATTGGAAAAAATGTTATCACAGCTCCACAGGCAGATGGATGTCAAAAAAAGAGTGAGCGAGCAAGTGAGAGAGATAAGAGGTCAGTGGGGCATGAAGGAGACTGAGTGACATCAGAGACATGCTTTCCCAACCCGTCCATCTGTCCACTCAAAACAAACAGGCCAGTCATTAGCCAGGCTCTGGCTGCTACATCTTCGGCTCCAAGTTTTGAACACTGCTCATTTATATGAGCGTGCACACACACACATACACAGACAGTGACGCACACAAAGCGCTGTCCCAAAGCAGAAAGCAAGGTCTTGCCCTCTGTGATCACCAAAGCGTTTCATGAAATTGGATCATCTCATACAAATGTAACGGAGGAAATGTCTAGCTTGTGAGCTCATTTTCTTATCTTCTTTCTGTCTATCACTGGAACTGTGGACAACACAAATTAACAAGACTAAGAGTCGACAGCCAGGCTGGGAGCTCTGTGAGACACGGCTTTTAGCTAATTGCTAACATCGGGATGCTAACAAGCTCGCAGCAACAATACTGACATGCTGATGTTGCTGCTGCTGATTGCCCCAGTGCGAGAGTCAGGGACTGACTGGAGCTTGTGGAGGAATAAACGCTTAGAGTTATACCATTCTACCTATCTGAAGCCGTCTGCAGGCCAGAGGAGTTTGTGTTTTAAACCTTTGTGGATTAAAGAGTATTTTTCAGCACCTCAACCTTCAGACGATCCAATCGTCAAACACATGCAAGTAACTTCATCTAGAAAATGTCAGGGAGGGGGAGTGTGGTCATAAAATTTGAGGACAGACAACTGCAGCTTCCAAAATCTCTATAAATGGTTGGTAGAGCCCTAATGCTAACTATTAGTGATTAGGGCTAAAACTTAGCACATCTTAGGTTGATCAAATTGAATTGGATCATCAAAATCATTACTATTTTTTTTCTGTGAAATTCAAGTATCAGTAAAAAAAAAAAAATCTAGTATCACCAAACATGTTTGGTGATACTAGATTCATCCTGTATCAACATGTCCAGTGATACTAGATTCACCCTTATATTTCTTTCTGAACCAAAGTGGCAAACAAACCAACTGTCTGACCTTGCCATCTATAGAGCTTTGCTGTCAAAGTGTCTAAAAATCTACCCAGAACCCAGTGTCTGCCCTTTTCATGACATTAAATAAGCATGGATATGAGCAACGTTGTTCAAATACAGTATATGGCAAAGCTGCAGGAAACACAGAGCAGAGCCAGAAGTCCTCAGACCTCGTACAACTGTACATATACAGCCACAGCTACAACTAATAATAGATAAGCACATGTTACGCCAACAGCAAAATAAAGCTATTAGTCTGAGCTGGGCCAAGGAAAAATAATGACATTTAAACTGAAAGGGCTTCGAGAGGACATAACTGGCCAACAGTCAGAGCCTGAGGGCCCCAGACTGCTCACTGTGACTGGGTCTCAGATCTCCCCTGGGGGGGCCTGTCACCTCTAGCCCTCATCAAAGCCAAGGAGACGGACTGAGATTGAGAACTGGGAGTGTAACATTGGGTATGTGTGTCTAAGTGCTCTTGATAGGCTGAGTTATATGAATAAAAGGAAAGAAAAAGAAACAAACAAAACACTTAAGAACCTATTTTAAACACAGTGACATTGCCTATTTCTTATAATTTAACCTTTTTTTCAGCTGGTTAGTTTCAAGCCTCTCTTAATTTATGAGACAAAATATGAGTCTATACAGTTCATTAGCCTCTGTTATGGGTGTAAGACTGTCTCAAATTTTTTGAAATAAGTAGTAAGAGGCCTATATCACACTTAAAACTAACACTACAGTACTGTTAAGGAGAGATCATATCAGCACATATACTTGGTGTAATCACAAATAGTGGCTCTGAACACAGAAACAAACATAGGGCTGTTCCATGCCGGTGCAAAGCTGTTGGAGGCAACAAATGCTGGAAGATAGCCAGTGTCATCAGGCACAAAGCAACTTTTTATCCCCTGGCTCCAAACAAGTGTGGAGTAATAAGCACAAACACAAGCAGTCTGTGCATAAGGCGGTGAGGTGCACAAACAAAAAACTGTTCGATATCAAACAAATCCCTTTCTTCATTTCCCCCTGGAGAAGCTAACTTGGATTATTCTCCAAGTCTTTTCCAAACAATCAGGAGGCCAGAGCTCTGTGACATACGGCTATTTCCAGAAGAGGGGTGCCTGTCAAAAAACTTTAAGGTATTATCCAAAAAACTCCTAGTAATGAGACTGTTTTAAGAATCCCATCCTAAAAATTATTCATATGCTAAGAGTTATAGGTTACCTATGTTCAAATTGTCAAAGTGACTGAAATGTCTGCACCTAAATCAGGTTAGCGCCAAGAAACTTTAACTTCTAAGACCGTATCAGTAACTGATACGGAATTTTTTGGGTCAGTAGTGATATAAGGGAGCAAGTAAATTCAGATATCCAAAATATTGGCCAATATTATACATAAACTATGTATTTAACATAACAGTAAACACTTCACTTATTAGTTATTAAATAATGGATCTCTGCTAGACAAACTTCATAATTACACCACTTTAAATCACTAGTCCAAGCTTTTTTCCCAGCCTGAAAAAAATGTTTTAAGAGGACCATACCAGTCTATTCTTGACTTCTCACCACATTAGCTGTTAAAATTTGACGATATGGATACTTCAATAGATCTCAAACTGCATTTTTAAACCCCACTCACTGCGATTCAAGTTGAAACAGGGCAGAGAAACACTGAAGGACACGTGAAAGTTTCTAGATATAGGTAAGAGAAACTCTGCATTTATTTGGTGAAAAATCACTGAGCGAGAGAGTATCCAGGAGCCGTTGAGATGAAAGTTATCACATCTGGAAAATTAGTTCCTTACAAGTGCTGCCTTCCCAGCTCGGATATTAGCATGAAGAAGGATTCTGACACAGTTCTTTTTAACTAATATGGTCACACATTTTCAGGTACTTTCTGTAACGTTTACTTAATATGGACAAAATGTAGACGTACATGATATTGCATAGATACAGCTATTTTGGAAAAAAAACGTGGGGTTTATGTAACCTATGTAGTCGATGTTAACAAAGGACAAAGACATGTAGTAACACTGATATGGTCCTCTAATATTAGCATATATTCGTGATAATATATGCGATACTGATATGTCTGCGATAGGCCAATATCTGTCAATAATATTGCTAAACTGACATATCAGTTGGGCCCTACATAGCAGCAAGTATCAGGCTTGCAGTTCATCTTCAACATACACATACCAAACAAAGAGTTTAACTGATGACTGCCAATGACTGAATCCTCTCAGACCTACCTCCATAAATAAAGCATCGGTCACACTGAACGACACATTCTTCTTGCCTTTACAGACAGTTCTGCACTGCGCCAAGGTTGAGCTTTCATCTCTGGAAACCAAAACTTCAACATAAGTTGGTCGGGCTCTCATTTGCACTTGAATGATTTATTTTTGTTAGACATTATTATGCTTCTTATAATTTCTCTCTCTTTGGACGTTTCCCTCGGATGTCTTAAATCTGTTCCGAAGTCTGTTTTTGCCTCCTGCTGAGCAAAACTGCCGACGAGTGTGTGGGTTTGTGTTGCAGTAAGCAAACGTCTCTGGAGGTTGGACGTGGTCTTACACAACAAGCATGACAATGCAGAGAAAAGGGAAAAAAAGGACCACAGACAAGATTTATGACCATTATTCAGTTTCACGGCAAGTTGTGTTTAGGTATATTAATAATTACAATGAATTGCACAATACAGGAGGATAGTATTTTCATTACTCTATGCAGTTTAGTGTAAATAATCACTTTATTTTGGGGCAGCATGATAAAACCCCCAAGTGAGAGCAATAACGTACCTTGAAATTGAGACTGAAATAGGGAGGAAAAGACAGGGATAGGTGATAAGAGGAGAGGCAGACAGCTTTAAAAGCACATTTTGTCTCATGTTTTGAAGCCTGTTTTAACAGTAAGCTGACTGAAACTGAGGCTGTTTTCGTCTGATTTGAGTCTTAAAGGGAAATTTCGCCCCCTTTAATGTGAATGTTCAATCAGCACTGATGGTAAAAGTAATCAATTGAGGCAATAAAATCCTCAGTGCGTGCTATTTGACTGAGAAAGCTGAGTTCTCCTGTTGCGGTACATTGCCTGCAGGATGCATCGACAGTGCATCACCACCGAGCCCATAGTTATTATTCTGTCAGCCAAAACGTAGCAGGAGGTGACAGAAATACTAAGTTAATGGTCACTCGCCCTCTCGTTCCTGCTGATCCTAGTTGTCATTCCCAGTTTGGTAGCCCAAAGAAGATCTCTGGCACACCTCCACCAACGTGGAGTAAAACTTTCATCCACATTAATGCACACACAGGCTTTTTCTGTGTTGGCGTCAACAACAGTATCCATCAACAACTGCCCACACTGAGACTCACTGCAGCAGAATGATTCAGCTTCTGCTGGCATCAGAGGGCAACTTGAGGGGAAGGTACCACCAGTCGCGGTGCTCTTGGCAGCTCAGGCTCTGGATGGTCCTGGTCGGTCAAATCCTCTCAAACGGCTGGTGCAGCCGCAGCTGCTCTCTGCTGCGTTTCTGAGCTCAACTAAATACAGCTGATTATACAAGTCAATAACATCCATTGCACTTGTATTTTGGGATTTTAAATGGGCTAACTAGAGGCAGAGACTAGAAATTCATGCTGAAATCACCTGTATTTCTTGCTTCAAACAAGCTACTGAGTGTCACTGCACACGTCAAGTGATGGTCCTGAAATAACAACAGATTTTGCAGCAGGAGAATTCAGCTTTACCCGCAAATATGGTAAGCAATGAGGAATTTATTGCTTCTAATGACTACCTGTGCTATCAAAACAGATTGGACATTCACATAAAGCGTGGCAAAATTTTACTTTAAGTATATCTCTCTAAACATGAAGCACATGAATATCACATCACCTCTCTCAGCTCAGCTCATCCTTGTAATGGCATCCAGTCTTGAGTGGGTGTTTGTACAAATGTGTCTGTGGCTGAGAGTCTTAAGATAGCAGAATTGTGGAACAAACAATGCCATCCCATTTTGCCATGATATGTTTTTTCCTTTCAGCCTCAGTTACAAAGGCTCTATTTTCTTTCCTTTTTGAATTCGGGTGCACACTTAACGGTTGGAAACTTCTTTTTCTGGGACTGTTCTAGAGTCCTGAGTGGTAGTGATAAAACAAGCTTATGCACCACAGTGATGAGGGGAATTTCAAAGGGAAATTTAACAGTTCAATCAGTTCATCTGTTTGTAAATTTGCCTGCAATGTATGACCTCTTGTCCACACAAAATAGATACAGTCATCACCACTTCCTGTCTACAGTTTTTACTGCACGCACACACACACACACACACACACACACACACCAGTGGAGTCTTTTTCAAAGGCTGGCCATACACATCTAACCCTGACCTTAATCTCAATCACTGATCCAGAAATCTGTTGTCCAATTAGGGATTTTTTTCCCCCTAATTGCACTGAATGTTCCTAATTAACTGGACTTGAGTTTGATATGCCCCAAATTAGCCACATTTATAAACCAACCCACCAAGTCCCACAGATTCTAAAAAGATAACTGAAACAAATCATTTATGGTAGAGCTGTCAAACAATAACCTTTTAAAAATTGCATTTAATCACTGAATTTTAATAATCAATATTAATCACATTTCTTTTTTTAAAATCATGTTTAAAATTCTCTTATTTTTAATTTCACCACAGTTTTTCAGTCCATATTAACCATGTAAAGCAGTTCTTACCACTGTAACATGACTGGGAGTCAGATGCTAAACATTTCTGGTGTGAGTCTCGTGCAGCAACAAGGAAGAGACGGGCAGAGCTCACCCACTGCTAATTAGCTTAGCTCAAACACTGGTAGTCAATGGGAAGTGTTA
>JAQLOL010000013.1:9031462-9047831 GCA_029783665.1 Naso thynnoides
CCCCCCCCCCCCCCCCCCCCCACTTCCACATGGAAGTCACTGAGTGCAAGAGGCTTCACATTGAGAGGGGAGGGAGGGAGAATTTGTAAGTGGGGGAGAGAAAGAGAGAAAGAGAGAAGGCCTAGAGCAAGCAGAGACAAGCACCCATGCGAGTAGCTGATGGAGTTGGCTGCCTTTGAGGAATGACAGCATATCTTCCCCCAACACAGACCCTCCCATGTACTCCCCTCGGACTCTCGCTGTTATAACTGACTGTAAAACCATTGAGTCAGCAAAAAACATTAGGTGTCTGTTGTTTTTGCATCCTACACTTAATGAGACCCACCCTCTCATAGCCAGGGAACGACTCCTAGAAACTTACTTTACACTCTATCTAGCATGAGGTTTCTTACAGTGTCATAAAAAACTGTCTGACAAATGAACCTGTAATGTTTCCGCACTCCTCATGCTGTCAGGTTGAAATGAGCTAGCACACACCAGAACATGCCTTAATCTCCATAGCAAAAGGGGACGAATCAATCAAGCTGTCGCTAATGAGCTCAGCAGGCTGAAATCTATTATCCTCTCCATGAAAGTAAAGACTCCAGGTGTGCTAGTATAAAAATAACTTGGATGGTGTGACCCTCCAGAGAGTGTATCTTGAGGCAGCTCCAACTCGGATCCAGTCAAAACTCTCAAGATATCAACTCAGGACGTGGCTGGATGGTGGCTGGGGCTGCTGGAGCAGGAAGTTTGGTGCCTGTGAGAGGGCACATCAGCGTAAGGTTGAGCTGCTCTGGGAGCTTGTTAAAATTCCAGTGCCAGGACCCCGCGTGGCTCACTAATAAGGGCCAGCTTTGTGTGTGGAGCCAGGACAACCGGCAGGCTAGCGAGCCAGTCAAGTGACAAGAGATGGCATGAAGGCCGGTCACGCCACTCCAGGAACAAACACGGCACTATCTGTCGGTTTGTCGGGGAAGACGTGCAGGGCTCCCTCCCCTGCCCTTCAACGTACACAGAGACAGCAGCCGCGTCTCAAACACAATCTGCACACGCGCCTCCTTTTCTCTCCATATGTCTGCCTGTCTGGGCCCATTTGTGCAATCATCGAACGATGCCAGAGTGTGCAGGTACTGTACATGTGCCGTGTCAGTCTGTGGAAATGCAATATGCAAATACGGACGCATATCTAGTTCATGTCATCTGGCTAGCTGACCGTGAATGTCGACCTATGTGATTGTCTCCCCTCGCCTTCTCACCATCTGTTAGCAAGTCTATTTTAACGGCTATCTTCACTTGCTAAGCATAAACAGAACAGACAATGACTGCAATGTGTGTGCAAGACAAACACGCATCTGTGAGTGCAGTGATGAAGAAAGGAGAAAAGTAGAGGGAGACGAATAAAGCAATTTAAATGCATGGACAAGGCATGACTGCATCGTGGCTTCTTCACTGAGCTTCCAAGGATTTTATGGTGTAGTTTGTCTGGATTTGACAGCAGCTCTGTGGGAGCCAAGTTCGTTAGCCAGGCGTGTGTCTCTAATGGCAAAGGGTCTCTCCTTGGATTGGGAACAGAAATTTATTTCCAAATTAGAGCCAAATCCAAAATTCATTTCGGGTTCTTTAACCTTCAGGATTTGAATCGATAAAATTCAAACAATAGCAAACCCTGCTCTCTACTGAGTACCTTAATGAGATGCTGACAGTGCCAGGGGCAACTCGCTCAAGCAGTCCTCTGCAAAGCATCTGAGGCACTCATGTGGTTCTCCCGAACGCACCCTTTCCTTAAAGCTGGCAGCATCCAGCCAGCCTTCCCTCCCTCACACATCCACCCCCACAGAGCCAAACGGAAAAGACTGAGCTCCCACACAACTAAAGCTAGAAATATTTTGCAGTCCAAATCCTAAAGCGAGGCACACTCACTGTGTCAGGACGATGGCCACGGCGTCATTCAGGACACTCTCGCCAAACAGCAGAGTGTGAAGATCCAAGTCCACACGCAGCTCTGACAACAGGCCAAGGACTGAAACTGACAAAAACAGAAAAAGAGTTACTACATATAAATAGTGCAGAAAGTGATGAGGAGCTGCTACAAACAGGAAACACAGGAGAATTAAGGTTACACTGTAACAATGTAAGCTGACAGAAAATGTCAGCACACTGACAGCACTGGAAAGAGGATTTTGACACTTGGAGTAGCCGGAGGAACTAAACCAAGCAAAGACTTGTTCAGCCCCAGCTGAAGAAAACACAAATTGCTTTGGAAAAGAAAATATTTACGTCTGCAGGGGAAACAGAACGGAAAGAAATATTATGCCACTCACTGGCCTTCTTCCGGTGATTGTTAAAAAACGTTTTCTTGTGTGTTCTTCACACTGAATGAACAAACTGTGTATTGTGTCATTGCCGACAATGAGGAGACACAATTCAAATGAACAAATAATTTGATGCTCAACAGCATTTTGGGCCTAAAGTCTGAATGAATCAACACATTTGTAAGTTAAAAAATGATCAATCTTAGTAAGTGTGTTTTTGTTAATTCTACAGGTTGCATTTCCTGTGCAAATCATAGTCACACCACCTGTAGTCAGAACACGGCAATCTGTGATTTGCTGGCAGCTGTAGCACAAGTAGCTAATGCAAATCATTTGACTACAGTAAGTGACTACACTGCATAATATGATCTGAGTGCTGGTAGTTAGTGGCTGTTAAAATTTCCCTACTGTTTCTCTTTTTATATGTGTTCATGTTTTGTGAACATAATGTGTCCAGGTTTTAAAAGAGAAAAAAAGCCAAGAAGAGAGGTAAAGGTAACAAAACGTGAACTTTAATAACAAATGCTGACACTAAATTAACAAAAAAGAGGGAGTGGGTAAAGGAAAATCCAAGAACCAAGGAGAAAGTTTGAAAAACTGAACTAAACAACAAACTGGGATTTTATAAGAAGCATGTGCAAGACTGGGAAACAGATGCAGGAAGCAGAATAACTGACAAGTCAAAGAGGGAGAAACAAATTGTTTTCAGAACCTCTCACAACTGCATACTACGTACAGTGTTTACTACATACTGCATACTAAGTGAATGATCAGTATGCCATCTGTTCAAATTGCAACATACAGGCAGGTTAGCTAGAATGCATTTTGCAAAAAACTGCAACAGTAGCAAGATTCTTTTTTTTGTTTGTTTTTTATTAACAACAAATGCCCAGCCAGGTTTTGACTGTGAGGTTGCAGCAAGTTGCATTGTGGGAAACAACAGGCGAGGTAGACTGGCTAAACATACTGGGGATTTCCTCCACATCAGTACAAATCCAGGAATTTTTTGACATACTGCAAATTTTGCTTGTGTTTGCATACAGCATATTACTACAAACTAATTTTTGGCCAAATCAGTATGTACTACTAGTATAGTATGCAGTTTTTAAAACAGCGACAGACTTAAATACACTTAGAAGGGAGGGAAAACAAATGAGTAACAGGTGAAACCAATTATTTATTAATAAAAAAAAAAGTGGGAAAACAAATCAAAACAGGAAGGGGAGCAAAGCATGACACATGAGGGGAAACCTTCCAAAGTAAGCGGAGACAACTCAAGTAACATGCAAATCATGACAGAATATACATGGGAATGTGTTTATAATCTTTGGGTATTGAATCAGTTTTCAATATAAAGGGAGATGACGACAATAAGATTCTGGGAATCTCAATAAGACAATGGTGGGAGATTAGAGCTAAGACGCTGCACCTGATTTAAACATCCGAAAGGAGCCAATTACAGTCTAATGCAAATGAAGCACAGGCGAAGAGCTGCTGCTTTAAAAAATAGAGGACTTATTCAAAGCTCAGCAACACAAACAGCGATCGAAAACACATCTCGATTAGAAGCATGTGTACTGTTCTGAGAGCTGAGTGTGATCGGTGGAGTCCTGTCTGCTTCACCAGCACTGACGCATTTATTCTACTGTAGATAATTCAACTGTTATGTGATTTGAGGTGTGAGTCATCTGCAGGGCTTAAATGCTGGGAACCCCCCACTGATCAGTAAAGCTGATCAAACCTCTAAGATTAGAGGCAAAACATTGTAAGACCCATGACAAAAAGTCCAGCTGCCTTTGATTTAGTTCTAAAAGATGTTTCGCACAGTATCTCTTTTTTTCTTTCTTTTAATGCAACAAGGAAGAACAAAGGGGGATGGTTCTGATCGCAGAGAAAGAAGACATGAATAAGCCAAAACAGTGGAGAACAATAATTTCCCACTTTTTTTCCCTGTAACTTTTAAAATATTGCACTTAAAATTATGGATTGACCAACATATCAGTTTGCAGATAATATCACTCAGTATCAGCCTATCACAGAAATATTGGTATTTAGGTTCTCCGATATGCGCCAATATTAAAACTGTTCTTAAAGGTTCAAAAAAAGGCTTGACTAGTGATTTAAGATGGTATATTTACATAATTTGTCCAGCAGAGGGTGGTATGTTATTTATTGATTACTAAGTGAATTGTTTATTGACGTATGTCAGCCCTGCAATAAACTGGGGACTTGTCCAGGGTGTACCCTGCCCTTGCCATATGTTAGCTGGGATTGGCTCCAGCCCCCCCACAACCCGCATATATATACATATATCAGCTGTTGCTCTCCTCTCTTGGTACTGGCATCAGCCCCAAAAATTCCATATCAGTGGTGTCGTATTTCAAACAGTTGTCAATGAATGTTGAAGTTCTGGGTAAATTGCTTTTTTTTTTCTCCTTTTGCTTTACTTGCATATTGCGCATACCTTCTTAGTCACACGCAAGGTCTCCCGCTGTCTCTAATGCCACACCTATTTCAGTCTCGTTTCCATCCAATCACAACCTAACAATGCTCCCCTCTGGTCAATCACCTGCTGGTTTCAAACTTTACAAATGTTCTCTATCTCTTTTGCTGTCATTCAGTTGTCATTTCAGCACTGCACATATTTTGTGCCCCACCCCTTCACCACCTCAGTCACGGATGCCTGGCCATCTTCAGTCGGACCTAATGATCAGAAACTTCTTCCTCATGATGTGGCTCCAACAACAAGCTCCCTCTCAGCACTGCCACCATTGTCTAGGCTCCAGGAGGAAGTTTCCTTCACCTTGGAATCACCTAGCCTTAATTCATAATAACACTTCACATGGTGGACTACTTCCTGCCGGGGTCTAAGCGCCAAAGTCTATATTTTCAATTTACGATAAAGTTTTCTCAAATTTTCTAATCAAGTTCATTTTATTTGTAGTAGTCTCTTCTGATTAAACAAGTTTAAAAAAAATCAAGCTTGCATGGTTTAGGTTAATTTGTGAAATTTGCTAACTAAAATATTACAGTAATTTTGATGTTTTGCACTGTTTTTTAACAATGTTTGAGCTATTCAAGGTCAATGATTGCACAAATTTGAAAGAATATCATATTTAAATGTACATACGCCATCTAAATGAGATATTCTACACCATTCATTCATGTTAACAATGCTGCACTCTTTAACTTGCTTCTTCCGTCTTCTGCAGGTAAGCAATCTCTCAACTTGTTTATGATGAAATTCATATTTGCCATTAAAAAAACAAGCAACCTATTACTCACTAATTTATACAGCCGCATGTCTCAGCACACTGCTTCTGCTTTGATGGGTATGTGTGGAGCTACACGGTGAATTCACCAGCAGCAAACATGGAGCAAAAGATGCTGAGCATGTGAATGGGCGCATTCACACGCAACTTGCTCTGTGCCGCAAGGCGACCAAACATCAACCCTGAGTGACGAGGAGAATATTGACATTGACGAGGCGGTGACGAACCTGTCAGCTCCACACATCCTGACATCTCCAGTATCTCGTTCTGCAAGACATCCGCTGTCGCATTACTGTGAGCACGTTTGGTGGTACTGAATATTATTACAGTAGATTAGCAGTTTCTCACATTTTTCTGCAAGGGACTCCTCCTAACCCAACTCCTTACTGAGTGACATATTTCACAGACATTTCCTTTTCCAAGTCAATGCATTTCAAAACTAGTACAGAGGTTACTGAACACAAATAATTAAAACAGTAACTTCAAGAACATTTCTAAATCTTCCATTTTGTGCAAACCTTTGGAAATGTCTAAAACCTGTTCTTGTACTTTTTTACACTGTTTTTTATATTTTTGTATTGATCTTGTTCCTTTCATTGTTTTAATATCTAATTTACTCCATTCTATCTGTTATATCTGGTTATTATTTTTTTCTTTGTGACCTTGTTAAATGCTATAAAAATAATTTTTTTTATAAGAGGTTATAAGAATGAAGAGTGCTCCTGATATTTCAAATAACCTTTTTTTTTTAAACAAATTTTCTGTCTGCATTGTGTGTTTATTTATTTATTTTTTTAAATATATTTGGGGACCTGGCGCTTGGCCGTTATTCTTGAAGTATTGGCTGCATACTTTTCTAATAAAGCTGAGGCTGTCAGCAGAGTGAAGGCTCTGTGACTAGACTGACTCACAGTTTCTTAGCGTCCCTATCCTGTGAGATTTTTTTGTTTGTTTAAATCTTAAAAAAAACTCTTCACTTTAAAAGCTACTCGTAAAATGAATGAAATGCTAAATATGTGTAGCAAATGTAGTTTTTAACAGCGTTTTCTGACATCCCATTAAACTCATAACCCCCTGTGTAGCTTTGGTGACCTCTAGTGGAGGGGTTGTGACCCCCAGGCTGGAGCCAGTGCATCAGATAAAGATTACAATCTATTGCATTAGATCGTTTGATGGATATGAAGATAGATGGAAACATAGTAGATAGGAAAATGTAGAGGCACAAAAATGCAGAGGCACTAAGCCGGATATGGACACACAAACACACACACACACATATACACACACACACACACACACACACACATTTATTAGGGTATGGGCATGAATAGGAAACTAAAAACTTTGAGTGATGCCATTCTAAAGGCCAGACAGTATTATATTCAAAATAATGACAAATACCAGTAGATTTATATTCTACCTGTTGAGACCAAGATGCAGAAAGACTCCTATAAATTAGTTTCATGGAAATTTGTGATATGAATAATGAGTGAACTCTAACAGCAGCGTTGGCCCCTGCAGTGAATCCCAGGCCAGTGAGGCCATCGCAGCCAGTATACGACCAGACTGACAATAAGAGCATCGGCGAGAGAGCAGCCTCAGGACTTGTTTTGACAGATCTGGCTCTTTGGTCTTTGACAGGTTTAAAGCTCTTCCTGGTTGGGGAAAATCCTTTATCTGGAGAGGGTGAGGTAGGCCCTGGAGTCAGGATCGTTCCATCTCCCTGCTCCCATAATGCCTGGCTGATGACAGCATGTCGTGCACCAGTCACACCGCCAGAAGGGGAAAAAAAATACACACATCAACACACACACGCGCACACACAAGAGGGTGCGGGTTGGCTGTGTTGTCATGGCAACTCCGTCCTACAGCTGTCAAGTGTTCATCAGTTTCCACAGCAACACCATAAGGTGGAGAGAGTAGACAATTATTTCAGGGATAATATAGTTGAAAGGGTCGGATGGAAGCCTTATTAGGTCAAATTACCCTGCTGCAGAGGTTTAACAGAGGCAAAGCACATGGCCGGCTCAGTCAGAGAGCATGGGATTTGCTCACTGATTTGACCAAATTAGGCAGATATAATACTAAAAGCGATGCATTAGGAGAGAGATAACGGTCAACAGGGAATTACTATAATCTCCCCCGCTCTGAGTCAAAAGTGTGCAATTTTTTAGGTATTGACACAAGCACCAACAGGGTCACAAGCCTGCAGTGGAAAGAGGCTTCCACACAGCTTGAAAACAAGTAAACCAGTACTCTGTAATTGGTAGTTTTCCAGTTTTGCTTACACTAAATCTCACAGTCGTTTTTCGGTAGGAAGTACAAGGTCTATTTAAAATCTCAATTAATTCTAATTTCCTTCTAAAAGCTTTAGGGAGAAAGTAAGTAAATCTGCTTTTTTAATTAGAGCCTTACAGAGATGGAAGATATCGAATAAGTTCTGCTGTACATGCTGGTCTTTCACGAGTAAGTGATGCCAGCCTTTGTAGATGTTTGGGTTGACTTGATATTGACACATTTTGGCTACGTACTAATTTCAAGTTTCAACCACTTTCTGTTTTTAAAAGTGTCAGAATTTACAATCATATTCAAATATGCAGTATGAAAACACAGTAAAATAACCAATTTTACTCCCCATTTTTTAACTTGTCCATCTTTAAGGCTATTATGAATATAAGGACACTAATATTGCTAATTATAGTGCATGTGTTTGTGACATGCTTGGCTTTTTATTTCTGCATAAATGTTCTGTAAACACTGTCCTGGTGCAATATTAATCCTTGTGTGGCATGCATAATGTTGTGATATTGCTGCTGAGTTGAGTCATGTCCATGCATACACATATGTCTAGCTCTGTCTTCAACATCTACTTCATATTATGGAAGTTACTTCTGACACCTGATGTAAAAAGATGTAAACAAGACATTTCCAGCTCTGGCATCACTTTCAGCTCTCACATGCTAAGAGAAATATGCATGTGCAGCGTTCAAGAGAAGCCCTGAGAAGGGAAGAAATATATAAATAAATACAAACCCCAAAGATGAAAGGAAAAACTGCAGTGCGCCCCCTGCTCTTCCAAAAAGTGTTTCCTTTGAGAAGCTGAGTGAGGGCTTCACCGACCTTTTGTACCCACCCCTGAGGCGAGAGGATGCAGCGCAGCAGGCATTTCACTTCAAGACCTGAACCATGTGTCCAATTCTGAGTCTGAGAGGAACATGTTAAATGGCTGCAGAGTTTTTAGGAGTTGTGTAAAAACCAACAGTTTAAACATGAACGGATGAATGTGGAAAAGAGCGCGCTCAGGACAATTGGGACTCATAAGAATGACATATTTCCAAATGAATATCAAGAGGTGTTCAAGACTAAAAGACTCACTAATTGGTTGTTTTTAATTCCAACAAGCTGATAAATAAAATCCATAATCTTTAGATAGCTTTTGTCCATCTATCACAAGGGAATGTGAAAAAAAATTCAGAGGGAATGTAGACATAAAGATGCTGTGTATTATGGTATCTACCTTTCAATCTGTTGGAGCCCTTACTAGAAATATTTCCTCTACCTGCAAAAGCTTTTGCACTGTCAGCAGGAGCTGGATTCTAACCTTTGCTCATATAGAGGCCACGAAATCCCCCCGGCATTACCACCAGACAGACAACACGGTTTGGTTTTAGAAAGACTGAGTTCATGAATTCAGCTCTATTGTCTAAGAAGTGTTTGATTACACCAAAAAAGCACATAAAATATAATATTAACTATAGCAAGTCCTTACATTGTGGTTGAAATGTTGCTTTAAAGAATCCTCCATGCTAACAAAAATAAAATTTTGAGGTCAAAATATCAGAATCAGCCTGAAATAGCTCCCAAAGTGTAATATGTATTTAACTTTAATATATCAACTTCTCCCCAGGTCATTCAAATTCCCAGAAACAACAGAGAGGACAGGACATTAGTGTCTTCAATGGTAGATGCAGCCCTAAATATTCATCCATATCATTATTATATGCCGGATGACTGTTTTCTCTATCTGCTGTTCTCAGATAAAGCTTTTATTGTTTTGTGATAGCTGCAATAATACCCCGGCCTCTCAAATATCTTTTTCATATTCCATAGTCCAGTGCAAGCGAAGTGGCAAATAAACTGGGCTCCTATTTTACTCAAAGCTTGACTGCAAGCCTATGATGACTTTCAAGATCTCCATAATGAGTCAGCGACACAGCCAGAGAGCTGTCACACCATGGCTATGACACGGACAAAAGGCCATATTCCTCAGCAATAAATTGTTCTGAGAGTCTCTGCCTCTGTGTGTGTGAAAGTAAGTCTGTGCCTGTTTCTGGAGTGTTTTGCTCCTCTGGCCGCCGTGAATGCAAATGTACGAGGGAGAGAAAATGGACGAGGAAATTTTAATGGCTTCCTTTCAGAAAATCACAGAGCCGGCTCCTTATTTGGACAGCGCGCAATGGAGACAGCCGAGGGGTCTCGATGCATTGCAGTGTGACTCTAATCAAAGTGACGAGGGGGCCAGGGTCGGCAGAAACGAGCACAGGAAATAACACTGGTCGGACTGACAGCTGCACCGTGATTTACGGCTCCTCTTTGACACTCACCCAGATCAACCACTTATTGGTATACATAATTCATTACCAAATGAGGACATTATCATTCCCGTGTCGGAGCATCACAGGCCGCCTTATGACATCCCACTTGACTGCTCTTGAGGAACACAGATTATATTATGGTCACACTCATGTAAAAGGTGCACCGAATTCAAAGCAGCTACATCTTACTGAAAGGCCATTGTGACTTTGTTCCTGCACATAGACATGATTATCAATTCAAAACTGTAAAGGTGTGTAAAAAAAGATAAAGACGGCTGTAAAAAAAATAGCACTATGTAGAGGTAGAGACTGACATAACAATTTCTAAGTGGAGTATAGTGCATTCTAAAGAACAGTAAAGTATATTTTGACTTCTCACAATTACTTTAAAATGTTGTTGTTGAAATTTGACCATGTCCATATTTTTAATAGATGTCAGACTGCATTTTTAAATCCCATTCACTGCCATTCATGTTGAAACAGGGTATAGAAACACTAGATGATGCGTGAAAGTTGCTAAGTATAGGTAATTTGTTCTTCTAAAGAGAACGCCTGCATTTATTTTGTCAAAAATCACTGAGCAAGAGAGAGGGGAGCCGGGAGCCAATGAGATGAAAATTATTATGCCTGTAAAAATAGTTACTTACATGTGCTGCCTTCCTAGCTCAAATGTTAGCATGAAGAAGGATTGAGACACAGACATTCTTTTTAACTAATGCTGCCACACATTTTTAGGTGTTTTCTGTAATGTTAAATATGGACAAAATGTAAACAATCCTGATATCTCATAGAAAAAGCTATTTTGGGGAAAAATGTGTGGGGTTTACATAACCTATGTGACCAAAGTTGACAGAGGACAACAACAAGAACAGTGTCCCTCACATTTTAATATTTATGAGTTCAGCCTCCAGCGCATATACAGTTGAAGCTGACAGAATCATGTGTGAAATAAAAGGAAGAGGTGCAGATAGAATGTGAGAGAAAAGCACAAGCTACGTTTGACCTTTTAAAACATGCTGTCATGTCTTATCATAATGTGTGAGACTTCATGAAACGAAAGTCAGAAACTGCAGGAATGATTAAATCTAAGGGTTGGTTTAACAGTCCAAACACATAAGGCATTTCTGAATCTTTTGAAATTATGAAATGGCATTTTTCAGCTCATTTCTGTGCGTTGAAAATGGTGGATCATTGTGATGTGTCTGTAATATATTCACTTTATATTTTTATTCTATATATGTAGCTTTTTTTACTGGTAATGCAAAGCAATTAAATGTGAGCCTTGTGAAAAAGAGTCGAATTCTGCAAAAGCTTTTAATCTGTAAATAAAACACCAGTTTTTAAATAATCCATGCAGCCACTGAAGGTGGTGAAAGTTATTGTGGGAGCTCCTTTACAAGGCCAGCTACAGTACCTGGGTCAGTGGCTGATATAATGGCACCAAACAGAAGGCAATCTGTGAGAGAGAAGTCTCCATCTGCTTGGTCCAGCAGCACCATCAGTCTGGTGAAACCGTAGACGCAAGCCCTGGGATTGAGGACAAACAGACAGAATGACTCACAGTGAGGTCATCAGGGAGCGCCAGCAAGAGCGGGCCTATCAGTCATCCTTCTAACCACAGCAGGGCTTCCCCAGAGTCGCCTGGTTAATGGAGCCAGACGCTACCAGCCGATGAGTTGACCCGTTTCCAGACAGTGGCTGCTTAACACAGGTGGACACACAAAGCTGGCTTTAGCTTTAGATACACCCACATTTCCAGGTGTGTGTGTCTGTTTATGGATATTTCACAACTCTTGCATAACACACCCACACATACCACAAACACTCTCGTCAGAAAGCTTATTTCAGCACATATTCATCTTCATCCCTGGCATTGCCACAACAGTATTACAAGCACCCCCACGACATGACAATAACTAAAAACCATGAGAAGAGTTTGTGAGGGGCACTAAGACAGAAATTTATTAGACCTAATAGAGAACAAGCGTCTAGCAATAAAGCAAATCTAAAATCTAGCCATCCCACAATGCAACACTGCACACTCTCTCTTATAAAAACACTTTACACTATTAGCAAAACTTGCTAACAAGCCCATTCAGCTTTCAATACTGCAGTCCAGCTCCTAACTGGTGACGGATGAGTGTTAAGCACTAATCCTGTTACTGTGAGGCATCCCATAATAATCATTATGCCAGCGTGTCCTCTGGGGAACCATTCTGTCCATTGGCATAAGTCTGTTACCATGGTGACGGCACACGACCTGTCCCCAAGGCCGGGGTTTTAAGTACTGCCCTTCAAGTCGAGCAACTAAGCTGTCTCATTCGTGTATCTTAGAGGGAGATTTGAGGTTATGGTAATGATCTTCTGTGTGTGTGTGTGTGTGTGTGTGTGTCTGCGTCTATGAGGGATGCACAGTCAGGGAGAGAGACAGGCCAATAGACACAGAGAAAGAGAGGAAGTGCGTGTACTTCGTCTTCTCAGTCATCTCCCTTGAGACTCTGTTTTGGACAGATTCGCTAACAAGCGACAGGATTGGTCAGCTTTGCTGCCTCAGTATCAAAGAATGTGCACGTGACCCAACATGTCAAACCTTGCCCGGCTTCCCAGAGGAACTGTAGACTGTTTTAAAAAGAGCACTCCTGTGGAAAGGATTCATGTAAGGGAGACAATGTGTAACAGTGTGTTTCAGCAGGTTGAAGAAGTCCATTAGTTCCAGCAACAATGTCTGAAGGGCGCAAACATTTTCTACGGATATAAAAAAAGCGTGAATCATTTTATGATATATTAAAGTAAAAATAATGTCATGAGTAAACAACAAGTACATGAGGTGACCTTTAAACTCAGCTGTAGCCTTGAGAAAAAAAACGTGAAAAAATATTTACATCCCAATTCATTTCATCAAGAAAAAAAAGTAATAATTTATTAAGCCCACCTGGGCAATCTGATGCAATCTAATACAAGGGTTCTGCCATACCATTTTTACTTATAAAGCTTATAAGGTTTTTATAAATGAGCAAATTAAATGATATTTTAATTAATGAGGTCACAGATAAAGGGGCATTGTATTAGATTACATTATATTCTCATTTATATGCATGTGGGGGGCTCAGACTATAAAACAGCTCCGAATATAAAACACCTAACCTCTAGAACATTAAATTTAATTTGAAAAAAAAAATAAATAAATAACAGCATTAAAGGCGCCATACAGTAAAAGACTTTTATGGCAGAAGAGTTGTATTGAACTGCATTAGACTGCACATGTGAACACACTGAAGTGGCCACTGAGTGTACGCTGCTGAGTGTGAAAGAAAAATAAATAATGGAAACCTTTTATCACCAACAGAACATGAAGAAATCAATATAATAACAAGTATAATGTTACTGTTTTTTTTTATCACAGATGATCATGAAGTTATGAAAGGATAACAACAACACTGGAGTTGCAAGGTTTCCACACTGACTGCAACAAATTAGTGCATCAATGCAAAGGGCTAAATTTCCTCCAAAGTCTGAGGGTGCCATCTAGCTGTGTGAGGCCAGAATAGCTACATGCTGGAAGTTGTGTCTTAGTCTTGATATTTTAGTGTGTGACATTAAATTTGCCTCATGCACTTTTAATGAAAATGACAGACCTGATTATAGCAGGAGTCAATACTTATCACAGCAGAAAAAAGCACAGGTGTGATCACTAAACTTATTGATTGTCTATGTCACTCGGCACCAGGTCTTGCATTGCGCAGGCTTACTGGCACAGCTTGACACTTGAACTAGAGTGGTCGTTAATTGTTTTGACACCCCCCCCCCACCCCCTGGCTAAAACAGACTGTTGTTAGACTGTTTATGAACGACATATTAAATGAAAATCAAACTATTACAATTTATCACGATGACAGCATGTACACATACAGTATGTGTTGTATGTGCCAGTAGGAAAAAAATATAGAACACTGTTGTTTTGCAGCTTAATGTGCTTCTATTATGAGTTCATAAACATAATTTTTTATGATTGTTTGTTTCTCAGATAAAATTTCTAAGCTTTATTTTGTACCTTAAGTATGTCTTAATGCCATACACTGACTGTTTGCCTTTGTTAACACTAGAAATACTGATGGAAATCAAGGAGTGTATTCAAAACAAGGACTGTATTGTTCTATACTGACAAAGTCTTACAAGTTAGGTTTTAAAAATACATCAAAATGTTGTCAGTGAACAAAACCAACAAGCCTGCACTATTACCAGAAAAATGATTTAGATTTTGCAGGAGGGAGCAAATATTTTTTTGACATTATTTGCCACCAGTGATCTGGTGTCTCAGCTATGTTCATGTTAACTTTGTGTGTGTTGTTGCGCTTGTGATTTCTGTGAACAAAAAACAAAAAAGAACAAAAACACTCTTACCCTATGGTCAAACAGCTGATTATCGTACCCAAAAAGGCAAAAGTCAGAATGGCTCCAAGATTCTCAATGAATCTTTTCTAGAAGAGAAGATGAAACAAACAGCGATGAGTGAGACCAAACAAGCAAACAGGTCAACAATATGTAACACAATTACTGACATGTCATGAAACAAACAGCTGCACATACTGCGAAGCAGCTGTTTTTCGTACTGATGGAGGAGCCTGTACATAGAAAGAACAATCCTTTAATGAGGTCACCACCTGGAGGCACGTCAGGACGGCAGTCTCACCTGATTAAGGGTGTAAGCTCCATAGAAGATGATGGGTGGCAGGAACAGATTGAAAAGGACCTCGGGATCAAAGGTCTCCTGTAAAAGACAGAGCTGTTAGGCTGGTGAGTGACAGGACTCCCCGGGGAGTGAGAGGACTCCGTTTACTGGATGTGACTGACTGACAGATGGATATTACACACACATCGTTCACTTCAGTGGCTTTTTTTTGGCAGACAGACACCAGTTCTTTTGTCCCCTTTGAATCCCAATGTCACAATAGTCTTCAGGTACAGCGGAAACTTCATACATCCTCCCTTTCTAAAGAAAAACTGACTGTGTGTTATTCAAAGGAAAAATTGGAACGTGCCACACTCTAGGCTTTTGTGCTCATATTCATGCTTTTTTCTCCGTTTCCACCCATGAGCATTGTAGGCAGGAGCCTTCCAGCCAACTGACATTCACCACGGCACAGAGCTAGGTACCACAATGTAGGCAAAACTCGTCACATTGCACCCTCAAGATCCTGAGTCTTGGATTTAGTGGCACTAGGGCTGAATTTGCAGACTGCATGCAGCTGAATCCCTTCATGCTCACTCTCCCACTACAAGTGAGTCCTAAAAAGTGTAAGGAAGATGCTGACGGTAGAGGGTTTTTTTAATAAATCATTGTTGACTGCTAAGTATTTTTTTAGCAAACATGGCTGCATTCAAATACAACTTTAGGCTAGACAAAACACAGGAAAGATTATAGAACTCAACTGTAAGATGAGAAGGTAAAACATGCTGACAGATTTCTTTGTTTCGTTAATTAAATGGGAATTTTTTTTACCCCAAAAAGTACATCCTGTAGATTAAGTTAAAAGATTATTTAAATGCTAAAGAATAAGTGCAAAGTATGTTTTCTAATATTTTAACCACGTGATAAAATTACAAGTTTTGGGGAAAAAAATTTGTTTGGACCCTCTAAGCATGTAGCCCCGGGGAAAATAACTGGCAACCCCTGATGTAGGATAATGGTGGCCCTTAAAACTAGCAAAAAAACTTGAAAGTAGTACTTAGGGTGCATTCCAAATTGCATACTTCTGCTTTTTTCTTGTAGTACATGCTGCAGCTGCCCTCACAAAGTACATACTATTGTATGCAGTAAGCATACAGCTGGGACGCACTGCTCTGTCATGACAGTGCACCTTGAGCATGGACTCCGATGCTCTTCTATCGATTGGCGCCTTAGCATGAAATTCTGGAGTACAAAGGAAAGGAATGCAAATACAACAGTTCACATTTGCACTCATTTATTCACTCTGCTTTGTGCAGCAATACTTAAAAGGATAGTTCAACATTTTTGAAAATTTGCCCATCGTCATGATCCCCATAGTCATAGCAATAGGAGCGTTACCTTTTTTGATATTTCAGCCAGGTACGTGGCAGAAACTTCGGAAAAGTCTGTAGTGTTTTTCAGCATCTTACATAGTCATGGTTTATACATGTACTGTAAAAGGTTGCGATAACAAGCCGAAGAAATGGAGCAGCGTGAAGT
>JAQLOL010000013.1:9054514-9082260 GCA_029783665.1 Naso thynnoides
GAACAATCGCCTAGCAACCGCGGCCGTAAACGGACGGCGGGTGTCGTGAAGGCTAAAGAGGCTGGTGTTGAAAAGAGTCGAAACAGATCCCATTGTGATGTTGGAGAGGAGTGAGCTGCTATCTGAGAGAAGAAGAAAAGAGGCAATTCCGTGACCGCGAAGGGACTCACAAAGAGCGGATAGACATGGACGTTCATGCACAACACGGAGGCTGTTGTGTTTTGTGAAGAGGACCGCGTCGTCCAGTCGGAAAGAGCCGGTAAACGAAGAGTTAAGACTCGACATCCCAACTGTTTATTCCAGCAGCTAGCAGGCTAGCTGGCTACATACCTAGGAGCTAGAAAATGGGAAGCCCGTGAGAGTTTGCACGATAAAGATCTTCGTGGAGCTTTGGAGAAGCTGCTTTCGGTTAAGATAACGTTACCGTCGGCGGTGATTGGAAGAATCCGTCGCCCGCCGCGTAAGTAAACGCAACTTTGAAGAATGATATCAAGTGAGCGCTAAGAAATTTTACTACTACAGAGCCGGAGAGGAAAAAGTCACCCAGGTTTGTTTCACAGTGTTTTCTCTCCTCTTTCCAGTTCGTGCTCACATCAAACTCATCCTCTACAAATGTGAATCATCACAGTGTAAATTTTGGAATTATTTATTATCGCAGCGACATGATTATTTTTATAAAGGAAAGAGATAAACCAAAGCGTTTTTCAGTATGTATTATCGTTAAGATGGTGCTTGACATATAACTGTTACTTCCTCAAAATGATCTAATGATAAGATAAAGCAGTAGGCGACAGTGTTTTTAAGAAACCAACTCATATCAGATGCCCACATCCTTTTAGCAGTCACAGGAAGTTTATTATTACTAATCTCCGGGTGTTTTTGTTTCCACGTTAGTGTCTCATGCATCTCAAAACTAACGTCCTCATTTGTTTCCGCAAATTATTTCTATAATTAAGAAACATTAGTTTTGTCCATGTCAGTCAAGCAAACCTCAAGACAACTTGATGTCGAGCAACATATTGTTTAACAGGATTCACAACACTGTAATGGAGTGTGATGGTGCACAATCTTCTGCGCGCCCGAGCAAATGTGATAACATAACCGGAGAAATTGTGCTTGCCTTTTAACCTCTTGATGCATTTTATTTTGGCTTTTTGGATGCATAAAATATTAAACTATTGATGTATTTGTGCGCTTGTATCGCCGGAAGCATTGTAATTATTATTATTTTAATTAAAAGAAAACAAATATTTCGCCTTTTTTTTTTCTCTCGATTTATTTGCCGCTGTAGTTTATGAGTATTCAAAAACCGTGTCAACAGGTTTGCACTTTGCCAATGTGATTTGGATTGATTTGCCATGTATTTGTCTTCCTTGTTGGCTTGAGCAAACAGCAGCTGAGCCATTTGCCCATCAGATGAACTCGGGCATAGAAAATCACAGCATAATATGCAATTATAGTTAAATTGACTTGACCATGAGCGTTTTCTCTCTCTTTTTCGCATTTGTTCTCCGCTATTTTCAAACTTCTGTCCTTGATTTCTTCAAGGGAAAATAGATTATCTGGAAAAGGCTTATAATAAGTCCTTAGGAATTTCTCTTTACAGTCTAATGAATAGAAGGGGCTGCTGTGAATTAATTTTTTTTTCCATATCAGGAGACTAATTGTGGAGCCTTTCTGCAAGGTTAGTCGACAAGGGAACAATAAAAATAGGCCGATAGACTTCCACAGACGTTCTGCTGGTGGTTGATTTGAATGTTTCGCAGCGCTCAGCAGGGGAACACTTTATAATTGTAGCCTAAAAGCTCCCAGAGGAGCTGTATATTATTGTTTTTGACCTCCAAACTCCAGCAAAACACTCTCGGATAAAGTTACTTCAACAACAGATGGAGCTACATTAGGAATGACCTCAGCTGGAATCATAAATGTCTGTCAGGAAATCACTTTCATCGCCCACTCCGAAACACATTTTTCATTAGTTTAGATTGAGGCTTGTTTTGATGGTTTGTATTAATCAGTTCAAGTGTAGCTTCACTTAGATGACGCGTTTGTTTATTGTAACGGCAATAACATGAGATTTAAATGTATGACAACTTTTCAAACTTCTGCAGAGTGATGCTGGCTTGGGAAAATGTGCAGCTGTTTAATTTAAACAAAACAAATGTTATGGGCTGAGGAATCCGGAACGAGTCTCCCCAGTTCGAGGGTCTCCTTCCCAACAGCTGCTGCAGTTGCCATACTTCATTAAAATCACTAAGATTTGGTGTGGGCTCGATGAATGATTGAACTAATGCTCATGTGGGAATGCAGCTAATTAGTGTTTATGCTGTATCCTTAGGACTCCATTTGCCATTATGCACGCAAACGCTACTGTCATTTATATCTATCCATCACAGTCTATGTGTTTGCTGTACTGAGACAATCCGGCTGCGGCTGAATGTTTTTGTGATCAAACGTTATTGACTTCCCCAGTCGATAACCTTGGTAACGGTAGTTTCTCTCTCCAGCTTGAGCTGCGCCCTGCAAAGAATGTGAGGATAGATGGGGAGGCTGAGAGAGGAGGAGGCCTCCGAGCTTCGCGTTTGGTGGTTATGCTCGCAGTCTCCGGGGGTAGAAGCACTCGTGTGTGTTTGTCTGCATCCCTTCAGAGATGAAGAACAGCTGCTCTCTGTTCACACGATATCTTTGCATTCATTTCATTACAAGAGCAATGGCTCAAAGTTTCATGCACCTTGCTGCCCATCAGCTGCACACTGGTTAAATCTTATCTCTGTTTTTCCGATCCCTCCACTGTACTCCCGTCCTTCTCACCACTTACACTTTGCACACGTTTTTGCCGTTTCAGTGGAATTAATCAAGCATGTTCACGTGTGGCTCAACTTCATGAGATCATAATGAAGTTTAGCCTCAGGTGCGGCGGCGGAAATGGGTTAGCTGAAGAGTTGCCTCCCTCTCGTGTGTCAATATGTGAAACCAGCTCCGAGAAAGATTACTCAAGGAGGAAATTTCCTTTTTAAAGCCACTCTCTTATCTAGGTTATTCTGTCAAAATCTAAGCTTAATAAAAGTTGAAATATTAGGATATTACAATGTCATCTCTCTCTGTCTGGACCTTTGTCATTCTGTTTTAAGCCAATGAAGGGCCTCTCGCTTCATCTTGCGCCTTTTCTGTCCCAGTAATGAGCCATTTTGCGGCTCTTAACATCTGCCAAACTTGGAACATTTTGAATGCGAGACTCATCTCCCATGCATGAGGAGTCAGGCATCCTTTGATTTGCCCTCTTTTCTTTGCCTCTCTTTTGCAGCGCGCTCACCGCAGTGCTTTGTAGACTGAGCATGCTGAAAAACTTTCTTACCCTAGTTTTGGCAGGGGCTGCGTATGATGAGAGGTAATTTGGTGCTTATTCTAAACAGGGTTTTCCTCTTGGTATTGTGCAGCCCTCCTTCTCGCAGAGGGAGCAGAGGCACCGTGAGGGAAGGAATGGATGAGGGGTGGTGGGCTAGTTTAAAACACAGGCTTTCTGCGGCACGATGAGGTTTGTCCCAAAGAAAACACAGCTTTAAATTTCACTGCCCATCTATTCTGGTAGGTAACATCTGTTAGAATACAAAGCATCTGGCTGTAATTTCGAGCTTTAAGTGAACTTTACCCTTGTCAAAAACCTGAGTAGGCAACCCTGCCAGAGAACTTTACAGTCTTACTTCGTCTCTGCTCAGTCATTGGGTGTCGTACAGAAATAGGCAGTGAGGGAGTTAAATAAATGTTTTTGCAGGTGTAAAATTCACAAGAAGCAGCCTAGTGGGTAATCACCAGGGAAAAATATGCCTGTCTTAAATGACCGTGCAATCCTTTCAATTAGGTCGAATGTTTTGGTCTCATTCACACAGCTACATAACTATGTGTACAGCAGCAGCAGGCTATAAAACTCTAATGTACAAGCATTTCAGTTCGTCTGCTCTCCTTCTTCGTACTAAAGAAAAGCACAGAATCAAGGATCAGCTGTTTGTGGCAGATTTGGGTATTTTGGTGTCACATTTTTAAGCATTTTAACACCAAGGTTGTCTCATTAACAGATCGAAAATGAGGTGTGTATCTTATCCTTTCGCTCCGGCAATTAGTACGGTCATTGACATAATCCGGGAAAAGCTCCATAGGTAATTGTGGCCTAACACTTCCTCAGGAGAGGAGGAAGAAGCAATGCATCCTTCCTGTGTTAGCCGGCAGCTCATGCATCTCATTACCCGACAGGGTCCGGGCCTTGTACGAGGGCTTGTTCCAGCTCGCCCTGCCTCTCTTGTTTCCTCTAAGGGTTGAAGGGGTGATCATCCGCTCAGACTGAGGTGATGGAGGTTGTGTTTTGTCCCCCTTTTCTGATCCCAGTTAAATCTCAAGTCTGCTTCCAAGATCCTGCGGGCACGTCGGTGCCGTGACTGCCTGCGTCAAATGCTAAATGGCACTTGAATCAAGATCTTGTGGCAACGGGATGTTCAGTTTTTCCCCTCAAGCAATCAGCTTCCTCTCGCTCCCTGTAGTAGAGGCACAAACTGCACCTTTTGACTCCTATTGAAATTGTTATTGTTAGTCATACAGATTTTGTTTTTCTTATTTCCCAGCTCCCAATCCATCCTCCTGTCCCAATTCACTACGAATATCTTGTAGAATTTAAATTATTTTTATCCAGACACTATTAAATTATTGTGTTGCCGTTCTCTTTAGCTCATTCTGAATGGGCATGGCTGAGAGGTTATTTGGTTATTGTTCATTTATCACACTGGAGGCATTTTGTTGAAGTCAGCTCATTGTAGACCTACAGTTTCTTTATTTAGCATGCCCATTGAAATGCTGTTTCGGACAAAATGCATGAAGAATTATCTTTTTTTTCCGGTTTTGCTTCTGAGATATCGCAGGTTAAAATGGGCATGAGGCGCTTCAGTGTCCTCCAAATGATTTCTTTGTAAAGCCATTAATTATGATTACCATTTACATTGTGCTCCATTGTATGATGAAATAAATAAAAAGATGCTGTCCCATGTCTCAGGAAATTGTCACACATTTCCATTAAGATTTGCAGTAGCTATTTGCATTAGTTTAATTGAGTTTTAAAAATGATTTAAGATTGCTTCCATTTAAATGGTGCAAAGTGAATCTGTCGCTCCCATTATCTTTATCTTATTAATGGTTCTCTGCTCACAGTTGAGTCACAATGCTTGAGTTTTAGCTTTGTGGTAAGAATAGAAAAAAAATGCATGAATCATATTTTTCTTTTACCAAAATAAACTAATGTAGTGCGTCTGTCTGTTTGGCTGTGGTCTATTTTTACATTAGTAATGTTGGCCTGATCTGCTCGAGGTATTTTCAGACAGAGGTGTGAGGTAAGAACTGGTGTATTCAGCTTCTTATCTGACACTCCACAGAGGCACATCTCTAACAACGGCTGCTCTCTTGGCTGCCTCGAGCCCCCGTGTCTTTCCAGATCTCAGCCACTTCGATCTGAAAGCAAAATGCAGGGAACCCATCGACATGCACACTAATCACACTAGTGTGCCTGCTCGTTAGCCATGCCCTCTCAAGTCAGCTGTCCTAATAGGCATGTCCTAATGAGCTCTAATTGAGGATGGCTAATTTGCATGGCCTGAGTCATTGTCGTTCTAAAAGCGACTTAGAAGACTTACGAGACTCATTGCCAAAAAGCTTATTGGGGGGTCTAACATGGCGTCATCATGGGCAGACCATGGGGGGCAAGTGGGCCTTGTGAGAGCTTTGTTCTCGTACTGCGAGCCCCGATTCCTGTCTCTATCTTCCATGCTTAGTTCTTACTCTCCCTTCTCTGCTGACATCAATGCCTAATGGAGGTATTCGCCAATTCTGTACCCCCCCTCAACCTCAGACGTTATTTTAGTGACACCAGCCATTTTCAAAGAAACAACTTCAAAGCATGATTAAAACGAAGCAGAGCAACTCTGATCAAAGGTTAAACTTCGCACAGCGTGACTCTCTTCACAATGCAGTGAGAATCTACCATTTGAAGCAAGAGGAAAAAAATCAAGGTTTCTGAGCTCAGTGTAACCGTTGAGGTATGCAGACGGCGTGTTATTTTGCTGTGCATCAGAGAAAAAGTGATGGATACTTCTGTAGCTACAGAGGGAGGTCCTCTGAGGAATCATCCTCAGAGTGCAGCACATTTTATTTATACTAGAAGATGTTGTATATTTCCTCCTAATTTGATCACTGACACTTTATTTTCCCCTTTTCCATCCCTTTATTTGTCTTTCTTATATCAGGAGAGTATACAAGAAATGCTTTCCCAAAGAGAAAAAGCTCAAACAGGGACAGGCAGGTTTATTACATTGGCTGTGAGCCATCTCATTTCTGCACAAAAAGTAATGAAATCTCTCAAATGACCCAAGCAGTCCAAATTTGCGAGACAATTTCATACGCCAGAGAAAGTACTTCTTTCCTTTATAAGATGTATCACGTGTTCGGGCTCAGATGTTGAAGTTTCAGGTCCAGCAGAATGAAATGAAATAGACCCTTTTCTCTTGGTATTCATGCCCAAAAAGGTCCAATTTTGGTGTTGTGAAATGTAGCTTTTTTTTAATTTGCTGTGATATAACGAGTTCTCCTCTCTCTTTCAGGCCTTGCTGGCTCGAGTTTGCTCAAAAACAACAGGAAGGGAGAATATGACTCACTGGCCTCTGCCAGAGACTGGCACGGGGCAGCTGTGCCAACCTCACCCCTCTCTGGCGCTTTAGAAGCTACCCCGCTGCACCATGACGGAGAGGCATTGAGCTTAGCCCCCTTACGATCATCTCAATACCTCTCCTCCTCCCTGCCCCTCAAGAACCCCCACCCCTGCCCCATCCCCATCATGCTGCGCTTTCTGCCTCTCAAACTTGGCCGCCTGTACCGCTGTCTGAAGCTCTTGCTGGTGGTGGGACTGTTTGTCATCTTGTTGATGAACACCCACAACCTGTTCGCCTCCTTCCAGAAGAATGAGCTCACTGACAGACGCTTTATCAACCTCAACAAGTGTCCTGCCTGCTTTGGCACCAGCTGGTGCCGCAAATTCATGAACGGCCAGGTTTCCTTCGAGACCTGGGGTCGCCTACGATTCCTGGACGTTTTCAATGTCAAGAATGTTTACTTCGCCCAGTACGGAGAGCCTAGGGAGGGCACCCGTCGCGTGGTGCTCAAACGGCTTGGCTCTAACCAGGAGCTGGCTGAGATAGATCAGAAAATCTGCAAGAGGGCCACAGGAAGGCCCCGCTGTGACCTCATCCAGGCCATGTACAAGACTGAATTTGCCAGGATCAACGGCGACGTTCGTCTGCTCACTCCAGAGGTGGTAGAGGGCTGGTCAGACTTGGTGCACTGCCCCTCACAGAGGCTGCTGGACCGCGTGGTACGCAGGTATGCTGAGACCAAAGACTCAGGCAGCTTCCTGCTAAAGAACCTCAAGGACACAGAGAGAATGCAGCTGCTAATGACCTTGGCTTTCAACCCTGAACCACTCGTGTTGCAGGTATTGTGTCTGTTTTAACCTTTTACCATTGTTTGCTTTCCTGACTGGAGCTGTTTTAACCAAAGTGTGTGTGTGTTTGTGCGTTTGTGATACCATTTGAGGCTTTTATGGTTATTTTTTTAGCTTTTGTTGAGTGATGTTTGATTATTGCAGTCTTTAAAGAAAATATTCTTTCTTGATAAAGAGATGTCTGTCAGCTGATCTGTTAGACCGGGTGTTTTTCAGAGCAGTTGATAAGCCTCAGTTCCTGGATTACCTTTGCTACAAAGAGGATAAGAGCATCAGTACAAAGCAAGCCTGGGTGTTGGCCCCATAAAGCCCCCCAGTAAATTACAGGGTGGGAATCTTCTTCTTCCTTCCACTTCCATAGATCTGAGACGAGCCATTACACCCTCCCTAAACTCTAGGCTACTCGCCGCCTCTCTGGAGCACGAATCTTCCTCTGCTTAGAATAGAGACAGGTTTAAGAGCCGTGGCCTCCCAAAAGATGAGAGATTTTGGCTGGCGGCAATACTGCATATTTAACACTATATGTAGGGCAGTTTTGAATTATTCAAGGACGCATCTGTAAAATGGTCCAAGTTGTTTTTAATTTTAATATACATCTATGTCCACTGAGTTCTCGTCATCTGTGGGTGACAGCATGGGGAGGGATTTCTTATGTAAGTGAAATCTTACTTAAGTAGTATTAGCATAAAAGAAGTACTCTTGAACCTTCACCAATCTTTTTAAAGTTTTTGACTTATATTTTTGTCTTTATTTAAACAGTATAATAAAAAATAAACTTGTGCTTAAATTGACCTCCTAAAGGAAACAATAAAACCTAAGACATCATGCTTTTTCCCTTCTAATGTTTACTATTAAACAAATTGTGACACTTAATTTTTAATGCAGTTCTTCAAATACGTCTTTTTTGCTGATGATAAGGCTCGTCTTGGCTTATCTGTACTGGCTTTTTTTTTTTCCATTACATGATGTCAGGAAAGGATGTTATTTATTCTGTTGGTTTGACTTAAGCTAGACTTTTAAAATACATGTAAACACATTAGTCCAACTGAAATGTAATAAGTTGATTTTCCCGAAATTGGACTACCAAACCTAGATAATGCTGCTGGGGATCGATTTACTCTTTCATGTATACGCCTCAATTGGCCCTGAACTGGCCCTAGGTGTTATACATGATCCATACTCCCAGGAGGGGTGTTTGAACCAGAAGTTGAATAACGTATTTTCATAGCAGAGAGCCGAGAAGAAAACACCACTACCATAAATGCGAGGGGTAGCATGTATCCAATTTTTACCAAAGGTAAAGCGTAGATGCGAAATGTACACCGCTGTAAAGTTGTCCATGTTTTTGAGGGTTTTTTTAACCATTCATTAATGTTAACTTGTTAGTAGCTTGTTTGCTATATCATGTAATAGGTCTGCTGGAAGCTATAACCATAGATTGACTTAACTGTGCATGTATTGACTGCTTTGTATTGAAAACTTTCCCTAGGATTAACTCTTACCCATCATGGGACCAGTGCGTATGTTAGAAAAATTTGTTGCTGGTCAAATTGTCCTGGAAGATTTTGATTTCTCGCACAAGTTGGAGAAATTCTGGTCAGATATTTATTGAGATTAAAAAAAGATGTGAGGCAGCCTAGATAAAGAATTTCGTTATCAAGGCAGGTAGTTAAAATCACTATAAATAAAAAAAATTCATGTCAACAAATGTGCATAATGCTATTTTTAAAATATGCTGGACTAAGTCAGCACAGCCCTGAAGCCCCCACCACCAGCTCTCCAGTAATGCATCCACCAATTAGATTAGATAATTAGATGAGAAGAAGAAATATAAAGGAGGAAAAACGAAACCAAAACTGTCTGTTCTCACATTATCCAAGCACAGGCTTTTAATCCGCTTTTAAACAATCAAAAAATAACGTTGTGTCTGTCAGTCAATCTTTCCACCGCTCTCTCTCCTCGCCAGCACTGTCTCTCTGTCACTCGCCCTTGAGCTCAGCACACGCAGGGGGGTGTGGCTCAGCAGCAGCAGTGACTGACATCGTCATATTTTGCTGCAAAAAAGTGCGGCTCCCAAAATTTACACACAAGATAAAAAAATCTACCCACATTTGGCGTGTGTGTTAATCTCAGACCCTGTTAGAGGGATTCCACGGGACATTTATAACGGCAAGACTTGAATATGCTGGACCTCAGTAGATTTTTCCTGTCAAAAAAATTATGGGACAACGTAAGGTCTGCATGGGACATCCTGCACAAATCCCAGAATTTTTGAATAACAAAGCTGTAACAGAAACATCACCTCTTTACTCCGCTCTTAAATGAGGACCCATTTCTCGTCTGCCATCGTGCATGTTAAAGTGGTTGTACTGTATATCATCAAAGCACTATCCACATCTTTTTGTCACTGATTTACAAGCAGCCAATCAATTTCAATTTCAATCTGGCATTGACTGTGTCCCATGACCGGACAGAACAACAACGGTCATGGCCCGTGTAGACATTCAATTACTTAGGCTGACCTCCAACCCCCCACACACACCTCCAGGCATTTCAAAAGGACAAAAGGCAAATCAGCCTCTTAGTCCAGTCAATCTATAAAATCTGATTAGCCGTGTGTGGTCGCTCATCCTCCCCCTTCCTTCTTTTCTCCTCTTTTCTGTCATATAGCATCTTTCTTCTATCTGTGTCATCCTCCTCTATGTTTTCCTATCCGTCTGTGTACGCTCCACAAACTCTGGCCAGATAATTCCATCAGTGTTTTTAATGCTATTATGCCCCAGTTCAGAGGCTGCCCGGCGAATCACCCCCCAATCCTTATCTTGCACACAGCCGCCGACATCACACGCCAACACATCATGCATTGTCCACAGCTCTCCTCCCTCCCTGCTCTGTGTAGCCTTTTGCATGTTTACAGAAACTCATGAATTGTTGATCTCTTCCTGAACTTGTGACCTGCAGGCATAAGAACAAACTGTAGGGTCTGTGCAAGTACGAGGCCAGGGGGGTAACAGATGGTGGGCATGGATTGTGTGGATGGATAATATACGACAAAAGGCGCCTGACATCTGAGAGATTCGCAGATCCTGAGTGCCTTGAGTGTTCGTCAGCATCGCTGAGCTCAGAAGATGAGGAGAAAATTTGCTATGAGACCTTATACACAAGGTTGGGCAGCAGTAGACCATAAAGAATTAATAGCTTTGAACAGGAGACGAGCTGCAAGCTGCACTACACCTTGGTCTCCTTTTTTTTGCCAGAGGTTAGTGCTGCTGTGTGGGGACCGGCTTTAACAAAGGCTAGAGGAATGTGGGCCGAGTTTTATGACCAGTTATTTAATGAAACCTGATCCTTATTTCAACCATCTATCACTCTGCCTTCTCGTCAGGCCAGGAGCGATGCTTCATTTTTCCTGGTTATAGTTAAAAACCTCTTCAATATGTTGGCAAGACCAGTATCACTCAGTGTATAATTTAATTTCGCTGTATTTAGTGTAAATGATTCCCTGCTGTAGTTGGTTGCCAGTGTTGTGGTCTGAGGGTTGTCCATCTATCTCTTTCCTTTGGCTCCGTACAGTCGAATAATGCCAATAACATTTCTACTGTCTGCTCAGTGAGCTGCACTCTCTCTTAAAACGGCTTCTGTTTCCAGTCTTTTGAAGCCACAGGCAGTAAATCGGCCCGGTTTCACTATGAGAAACTAGACCTTCTTTGTCAGTGGGAAACAATCTGTTGTGTTGTTTCGGCTCTGGCCAACAATGCATTTTTTGTGTGCTCTGCAGTACACACGCACACACACACGCACACACACACTCACACGCATATACACCACCCCCACTCCTCTGTCACGTGTAAGACAATTTGGCTTTGGGGAATACATATTTTTGGAAGACAACATGACGACAGCCAAACAAGAAAATCCTTGTGCAATGAGAGGCACCATATGAAACTTCATCTGTTTTCTCCATTATTTTTTCTGAACCAACCTTTTTTTAAGATTTCACTGAGAAGCTCCCTGTTACTGTGATATATCTACTAGTGTCAGGAGGTTGCAGACCAGAGAAATTGCACAATGCAGTTGACCTGCAATTCGACAATAATTTGGTTTGCATGATAAGCCAGTAATGAATTCCTCACAATTCCCCAGCTAGAACCTCATTTGCCATCCTTGGCATCTCTCCCTCGGCTAGATGACCCAGTGACTCATCAGGTGATGGCTGTGTTTGATGGAGTACATCTGGCCCAACCTTAAATTACTCCGATTTGGCCTGGTACACCCTTCCAAATCATTAGGCTTGGTGAGCTAGGCAGAAGCATGTGACTGCGCTCGCACCCTTTTTGGTCCTCGGCCCTGTGTTGCTCAGTGAAGCCGAGAATAGGATGTGACAGGTCTCTGGAGTTAACTTAGTCATCTCCTCCAGACTCAAATCCATGCTCTGCCAGACAACCCTCTCCGTCTTTCTTTTACCGCCTCCCCTCCACCTTCCGCAAATCCCCCTCCTCATGCAACACCGTGCCCTCACCTGACACAGATACATGCACGTCAGAAGGCATGTGCCTCTCACGCAACACCCTCTGTTTTTCCCAGAACGCAGACGCCTGACACTGATACCAAAGCGGACAAGAGGCAGAAGAGAGAGATTAGATGGTTGACCTTATCGCTTCTTTCTCCCAAGATTTTGACAGCCGCATTTTAACGCAAATGTGAAAGTAAACATTCGCTGCTCTTTGAGCAAACACACTGGCAGTTTGTTTGAATTGTTTCTTAAATGGGAGAGGATGCCTCTTTGGTATGCTGTTGATTTAATGAGGCCCTGCGTGATCTATTACCATACTAATTTACTTTGGGAAACTAAGCCAAAATGGGCCCAAATGGTTTGAATTCAGGGGTTTTTCTGACACAAGGTGGTGCCTAAAGTGTTTCCTACTAAACCTTATTTCTAATAGAAAAGTGATTTTAAATGCATCAAGTCAAAAACTGATTGGAAATGTGGCCTTTCAATTAAACATTAAAAAGGGAAGAAAAGTAATGATTATTGCAAGGAAATTCTTTTTTCATCTTATCTGTAACAAAAAGTAATTATTTTAAAAGTATGTGCTTAAATTAATACACTGAAAAACAGGAATGAAATTACAATCTAATGTATTGCATTTAAGCAGCCCTGCAGGAGGTCTTTATAAAGGTTAACTGTTGTCCTTTAGGCTTTACATTTAGTTTGTGGTAATGTTGTACTGGATTGCATGAAACAAACAAAAAAAAAATTGTCAATATTGTTACTGTGATAAATGGTATGAAAACAGAAGCTAAGATAGAGGTAGTTATGGTAACGCATAAAGCATATCTGTTTATTGGCAACATGGTCACGAGTTGGCAAATGATGCACACAATTTGAGCCTTTTATATTGTCCATGCAAAAAAAGAAACACTACAATCTTATGATCTGGCTTTCTGGGTCAGGCCTCTTTACAAAGCAAATCAAAGCCTGTTTTGTTTTTAAGTTTTATTTCTTTTTTCACTCAGTTTAATCACAGACACTGCATGCCGTCCCAGCTTAAGTGAGAGCTTTCTGTCTCTAAGGCCGGCTCAGTGGCTGAGGTCCACCGGTAAATAGTATTTAAGTTGCTAGTCTGTGATTAGAACCTTTGTTTTTGGGTCTGGGGGATTGTGACGCTCTTAGGACATAAGAGAGGAGGCTGTGTACGCCGCTTAACCCTGCTTCAAGTGCTCCCAAACCCCCTTTCATTATTCTTATAGGCCTTTGTGTACAGACTGAATCCTGTTAGGATAAGACAGGGAGTTATCTGGGCCCAACTCCCCTCTTTTGGCTGCCCTCTCTGGATGGAGGCCCCGGTGGAAAGAGGAAAAGAGGAGGAGGAGAGGAGCGTGGGGTTTGTGCAAGTGTGTGTTGTACAAGCCAGAGCCTTGTGGTGTTTTCCCCCCATTTGAATGAGCCAGACTGCTTGTGTTACCATAATCCTTTCTCTCTTTCTCCCTCTCTCCAAGCACACACACAAACACATACATACACACTCGCATGACAGCTGTGTTTGGTTAGGTAAATGCCTGTGGCAACTCATCCCACCCACCAGCTCCTTTTTTAGCTGCCCCCCCATCCCCCTGCTTCCTACTGTTACAGCCTGCCCCCCAACCTACCTTATGCCCTGCGCCCAACGCTCTGCAACTCTAGAGAGTCTAACCCCATTCACAACTCTCCCTGGGCCCCTTAAGAAGGCCAATATGAATCGGTAACAAGGAGCTCTTTACTGTACCGTGTCCTCCAGAGAGCCTAGTTTCTAATGTTGGAGCAAGAATGTGCTTTTTGACCCACCTGCTTGCCTGCGGTAATAAAATTGTGCACTGCATTAAAGCATCATCCACCTAGTTCCTGAAAAAAATACGAGAGGTCAGGGATAGACTCCAGCATCGTTAAGTCCTGAGCATCTGTACCAATGTAGTTATTTGTGTAAATTTAGGGATTGTAGGGCATTGGTCAGAAGGCATTGGCCCCTCTTATTATGTCAGCAGGGTTTTACATTAATATTTTATTTGCCAAATTGCTTAATTAGTACTGTGCGTGTGCAGCTCTCGACAAGTATTAGAAAAAAGGGAGATTTCTCATTTTGTTCAGTATTTTTTTCAATCAAGTTGATAGATTTTGTAGCCCCTTGTGGCATTTTACCTTCATGGGCAAGCAAGCGACCCCTTGTTTAGCCATGGTTAGTTGAAGTCTTTTCTAGTTTGTGAGATACTTGCCCTTCTACTGCAGAGAGGTTAGAGTGCAGAGTCAGTGACAGCAGTCTCTCTGCACACAAAAAGCCACCCTACTGCCCCCGAAATACTTGGCGTGTGCCCTGAAATACACAACCCTTGATGTTGGCCTCAAACCCACAGCCCTCAGGTCTCCGGCCAAAGCTTCACTCGGTTCCTCTCCAGCTGTGTGGGCGGCAATACCACCTAGACTGAGTCAACACCGCTGCATATGACTTAATACATTCCTCGTCTTCCAGTGGAGGGGATTTATGAGGTGGCTCTGCGCGCCGTGGCTCAGGTTCAGGTCGGCAAAGGGTTTCAGCTATCAGCTAGCAGCAGAGTGTATATTGCAACCCTGAGCTGCACTGTCCTGTGCTCTCATTCCTCATCCTACTCTCATTCTCTCTACAGAAAAGGGCCATGCAGAGTCCAGGCTGTGCTAACTCGTTGCTATCACTGCTCGGCGGCACTCACTGAATCATGTACACGCTTTTTCCTCCTGTGCTGCACAAGCCGACTGTATGTGGTCTTACTCACTCCTTCTACCTGGCCTGTTAGTTTTTCTTTCTCATCCAAGCTCAGTGCTGTTTGACCTCTTACTTTTGTATTGGCTCTGACTTCTCCACACGCTCACATGCACGCACACCCAGCAGTCCTTTATAGTTTCAGTCTTTTTCATTCAATGATTTTCCTGTTTCCCAAGACTGCTGCCAGCTTTACACACTATGACTTTGCACTCTTTGAACCGCATGTCTGGTAAAGAAAGAGGCAGGGCCTATTCTAAATTCAGATACATACGCTTAACAGTCTCTGTCTTTCCCTGCTCTCTTTCTCCTTTACAGACAGACTCACACGCTCTCTCTCCCCAGCTTGGTGCTCTGACTAGATATTTCCTGGCTTCTGTGTCTGGAACAGGCAGCACCACTGTCCTGTATTGCAGGTTTTGGGGGGTGGAACAAAGAGAGAGGGGGTAGGGAGCAGGGTGAGTAGGAGAAGCAGCAGCAGGAGACGGGAGCAAAAAAGAGAAGAAAGGGACTGTGCCATGTGTGCCAGGATGAGGAGTTAGCGCCGGCTCCCCTGTGGTGCCTGAGCTCTTGCTGCAGACCAGCCGACAGAAATTTAAACTTAAATGACCAGCAAAATGCCAGACGGGGCTCGCCACACATCCTCCAGACACATAAGGTCAACGGGGGAAGAGCTGCAGAGAAAGCGACGTGTTTTTTCAAGTCTGGCTTGGCAGCCCTAACCTTGCAGAGCAGATGTGACTCAGGCTGAATAATGTTCGTTTTGCCACATCAGGGTTGAAAGCGTTTTTTTAAGCTGTTGTTGTTTTCTTCACTGAACACGTCTGTCTGCCACACTTCCTCGACTTTACTTTTTGATCCCCGGACTCCTGATGAGTCCTGCCCCAACTTGTTTGCTGTAAAGCAGTGCAGTTTTGTTGAGGACAGAAAATCTCGAGAATTTACACCACACCCTGTTCAAGGCTTTAACAAGATGCACACATAAAAAACTTTTGTGGCAAACTACTAATTTCCATTTTGCTGTAAGCACTTGTGGTTGCAGGATGACGGCAATTGGTTCCTTTAAATCATGCATTTACAAACCAAGCTCTGAATATTCACTGTATTTGCGTGTGTGTCCATCTATTTATGTGTGTTTGATTGACCAGTGTTCTTTGCAGACCAGCCAAGGCAATATCTTGGGAGCCACTCATGTTTACTCGGCCCCTGAATAGAGGTTGTTATCAGTCCTGGTCACGTTGCATGTTCTCATTCACATGCACTTGGACGGAGTTTGCGTAGATACACACACGCACAAAGAACCTCTTTCGAACTCACGGACACGCCCACGCCCTCCCCCGAGTGGCCCAGTAGAAGGGCATGCCTTTGTCAGCAGATGTCAGGACGCAGGTGTGTGTTCCTGTGCCTCTCGCTCTGTTCGTTTCATCCTCTCCTCCAGAGGCTGCCCATTTGTCTGTGGCCCCGTTTCATTTCAGCCCACTCCAATCTCCCCCCAAGAGGACGCCAGTGTGTCTGTTGTATTACAGGGAGGGAAGTGAAAAACACAACCCCCTCCTCTCCCCCAGTCAATGCTACCGTAGTGCACCGACACAGCCTTTTAGATTAGATTAGTCAGACTTGGGCCTAGAAGTCACTGTGAGGTCGCCTTAAATGAGGCGAATCAGTTTTGGTCTGTTTTCCACCCTCCCTTTTACTTTCTCCAGAGTTAAGCTCATTATTTCTTCACAAACCGAAAATAATTTTCTACCAAAAAAAAAAAAAAAATGTAGGTAAAATAAGAAAAGCACAAGGCAACTTCATCAAGTTTTAGATTTTGTAGAGCAGGAAGTAAAAGTTTTTATCCAATGACATGAACAAGAAGTAGTAAGACCTTTTAAAGCACTAAAAGGCACTGGGATGTGTCATTGGCAGTTATGCGCCCTCAGCAGTTTTTCAATAGCATAACATTATTTGGGAGACGACTGGTAAAAATTCACTACCTGTGCAGTACACACACACACACACATACAAGCGCACACACTTACAGTACCTCCTATTTCTGCTCAGAGATAGCACGGGACGTAACATTAGGCCGGGTTTTCCAATTTATTTCGCTCCCAACCCCCTGAACGCCTCATTGCAGACTTTAATGACTTCTGCAGAGTAACCGTTTAAAGAGCACTAAGGGAGAATGATTGGTGGGACATGTAAAGTATTTATCAACCCCTGCAATAGGTGAATCCAAAGTTCAGGTGCCCACTTTCATGTGCCTGGCTACACTGCTCAGTAGTTCTCTCTTTTATACTTATTGCATATGAAACTTAAATCCAGGAAGCCCATAAATATAGAACCAAGAGTAGTTATGAGATGTTGAGACGTCGGTAATTGACACAATGCATTCAGCCTGTCAATGAGAGAAGTGAATGAGCGACATCTTTGTTAAGAAGAGCAGACGAGGGCCCGACAGACATGAAGGCACTCTCATAACAGTCGTTGACAGTGTCTGAAAGTAGCCTCAGGGCATTTATCCTTCTACTCCCTCCCTTCAGCCATCCCCCAATCTGCCGTCGCTCTACTTTCGCTCCCATTCAGGCTGCAACCTGACAACAAAGAGAGAGATGTGTTTAGCAGGCAGGTCTTTGCCGGTTTATTCCCCCTGTCCACTGGAGCGGAGAAGTGAAAGACACTCTGTTTGTCTCTTCTGTTTGCTGTCTCCATCGTATCCCCCTCCACCACCACCACCTCCCCCCTTTCTCACATCCATCCATCCGCCCTGCAGGGGTGAGAGAGGAGGGATGGTGTTTTACAAAGCAGGTTTAGCTCTAACACTGGACATGCTAAGTTTTGTCAACAAGACCAAGAGCCGCTTAGATTCGCAGCAACATAAAGCGATCTGAGGTTTGAATCTGGGTCAAAGGGAAACGGGCCTAATAGGGATATACCACCAACTGATCCAGTTTCAACCCACTCTTTATATTCCAACTTCAAAAATTAGAAAGCCATTTTAGATATTTAGCCCATTCAGTCTCTAATTCCAAAATCTCCTGTGTAGGATTGCCGGTTGGCGGGCAACATCTCAGTAGTCTGGGATTGTTTCCTTTCCAGCCAGTGTTCAGTATTTGGGAGTGCAGTCGGCCCATCATTATCCTTTTGTCTCTCGCTATCCACTGGAATATTTCACTTTTTGAGACATGTCTACTTCCTCAGATACTTCTTCCTGACAGGTTTGCTATATCAGAAAATGTAGAGAGTGGCTATCAAGCCAGGAGATTTGGGGGAAGTTGAGGTGAGTCATTGCCAAGTCTGACAGACAGACAGGCTGCTGGAAGCCAATAGTGCTTCCTGGACAGACTTTTGTCTGGCCCACAATTGATTGGGTCACCTCAGGGAAATGGGCTCGACCAAGACCGCATTGCATGCAACTTATCATTGTCCTCCCCTCTTTGTAGTGGATCCTCTTTAAACTGATAGTAACAAGAGATTTGTTTAGAAGTGCAGATTGGCACAGCAGAAACAGTTTGTGCTTAGCCGTAAATCTGCGTCTGTCTTTCTGTGGAGAAAAAAAGCTGTGATAATTGTTTTCTTGCGATCTTGATTTTTCATCTTAAAATTACTCCAAGGTTGTTTGTCTAGTTGAGGACCCTTTTTTTAGGAATCCTTAACCTTCACATAGAATTTCATTCAGCTTGTTGTATCTTATACTATAGCACAGATGGGATCCATATGCTTTGGCCTTCAATACACTGAGTAAATTATAGCCTTGTCAAGGGCTGTAATAAAGGAGTTTAAGAGCAGTATGGTTTGAGAAGTGTCTGAGATAAAAATGTCTTAACACGAGGCGGTGATGCTCAAGTGAACAAGCGAATGGCCTCATAATCATTCATTCACCAATTGGACTGTACTGGATAGTTTGAACTTCGCAGCTTCATTCATAACTTTGCCGTTCAAATTCTAAATCAACGTGGCAGATCATAAGATTTTGGTGTTTTTGCAAGCTTAGCTTACGGATGTTCATTGCAACTTCTGTATCTGCCACCTTAACTTCAAAATACAGCTCTGCTCGGTCAGGAGAACAGCACCGGTCTTTGCGCACATTTTGTAGCACAGTAGCCTTTGGTGTTGAGAGGCTGTTTCTCATGATGTCATGTAACCAATCAGCTGGACTTTGACAGGGACTCAAGAGCAGTGACTACAGACAGAGAGAGACAGCGGTATCTGAACTTTCAATACATACCAAACTGACAAGTTATACTCACTAAAGAGGGTTGATTTTATTTTTAAAAACGGTAAAAAATTATTTAATAAGATGAATCCCTTTATTCAAAGGAAGATTTTTTTTTTCTGATGATGACGTCATAAACGTCAGACATTTAAAGTTCATTAAATAAAACCTTTATAGGGTATTAAGATTTAAAAAAAAAAGACTTTCACTACAGCCCTTTTCACTGAGCCATTGTTTCTGTCTTTTAAGCATCCCCTCGATGCCACTGTCTCTATGTGGCAGGGGTCCCGCTGTTCACTTTGAGATACAGCAGCTGCGTGGCCGAAGTAAGGAGGGGGGTTAAAAAATATGTTTTTAAATAATCTTTATTTCATTAAATTTTAAAGAGAGTCAGGGCAGCCATGCATATTTAAAATCCCTTCTCTCGGCACATTGAAAGCTGTTGAAGTATTGAATTACGGCGAGTGTAACGTGAAACACAAACGTCATAGTAGTTTACACCTTAGCTGCAGTGACATGGTGTGCTCCCAACCATATCTCCCATGCAATTGGGTTTCAGAGGGGGAGGGCTACTGAGGCTCCTGTGAAACATGAGCACTCCTGATTCTCTGTCTGTGTCTGTGCGGCGGCGGCTGCCTGCCAGAACAAGCAGCCTAGGAGAGATTTGTTACATAGGAATTGTGGGCTATCATTAAGCTAGCATATGGCCGGGTGTTTATTGTAATAGATGGAGGCCTATGGCGGGGGGGTTCATTGTAAAAGATGGAAGCTTATCACTTGTAGCAAAACTTGTGTGGGCTGCAAAATCAGGGGGATTTCACTCTATTATTTTCCATTAATTTGTCCAAGCGTTGTGATAGCCCTTGGCAATGAAATGGACCAGGAGAAAAAGTGACTAAGGGAAAGTGCGAGACGGAGCTCATGCAGAGAGGTGGAATTAGTAAAGAGGCGTACAGAATCCAGTCCCTTAGCAGCTGGGCACGATTGCCAAATGCAGCTGCTTCACACTCATTTATGTTGTCTGTATGTGCCTGTTTGTGTATCTTTGTTCGTGCAAAGATTAACCCTTGACTAGGACTGGATTTTCACGTAAGATAACCGTCCAGAATAGAGCAGTTTCAGTGCTATACACTGTTGTTGTTCTTCTTATTATTATAATTATTAGAATAGTTTTGATTGTCAACCACAATTGCCCTAAATGAATGAAAAGAATGTTTTGGTTTTTGTGTGGATAAAATGCTTTATCATCATTTTTGTTATTTACAACTTGGGCTGCACAGTTAATCGAAATGGCAACATGGCTTGCTGCAGTTTTTAAATGGGGAGGTGCAGTCCTAAAAGTTAAACAGAGTTGTCCTGGCCCATACATGATTTTATGCGGATTGAAGAAAACATCTTTGTTTGGTACAGATCCCTGCAAAAATCACACCATAATCATTTTAATATGTTTTTGGGTGAAAATGAGAATAAATGTGAAAAAAAATATTGTTCCCTCTAATAGCACAAATCTTTTTTTGCAATTGCAATATCAATCCAAATAATAACAATCTGTAATAACACAATCTTTTAATCTTTAAAACTTTTAACGCTAATATGGTAGAATTCAATACCATATATAAGCAAATATACATGGCATGATTACACCCAAAATTTCACACCACAATGAACCATGATACTGTTATGCATTTCTGCACTTGTGATGTTTCACTTGTGCCTGTTTTTGTTTGACTTCAATCAAGTTAGATAAACCTGAGAGACATCGGGCTATCGTATCACAGCAGTTATACAACTTCCTGTTAGTGGTATTACTGCGTTATTATTAATCAGTTCCTACCTGTAATACACAGTGATTTCTTGTCAGCATGCCCGAATTGCATTAACTCGGTCAGCAACATCATGAGGCAGTTTGAATCGCTCCACTGCTGCCTCACAACACATAAGGCTTTCCTGCTAACTGCTGCTACCACAAATCACCTCCTATCAGTTCTCAGGAAGCACTGAGCAGTGTACACCAGCTCTTAGCTGTAGGGCTTTAACACAAACTGGCTCCTTTCTTTTATTAAATTTAATCCGTTATACGCTGCGCTGGCTCCGTTTCATGTGGTCCTTTGGCAGAATTTCAACAGTTGTGCCTTGCATTGTAAAGGTTCTCGCGATTTATGTGTTAGCCCTGATTTTCAAAGCAAATGGGTGTATTTCTGTCTCTTTTTTTTTTTTCCAGCCAATTGTATATTACACGGCTTGATTTTTTTTTTCATGTATGTTTTTAAATCAACATTTTCTATTTGTATTTGTTTCTCCTTCGCAGAGCTTTCCGTCAGACGAAGGGTGGCCATTCGCCAAGTACCTTGGAGCTTGTGGGCGCATGGTAGCCGTCAATTACGTGGGCGAGGAGCTGTGGAGCTTTTACAACGCGCCCTGGGAGAAAAGGGTAGACTTGGCACGTCAGCTGATGGACATCGCCGAGCAGCTCACCAACAATGACTTTGAGTTCGCCCTCTACCTGCTTGATGTCAGCTTCGATAACTTCGCGGTTGGCCCGCGCGATGGAAAGGTCATCGTTGTTGACGCTGAGAATGTTCTCGTGGCGGATAAAAGGCTGATCAAGCAGAGTGAGTGGTGGCGTCTATCATTAACTGCACATATGTGCTCTGTGTGAGTGTGTGTGTATGTGTGTATGTCCATTCAATATGTCAGTGAGTAATGCTTAGTACATCTAATTCCCCCAGTTGCCATGACAATTTCTCTAAAGCATTACCACTTCTGGAGCTACATAAGAAATATATTGTCCTTTAATACAGAATGGTATTTACACGTACACTTGTCATTATTGTCTTTATACCTGTGTAAGACTTCTCTAAAAGTGTAAAAAATGATTCACCATTCATTTTATTTTTAAAGCTGGGGTAGGCGGATTATTTTTGGTGTCATCAGGAAAAAAATCCATTATAACTTTTTCATATATTGTAATTCAGGTGGTCTGAAAGAACACTAGACTTCTGAAACTCTTGGTTCTGTATTCAGGCTGTAAAAAATGAATACCTCGATGGTCACTTTTCGGCCAATCATGGGTCATTTCAGAGAGTGTGTGTTCCTCTTGACTCCTCTGTGCTGCGAGTGATGTGTCATGGCTATGAGCTGACTGGCTGTCCAACAAGTGACGTGCCTTATGTCTAAAACTGGCCTCTGGCGACTTGACAAGCTGAGTTGCAGGCGACACTGCCAGTCGGCCTGAGTTGAGCTGAGAAGGAGCAGTTTGCTCTGCTGCAGCTTTCCCTGCAACTGTTTCGTCTCATCTTGAATCTTTGGTGTAAACTGGCCTTAAACGAGAGAGTGACAACAAATGACATTAAACACAACCAGCAGCAAAATTAGGGCGGGATGGGTTCAGTGGAGTTGCTGCTTTAGGAATCTCATTCTACCGCTAGCTTGATTTCCAGACGTTGCCTACTCCACCTTTAACATGTCAATTCTTGCTGTGGTTTTTCCTCCTCTTCATCCTCTATCTGTTCATCCCAGACCAGAAAAACTGCAGTCTGTGTCTGAATGCGATTTAAACACCGAATACAGTTTGGATTGTCTAGAAAACACTACACTTTATCTCAGAACTAATATTGCCAACTGTAGCTCATGAGTCACTGAGGAAGGGTCTCGAGGGATGGGGTGGGCAAATCTGCACATGCACGAAGCTCCTCCGGCAACCCTTCTGCCTCTGACACGCTCGTCCCCATCAAAGCAAAGATCTCATGGATTACACGCCATCTCCGCTGCCCTAGTTCTTTTCCATCTAAGAATAAACCTTATAACAAGGACAGAGAAAGCTATACATCACACACTCGGCGTGGCAGGTTCCTACCCTTCCGTGCCCCCTCCTAGGGCTACTTCAAAGAGAGGCACGACCACCCAGTCAGGCTCTTAGATTTGTCCCTTCCTGCGGAAATCCTATTAAAGTGATAAACTGTTGTGTCGCTAGGTGTTGAGATTCCACCATTGTACCCCATGACAGATATGAACTATTGTCTGGGCGTGTGTGTGTGTGTGTGTGTGTGTGTGTGTGTGTGTGTGTGTGTGTGTGTGTGTGTGTGTGTGTTTGTGTTTGTGTTTGTGTGTGTTTGTGTGTGGTGCGATGCGGTCTGGCCTGCTCCAGCAACTTAGATAACAAACATGTAGACTTAACTGTCTGTGTTTGTTTTGTTTTTCCATGTTCATCTGTCTTTTCCTGTTGCACGAAAAACCACTTAGCGCGTTCTCACATCCACTGCTGCTGTCATCTGCCAGGACATTCTGTAGGCCATATGGCCTTGTCTCACATACACTTGTCTAAAGATGCGCACAAAGCCATGCGAGGTCCATAGTAAGTGTATCCCCAGGCATAAAAGCACACATGCAAGGAGGATGCACGGTACATGACACACAGAGCATACACACACTGTAGCCGGCAGCACAATTGAGTGCTGTGTAAAGGAGCCATAAATCTGTCTGTGTCATATGAAGAGTCAGAGCAGCTCCCTGTGTTGTGGAAAAAGGGCGCCAGATGCATTCACACACGCTGCAGTGACTCACAAGACATACACAATCAGCAACCCACGCACTCAGCTTGGACTTTAATATTTTGTATTTGTGCAGGCTATCCATGTGTGTGTGTGTGTCTGCTTGTGTGTGGCTATCAAACTGTTAATTACCACACTGAGAGGGAAACATCTGGCACTGAAAAGGCGAAATTGAGTCGCTTGAGAATTGACAAGCAGAGCGCTCGTCACTTAATCGTCTTCCCAGCACACCAGGGGTTTATATATGTATCTAAACAACAGGCCACACAGGCTTGCATGCCAGTGTTTAAATGAGAGAAAACTGCAAGTGCCCAGACACACACAAATACTCTTTTCGGGCAAAAAACACGTTAGTGTTTAAAGCATCTCTCAGGTAAAGCAATCATCACGGCCATGGAATGTAGGTCAGAGAGAAACGACAGGGGTTGTGTGTCTGTGTGTGATATTTTTTAGTTGTGTCGGATGAGTTCATTCCCCAGGGCCCGTGATGTAAATACTGCTTGTGCCGTGTGTGTGTAGGTGAAGGCTTCCCCTCGTTTTTATCCGAAGCCTGTATTTTATGTTTTGTCTGGGGTCAGTCAGTGCATCAGTTAAAGTTTCTCTCTCTCTCTCCAGATAATGGCTTCATCCCAGAGTCTCTGCTGGAGGACGTGATGAAAGCCCTTGACCTTGTCTCGGAGCCCGAGTAGTAAGTGCTTGCGTGTTCAAGGCTTTGTGTTTGTGTGTGTGTTTCAGGGTGTGGGTGTGTTTGTGTTTATGTGTGTGGCACCTGTAGGGCTTCTTAAGTTCTAACTCCAAAGTCACAGCCAGGCCAGGTCAGCAGCACTGTGCTCATGTTTCACTACCAGGCTACAGTAACGCAAAACCAGAGAGATCCCACTATAAAAGCTCAGGAAGAAAGAAAGAAAGTCTGAAACAGAGGCTTAGAGGCAGATCATTAACAGCAGGAAGAAAGACTGAGAGAGGGAGGAAACGCTTTTAAGTGCCGCTTCAAACAGGAGCACGTTCTCATCTGAGGAACAGTAAGCCCTAATGCTGCAGCCATGGCCAAGTAACTGGACCACTAATCTGCTCCGCAGACCCCCAGATGGACAATACATCACAACACAACATAGCAAACTGGGGGGAGACTCCAACTGCAAACATGGGAGTCTCATTCTGTACCACACAGCGACAAAGTTACTGCAGGAATTCCACTATGTAAAAAAGCAGTTTTTTAGTCCCTGGGAGAAAAATTGTGAGTAACAAGTTGAGGACTTTAATCATTACAAACTGTCTTAATGTGGCCTGTGACTTAGTGTCACATGTTTCATAATCTGTGATCATCAGCTGCTGTCCCTTGTGGTATATCAACTTTGTTAATACTGAAGGTTCTCAGCAGAAGTCAGGATACAGCTCCAAGGTTGATAGATTTGATCATTTGTTTTGTGGTTTTTCAAGACAGAATTATTTATACTCAAGAATTAAAACATTCTTGTTTATTGTGTTTTTCATTGTAATTTAATTTGTGATTTTAAGAAAATGGAAAGCCACTAAATATTTGTCATCGTTTTTACAGCATTTAAGAGAACCTTAAATAATTTGGAAACTTTGACTTTGGAATTTGGAAAGTCACTCTCCTATTTACTGTATCCATATATGTATATGTGCAGCATGTCTGTTATCCAGCCCAATGTGAATCAGTGATGACATTTTCAAGCCATATTAACAGATTGAAATACTTCATTTGGGCAGTACAGCAAATGTACCATTGTAAAGAAGAAAATTATTCCTTTCACACCACATATTCTTACGTCATTGTTAAAGAGGACATTGCACAGCTACAAACGATAGACACACATTTGTCCAAACAAACATCATCTGACTGCATTTTAATCTAAACAGCTAAATGGATTGGACACAATTTACAACTGTTGCATGCTCAACGGAGATGCTTGCATGCAATATAATGTTATGTCTCGTCGATTTAAAAAAAAAAAATGAAGTCATAGATTATCATGCAGTGCATACAGTGCACATCCAGCACAAACAACTAGCTCCCCTGATCCCCATCGACACACAACTACTTCCTGACAACAATGAGATATTTATTGTTCCCAGAGGAAATCTCTCTTTCTCTAACTTTTGCAAAGGGAGCAGAAGTCTGGTTATACAGCAGCACACCTGATGACGGATCTATGTATTCTGCGGATTCAGAATTACTCAGTGACACTTCAGAAGGGTCACAGTCCTCTCAGTGTGCCATCCTGCTGTGCATGCTGCTTGTAAAGATCAATAGATACAGAACAAATCTTTGCCTTCCCTCCGTGTCTCAGTGTAAACCTCGCTTCTCTCTACACTGCCTTAAAAGGGCAATCTGACCAGAATTTTTTTATCATGGTGGAATAATGATAACACTGATCTAACACGGAGGAATGTCTGGAAAGAGGTATATTTAGTCACACCATGGTATTCATGAAAACATGCACACACTTACCAAAACCCGCATCATGAGCTCACTCTGAGTGATGAGGTGATCGTAAATTTGACTGTTTTTATACAGAAAACAGCTGACCGTTGTTTTTTTGCTGTTGTGGCTTGTTCCAGTCCCTCTCCCTTTTTTACCTGCATGTTCTTTCTTCCTGTTTTCTCTCTCTGGATTTCTGGATCTGTTTTCCTCTGCTCACTTTTTATTTACTTCCTTTCCTATCTGTCTCTGTACCTTCTCAGTGTCAGTCTGGTGAAGAGTAAACTGGATCCAGAGAGTTTGGGCATAATTCTTTTGGGTCCGTTCCTGTTGGAGTTTTTCCCTGATCAGGTATGAGTGTGTCCAGTGCTGGACACACGGTACAACAACCTTTTACACACCATAAAATCCGTACCTCAGTGAAAACACATGGACAAAATAGTCATACATACTATCTGGATGACACTGATGTCTATTTCCCAAGCTTCTGTGGAGTGGTGTTTTAGCAAATCAAAGGTTCTTATGCCAAAAACATTCCTGTGGTGTCTCATGTGAAATGTATGCTTGTGTGTTCACCATCATATGACGTTACTTGCCGAGAAGCTCAGAAAGAGCAGTTAAGACCCCTTTTTATGAAGCAGAGCAAAAGAGGAAGACAAGAGAGGGAGAGATGGAGTGGAACTGTGTTAAAGTGATCAGGGCTTTAGGGACTCACCAGAGGAATGGCCCCCGAGCCGCAAAGAAATTATACTACCATTAGCCAACTGGACACACACTCAGACACACGTGGGATTGGGGTGAGGGTTAGGGTTTCATTTATACACATATAAACACAAGAAGCTGGACATGCTCACAGACAGCACACCCTATTAGCATTCTGCACCCTTAAGTCACTAGAGGTGTTTTGGCTCAGGGTCATTGTTTGGATGTTTTTGTAATGTTGGCTGCTTTCTGGTAATTGGAGTAATTTGCTCCAGAGCACAACACCACGCACACACATTTTAAATTTAGCATGTGGGATTTAAGCTTTGGTTGCAGGCAGAGATGTGTTGGTTTGAGTTTTTGGTTCAAAAATGTTCGTCATCTGTGGTTCTTTACCTCCATCTCAGTGCGAACAGTTTGCCCAGAGACCCTCCAACAACACTGACTCTTTTTTTCACTCTGCCTCCTGCCTTTGTTTCAGGATTCAGGAATCCCAGATTCATTTCCCATCTACCACTACAACGGACTAAAGCAGTCGAACCACAACGAGAGGGTAAGACACTCTTCCATCTTCAGGTTTTTTCATAGCCGCTGATTGTTGTGGTTCCTTTTCATAGTGTCTCTATCTCTCTGCCTGCTGCTTCTCTTCTTTTCCTGCCATCATTCACATGCACACACATAGATGGAGGCAGCCACTCCAGAATAAACAGTTGCCATTGCAAGCCCGAAAGCACGTCCATCCATCCAAAAACCCTGGCTTAGCCTCATATTTCCCTAAGTCATTTTAACACAGGAGCCACTGTCAGCAGTCGAGCTGTGATAAATGGTGAAACAGAGGCTTATTAGGCAGGCTTAGTTTGATGGATGATTGTCGGTGGATGTAGCGGGTGGCTGTGCAAAGAAGCAATATTCAGGAGTATCACTTTCTTCATCTTTCAGCTTTGTCTCATTTGTGAAGGATTTTTTTTCTTTTTTCAACAGCACTACCTGAAAATGTAGGAATGGCACCACGTGTGCCCACACGGAAACACACACCTTCACACAC
>JAQLOL010000013.1:9082360-9097859 GCA_029783665.1 Naso thynnoides
TGATATCACATACACAGTGGCCACTTTTGTTATGAGTCTTATATTCAACTCTAATCTTGTGATAACAACAGAGCTGGCTGGGTGTGTGTGTGTGTGTGTGTGTGTGTGTGTGTGTGTGTGTGTGTGTGTGTGTGTGTGTGTGTTTGTGTTTGTGTGAAGGGGAGTGTGGTGTACGTACGTGCTCAGAGAAGAAGTATTGTGATGAATTTATCCCAAGATAAAGTGCCGGTTTGACAAATTACGAGATCTGACGCCAGAAAACTGCAAATAGATGTACAACATGTCAGGTACTTGGACATGCCCTGTGGTATTTTCCCCAGTTCTAACTTCCTGTGTGATTATTATGGTGTGTGCGTGCCATGTTCAGAAGTGTGTAGATTCACTTTATTGCCGATAGCTGTAATTTTCCACCCTGCCACAGTAGCCCCCTGCAAGTCCGGAAGCACAATCCAGGTTGAGACTCCTTTTGTCTGGCTGACACATTTAGAGCTTGACAACTCAAGCTGCTTACCCTGGCCATTCAGAGTCTAAGCCTCGGAGAATGTTTGTGTGCTTCTTGCTTCCTGTGTGTTTGCTTGTTGGATCTGTTTGTGTGTGTGTTTGCCAAGTGCCGGAAGGAACAGCGCGGAGAAGAAGGATGACGGTGGTAATGAGTATTACGAGGTCACGGCCATGTGTCGGACAGCGGTAGGAAATAGGCGCGGTAACCTCCCAAGGCTTTGCAAGCAGAGAATTCAGTCCCCACAATTAGAGCTCGAGATTGAAAGTGAGTTAAAGTGTGTGGCGCGAATCTCATCAGTCTAAACAAGGCCAATTGATTTGCAAATCAGACGCGCAGAAAGCCACGCGCGGTGCCACCCTGTCATTAGTGGCATACATATTGATGCGGCGGGTTTTCAGCGAGATAAAAACACAAGTGTTGAAGTTGCGCCATGTGTTTGCACAGTCCAGTGGTGCGAGAGGAACCATTCCCCATCATTGAGTTTATAGCGTTTGAGGATGCTTTCACCCCCAGTGGTTTTTGGAAACACTTGCTGTATAATGTAACGCACACTTCACTCACTCTCATTCTCTTCTCTCCCCGACACGATTGCTCGCTGGCTTACACAAACACACACAATTGAGACAGCACTTGAAACACTCACGCACATACACACACACTTTTTTTTCCCCTCTCACATTCAATAATGCACACTAACACAGGCATGCATTGTTAAAACCGGCTCGTACTTTTGAATGCCACTAGTAAGGCCACACTAACAAGCATTTCAGGCCTCAGTGTCCCTTCTCAGTGCAGCCCTGGGAAGGCAGAGGAGTGAGGTGAATGTCTACAAGTCCGACCCGAGCCCCTTAACATGGAAGTTACCGGATGCGCAGGAGATGAGAGAGGCCAGGCAGGCAGCCCACCCGTGTCCGCCGCTCTCCTACTCATTTGAATTGGAAATGATTTAGTTTGCTTTGGAAATGTTCTACCTTTGTTACACTCAGACCTGCACTAAGAGTGGAACGAGAGGATTGTGGTGCAAGTTAATAGAGCTCAGACTTCTTTTGGCCTTTAGTTGAGGAATTCTTTTGCTTTTCTGATCCGTCCTTGAGGGTGAACCTGTTTGTCCCTTCTTATTCTTTTTAGGTGTTCTGTCTTCCTGCTTTGTGTGCGTGTGGGTTTGGGTGTTCGTGTACATGTTGGGGGGTGTGTGTTTGTGTGTCCCACTGTGAGTGAACAAGAATAGGACATTCTCCTGATGGCATCTGTCAATCAGTGCTGAGATGTGATGCATGGCCAGTTCTGAAACCTTAATTGCTTTCTCATCACCTTGCCGCCTGTGCGCTCGCATCTCTACTTGTGTGTGTGCGTGCGTGCACCTCTGGCATGCATACACAGGCAGATCCATCTTCATCACCTACACTGATTGAGGTTGATGTGCCCCTCCTCTTCAGGGGGCCACTGGGGCCCCTTGCTAACCAGGGCAGCGCTGGATGTTTGATTGAGTTGTCCTGATGAGCCAGAGGAGAAGTGCATTACAACGCTGATTCACTGATTATGTGTTTGCATCCTCCGGGTCCGCCCCTCCACCCCCACCCAAACCCCCGCCCCTCCCAACAATGTTATTGATCTGCTTTTTAATGCACAAACCAATAGCTCTCTCATCATTCCAGAGTATTTTCTTGGCTCCCTCCATTCCCAGCACAATCCTCTAAAGAGGAAAAAGCAACGTGAAATGAGCTGGAAAAAGAACTTTTATTTGCTCAATAAATCTGGAAAGTGGTTCATTTCTGTCAAATAAAAACGGTAGATGAGATGTTTGGCCGCGCGCTATGAAAAAGAATTTCCTATTAGTGCCCACGGGGTGTCAAATGCGCACCTCTGCCTTTTCAGCTTCTGGTCAATTTTGTTTCTTGGGTAATATTTTTTTAACCTTTGAAAAATAGTTATTCTTCACGATCAGACGCAGACGAACAGTTGAAAGAAGAAAGAAAAATGCTTTAACTACGCAGGAAAATGTAAACCTCATGCTGGCTGGCACTCTGAGCTATAAGCCAGAAACAGAAAATGTATGTTTGTCTGCATCAGGTTGTTTTAGGTGTTTGGTTTTAATCAAAATTTGCAAGACTGACACATCCTGATCTTATCACATATTCACCTCATGAAGATTGTAAGAAACAAGCTTATTACCTCCTAAATGATTTTGCATATTTCAGTGATTAATGTGCACATACAATTCTAATAATATTGATTTTATTTCAGTGTGTTCATTTTACTCTCTCTCTGTCTCCTATCAGACAAGCCGGAAAACTACGACGTGTGGTACGAGAGCCGCTTTGAAGAGTGTGACAGGGAGGCCTGCCTGTCTTTCTCAAAGGACTCCCTTTGTTCCAGGGTCACCGTGGACCACAACTACTATGCCGTGTGCCAGAACCTGCTGTCGCGTTACGCTACGTGGCGGGGCACAACTGGAGGCCTCCTCCATGACCCCCCCAACCACATAGCCAAAGATGGACAACTCGAAGCCCTGTTGGACGAGTGCACCAACCCCAAAAAGCGCTACGGCCGCTTCCAAGCGGCCAAGGAACTGCGCGAATACCTCACGCAGCTAGCTGCCGCCTCTTCTTCCTCTGCTGCCAGGTAATGAATGGAGTTGGCGTTAGCCTGACGCACTGACAGACTGGATCCTGTACTCCTTATCTCCAGACTCTTGAGATCCTGGTTCTTGTACATGATGTCATTCGCTCCCCTCTGTGCGCCGGAGCTGGAAGGTGTTAGATGTCTTGCATCAGGAAGTGTAAGAATGAAACTTCAAAGCAGATTTGTCAAAGCTCCGGCTTTTACCTGACTTTGCTCCTGAAAGAGGAGTGTGGCGCTTAGAGATTCTGGTTAGAACCAGGATAGAGAGGGGATAGAGGTTACTACTCCTCTCCCAGGGTGGGCTGCCATCCATGGGGGTTGGGAGGTGGTGAAGGGCTGCGATAGACGCATCCTTCTCTGGAGGCAGGCTAACGCAAACCAGAGCATCAGAGCAACAACAGCTGCAACACCATCGCCAGCTCTGCCCACATCCATCCTCCCATTCACTCCTCAATCAATCAGAACTGTTGTGTTTCATAACATTGAAACTTAACACCTGTTTCATTTTGCCCCCAGGATCTCATTTGTTTTTGGGGTTTTTTTACTTTTTTTTTTCCAGGGCTGACTTTAAGCAGATTGGTGCGTTTACATTTTTGCTGTGCCATCGCTTTTTGTTTATTCTCTGTAGCATGGCTGCAGGGAAGGAGGAGGTAGCATGAATCTGCTGCTGTCAGGCAGCCGGGAAGGCCGAGCCACAGCTGCTAGAGAGGAGATGCAGGGGGTTGGGGCTTTTGGTTTCCATGCAGGAGAAAAAGAAAACCCTTGACAGCTATATAAGTCTAATTTCCTGCTTCTCCAATCAGTCACTTGATTTCTGGGTTCCAAGATTGTGGCAATCATCTTTTTTTTTTTTCCTAAGTGTGTTTTTTCTTTTCCCTTTTTAATAGGAAACAAAGAGAGCAAGACAGCTGCACATAGGAAAAGGAAGGGAATAAATGGACAGTGGTTGTCCCTTGATGCAGATGTGCCTATACCAAAGAGGCTATATATAATATAAAGAACCCTGAGCAGTACGGAGAGACAGCACCTTTCCCTCCAGTTGTTCCCCACTAGAGCTGTCCAAAATAACCGCAGTGTGTATACAATTTTATAGGCACCGGCAGCCAGCATACTGGATTTTTTTTTCCAATAACAACCTAATCCTGAGGTATGCAAGTCAAAGATTGGGCACACTTAATGTCACTTAAGCACCTCTGCCTGAACCTCTCATAGGACTGATAAAGACAGACAGGAAAAACATGTTCTTCTTTAACAAAGGAAAAAAAATCTTGCCTACATAAAATGTGCAAAGAGCAGAAACACAATAAAGCGACGTTGTGCCCTCCAATGCCAAAATTCCATTAATGTCGCTAATTGAAAAATGAATCCTATTGTCAAACTTCTCCACTAGTGTTGAGTGCAGCAAGCTCTAAAGGTAAAGGTGAAAAAAGGGGAATTAAGAGAACCTAAATTACTTCCTTGGCCCAGTACTGGCTCCTGAACTGTATTTTTAAAGTTTGCAGCCTAGAAATTTTTGTTAAATATTTTAACACTCAGCACCACTTAGAGGTTTGGTTGATTTTACACTCAGTGGACCAACGAATTGAAGCATAATCACAAATACAGGCTCATTTGTTAATAGATTATGAGAGATCTTGCAGACATAACCTTTAAAAGAAAAAATAAATTCCCCAGCTTTGGCTTCATGTGTTTTGTAGGTCATCTGTCTTGATATTGTGAGTCAGACGCTAAATGCCCAGTGGAGTGTTGTGTAGCACGGTCAATAATCAAGTAAATATGAGCCACTCCATCTGTGGGGAAACTAGAAAGCACCACAGTTGCTTTCTAGCTCTCTGCAAGGACTCGGGGAGCTGACGTGACCCTTGTCAGTCAGGAAAAGCAATAAAGAGAAGTTTGGCGAATGGATTTCCTGGTTTTGAACACCCCCCCTCTTTGTTGTGTCAGATATGTTTCTGTTTCCCTTGTCTGGAGGATGTCGAACCTGGAGGGATTTGTACGTGCGTAACTAACTGTCCTCTTTTGTACTGTAATTTTTCTTTTGAGTATTTTATCAGCATTGTCTGATTTTTCCTGTGCCTTTCATTCAAAAGTTGGATTTACAACTTTTAGTGGGTTTAAATATTAAAATAAAAGAAGATATATATATATAGATATATTAACTCTTGCTCTGTGTGGACTCTTCTTGACTCCGTCTCCATCTTCTTTTCATTATTTTCCATCTAAGTTACAGGCGATTTAGCTCTACTTTATATTGCCTTTAAAATTTGATTCTCTAAAGGCACAGCTGGATGTCAGTGTTTGCCAATTCTGATTCCTTTTTTCTCATTCCCCTTCCCGGTTTTGATCTTTCATATCTTCATCTTTCCTCTAATTTGGAGCCGAGCCCGACTTCCCTTTGTTGTGCTCTCCACTCGGCAAGGATGCGAGTCCTTCTCTTTTATCTATATTTGGGGAGATCATTTTTGAAACAGTTTCCTGTAGCCATGTGGCATTTTCATTGAAATTTTTTCAAGGGCATTGGTTTCAAATTCTATGAAGTGAAAATTTAGAGGAGCTTAAAGCACAAGACAAACCATATTGTATGCTCACACACATGCAAACATACTCAAAATTTTGGTTTTATTTTTTTCATATACCATACCAGGCGTCATTGGCCTCGTAGGAAACATAAACTCTACAAATAGCTCAATCTGTGAGATACAGTGTTTGTTTATATTTTGTCCATATTCAGTAAACGTTGCAGAAAGTACCTGAAAATGTGTGACATTAGTTAAAAAGAATGTTTGTCAAAATCCTTCATGCTAATATTCAAGCTAGAAAGGCAGCACATTTAGGGAACTATTTTCCTAGGCATAAAAACTTTCATCTCATTGACTCCCGGTTCCCCTCCTCCCTTCCCTCCCAGTGGTTTTTGACCAAATAAACACAGACATTCTCTTTAGAAGGGAGAATTACCTATACCTCATAACTTCAACGTGTCCTATAGTGTTTCCATATCCTGTTTCAACGTGAATGGCAGTGAATGGGGTTTAAAAATGCAGTCTGAGATCTACTGAAGTGCACACATGGTCGAATTTTAACATTTGAAGACCAGGGCGATTTCTGCTAATAGTGGGAAGTCAAAAATAAACTGGAATGGCCCTTTAATGCAACACTTAACTCTTTTCCTACTCAGTGTGTGTAAATGTTTGCATGGCATTTTGGTGTGTGTGGAGTGTGGTCTCTGTTAATTCAATAGCTCTTCTGTCTCTCTGTGTCTTGAGGCGCCTCATGCTCGTAGCATTAAAGCCCATGGTGGAACAAAGTAGTACTCGAGCCAGAACCAAGATTAGAAGCTACATGACTGACACTTTGCCTCTCTGTCTCCTTTTTTTCCCCCCTCTCCATGGTCATTTCTCCACCCGTTCCCTTCTTCTCCTCTGTAATTGTGCTTCCCTTTGACACACCCGCTGGTTTGTGCGGAGAGTTGATGTCACACTCATTGTGGCGACGTGCTGCTTCGCCCTCTGCGCTGTAGCCACACTTAGCCCAGTGGATGAATGGCTCCGAGGTCGGCTGGCTATAGGAAAACACCACAGAAAACCAATGGGGCACCAGGCGCCCTCCAAGTTTAAATAAACATGAGGCAATTTCAAGGGGCAGCTACTGGGGAGTTTATGTATTGGACATGGAGAGGAAAAAGATGGAAACTCAAATGAGACACAATATGGTTGTGCAGCAAGAGCATATGGAACTGTAAACTCTAAGCTACAACAAATAAAACCCCAGAAATTTCCGTCTCTGCATCATCCAATTTGCAAGTGAGTTTGCCTCCATAAATTGCAATCTAAGCTGTCAAAATCACAATGTAGGAGAGAGCAGCTTATTTTTGCATATTGTGTTTTGCAGTTCTGCAGCCACTACTTTGGTAGTAAGTCATCTAGCAGTGTAGGAGGGGATAGGGAAGCATTACAAACAGGTAGGAAGTGATCGCGCTGTCTGTCTTGTGACTACCTTTGTCATATCAGCAGGCGTCTGCAAATCCAAAGCGTTTTTGAAATCCACCCCCGAATTCCTGCTTATCAGCATGGGGGAAGTCTGAAAGGCAGAGGTGGAAAGCATTGTAAAGTGTTCCACAACCACATTATCTAAATCTCTACATGACTTTCGCCTCGCCTGTCATATTCCAAACCTGGCAAACTGCTGATATCTTATTCGGGTCATAAACTGAAAGAGAGGAGGGGAGAGTGAGAGGACCGCCATATGTTAGATTACAGCAACAAAGAAGGATGAAAAATGAGCAATGACAAAAAAAAAAAAGAAGAAAAAAAAAAGGAAAGTTTCTTGGTTGCTGTTGCTTGGCTAACGTGATGTAAAGTCTATTTCATGCTCTGGCAAGCCCCAGGGAGAGGCAGCCATTTTTAGAACTGAAATGACCTATATTTTTTTTAGAAGTGGAGGGAAATAGATTTGGCCAGTGTTGAGGGTGGGTTATGAATAACAACATGTGAAGCTTCATCTGCCACCGCTCGCCCGTGTGCACATGGCCTCTTGTTTTGGGGGCTTTTCCGGGTTTGGCTGGGGCTCAGGAGAACGCTCTGAAGACTCTTTGTGAGCGCCTCCTGGAAAATCATCACTAATGCAACACAGGAGTTGCTAGAAGCAATGTTCCTGTCAGGCTGCTTACATCCCTTCAACATGGTTATGTCACTCTCACATCTATTATGCCTCATTTAGATAGCACTCTGCTTCTGAGGCTTGCTTTCTTTTAAAGCTGTCGCACACTTCAGCCCGGCACAAAAATCTACAGCTGAAGTAATTCGTTGTTTGAAAATACGACGACAGTACACTTGACAAGGACCAAAAGCAAGCATCATGGGAGTCGGGTTGTTGGAATTTTTAGTAAGATAATCCGGTTTTAGTTAGATCTTCTAATCCTGCATATTTTGACATAAGAAGGCATTCGTGAAGGTAAGGGAGTCCAAGGAAAAAAAAATGATTGAAAAACAGCAGTTTGTGAAGGTTATTCAGGACGGGGCTGCTCTCCTTTAACAGTTCCCCTTCAAAGAGCAGCTCAGGAGTCTTCATGGGGGGGTAGAAACTCCCAACCAGGAAGTGAGTCAGCCAGTTGTCATCAAAACTTAAAGGGATAGTTCTTTTTTAATGTGGGGTTGTTTGAGGCAGGTCAGTGTCTTACCTGTTGTAAATAATGGTCAGCTTGCCCTCTGTCTGGAGAAACAGCGTGATTCACTGGCAGGAAACAGTAAACAGTACCAACAGCAACCTGTCTTTTAGCCACCAACAAGACCCCCTACCTAAAGTTTGTACATACTTTTATGTGTACGCCACACTTTTAAAATTCTTAGCGATTTGCGTTGCCATCAGGCAGCCATGTACTTTGGGTCTACATTCCCTTAACCATACAACATCTGTAATCCTACACACAACTGCAGGCAGTCCCAAAGAAATTGAGTCTTTGATTGCAATTTATAATGCTGAGAATTTGTCAAGTTTAGTGTGCACATAAAGGGACATAAACACTTTAGGTGGGTGGTCTTTTTGGTGGCCAAAAGACATGTTGCCGTTGGTAGTGTTTACAGCAGTACTATGCTCGGTTTCCTGATGGTGAATCGTGCTGCTTCTCCAGACAGGGCGAGCTGACAATTAGCTGCAGTCATCAGTTCTTTATACAATCCCACATTTAAAAAACAAACAAACATCGAACTAACCCTTCATGGCTTTATATATACTGCACTTATATGCTCTGCACTGGCAGGCTTCATTTCACTGTATGACCTTTCAAGTTCAAGAAAACTTATTTTGGTTTAATCACATTTTGAAAGGTGCATCATACTCAGTTCAATGCTTGTTAACGTTATATGTCAGCCATTGAAGAGGTTTGGCAATCAGTAGTTTGCAAAATGAGGCAACCGACAGAGCACCAGAGAGGACAAATCATCCGTGTCCAAATCAGAAAAAGCGCCCAAATTACTCAATATGTCAAGAACAGTCTGGAAAGTCATTGCAAATTTGGCCAACTGAGACAAGCTGCAGGCACAAAGAGGAACAAGTTAAAACTAACAGAGGATATGAAACTGCCAACTTTAATGCAGTATAACTTTATTTAGAACAGTGTGTAAATGCTGCTCAGAATTAAAAATCTTATATTTTGCCAACTTCCTGCAGATACCAGAGACCTTCATTCCTGAATGTCCTCCCTTATTTTATTTGTTGTTCCCTATAATTTCTGCCTTAGGAAATGTATACACTTCCTACCTTTTCACCTTGCAACCAACACACCTACTGTTTTGTCTCATTTTACCTGCAACCTAAACGCACGCACATGCACCAAATGGAGCTATGCTGCGCCTCTCCATCCCAGCTAACGGGGAGGAGGTCAGTGTCGCTATCAGGGGAGCTTATCCAACAGGAAACCAGCATGCACACAATCCCATTACCCACCCGTGCAGCAGTTTAGACCCACATTATCGTCTGCCTTGGAGGGGCTTGCTTGGACAGATGATTGGAACTCCTCATCTCCCAACCCCCGCTCCCCACCCACATCTCCCCAGGCACATTAGCTGACACCCAGGGCTATGATTATAAACATCATTTATTCAGCAGACTCACTTATCCAGGCTTGTATTCATCCCCACTAAAGACAATATTATCCACCGTGCACGCAGATCAGCACGAGCACCGGCAGCCCAGATAGCAGAGAATCCCAATCGCACATCCGCGCCCAATGAATCAAATTCTGATGTGCACATCTGTTCAAAATGGAGGCTTTATTTTACTGGGGTTTTTTTCAGGCTGTCTGCAGTGAAGCTCAGATAAGTTTTGTGGGTTTTTTTTTTCCTTTTCTTTTTTTTCTTATCACTTGCCATATGGTAAGCTCTGAGTCAGGCAAGATGTAATTAGCATTTAGCAAGTTGGAGATGATACTAGGTGACATTTGCACTGATTGTGGTAACTGTTCACGCTTCTACTTCAGACATACACTTCTGAATGCTGGCAGGGAACGATGTCACCACAGCCAGAACACACTCAGTGATACAGTTCATGTCAATGCACAACTACAGTAAGTCCACTTCCAAGAACAAATTCATAGCTTATCCTTTCACTCAAGGTTATGGTTGATTACCTAATTACCATTGCTACATAGTGAGTACTGGAACAAGTTTTTGACTGACAGTGTGAGGAATCTTGGTCGGTCCATAAAACTTGAAATGGCTGTTTGAAGGGTACAATTTGGTTTTAAAGTTTAGGTTAGGTTTACCACTAGGTCAGGTCTAAGGTAAGGGGTAATATAGTGCATAAAGGTAAGGTTTAGTGGATCCAGAATGCAATGCGGGTCCTTACAATCACAACATTGCATGTGTGTGTTTGTGTACTTGTATTGCTATCTTTGTGCAGACCACTTATAGCTTGAAAGCAGCATTGTGAGGACAGTTCTGCGCTGCGTGGACTCAACTTTAAAGGAATGTTTGAGAGTTAAGACTGTTTTAAGGTTAGGTTGAAGGTTAGTGTTAGGCCTTACGTTGTGATGCTTAAGGTTCGGGTAAGTGTGGGTGTGCATTCTTGCACAATAGCAGCTGTTTCCTCTACAGTTGGTTATATGTGTGGCTTCTTGTTAGCTTAGGAGTTTCGATTTGACTGTTTTGAGGAGTCATGGTTTGTACTGCTGTGTGTTATGTTAATGTGTGTTGGATTTATGCTTGCTTGATTCAGTTTCTGCATTTTACTTAAGATTATTTTCTTAGATTTTTGTTGCTTATCTTAATTTTTTTCTTACACTGTAAAGCGCATCGAGTTTACTTGTGATTAAATGTGCTATAAAAATAAAATGACCATTGCCATATGTAAACAGATTTATTTGCATAGATGTAAAATCCTAAAACCCATGATAGCTTAGGCCCCTTTGTTCGCCCTTTGTCTGTCCTACCCTTATTGTTGCACCCTAATGATATGCTTAGTTTCCCTGCACACCAGAGCGTAGAAAGGATGGTACATCTAACATGAGCCTGGACCCAGACCAAGGTCTTTAACACTCTTTCGGGGCTATATTTACTCCTCTGTGACCTCACATGGCATCTCCACTTTGTCTGTGAAAAGCAGTGCTAAAATCATTGGTGCTTTTCACATTTGGCCTGCAGGCAGCTGCAGAACTGCAGCCCAGCTCACTCTGGAGGCATCCATCACTTAGTGACACATTACTGAACATTTTCTCTGATGGCTCTGACATTTGGCTAAAGCTGATAACACCTCAGGCAGGTTAGACCGGGAATTTTTCCCCTCTTGCGAAATTTTCTATGTGAGCTCTGGAATGGAATTAACAGTGCACAGGACAGGTAATATGAAAGCAGATATGTATGGATACAAACAAAACATCCTCTCTCACCATGTAAGCACTGTGTAGACAACATGAAAAAAATGTTGACACTAAAATGTGTTTATTTCCAGTAGAGCAAAGGTGATCAGGGACAAAGGGAAAGCATGCAACCCTCCTTGTTCCTTTACTAATGTGCATTTGATTCATGAACAATAGCCCCCCTCTGACAAGTGCAAAATTGATGAAAAGTTTATTACAGCCATTCAAAGATTCCCAACTCTCTACATATTTGATTTGGAGCTCAATACAGAAGTAAATATTTGAGAAACAATGCTCGAATCAACACCAGACAGTCACATCCATCGCTGGGGTCGATAGTGGGCTCTGAGGCAGTTTTATTTCCTTTAGTTTTTGATGAATGCCTCAAATATGTTGACTCATAAATAAAAACCAAATGTGGAAACAAAGTCTAAAACATCACTATATATACACAAAATGGAGTGATTCAGCATGATGCTCACTTTGTCCAATATCAATCAGCAGTTTAATGCAAATAAGTGCTTGGTTGGACACCACAGCTCGCCATTGTCTGGGTGTTTGGCCTCTACAGGACAGGAAAATGCAAGATAATGGTTTTAAAAAAAAATCTACATTCAGAATCTGTTTTGTCCATCTGCCGGGGTCAGACCTGCAGCTATTATGCTCAGCCTGCTCTCCCCTCCAACCAGTCACCTGCCCACCAGCCAGTCTGACAATGTGTGGATTCGTGGAATGCAATACAGATGTGAACTCATGTAGTGCACGCTCGCGCCATGCTACTGCCTGCCATGCTGACAGTGACTTCAAACAACTCTGTTAGTACACCACAAAGGGATTCACCAGACGTCAAAGCAGCCAACAAGGAACGACAGACAATTATTTCCAAAGATTCCCCAGTCAGCTGCTGTTGCACAAAGAATGTGGCTTGCATGTGCAAGCAGAGCGCTCCAGAGAAACTGCATAATAAGCAATTCAAAGCTGTCGTTCGAATGCTGAGACATGATGCGCGCAGGCCTGCAGCATGCTGGACAGCAATTTGTTGAGTAGTTATGGTGCCTGACTGCCAAGTTGTGCCTTTTGTGCACATGTGCAAGTGTGTGTGTGTGTGTGTGTGTGTGTGTGTATGTGTGTCTAAGAGAAAAAAAGAGAGAAAGGGAGAGGGGGTTTGAGTGCATCCACATGTTGAGACAAAACATGACCCCTGTTTTCCTCTGCCAGCAGCCCACACATTCACTCTCTGAATTCCTTCTGGCTTTCCAAAACATCCTGTAAAGTTGAAGAACAATCATCTGAAACCAATTCTTCTTCAGCTCAATAATAGACAGCAGTATTTTATATTTTTTTTTTAGAATTGCATCATTACCATTAATTCTCACAATAAATTCTTGGTTGATAACAGCTCATCTCTGGTCAAATGTGAGTTCCAGATGATCAGATTGGCATTTCATTCTTTGCAAGTTTGAGTTAAAAACAACAAGGCAGCTAAAGGGAAAATCACCTGAGCAAAGGAGAGCTAAGTGGCAAAGTTTGACATTGAAAGTGTCACACTGCATTAATTGCATCTTGAGAGACCAATCACTGTTTCTGTGGCAATAAAAAGGAGAAAAAACAATGTGTGGGAAGTAAATGCAAACTTTGCTGAGCCATAAAAATTAGGCCCATGCAAGCTGAAACTCCAGGTGGTTGCTATTAAACCCTATTAAGTATTAAATGTGTTCCTCATTTGCATTTCATGCTAAATTTTAAATATTACAACTCCTTGAATACGCAGAGCTTGCAAAATGGCTGGTGTTAAATTCTGCAAGTGAAATTGTGTTTCTCAGCATTCACACAATGGTTTCCTACAATCATGTGTCAAGTCTGCCTCACATGACATATTCATTTAATAATCTTTCTGCTCACAAGAGGCTGAAGTTCCCACCTGAGAGTTGGAATATGTGGAAACTGGAAAAGAATGAAGGCCAATAAATTCTCACTGTTTGAAATTATGGATTTTAAAACTTATTTTGCAATTGACTGTTCACTGAACCCACTACCTGGTAACTGTCCAAGCCACCAGGCGCCCCTATCTGACACTGATATTGTAAATTTTAATTGTTTTTACAACTCTTATCCTATCCATTGCTGTTGATTCTGTCTCGTTTTCATTGCACTCCAACACCTGGCTGTGAATGACGTATGATTGAATAAGATGCATATCTATATACATGTCATGCTGTCAAATTTACAGAAACTCTAGCTTTTTCTGAACTGTGTCACAGATGGGAAACAGATAGTTACACAGGAAATTCCTTTACTGCAAATTTAACAAGTGAAGGGGCATGTTAAATAGGTGCTTTACACTCTATATTTATTTTTACTTTAATCAAGAGAGAGTACCAGTCATCGGAAGAAGAGCTTCACTTTCAGTGGTAATGAGAGAGCATAAAGACGGTGTAAAGAGCTGAGGAAAGTAGGAGAACGGCCATTTTTTCCCCAGAAAAAAAAGCAAATAGAGGAGCAAGGCTTATAAGGTTGCCACTTCAGTCTTAAGGTGAAAAACATGGGTTATATATTCAATATTGGTTATTTTTGGTGTCTTTTAAAAAAAATGGATGGAAAAAATGTGACGATTTTTTTCACCAACATTACATGCCGCAGTTCAACATTAGCGTAGCACTGGTTTTATATGTAGCTTATCTCTTCTATATGTCCATATGGTACGCACTTATGTATAATAGATGAAAGGAGCTTTATTTATTCACTGGGTTAGGTGTTGAGGGGCTCCAAATGGCTCAAGAGACTCTGACCAGTTTCACTCTTGTTTGTGTGCGAATGTTTGGGAGTGTGTTATGTGCATGTGTGCATGAATAAATATGTGTGCATGTATGTGTGTGTGTATGGAAGCGAGAGATGGGAATAAATATGGCCTATTCTCTTTGTAGTATCATTAAAAAAACATTAAAAAAACATTAAACCTGAAAGCCACCATGATTTGAATCTCCATCAGGATGTGGAATCCTGTTAGCTGACTGTTGCCAAAACTAGAAGTCGAAATTTCTCCATATTTAATCACAGAATTAATCTTTTAATGTGGAGACATAATTATGTCAACATCAATTTGCCTCTTTGTATTATCAGCTGCACTGAACTGATCATTCAATAGATGATGGTTATTGGCATTTCATCTGGAGTTTGAAGGCATCCAAATTGGATGAAAAGTACTAGTCTGGCTCCAATCCATTGTGATGAAGATGTGAACAAATGATGTATTGATTGTAGCAAAGACTTTTAAGTTAAGGGAAAGATAAATCAATTCAGCGTCTGAGGCTGATCATGCTGATGTTCCTGAGTATGAACAGTATATAAAAATTGAGAGCGTCTAGGCTTATATGCAGAGTAATAATTGTCTGCTAATCTAATGGACTCTGGTTGATAAAATATGGGATTAGATCAGAGCATAAGACTTTAATTGACCAGAACTCATTTCTCTTTACTTGAACCGATGGCAAGAAAAGGTCTGATGAACATCCAAACCCAAATGATGAGGGGAATGAAGGGTATCATCAGGAAGACGCTCAGTTGAGATGAAATCTAATGCTGAAATAAAGCAGCACAAAGGATTAGATGTGGTTAGGTACTCAGAGATCGCAGGAACAAAAGGATTAGCCAGAGAGAGGGATGTGGGTCACACCCGGCAGATAGTGAAACCAGCCAGTCAGCCTGCCTGGGGGCCTTCCTATAATCCACCACGGATGACAAGGGTTGTGCAGGTCGTGTGCCGGCAGGAGGGCAGGGGAGGGGAGGGTGAGTTGAGGGGACATATTTTGGGTTGGTCATGGTTGTGTGGCTTTACGGGGCAACATCTGTCTGTAGAAACCAATCAGGTGTGTAGTTTAACACACTTAAATATGGCAGGTTTTTTTTTTTTTTTAAGATATTTTGGGGGTTTTTTGTGCCTTTTTTTCTTGGACAGGACAGCTGAAGAGTAGACAGGAAACTCGGGGGAGAGAGGGGGAATGACATGCAGCAAAGGTCCACAGGTG
>JAQLOL010000013.1:9097959-9125906 GCA_029783665.1 Naso thynnoides
AAACACGGGGGAGAGAGGGGGAATGACATGCAGCAAAGGTCCACAGGTGGAATCGAACCCGGGTCCGCTGTGGCAAGGACATAGCCTCTGTATATAGGGCGCCTGCTCTACCGACTGAGCCACTTGGAACCCCAACATGGCAGTTTTTTATGAAATAGTCACAGGTTCTCATGGGCTTGTCTGGACATTTGTGCCTTTCCTTGGCTGTGAACTTTGGCCCCTTAGCTCAGGGGATAAGGCACTAAGAAGACAGTCTGTCAGATGGGCATCCGATGAGGATTACACATTAAGCTCCTTGTTAACCTCGTGGCACGAAACAGACCTAAGTGTCAGGAGAGATCCAGGATTTCTTAGCACTGCCTGGTATACATCACAATAAGCATCTGTAGATGAAGTTTGAGCAGTGTTCTACAGCATCAGCCATGTTTTTCATCACCCTTGTACATGTGTGATTTATTCCTAAAAACTGTTCTCATTTTTCAAAGTAAAATCCTGTCACATTCAGGGATAAAGCACATAAAAGGAGGCCACAATACTGGGATTTAGCTCCCATTGCCATTAGAGGATAAGTAGGGGTAGATGATATCATGGTGCAGTAATTACTCTGACATGGCCTCTCCAGCAGTCTCAAAAGACATGGATTTTCCTCAAACATAGGAAGTAATATGGGGCTAAAGATCTGATAGGGTGTCATTGCGGAAAGCAGACTTAGAAACAACCTCCTTCTTATCAGATGGGATAAATGGGAGCGCAGGAAACTCTGTGACCTACATCTCCTTCAGACAGACATCTGTTACCTTCCCTTCCACACCCTGGGCCAACGTGCAAAGCACCAATTACTTTGATAAACCACTTTTACAACAGCCCCCTCACAGCTACTGTAACTCTGCACATTCAGGTGGAGTATTCCATTCTGTTGTCCGAGAAATGGGCACAAAGCATGATTTTTTGGAAGGGACTTTAATCAAATGTTGCCATCTGCAGTGCAGGGATAATTACAAAGATCCATGGAGGCATGTGGTGCAGACAGGGGCTCAGGACAGAAGGAGGAGAGATAATTATTATTATTGTATCATCTGAATAAGATTGGTGTGTTCACTCTTGTGTTCTGAGCCCTAAAGGTCAGGGTATAAGACGGAGGATTACAACCCAGGAGCCAAGTAGATTAAACAGCGGCTGACCCTACAGTACTTTGCTTAAACTCATTCCTTCATCCCGACTCAGATCAACACACAGTGATTATAAAATCGGTTACACTGATTACCGCAGCTCACACTTTGAAGTAGCATGTAAAGTGCATGTGTGTTTGCACATGCAGCTGCAATGTGTGACTGAACTCCCTAATAACCAAAGGGAGTCAGGAGCTCAAAGTGAACTGGCAACCAATGTGGCTCTGCTACGTCAGTGTGGCCTGATTGTGCCCTTTATGATCATGCAATCAATGGTTATAAATAGACTGGTCATTGCTGGGATGCATTTCTAAAAATATGCACAAAAAACAAAAGCAAGAGAGGAAGTACAGAAAGCATATGAGGTGTAGACTCATAAAGATTTTTCTGTTTTCTAGTTCAATCATTCTCACGGAGAGAGTTAAGAGAGGACATTCTGCCGACCATTTTAGACTTGAGAGTTATCCGCATGGGAGTGCGTATAAAAATGTCAAAATTACCGCACAGTGGCATGTTTGCAAACCTCTCCCTGCTCACTTGAAGGAACAATTTCATTAATGAATGACTAACACGCAGCAATTTGCTTATGCACTTTGCATGGCCCTCCGCGAAAGCAACCTAAGTGCTGGCCGCCGCACCTTGAGTTATGTGCCTGCGTGGGAGTTGGAGAGCAGCAGAAGTTGATGCATCTGAAAGGAGGAGGTGGATCGAGCCTCTCGGAGGACACGAGAATCAACACGGAGGATGACATTTACTGCTTTGCATCATGCACAGAGCGATTCACAGTGGCCCCGGCTGATGGAATTGGCTATCTTTCAACTCTGTAATTTAACAGGCTATGATGAAATGGCAGCGTGGCCTATGGGCACTCAATAATAGCAGGAATGCATAAACAGAGTGGAACTGTATGCCTTGAGGCTGATAACAAGGATTATGGAGGTGCCAGACTAAAGAACACCAATTGAATAGCTTCTTTATCTTCTCCCTCTTCACCTGAGACCAAACCCCCCCACCCCTCAGGTCATGCCTGAAGTGTGACTGTTACTACCTTAAGTCTCTATAAATGACCAACTTAAACATTGGCTCTGACTGGAATGAATCATGAAACACTGTGTACAGGATAAGCGCTATTACCAAAAGAAACAGTTTATTAAGTAAAAAGCACGAAGCCATGAATTTCTAATGCTGCTGGGTTACAAATTTGTTCTAAAATCACTTGCATGAAAATCAAAGGGTTAAGACATTCAGAGGGGGCATTGTGTATATGGAAAGCAAGCCTGAGCCATGGTAAACACTTCAACACACTCAAGCGACTCCTTATCTAAGCATGGTGAGTGTGAGGGTTCATCTTATTAGACTTTCAGAAATAGACTGGAGTGAATCTCTCCCCTCATATGGAGAGATTGGCACTGCAGTCGGGGAAGTGATTTCAGGGCTGCATAGAATTGAATTGCTGGGGGGGGGGTTGGTTAAGCAAGGGGTTTAATTTGCTCTGGAGTATGTATTCTCATACTGATATGCCAAAATGTAATTGGAGTCGGTACAAGAGCTGGTCGTTTTCGTTTGAGATTTGAGGGCGTTCATATTCGGTTTGAGAGTTTTTTTTCTGAACAGCATGTTTTACCCTCCCTGTACAGGATCAGGGTAAAATGGGCAAAATGTAGACTTATCTGATATGTATGTAAATTAACTTTGCTTGTGCAGATACAATCTTATCTTGCGTGATAATAAATGTGTAACATGCAGCTTCCACAGGCAACCGCATGTGTTTATTTCCTCAAAAACAAAACAAATCCACAGCCGTTGCTTCTGATTGGCCGGGGTCGTGACATATGGATATGAATGTCAGCACACATGGAGTCACAACCACTTCCCACACACCTCACCCAGTATGATTCCTGTGTAATGATCTGGGGAGTCTGGACGGCCGTCTGCTTGGCCTCGCCGCGCCGTTGGGTGCTGAGCTGAGTGAGAGGAGCAGAACGTGGGACGAGACAGGAGGGGACGGTTTCCTTTTTCATCCTGGCAACACACTCTCCATCCTGCGCAGGGATGTGAGAAATTAACAAACAAACCCTCCTGCAGTGATGAGGGAAGGTTGAGGTAGAAATCCTAATAAATGATGGCTGGTTGCAGCGTTCGCTCAGAAAATCTGCATTTCCTGCTAATATAAGGAACCACAGAGACTCATCCAACCGTGACAGAACATCATTACAAGTAAAAACAAAGCTGATGGTGATTGTATCTTGAACCCCTTACATTATGACACAAATCCCATTATTCTAGATGAAAAACAAAGGAAATTCCTCTGGTTTACTGATGCAGAAACACAAATGTCCTCCACCGCTCTCAGCCCCTTTATGAATAATTTAAAAGCATTGTTAGAGTGAAACAGAGGACGTTAAGTTTAAAAGGACGGCAAGTTGATCTTTTTGTGAGGTCTGGACCCTCAAGACCATTCAGTGAAGTTTAAAAGCTAAATCTTTGTGGAACTTGCAGTTTTGGAATCAGTCAAACAGAAGCACATCCAAGTGCCGGCTTAAGTAGGCCACTCCTGCTGAGTTCTTCCTTCATTTCTGCGCTCTGGCCCCACACGTACTGGTGAAAACTGTTGGTTTAGCAGGGGGAGAGATTGAGATGTGGATGTGCTCCACTTGGCACAGTTAAATCCTCAATACCAAGAGTAACCACTGATAAGTGTGCATGGCAGAGACCTTGACCCTTCCCAACGTGATCCAGAGGAGAGAAAACCTGGTTCAGTGTCAAATAAACTCCTTCCTTCCTTCCCTCCTCCTGGATATCATGACTTCTTTCTCCAATCATGAGGATACAGAGAAAGATGGAGGTAAGGGTTTGAGGTAAAGAGGCTTATTGGGAATACCGACCTTCTATCTCAGGAGAGAAAGAAAAAAACAGGAGGATAAGGATGAGGAAGTTGAAGAGGGGAAAAGCGGAGGCGGAGTTGCAAAAAAAGAAAAACAAACCCTCGAGGGCTCTATAATCCAAAAATGAGAGAGCTGTGACTCGGAGACACTCAATCTGACAAGATGCATTAAAGCAATGGAAGAAAGGGACGAGGCAAAGCCAGATAAGAGGGCTGCTTCCAGGAAAAAAGAGAGAGAGAGAGAGAGATGGGACGATGAGCTGCAGATGTGACAAAGGAGATTGTGCTGGAAACCGGCCATCAACAGATCAATGAAACAATGGCACCATCCTGGGCAAAGAACACAATCACTGGGATTATACTGTGTGACACACTTTCATTCAGTCTATCTCTGTACTATGAACCTTAAGAGAACATGTTTTGCCTCTCTATTACTTCTCAAATCCATTTTTAAGTACGTCTATAAATTATGGCTCCACACCACATATTGTTATGGTGCTGCTAATATAAAAGTCTCTTTGCTGCCTGCGTTTGTAAATTAATACACAGCTTGGCTTATAACAAAGAACAAAAATCAATACAAAAGTATAGACTGCTGTGTAAAAGTTAAACCTATACTTTCTATATTTATAAAAGATATATATGCTTGAAATACAGACAATACACTCTATTTAAAATTATTTCAATTGTGGATTATAATGCACTTATTTTGGGAAGTATTCTTACTTGCTTTCTTGCTGAAGGTTAGATGAGATTGCTGATACCACTTTCATGTATGCATGGTAAATATTAAACTATAAGAAAATAATAAAATAAAGTAAAAATGTGGAAAATATGCTCCTACTAAGGCTGTGTCCTTACCGCCAGACGAGTTATGGCCATCACAGGGGTGTACACGCCTCGCAAGATTTATGACATCTGAACTTTGTTCTTTTCAATCCCTCTGTCAAACCTGTGAAAATAAAATGATAAATTATATGATCACATGATTGTATTTGAAAAACGTAAGCGTAGTTTGCTTCGCAGGTTAGCTGGCTTGTACCAGCTGGTGGAAGTAGCCATCCGTCAGTCTGGTTGTAGCCCTCCAACTTGCCACTGTAGCTCGTTATGACTTGTGATTGAAAGTCATTGAAGTTGAGGCTGAGAGGAGTCATTAAGTGAATTTGAAGCGAGTCAGAAATCCTAAATCAGTCTTGCAGACAGACTAAAGGCATGAAAATCCTCCACTTACCTTTTGCTTCCAGCTTTCCAATCTCAGTCTCTCTCTGTCTAGTTATATTAATGTGTGTAGGTGTGGTTACAGATTATATGTACTTAGCTTTGTGGCAATGATGGATAATTCAAGGAGGCAGAGCAGTTTGGAAAATAGGTAACTACCGCGGCGTCTGAGCTTTTGTTGGCGCTGCTGTGTTATTTCAGCACTGCACTCATGCTGCTTCTTTGCATTGTGTTTGAAAATACAGTTTTTACCATCTCTGGTGTCAATATGATGTTCTTTAAATCAATTTGCACCATGAATAAAGCCTTTTACTGTGAATTTTTGCTTATAATTTTTTGGGGTGAAGCAGAAAAGATTTAGATCTCTTCAGGAATAGATCCAGCAGTGCAGAAGTGAGTAAATTAATTTAAATTTCAATATGATGGGGAGTTGGAGAGAGAGTCTGTGATCATAACTGTACTGTGGTCATAAAAGCAGTTTATGTAAAAATTAAGTACCTACACGTGCTGAATTTGATACGCATGATACATTGTTGACGCTTACTATGACAAAACGAGTGCAGAGACACTGTACTATTTACAAAATGTTATCGTGTGTGTAAATGTCATTGTTTATCATCAACAAAACAGAGGTACAAGCAGCAGTCTTTATCAGGCGTAGGTGGAAAGAAACAGGATGGTTGGGAGGTCTATTTTCACATTTGTTAAGTTTCTATGCCTGATCAATGTGCTCCATTGTATTTTTTTTTTTAATTTCTGTAGTGTGCTTGTTTTTCTCTTCTTTTGTCCTTTTGACTTATTTGTATATATAACTGAAAAGTGAGGCATGAAATCCACTCCACAGAAGACTGTATTAATGCAGCACATGCTTCACAATAAAAACACTGGAAGGATTGTCTTAACTCACTCCAGTAACAGAGCAAATAAATAAATACTTCTATACGAGAAGGAGTTAAAAGTGCTTCAACCTACTTTCACAAAGGCCGGTCTAGTGCTCTCGGAATGGGGCAATATTTTGTTGAGGAAACTTTGGAGCTTAAATCCAAGGTAGCTGGAGCACATAAATTTATCCAGCCTGTGCTGGATTAGCTCCTAAATTAGGGAAGGTTATTTAAACAAGTGTAAGCTGTATGAGTTGACTCTGATTAAATGCACCTGGTTTAGGAACAGGGCTGGCCCAAGCATTTTTAGGGCCCTGAGCAAAATTTGATTTTGGGGCCCCCCCTACCTTGGTCGATACTACTGACTTTTGTCTATTGGTCATTCACATGTCTTTGCGCACTTTGAATCGCAGCTAGATTTTCATCCACGGGGAGACTCTGCAGATGTCAGTTTTGTAAACTTGAAGAGCAGTCATTTGGCAAAGCCAGCAGCTTGCACAGTTGCAGCTGTAGAGTTGTCTGGTTGTTGATTTTTACTTTTTCAATATTCAAAATAATATTTCACAAACCGGTTTACTGAATGTGGTGTAGGTCTTTTGGATGACAATATTTCATTGACATTAAAAAAATTTACTATATTATCAAACAAAAAGATTAATAATAATCAGACACTATTGGGGGCCCCCTGCTGTTCATGGGGCCCTAAGCAGACACTTAGTTCACTTATGCCTCAAGCCAGTTCTGTCTAGAAATGTCAGGCTGCAAGTCTGCAACAAAGTTCTTGCTTATCCATGAGCTCAATACAAATATTATTGAAAACTATTGCTTTACTTTTTATTAAACTACTGCTTAGGGCTTTAATTTTGGTCAATTATTAAAATGTGTAGGATTTCATTTTGCACAATATAAATATTCCATTTTTTCTATTTTTAGACCTCCACATCCACCTTTATGCTCACAATTACACAAATTCTTATCAGAATCTGCAGCGAATTGAAAAACTAATATGAACAGAACCACAGCTCTGATGTAATTATTGTGTCAGTCCAACTGTTGGGAGTAATCTTTTGTGCTGTGCTCTGCTGAGCAGGATATCACCAAAACAAATTTGTTTGCTTTGGTTTCCGGTTGTTCTGGGAAAAAAAGAAAACACACAAGAGGGAGTCGACAAACCAAACCCACGCAAAAGTTCACAAGAAAGGAAAACAGGCACGGAGGGGTTGAGGGTCAGGCTGGGAGAGTGGTATCATTCTGTCAGAGTGTTTTGTTTTGTCTGCCCACATGGTTGGAGTTGCTGATGTTTTAAGTGGGAGCAGAAGGATTTTTTAGCCCCTGTGAAAAGATGACAGAAGCAACTCATTGCCCAAAGAGCAGCGTCTGTTTATTCCAGATAATTTTTGCCCACCCTCCAGCATTTTTTTATATTAATTTAAAGTGGTGATGTTTTTATAAAGAAGAGAGGAAATGTTCAAATTAAACTGATGAATATTTAAAGCCAATCTTATGTTGGACATTCCAATTTATTATGCAATTATTTGATATGAAGACTCGCTTTTGGAAAACAGTTATTTCATTTCAGTGACGTGTAGCTCTCAAGCCTTTCAAGTTATTGACGAGGATCCTGTATGTTTCTGACAAATTGAATCTTCTAAGACTTTACAGGTGAATAGAAGGTCTCTACCCATAAAGTGACAGGTAGTGTGAAAAAGATGGGTAAATTAACATTCATAGGATGTCTCACATACAACTTGAAATCTATATTTTTTTCAATTTTGTAATAAGACAGGGAGAATGGGATCAGTTTTGGAGAAATGAGGCCAGACAACTTGCTGCTTTACATCAAGAAAAAAAAAAAAACTGTAACAAACTGTTTGGATGACTACACGCACACAACGCGCACACAGTCAGTGTAATCTTTTCCCCAGTACAATGTTGTTGATGCAGATCAGGCTGTCAGTGACATGCAGAGAATGTTTTGCATTCATTCCTGCGTGAATTGGTGTCAAAAAGCCTTGGAGGCTTCTTAATCCTTCTACATCAAAATAGGACACGTTTCTCATAAATTACAATGGTGTACTTGCATAATTACTGTGGCCCCCGTGTTACATAAACAACTTGATGATGCTGATGAATTTGGAACCTTCGCTACTTAAGTGAATATGTATAAATTTGACTTTATGTTGAATCTGAAGGGTGTATGGGTTTCTCTGATGGCCACTTCTGGGACTCGAGTGTAAGAAGAACTCATTCTGAAAGTGGTTATAATTTTATTTATATTAAAAACAGCCAACATGAGAGGTTTTTATGAACCAAAAGAGAATTATCACTCAACCTGCAACGTCTCTCAGTTCTAAGAAGCCTTTCAACTTCTTTAACTCATTGTTTGATGCCACAGAATGCAACTGTACTGTTATCTATCACTCACGTCAACACAGCAGGGTGTGAAAAAGCTATAAAATCTCGTTGCACGCTGCCTGGACAACACCAAAAGGCTGAAAATCAAAGTGAGCAACTAGCTGATTAACATGGTGGCGCGTGTAGCTGCTAAATAAAAGAGATATTTCCCTTAGGAGTTGGTGGAGAGCAAAAGACAGCAAAAGGAGTGTAAAGATTGGATTTAAATTCATCAGGTGCACACAGGTATAACTCTCAATATGTGACAGATGTTAATATCAGCACATTTCACCATTAAGTTCATCATTTATTTTGCTGTAATGATTACAGCTTGTGCATGTTGCCCTAAGTGACCAAAAATAATTTATTGCAGGTTTTACAATGAAAATAGAACCGTAACACTGTAATCTTTTGACTCAAATTGTGAGTTTAATATGAATACGTGTGTACTTGCTTCCTTTTTGAGAGTTGGATGAGCAAACTGATACTAATCTCATGTCTGTACTAAATATTCAGCCGGAGCCTGCAGTCAATTAGCTTAGCTTTGCATTTAAGACTGGAAACAGAAAAACAGCTTGCCTGGCTCTAAAACAGTCTGCCCTCCAGGACCTCTAAAGCTCACTTAGTAACAAGTTGTAACTCGTCTGTACACAATTTGTGGGATTAAGGGTGTTATGTACTTTAACTCTTTCTCGGTGAACTGTGCTAAGAGCAGTGACCTCCTGAGTCTTATCAATACTTAGGGTTGCAAGTCAGGCAATCCATCGTATACCAGCTTTTATCACAAGACTGAAATTCCATGTGACCTCGTGCCAATAACTCAACGATCTCCATCTGCTGACGAAAGCCATGGGATGTGGTGAAAGTATTTCTTTAATTTTTTCCACAACCATTTCTCCCAAGACAAATTTGTGCCATGTCACATAGCAGTCTGAATTTGCACCGTTTCACGTCTACAACATCTGTCGGCCTGTCGTCTGTGCTTGTGTCTGAGCCTTTTATCTAAATGTTAGGAGTTTGGTGCAGCACAATGTCAATGTCAGAGCACAGCTGGAGCTTTCTGAGATTAAGTCACGCTCAAAGGAAGTCACTGGTTTTGCAGGATCTCGCAGTGACATCAGCAGTCACTCACAGTCTAGTGCTTCTTATTAAAGTAATTATCACCAAGGTGAAATCACATGCAGATTATGTCTCCAGAAATTAGTCTGCTGCAGATGTTTCGCTTGATGTGCGTCACACTGCCTTCTGAAGAGATATTCCCCTTTAGATCTGTCAAGCTAGAGGGATTGATCTGTTTAATCTCAATCTCACCTCAGGGCAGGCACTGTTTTATGTTATTGTCAATCTTAAATTACTCATTTATGCAGTGTTGTGTCTTACCCACCAATGTAAATCCTCAGGCTTTCCAGGGGAACCTGATAGGTGTCTTAGTCTCTAAGCAGCATTATGAAAATCAGCCACAGTGTAAGCAATGCAGAAAAGCGTGACAGATTTTTGTATAATTACTTGTTTACAAGGAGGACTCCAGAAAAGGCTGGCATGCATCATTAGCTGCAGATACACAGATACAAACTCTGATGAATAATTTGCAATAATAATGATCATCAAAGTTTTTCACACTGTGTAATGTTGACATTTTTCATATGCCTCTAGAAAAAACTAATCAGTCACAGCATTTAGTTAAATTTTAAAAGTGGGAAAACAACAGTATGAGATTTTTATGGTAGCCATCTCAGAAAAAGCCAAAGTTTCACTGCGGCATAAAATACAGCATATAATTATACAATTATTATTACTATTATGATTATTATTAATGACAACAACAACAACAAAACAACAGTACTACTACTACTTTTACTACTACTACTGTGAATACTACTACTACTACTATTACTACTACTATTATTATTATTATCATTATTATTATTAGTAGTAATTATAAGTTACTATGATGACGACAATGACAAATGTAAAAAGAATTTTTTTCAAATTAACAATTTCACAAAATAGCCTATTACATTATTTTCCATTCAACAAGGTCGATAAGCAGATTTTATATGATGTCATTTTTCATACCACGGTATACAGTGAGAAAAAATGTGTGCTGCAAGCCTTGTTGAACATTAAATAATGGATACTATGTTAAAAATGAAGAAACCACAGACAGACATTTAGTTTAAGATATTAAAGCCTTTAAGTTTGTTCAGGATTTTCTGTTTCCACCTGCTGCCACAGTAAACATCATTCAAGCAAACAAAGTGAATCCAATCTAGTTCACCGGATACGTTAATTATGCCTCTCTAAAATCATTTCAAAGAATTACAAAATGTATGGCTTCAATATCTTAAGCAGCAAACTGTGCAGAGAAAAGATCATAAATGTCTTTAAAAAACATTATGACACCATGTTGAATAGCTTACACAAAACCTTACTCGCATTTAAACACCCATCTGCGAGCAGAATCATCATACATGATTATTCTAACAATGACACACACACACACACACACACACACACACATGCACAGAGAGAGAGAGAGTTTTTGCAATGTGCTAAACTTTAAGCACTATTATATTTTTATATCCATCAAGATAATTAGTGTGCACAGGATCCAAATACTGAGAGCTTCTTACAATGTTTGGACAATTATAAATATATAAAGCACCATCTGCCAGGCAGTGGCAGTTGAGACGGAGCAAAATTTTGCCAACTACCTACTTAGATCTGAGTTATCATCAAATGAATTTATAGGCTGTTGCAAAACACAGTGATTTATGTCAACGCAACCTTGTAAGTTACAGCCTCCAGACGGCAGAAGTAGGTGTACTTTCCTTCTCGTGGTTTCTCTCAGGATTAAGACTTTTAAAAATAGCTGAATCCCCCAAAGTTCACTTGTTTATTAAACTATGGGGAAGTATTTTGAGTTCACAATGGAGCTCCTCTTGTGCGTAATAATTAGTTAGGCCATAAATAATAAATTAAGTCATAATGAACCAACAACACAGGGTTCAAGCATAATGTGTTATGAAAATAGGCAACACAGGGAAGGAGGATGGTTACAGTGTAAGTGGTAATATTTCAAACTTTTCCATTTATATTTTCGTGCAACATTATTATGCTGTGTAGAATATATTATTGTTTGTTTGTTTGTTTTATTAGGCTTTCCAAAAAGACTCCACTCCAACAATACTGGAGCGCAGACTTTTGTGATATAGCGTTCAGTCGGCAGGGGCAGCAGAGAGCACAATGCAGCGGCCCCGCGCTCTGTAAGCGAAGAAGAAAGTTCGTTTGATTGAATTCAGCAGGTGTGCCTTAATTAGAGTTTGGAGTAAGTCCTGTTTTAGTTATTTACGTGACGATAACAAACAAACTTTGCCGAAATACTGCCGCGAATTGCGCTTGTTTTGTCATTTGTAACACTAAGTTTACAATTAGGACGATTTTTAATGATTGTTGTTATTTTTTAAACGGACACTGAGGGACTTTTTGTTTTTCTTAAGTGGATATTTGCCTTAACGGACAAGAAATGTCGACGCCAGTCAGCCAAAAGGAAGATATGTGACAAGAGAAAACCCCAAACATTTGGAAACATCTTCGCAATGAAGGACAATATTGTGACTGAGAGTGAAATTTGTGCAGATTTTGAAGAGGACGCCCAAACGTAAGTGCAAGTCATGCTTATAATCAAGCTACCTTTACACTAATGATGAGTCTGTTCTGTTGTATGGGCCGCCGTGCCATGTGTGTGCAGTCTGTGGAGCTGTTACCTGCAGGCTCACTGTCACATTGTTATACTGTATGTTGCTGTGACATTGTTATGTTCGGCTGTGTCGAATTTAATTTTTATGGCTGCCATGCTTCTGCCATAATAAAACTATAACTGATGACCTCACCTGTGACTGTAAGCTGTGTGCATAGGCTGCTGTGAATGGAAAATAGGTCACTCTGACAGTGTTGTACATTGTGTTATTGGTTTTGCTACATGAATTAATTTTTTTCTGAATAGGAAGCATAGTAGATATTCTGTAGGACTCTCTTTTTTTGTATTTTTTGTGGCTGCTGTAGCCTAAAAACTTGTGACCTTTTCACCCTAATTAAACCTGCTAAGCAAGTCAGAGCTGATTATTTGGGTTATGCAAAGGAATCCAGATGTTGTGTACCTTCATATTGTTGTGGAATGATATTTATCTAAGAGTGATATTCCCATGGGATGTATCACCTTGGATGTGTTGTAAGAGAATATCAGTAAAAACAAAACAAAACGAAACAAAAAAAACTGCTGAAGTTTTCTAAGTTTAATGGAACAAGGACGTTTTGATGATGACGGCCAAACAGAGCAATAGAGCTGTATCAAAGTAAAGGGCCGGGGAACCTTTCTGACAAGTGAGGCTGTTTTGGCTTTGAAACTGATGAAAACATTCACAGTGCCTTAATGAACCTTTCCACAGAGAAGGATCCCTCCACAATGGACTTCACTCTCTGTTAGACCTTCACAAAGTAAGTGCAAGTCATTGTTTTGCATTATAGTGCATTCAAGTTCATTCTTTGCATTGTGCTCCTGTTTCCGCTGCTGTGTCTTTGTTGTGTTGGCCGCCGTGTCATCGCCGCACTTCTGCTGTGACCTCGCTTGTGGCTGTGAGGCTGTAAGCTGCAAAGCTTATTGTGATTAGAGTTTGCAGTGCTGCTGCTTCGTGTGTCTACTTACTGGGTGCAGTTACATGAATGAGATTTTCATTTTTTATTTTATCACTCTCATTTCTAGGCATTGATGCTTGTGGCTTTGTCTCACTGGGGTATATGGTTGTTGTTGCACAGGAAATCAGATGCGCTCCATGTTTTTGTTTATAGTAATTTGACATCAGTTGGCAAAACTTCTAAAGAGCAAGAGTCAGTCATTGTTTTTCGCCGCCAGTGTGGCCGCTGTGCTGGGCTGACGTGACCCTGGTTTTGTCGGTGGAGCTGTAAACTGCAGATCCTGTTGTTTGACCAACTATAGTTCACCTTCACATTGTTCTATTGTGTTTTGTGACAGTTAAATGAAGTGTTTTTAGCAAGAGTAGTCAAATGTATTGCATACTATTTTAATTGAAAAAACAAAACAAAACAAAACCAAAAAACCCCAACCCATAAATATTAGGTACCAGATCCTTATTTTGTTTTTGCTGGTTGGAGTATCTCTCCTGTTTGAATGCAGATTACTTTGTGATACATTTACTCTCCTCTGTGTTTGTATGCTTGTGTTGCCCTTTTTCAACTTCAATACCTGCATCTGTGTAGAGAGGAAGAATGCAAAGCATCTTCCAAATGATGGAAGATATTACCATAAAAATTGCTACATTATTATGAAGAATATTTTTAGTTATGATTTCATTTTGGATGTAAATAAGTTTTTTTCCCCAAGGTGAATAGGGTTTTAAAAAATCAGTTTTTTGATTCAGATCAATCTTTATCTGAAAGATCCAATCTCGATTCAGAAAATCTTCAGATCGATCTTTTAATATATGTTTTTTCCTGTATCCTATGTGTTAGTCTCGTGGGTTACGCGAGACTGCGCAAAGAGATCTCCACGTGAGAGACAGTTGAACGAAAGCACAACAGAAGCTGCTCCACCCAGTGCTCCGTGAGGCCAGATGCCTGGCAGCATTTTGGATTTCAATAATATGATGACAGAGAAGAGCTCAGCAAAAGCAAAGCCATGCAAGATGTGCAAACTAGAGGTAAAATGTTGTGGAAAAACTACTTGCTGGTAGCAACTATATTTTTTTCTCTTAAATTTCATCGTTGTTTCAGCTCATTCCGTGTTTACTTATTTTTTATTGATCTTTCTCCACTGGTTCACTGCTTCTTTTCTGCCATCCACTTTGCTGCTGCTGTTACACTGAAAATTCCCCGTTGTGGGATTAATTAGAGATAATTTTATTTTATGGTGTAAGGGGAGGGAACTACAGCACCAAAACTACATTAGTGGGTTAATAACTTCTTTACATTGTCACGCTGTTAATTGTGTTGGTACTGTGTGAAATAAATGCATAGGGGGATTATTATACTGTCGCTGATGTTTTCTAGAACAGTTTAAATTATGGCTGTTAGTGTTATCTCAGTCTGTGTCGGTGTGTGTCTTTTTTTGCATGTGTATGAGAGAGAATGGAGAGAGATGTGGGAAACAGAAAGTAACGTTAAACTTCTGTGATAGTGCTGAGTTTTAACTAACTATGACAGGCTCATTAACTATTGTTACTGAGTGAGTTTTATGACTACTGAATGTGTCTCTTATGCTGGGGACACACCGGAGGCTGACGCGCCACGAAGCGCCTTTTCCCGTCAGAGTAGCCACCTCGCTGTCCACACTAGAAGCACATTTCTCCGCTCCGGTCAACAAGCTCCTCTGCTCATCTGCCCCTTTCTTGTCAAATATCGCACTGTGTGTGTGTGTGTGTGTGTGTGTGTGTGTGTATTTGTGTGTCAGTCTCTGTCAACTGACAGATACATATATAGACAGGACGACTACACTATCATCAACCAGGGTGTTTTGTTTTGACATTTGTTTTATTTTGAAAATTGGCCGGATTCTCTGTGCCTTTTCTCTGTGTGACTTCCTGCCAAGTGCGATCTGCTCTCATCTGCTCTGTTCAGCTTGACAAAGTCGCTCGCGGCTTGCGGAAAAATAGAACAGACGCCAAAACAAGCGCTGCAGATTACTCCATGCCGCGGCGCTCTGCACCGCCACAGTAGGCAGTGTAAACAGTCAGATTGGGTCACATGGGTGCCAAACGGAGACTAGCTCAGCGATGCGTCGCTTCGTAGTGCGACCGCATCCAGTGCGTTTTAGCTGTTACTGTCTTCACTTGTAAAAATGGTAATAAAGGTCACTGATAGACAGTTCGTTCGTGCGAAGGGATGGGAGGAGTTACGTTACTGCACAGCATGGAGAACTACAAATCACCATTTTGTGCAGGTGAAGAGAGGATTTTACTGCTGCACATTTTTAAAAACTCAATCTAGCTCACCCCGCAGACGTCTGTTTCTCTTGTTCTCTCATTCTCTGCTATGACACAGCACTGTATGCTATGAAAGACAGACTTGATACAAGCAAATTGTCACACAGTACTTTTGGTAAGTTTTTGTTATTGTTGGGTGCAAACTGATTTTATATTCATAACATTATAGGCCTGTTCATATGGAGCACAGAGTTTGGTGAGCATATTTATGGCGATGCAAGGTGTCAGCCATGGAAAAGTGACACGTTAGGCAAACTGGGTCGTAATTAGGGATTAAATTCACTTCAAACTACTCGTTAGCTGCTCTGTGCCGGGCAGACATGTCAGAAACAACATCTCTAAATGGATGGGGTGGAGTGAAACTTGCAGAGATTATTTTTCACAGCATTTTATGGAAGTGCATTGGTTAAAGGTGCCTTAATTGGTGATCCAGTTATCTTTGGAAAAAACAGTCATTAGCCATCCATTCAATTGCAGATTACGGATCTGAAGCCAAGGCCCACCCCTACTGTAGTGTGCAGGTCATGTCAAATTAAAAGTGCATCAGTTAACTGCGTTGGAGTCATTTTTCAATGTAAACAGTTTAGAGAGTTCCCTCTTTGTACAGTTTGCAACATTAGTTCTGTGAAAATCTCTTTCAGCAAAATTGGTATTTGACTCAAATGGAATCAAATCGGAAATCCGTAGTGATACTCGGCCCCGAAAGTGAGTATAAATCTTTCTCGGATAGCAGCCAGCACCAACCCAGCTGCTGCCATGACCTCTCCTCACTTTGTCTGTGTGATCTAAGCGCTTTCTCATCCTTGTTGTTTGCACATATTAGTCCGTCAAAACGCAAACAGCAGAAAAGAGTGGCTTGACTCTGCCAGTGGAGGTGTTTTTGTATCACCCACCAAAATAAAACTGCTTTTGTAATTTCTACTCACTCTGCAGTCCTATAGCACCTTTTAATTTTGCAGGTTAGTGTAACAATGCAAAAAATAAGTAAGAGTACGAAATCTTGCATAAGGCTGAGTGCCACCTGATATTTAGAAACAAAGTTGATGGTGCCAAAGTGTCCATGCATGGCTAAACAAAGAGAAACTGGAGACCTTCACAGACTCCAAAGGGATTATTGTTTTGTCTTGTTGAAGAGGTGCAAAAAGCAGAACTTACTGAAAGCACCACTGCTGGGGATTTCAGGCACATGTATATTCTGGAGGTGTGAGAATGCCAAAGTGCATCTAAGGCAAGTCGACAGCCAGGGTCACGTTGTCAGAATGAGCCCAGTCTGTGTTTACTTGGTCTCTTATGAAGCTTGACATTGTTTCACTTCGAATTTTAGATGTTCCAGGTGCAAGTGGGGTGCACAAATTAAATGATAGGTACTTTTTCTAAATTAGATTTGGACTGAATTGTGCTGCTACATCTTCGCCGTCTGTTCACCAGCCTCCACAATTTCACAGACTTCCTCATGTGCTGCTTCCTGCTTTAATTTGCCCCTGTGCTTAAAAAAACATGTATTTTAATTATTGGGAAAACTGAAAGCAGGCAGAATTCTTAAATCTTTTGTGATGTTTTTTTGGGGGGAGCGTCAGTGTAAAGTATGGGTAAAACAGGTGGAAGTTGGAACCGGGATGCTTTGTGAGTAGATGTCAATCAAAAAGACACCTGGCAGTTCATTAGTCACTAGTTCTTTCAGACTGCTTAAATTTGCATAGACAGCTTGAGCTCTGCTTTCAATGTGTCCCTCTCGCCGCTTTGCTTGCAAATGTTTAACGCTCACCTTCCCACAAGTCTTTGCAGCGTAAGAACACATGTCCTTGTCCAAATAAATACGGGTTGGAACTTTTTTGTTTATAGTAGACTTTCACAACTTGAATTAATTGGTTTTAGCCTTTTGAACACTGCTGAGCAATATTTTTTCGAATATTGATATAAAGGTATATTGACAAAAATCTTCAGTGTTGCACATTTCAAATTAGAGCTGATCATTTATCCCGGTTGGTGAGACCGAGATTTAATTTTTGGTCCATGTCCTACAGCTGTACCAGCATTGCTCAAACCTAGCTGTTAAATTCTAGTCATGACACATTTCCAGACACCAGATATGTCAGCCTGCATTATATGGTTGATAAATGATGCACAAAAGACAACTTGAGTAGACCTACATTCAGACAGTTAACAATGTATGAAAGGTTTTAAAGTCATTGTACAAAGAAACAAACAAAAGCAAACAAACGCAAACAAAACAACTAAGGCATTATGCTCCCAACCACTGAAAAGCCTGAAAATCTGAACCCGAACTTGGATTTTGGTAGATAAATTAAGACATTAGTTGTAAGTAGGTACATTAACTGTGGCCCATTTGTTAAAGAACATTGTTTATTGAACATTTGTAAAGGTGGCATAATGCAAATTGCCTACAGTGTGTTATGTATCACCTGTTTTTGTACCAAGCACAGGAACACGAACACAATAGTGCCCTTATTTCTAGTCTGAATCTGGTTTATATAATTCTAAAAAAACAAGTAAAAAACATCAATAACAGAGGCTAATGCAGGCTAAACATCACATCACATGCTATAGATACATAAAATAAAAAACACTTTCTGCATCAAAATACGCTAAAACTGTAAATGTCATCTAGATGTGTTGGTTGTGTTTGATAACAACTTTGAAACCAGAATCCATACACATTGCAAGCTCTCACAACTACATCGATGTGTGCCTCATATTTGTTAAATAATTGAGAGAAAAATAAAAAGGTACTATCAGTTTTCTTATAAACTAAATGTGTTAGATCTTAGACATCCTGCATGTAATAAAGCAACCAAAAAGTGTATTACTAACATATTTTTGCATGTTATGTTCCATAAATGTATCAAATAAGCATCTCACACAGTTGTCATTCCACTAAGATGATGCAGTCGAGTTTCTCCCATTGTGAGCTGAGATGACATATACATTTAAATACATCTGCTATGATACCATGACCTTTGCTGCTTCTGTATGAATTGCACAATCCTAAAAAGAACATTCAGGATTAGTTAATCAGAGATGCTGTTTAACTTCTGTCACCCGAAATGCCTCGTCTTGACAGGCTGACCTTTGTTTAACTCTTGACGCTGGTAGAAGCGTGTTGAAAATCGATTTGTTTTTTCAAACTATCTTCAAACATCCAAGTGTGAAAAGCTATGGGTATTTGAGAAAGTGGAGTGTTGTCTGATATTGTTTCTTTACAGAAAACTTTTTTTTTTTTAACCAAACTTTCCTTGGCTTTTTCAACCAATAGAGAAAGAAAAAAGACATTTTGTTCACAAAGGTTATAAGACAAATTAAAATAAATGAAACAACATATAAATAAAAAGTGCAAAGGACTATATGTTACCAAGTGAAATGAGGATAAACTAAGCAAATACTGTCACAATGACCTTATGCAGTTTTTTGTTTGTCATTGCAACCATCTCCTGTTTCCTATTCTAGCTGATCTGTGTCCTTCCAGTTTGTTGATATGCATCAGGTTGTTAAAATGTATTTGTTGTGTTTGGACTTGGTTCCCTCAGCGGTGTAATTCAAAGGGCCCGTCTGTTTTCCTCACAGATAACTGTCATTGAAAGGTTTAAAACCCTCAATCCATGGGTGACTCACTGTACACAATATTACTCTGTATTTATAAAGCCATTTCGCGTGTTATTTTTTTCTTCAGCTTATGATCCCTCTCTGATTTTAACCTTTAAAATCACACACGCTAAAATGGCAAGCTCACAGCATGCACTTACACAATGTCTGAGAAACGTAGATGAAAGCGGGACTCCTGAAATTTTACACTTCTTTTTTGTGCACATTGTTGCATAGTGCCAAGACTGACAGATGCTGCATTGACGAGACAGCTGCCAGCACTCAATCCAGCAACTGGGTCAAGTCCCCACGACATCCATGACAAGTCCCTGCCATGAGGGCTATGCTACTGTCCCCCCAGGCTTTGTGACTTACCTACGTGTCACCTGAGCTCCCCAGAGGCCTTTGAGAGGACCTCAGGGACCTCTGGAGACTCTCCTGTTTTACAGATTTTGGTGGTCACATGCCCACTGACAGGAGGTGAGGCTTTGTCTTATAATTAGGCTCTGTGGTTTCCAGGGGCACACAACCTCTGCCTGCCGTTTAGGGATGAAGATGACTGCTCCTTTCCATCCTTGCTGCATTATTAAGGGTGACAGGACTCGTTGCAGAGTGTCTCTACCATTCTCTTTGTACTGCTCACCCCTCAACCCGCCACCACTCTGCAACCCCCCGGCCCTCCTCGACATCCCACCGCCACATGTGTCCTCTGTGAAATGGAAATGCCGCCCCATTAAAAACCGTCAACCTGAAGCGGATCACTGCTGCACTTATGCTAATGTAGACACAGGAAAATATCACACAAGGAGAGGAAGAGGGAAAAAAAAGTAAGAGAGGGAAGCAAATCGGATAAAAAAATTACCAGTTTCACTAGAGGGATGAAAGTATAGTGTCTCTAATTGGAAATGAATACTGTTGTAGGGTGTAGTTAGGAAGTATTCACAATTATGCAGGAGCTGGGTGAGGTTTAAAGTGAGAGTCGAGGATGCACTAGAGAGGACGAGAGGAGGAGAGATGGAAAACACACACAACAGCAAACTTGGATGGGAGATAATTAGGCCCATAGTTTGCCCCTGCATTGAAAAGCAGAGGCATCAGCATACATCAGCATTTGCAGTCTGACACATCGGCGTGGATGGTGAGCATGCTGGCGGGATTTACAACCGCTTATTCCCTTTTTATGATTTTCATTGTTTTCTGGCTAATGTTTTAAGTGGCTTTTTGATAATTGTCCACTGCTGAAGCACAAATACAAAGTTGTAAAATGTCGCAGTGGCTGCTGGGAAATGGACCTTACAATCACCTTACAATTAAAATCTAACAAGACTTGAGTCTACAAGCGATGCATAAAAGTACAGCAGAAAATAAGGGTCCCCTCACTAGTCTGTTTGGTTGCGTCTGCGGTGGCCTGGGATCAGCCCCTCTGTCACCAAGGAGAGTGACGGTAATGATAAACAGTAATCAAATCTGCTCCCGCGAGGGTCTGCCTCATTCCTCACTGCACATAATGGGGAGAGGGGAGGAAAATTAAGTGTCCCTTTGATCCATGCGGCTGAATACTGAGCATGTAGCAAATTAAAAAGAGATGCCTGCTGCACTTGCCTAGAGATTTGTTTCTTAGCAGAACAGTGAAAAAAATAACTAAAAACACTCTGACATGCTTGATTGTCAGTTTTAGACCTTAATTTTCTCCAAATGCAGTGATTGTGTCTCTAAGCAATCTTAGCAAGAAATTAAATTCTGTCTGAGGGACAAAACTTGCACACTTTTAAACTAGTATATCAGCAACATCAAATATACTGTAACTTACGTTGTGCTTTTCATTTACTTGACTGTTTTACTATTTACCTTGCTGTAAGCTTTAAACTAATACCAATGATTTTCATTACAAATGCACTCGCATATGCAGACATCAGTGGGGAAATTTACATAATATGCTGTAGCTTTGAGATGGAGGGAAAAGCGATACGAGTGCCTCATTTTACTCGCGTTTTATGAGTGCAAACATCTGTGCAACTCCCCCACAAATGCAGGACATCTTGTTGAAACGTGTACTTCATTGGAAGGCTCACCATGGCTACGGTATTGTGCTAATAGGATTTAGTGATTTAGTGATTGCAAATCACGATGTAGCCAAAATATCACCCTGTCATACTCGGTGTTACATCGGTCTCCTGTTTTCTCATTTGAAAGCAGGGGGCATTGATTCCTCTCTTGCTGCACACATCATTATGATGTTGATAACTAAGGTAAAGATAATCAATGCAAGCTACTTGAATATAGAGGCAATACACAAATTTGGCAAGGACAGCAACAATAAATCAAAAACATCCTTCCAGGTGCTCTCTGTGTTAAGAAAGTAGCGATCTGACAACAGCATCACTTCATGATGGTCACATCCCATGAAGTCACACAACTTGTTTAAACAACTGACTGTGTTGATTTAATAAAACAACACTGCGAAGTGTAGTAACTTATTTTGTCTCTGCTTGAAAGATTTATGCAAGAATTGATATTCTGCCAAAAACTGACAGCTGCAGTAAAAGTTGAGAGGAGTTTGTGTTAGCTCACCAGATTCACTGTGCAAAAACGTGAGCAGAAGAAAAATCAAAGACTGAGCTTGGCCCAAACACAAACAGTTAAGGCAGTAAGCAGCCTGGCTATTGCGCTGACCTTTTGCCCAGCATAAAATTTTATTTGCCCTGTTTATTAGGCCATGGGTTTTGTTTTGTTATGTTATGAAGTTATTTTTAAATATTGAATATTTTTGTATTTTCAATGATGTCTTTATCTATACTAAATGTTTGACTACAAAGAAAAAATACTGCATTTTTTTAATAGCATGATGTCATTTTGTATAATAAAACATATGGTGTTTTATTGCATATGAAACGACAGAATGGATGGGTTATACATAGGAAAACCAGAAATGTTAACTGGACAGATTTATATAGGCTATCATTTTCTAGTGTTTCAACTACCCAAAGCACTTCAAACACAAATCAACATTCACCCACTCACACACACTTTCACACACCAAAGAAACAGCCATTGGGGTTCCATATTTTCCCCAAGAACACACTGAGATGCAGACCAGAGGAGTCAGAGATTGGGGATCAAACCACTGACCTTCTGAGAAGTAGACAACCCGCTCTACCTCTTGGCTACAGCGACCTCTGAAATAAATCCAGACTCTACTGAAAGCAGCTTAAACAAAGATGCTGTGTGCACAAGATTGTGAGGTAGACTAGAACTGAATCTCACACTAGTCTGTCCTTAACTGCCCTCCAAGTTAGAAAATGAAAAACCGTAATGCTAAAGTTCAGTGCACTCAAATAATTTGGTATTTTAGCAATTAGGAGAAAACCAGACATGAAATATAACGAGATGTTTTGGGGGACTGTTGAATCCCTTAACCTTCTGCCGAAAGCTGCCAAACTTGAAAATTGTGTCACAATAAATAATGAAGTTCCTCTGATACCGACTGTGCGAACTGCGCGAACTGCGCGAACTGCGCGAACTGTGCTCACATTTTACTGACTTTGAAAACCCTCCAGTTCAGATGCTGCTTAACTAGACTTGTGACTGATAGCATGGTTAAGTATCACGGCCCAGTGTTGTCAGGCGGTCAAACCCTTCAGGGGGAACAAATTACTTGGAGAAATGTGGGGGGCAATGCCCAACCATATTACACATTACACGGGTGAAAACAAATGTAACACTGCACATGAGAGTCATTGAGGCAGAGTTTTAATTATTGTCAGTGTCAGACTTGAGCATAGCATCCACTCAGGGAGGCAAAAATAGAAAGGGAATTAGCCCCTTTTCACTATCCCTGACAGCTAATTACATATAAAATGGCTAACACTGCAAAACAAAAGCAGCCAGACAATTACACTTGTCTGCAGCTTGAGTCGAGCTCACACGGATGCTTAAACTTTGATTTTGGAGAGAACTTTACTCTTGGATCTCACAAGGAATCTGAATTCAGGAGACATCATCTGAATGTTAGCATTATTTTTTGGGCTGATCAATACAAACCTGTTTAGTCTGGTAGCAAATGGGCTCACGCTGAGTTTATCTTTGGCTTTGTGTTCGGACTGTTTTATTGGCCCTTTCCCAAATGAACATTGACTTCTTCATCTACTTGATACATTTCTGACTCCACCCAGGGAACGATTAGGTAGCGCAACTCCAGGGCATCATGAATGGATGATTCTGTCTTGTGTGGTCTTATTTTGGTATTTTTAATTAATCATATTCAATATTATCTAATCAATCTAATTGGGGGTCAATTACTTTCCCCTTTGCTCCTGTCTTGGATCTTGGCAGGCTGGTTGCTGAATGGGAGTTGGTTTAAAAGAGAATAAAGGGCTCTGTGGTTGTCAGGGCTGCTGCTTTGTATCCCTTCCCAGCCTGGCAGAGGCTCCCTGCTCTCTGTCCTTCAAGTCAAATGCCACCTCACCAGCCAGAGATGGACAGAGAAAAGGCAGAGACAGAGCGAGAGCACATGGTTCTGGCCTAGTTTGGTCTCTAGGATACTGAGACTCAGGGGCCTTTTTCCTGGACTGTTGTGCTCTTTATGCCTGTGCGTGTGTTTATGTGTGTAAAGATGGGTATCTGTGTTTGCAATATGATACTGCAGGTGTGTTATGTGTGTGCGTTTGTTTGAGAAGAAGAATCCCAGGAAGCAGCTGTATTTATACATTCGTGTGCGTTCGTGTCTGCGATCCTAGACCAGCTTCATCACCGCACCGTTTGTCTGGGCTCTGATGCTGGCATAAACATGCAGGAGCTGATCTGCGACATCCTCACATGACAGCTCAACAAAGGGGGAAACAAAGCATGCGTCGGCCTCGACGACAGCCAGTCGCTCACCCTCCCGATGTGTCGGCTGAATCAAATTTTGCCTGTGAGGCATCAGGACAGTGTGCACCTCCATCGTTGCTTTAATTATTTCCAAAACATGTTTGATCTGACCTGATGCTGCGACCACATTCATCTGGGAGCTGAAAGCATGTTTGAGGAGCCAGCTGGACTCAAACAGCCTTTTTTCTCACCAAGGCTCTGTTCTCATCCAGCTGTTTTGAGCTAAATTGCTAAGGACTGAAAAGTAGCAAGGTAGAGATGACAGGACAGTTTAGACTAAAGATGTTCTGATACCATTTTTTTCCTTCCCAGTGACGTTTACAATTCCCAAACTTGCGCAGCGGCCAATACCAAGTGCCGATCCATTACCAGCGCATAAAATGTAAGAATTCCTTTAAAGCTTAAGGTGTGATCATAATTTAGTAAAAGAAAAGGATTTAAACAAAACACTGCAAAATAGTAGTGCAACAGCAACTTACAAACTAAAATCTAGGAAAAACGAAATCCTTACACATCACCTTTTTAGTGGTAGGACTTTCTAATGTAAAATATTGTCAAATGTAGACATTTTGCTAGCTCGGTCGACTCTCTCTGTTCTTTTTTTGTCACACTTAAAAATAGTAAATGACAGTGGCAGCACCGTATAACTTCCTGCGTCCTGTTTTACAGCAGCAAAGAAGCTATTTAGGGGCTAATAAATCACCTGGTATTGGATCAGTGCACGGACTGGCTTACTCACCAATACAGATACCAGCATTTGTGGCAGTATTGGCATTTTCTCATCCTGGTATTGGATCAACTTTACTTTAGACCACTGAGCAAAAATCACATAAGTTAAAAGAGTCAAACTTTGTCAGCTGATCAGCAGAAACTCTTTTTAAAAGCTATAGCTATAAGCTAACTGTTGCTTGCTGTGATGGCCTGTTTAATTTCCCATTAATAAGACTGTGCATGTACCCCAAACTGGTCCTCTCACCCAGTCGATCCAAAGAACCTGCGAATCCTGTTTTAATAAAGAGGATTATTCAGTTGCAGAAAACAGCATGTCTCCCTACCAGTAGCAAACCTTGACGATTTCTCTTTTCCTTGGGTTATTACTGGTACTGTAGTGATACATTTATGCAGGATGGAGCAGTGATGATTGACATCAATTCCTTATTGCTAATCTAAGCCTTCTATGTTAGAGCGTGAAATAGGATAACGACATAATCATAAAGTTTGTGTAAGTGCCTCTGTTCTGAGCAAATTTCTCTCTTTTCCCCTGCAAGGCTTCTTGGCTCTGGGTAAAACTGTGGTGTAGTTAATGCATGGAGTGAATGTTTCTAGCTGATGCAAAGCAGCAAAATTATAATTCTTGAAAGCATTGGCAGTGATTGAAGCACAGTAAAGCACCGCTAAATGTGCTCAGTTGATAGACGTTTAGGGGCCCATTAGTTTGAGAAGTAGCAGTTCTGGAGGTTGGAAACCAAATTAGACTAAAAGCCCTTTAAAAGTGCAGCTGTAAGTGATGTCCAAGAAAAGCACAATAACCTTTTTTTCATGTCTCCAGGGAGAACTCACACCAGAAGGGCAACAATACAAGAGATTGCGATCCCAACAGTGTTGTTCTGTGTGGTTTTGAGCTGAGACGACATCTTGTCACATTAGCATCTGGTTGAACAAGCACAACTGGTGATGAGGCTCATTACAAGTATCAGTCAGTGGCAAGATGTTCCTGGCTGCACTTTCCTAATTATAGATGTTTCTCGTTTACTGTTGGAAGTTTAATCAAGGTAAATTGTCACTGTTTGAGGACATAAATGTATCACATTTTGACTGTAATTTTCCTGAGACATAATCCAAAAGCTGTCCGCTTAATAAATTAAAGAGCTCAGCGTAACAGCAACATTGAGTCAGAAGAAATATGATTATGAAAACAGAAAAAATAAATCATTCCAGAGTTTTTGTAATAACTTACACTGATAGGTGGCATTACTGTTTAAAACTTTAGCAAGAGTTGAAATCTTGTGAACTGAACTGCAGAGAAATAAAAATGACTGTTGTTTTTCTGCAGCCCTGAGTCTCAAATGTTTAGATGCAGTATAAAATGTAAATAAAAAACAGAAGCACAAACAAACTGTGTTTACCAACAACTGTGTTTGCAGTTTTAGCTAAAGCTGGAAGAGCAACTTTTCCTCCTGAGTTGTCTGCCATTGTATAAGACTCACTAGCTGAAATGCATCTACCTTTTGTTTAGCAGCCAATAGGAATGCATGCTCTCTGAAATGACCTATGATTGGCTACAGAGAATAGGCAGAAGTCGAGTGTTCTTTCAGACCATTTGAATTATAATATGCTGAAAGGTTATTACAGTCCCACCAAAAGTGAACTGCCTCCCCCACCTTTAAACAACATGTGTTGCACAAAGTGATGAACGTCGTCCCATCCTTGCTTGTGCATGACTGAGACTTTTCAGAAGTCCCTTTCTTAACCAATTATGATGCTATCACCAATTACTCTGTTGACCTGGTGACACAAAGTATATTCTTTTTGAATTGTTTATGTCAAAAAGATTAGTAAATGATCACAATCTGTTTAACTTATTTTTATAGTCTTGCCTTTTTTTTTTTTACAATTGTTCTTCTGTTATAACAATAACCAACTCTGCAAAGTCCTTTTCAACAGTTCCTCTGTGGAAAAAAAAATGTAATGATGTTTGACAGCTCAATAAAAAAATGCAGGGAAATTGTAACTCTTATATAAACTCGTAGGTCAATAAGATTGTCGCATCATCTTTCGCTGCATCATGAGATCAGTCCCCATTTGCTGCTGAAGTCCTGACTGTCAATTTTTTTTTCTTCAAAGCTATCATCATTCCAATGAGTTTATATGAAAAGATCATCATCCCAGAGAGATGATGCTCAGTAGGTGAGCAGCAATTGTGTGTGTGGCCAGGTATGACTGATGAGATTCAATAAATGCTGCACTCCTGCTGAGTTCACAGGGCACTGCTCCAGTTTTAGAGATGCAGGATCAAGATTGCACCACAAAAGCCGTACATTCTTTCTTCCCCTATAAATCTGTGAGTGTGAGTCTGAGCATAGGCAGCAAACCTTAAATAGCGGTAACTGATTCCTCTGTTGCATTTGGCCTACAATTCAGCTTAGACATTTATGGCAGGGTGCACTTGCCAATACCTACAGAAACAAATGTATTGCAGGTGTTTTTGTATCCATTTAGTGGGAATTAAAGCCCCAAGCTGTGATTGGTTTACAGTGTCATTCAGTGGACTTTTTTCCTTATGTTGCACGTACAATTGGGTGGAGACAGCTGTGCAATTCTGATATTATATGTTTTTGTTATTGTCAGCAAATCTTTCAAAGCACCAGAACATAATTTGTATTTCATTGTTATTATTAATTGCTTATTCCTCCATGACATTAAACCTCCATTTTTGTCCAAAAACTATTAAAAACAGATTAGTAGGTCACGCCGTTTTATGGTAAGTGGAAGTATAGGTTCATCAGCCTTCTAGCGTCTGTGGGATTTATTGATATAAAATTATAGACTAATGTTTGCTTTATTATTCAATGTTTTATGATGGACAACCCCATACAAGTTCTAAACACGTTGCTTCTAAATGTTATTGATAATTTGTAGTCTGGACGTATAGCTTCATGCCACAGTAAGCTGAGAAGCCCATAAGCTTTTGGAAAGAAAAGACAAAAAGGGATTAGCTAATTGGGCAAAGTTTACTTCAGCAAAGCTCTTGTAAAGTTTGTATTCATCTGCAGTAACCGTAAGATGATAATGTTTATCCCGCAATACCCATATGGAGTAAACCATTTTTAGTTCTTTAGCCCTTTTCTTTCATTCAGAGGATCCCCTTGTGAGTTCTGAGGTCCACATTCGTTGGCAGACTGAGAACTATAACTCTTTGCTTGGGAATTGTGTG
>JAQLOL010000013.1:9138185-9152179 GCA_029783665.1 Naso thynnoides
TGTGTGTGTGTGTATATACATATATATATATATATATATTCAATATACACACACACATATATATATAATTATATATTATTAATATATATTATTATTATATATATATATATATATTATATATATGTTGTGCGCAATAACTTCTGTCAATCAGCTGGCTATGGCGAACTGTCTTTGTTCAGGATTTTTGCATCCAAAAGTCAAATGACATGTCTGATCATGCTTTCTTAACATGATAATTCAACATTTCAAGCCGTCTCATTACACATTTATCGGACATGACCACGAATCAGGTTTTAAATTAAAATCCCACAGGCAAAGTAATAATTCATAACTTTTTGCCTTTTAGCGTCTTTTTTAATTTACTTTCTGTATTGTCAACAAAAAGTCTGACTGATTTATTAACATTAGATACAGTCAGTTACTGCTGACAGCATTAAATGTGTTAATATGTAATTAGAGATCTTTGAGTCTAAGACATGTACAGTAAACTCTCATCCAAAAGGCTTCTTCAGTTTTGACTGACATCATTAAGACCTCATGATTAAATACACACTTTAGATTCATAATTCAGATATATTTAATTAGCATTTAACATCATAAAGCTGATGCAGTTAGTATGCCCCTTATGCTACTATTAGAAACAGAAAATTGCGTGAGTGCATTGATAATCAGTAAGTTTATGAAAATAATATTTGGATGAGTTGAAGTCTCCTAGCTTGAGGATAAAAGCTGTCCTTTAGTCCAGTGTTCTCGCATATACTTCTGTATCTCTTGTCTGATGGAAACAGGGTGAACAGGCTATGGCAGCGGTGGGCACTGTCCTTCAATATACTTTAGACTCTGTGCAGGCACCTCATCTCACCAATATCACTGATGCTCGGTAAATGGGTACCTGTGATCTTCTGAAAGGTTTTCTTCACCCCCTGTAGAGCCTTCTGTCCTGGACCATGCACTTCTCATGCCAATTTGTGGTATTTTTCATTAATAATTCTCTCTATCGCACATTTTAAATGACTATTTTTGTAGTCTAACCATAGCACTATTCAGTGTAGTTTAAACTCTTTTAGGTAAGTGAAACAAAAATTTGACAGTGTTCATAACTTTAGAAGAGACAAAAAATGTATTTCACTAACGCTGAGTTACTAAACTGCATGAGGGCACAACAACAGCAGATGAATCAGCTCATCAAAACAATCCTGCTCAGTATTTAACATTCAAAAATCAGCGAGTCTGTAATCAGCATAGAACAGTGGTGCAAAGTTGGCACATGGCCCAAATGTTACAGAGACTAATACATAAATAAAATTGATATGATAAAATGCAATGATATTTCACTTGTGCTACTTGGAACACTTATTATAGCATTGAAATTGTTGGCTCCAGGGATAACCTAACTTCCTACAACTACTCTTCACAGACATAGCTAATACAATCCATGTCCCACTTACGACAACCAGATTCTCCAAACTAATTGGCAAAATGCAAGTTTTCGTGTACACAAATCTAGAGTTTTTCTCCTGGTTAAGGTATGGCAGACAATACTGTAACCTTGACCTTGGGCCAGGAAGGTTAAAAACAAGTTTTTTCCATATTTGAACCTTGTCTTGTCTTGTGAGATTTTCCCTAAATCCCTCAAATATCAGAGTGCAGAGTACAAACTAGTCTCCATTCTGACCGAATGAAAACTCTAATTACAAGAAACCTAATCCTACTTTCGATTGACATTGGGGTAAGTAGATTACAACTCGATTTTCAATTTTAGGTTAACTGTTTCTTAAAAGTACTAAAACAATTTTATGAAATTGCCAGTAAAAGATGTCTGCATGAAGATGAGGCAGAGTGCATAACAGCTTGCCTTTGATGGTTCCTTTAGGATAATGTTTTATAATAGTGCTCTATGACATTTATTATCTGTATTTCATGTTTTTTGAGAGAGCACTGGCAGCCACGTTTAGATAGAATTTACACACTCTGACATTTCCAGAACTACGGCTCTAAATTGCTGTTTTGAGACCTGTTTTCAAGCTTTTAGCTTGACTCTAGCTTTTAATCAGCAGCATGGCTTGAATGCTGTGGTTTACCCGCAAACTGTTGCTGAAATAATGCTTCCCCACAGCTGCACTTCTCCCATAGCACAAACAGTATGCCGTGCATTTTTCTTTTTTAACCTTTACTAAGATGAAACTGTAGTCTTGATGGAAACTGCCCATTGCAGTTTACTTTGTGTGTCTGCGCTTTTCTCACAGAACACTAACAAATTTAAAGTGGTTTAATTGAGCACCAAAAAGCTATTTTTACAGTCAGTTTTCTGTAATGCATGCCCAGTAGTATAGCCCTGTATATGAATTATTTAATTAAGAATAGTGAGTATCAAGACTAATGTTGAAGGCTGCACTAGCCAGCAAAGAAATTATCCCTCATTCGATCTATATGTTCAGATAGATATTCATTAGTGACCCATGTTGCCAACTAACTAGATGAAAAATATTCTTGCATGTGTCCTTTAAGCCTAATTTCTAATAACTTACTCCTTAATATTTATATATAATACAAAATAATAATTATAATAATAATATACCTATATAATACACGCTCATTTGATGCACATAAACACAATTTATTCATTTACGACAAACATAATTTTAGTTTACGAATCCAAACACGAGTCCCAGTTGTTTTTTGGAGTGTAGGCAGACTATTTTTGAACAGGTGTTTTGGAAGATATAGCAATTTAAATGTAACATGCAGTGAAAATGTGCAGGGGAAAAAAAGCTGTTCTGAATATAGGTACATCATCATCATCTCATCATGGCATTATGATTTGAGTATTTGACTGTTCAGTCAAATGTCTGACTTAGAGGAGGAAAGGTAAAATCAGACCCAAGAAAAAAGGTAATTATAGCTCGTTCTGTTGAACTAAAAGTTCTTTGCGATCTTTCAATGGATTTGCTCTTAGAAGTAGTGCATTGGTTAAAAGTGTATATAGTTTATAACTGCTGAACAAAAAAGGTGATGAATGGTGTTCAGTAGGGCTGTACTTAATATTTTTTGAATATACTGTACGTGTATGTATATAATATATAGTCTGTCAAGTCTGTCATCACATTTGATGACAAATCTCCCTTATCAAAAAAAAGGCAAATTTTCCCCTTGCATTACTCTCACACTTTATCCGTGGTATCATTATCAAACAACCTGAATACTGTACATTACCTGTAAGATAGCAAGCAACGGCTAATGCTACAGAGGTGTGATTGTTTTTAGTTCAGCCTCTGACTGAAGTCAGCACACACCAGAATCCAGTTCTTTTAGTTTTTTTCTTTCAGTCTTTTCTTTTTGCTCACTTCTCTTTGAGCACTAATTAAGTAAAGCACATTTCGCCTCCAGTAAGCAGTCAACAAAGAGAGCCTAATTACAGTAAAGGTCAGCACCTCAGCTGCTCACTGCAGCAGACAGATTGAACCGAAGGTAAAGTAGGCCTAATCTTCAAAGCCCTGCAATACATATTCAAATGTTACTTTAGATTTAGAACGCCATTATCATGAGTTGAGCTTCAAAGTATAGAGCTAGTTGTTACAGCTTGTGTGTTCAGTTTCAATTAGTTTTTGGTTCCTTCACTCCTTTTGACATTAAGTATAACTCAAAATAACAAATATGTTCATTTATTTATCAAAGATGTGTTTAAAAATACGGGCCCACAATAAAAGTATAGTTAAATGCCAAGTTAATTTCTGTTATATTACAGGAAATTTGTATTTTGAAGTGATAAAATTCACCTTTTCATCTTGCTGTTTCACATGTTTGGCTGCTGTTTGGTTTTGGATGCTGCTCTGCAGTTTGTCTTTGTAGTTGTGTAAACGTGTCTTGAATGTCTTTGCACTTAAAATATTCAGATAACACCTGGTGCAGCAGCGCAAAAGGCTCTTTTTTACTTCACACCATCAGTGAAAACAGCTTTGGGTGTTGAAGAACATCACAGCTTGGATGTGTGGGTGGATGGAGACACGGGACATTGTCGTGCCTCTCAGATGAAGCATGTTGTGTGGGACACCACATTGTCACATTATATTATGGACAAGAGAGGAAATGACAGGACAACATCAGCAGGGAAATCTCTTATGCAAGGGAACATCTTGTACAATGCCAGGAACATTGATGGCATCTGTCCCCAGTGGACCAAAAATTGCAAAGAGAACGAGAAGGCAGAACTCATTTTCCTCTGTCCAGGGAATAGATTTCAAGTACACCGTAAACACACTGACAGATAGCAAAAGCTATCAACAGTTCTGTCTGCTTACCTTTAAAATGATCCACAATCTTAGTGGTTTTGTTCAGTGACACGGGAAGATTAATGGAACAACTAGTTTGCATTTCTTTGTTTAGTAAATCATTGTGCCCTCTGGCTGGACAAAGGTTGTAATGTCCTGGCAGAAATTACCTCTTTCCAAGACATCCAAGAAAATGTTAGATGTAACTTTCGCATTTCATTTAGTAATTTAAACCATTAAATCATTTGTGTTTAACAGAAAATTGAACATTCTACACACACAGCAAATAAGTGACTCATTTACATGTAATATATCCAACAAGAATTACATGTTGAGCAGCAATTTATTTGTCTTTTCAGTTCAGCCACAGAAAATGAATCGGTCACTTTACTGACATAACAAAAAAGATATTTTCTCACAACCTTCGCTGGTATCTAGTCATAACTGCAGTTTTGGTAGTACGCGCTGAGGTTTGAGGTCTAACAAGTCTGCTTGCCACCCCAATACATTATAGATGAATGGAATGTGTGTGCTAGTGAAAGCAGAAAACTCATAATAGATAAAAAGTAAACAGGACCTTATTTCTGCCATTAAATGTTGCTATTTAGCTTTTCAAATGTCATTTTTGATGCACTACAAACAACAACAATGCCCTCCCAAAAATACTGAGGTAACACCTCAACAACATTGAGTTTCTATAGTTTGCTTGAAACCTCTGCACATAAAATAAAAACTATTACAACTCTTCAGCCAAAAAAGTTGCGGATTTGAAGAACTGCGCTTACTGACAAAATGTTCTTGAGCAGATGCAGTAACTTGTACAATCTGTTTTTTCACAAAGTGGTGAACCTGGCTCTATTCTTGCTTGTAAACAACACGTGAGGATGTTCCTTTTAGACCCAATCATTATACTATCACCTGTTACTAATAGACCCGTACAGGTTTTTTATGAACATTTCACAACATTCCTAGTCTTTGTTGCTCCTGTCCCTACTTGTTTAAAACAAGTCGCTGGTATCAGATTCACAGTGAGAATAAATTTACAAAAAGAAATGAAGTGGATGAGATAAAAATGAAATATTTTGTCTCCGTACTGTTTCAGTTGAGCATAAATCAAAAAGGATCACATTCACAATGTCACATTTGGTTTTATGGACAGCTATGTTTCTGTGATTTGAATAAAATGATACGTCAAACAGAGGCTCTGAATAAACAGCACCATATACACAAAAGTCCCTCCTCTGAGTGCTTCCGGGAAAACAAAGCCAGAACAAAAGCCAAACCAATTCAGATGTTCACTCAGAGCAAAGACACCAACAAAGCAGGAAGTGAAGGTCACAAGGCCAAATCTCTGGTTTTGAAGTCCCCGGTCCTTTCCTGCAATAAGTTGACTGCATTCTCAACTCCCACAACCTCAACAAATTAGGCCATCACCGTGGTAACGAAGGGAACCTGCCAAAAGTTCTGGGGATTGTGGGGCGCAGCAGGACCAAGTGATTGAGGTCAGTTCAAGAGGTCAACAAACCATTTTCACAGCAGAGTTCCTGTTACCTTTGGCAAACAACGTCTAGTCCCTTGGCTAACAATCAAAGTACTTGAGTCACTTTGCTTCATTTGAGGCTCACTCAGTGCTGAGCCCTCAGAATTTAATTAGAGCTAGTGGTGATATTGATGCCTGTCACATTTCCCCTCGGAAAACTACTTTCTGTACTTCACTGGTCAGCTTAAAACCTCAGAGACCAACATCCCCTCTCCTGAAAATGGCAAGATATAAAGACTAAGCATGTTTTCAGTTGGCCCTCGGATTTTTAAGTGGCCCCGTGGGATAGTGATGATAAACCTCTGGTTGCAGTTAATAAAAAGCTGGATGTTGGCATTTAGAATTGACATCGGGTCTTGCCACTGGTAGGGCCTTCAGCACCTGACCAGTATAAGATACACTCTCCTGTCTCGGTGAGCAGGAGCCAGCTGCAGAAGACAATTGCAGGAAAAACCTTGAAAATATATCACTGCAATAGGTCAACAGGATGTTAATGTTGTTTTTCTTTTATGCTGCAGCCCCCTGGTAAGGTTAGTCAGCGACAGATTAAATGCACTACATGCAGTCGCTTATGTCAGGATGTACAGCAGGAGCTGCAACATATTAAATTCCAATGAGACCCAACAGACCCTAAGGAACTCCAGACACACATACAGCATGTCAGAGTTCCAGCTGTACAGCATTTTATTAAACATTTACTGAAGTATTCAAGTAAGTATTATGAAGCCCCCAGATATAATATTCTGATGAGACCTTTGGGTTGTGGTTGGTTTGAATATTGCAACAGACCCTGAAGAAACTCTCAGAGCATGTCATTGCTAAAATACTTTATTATAAATCTACTTGAGCATGCAAATAATTACAAGACCCCATATTTTGTAATCTAATATTAGTTTCATTTTGCATGATCATGTTTTTGTAATTTTAATTTTGCTTATTTTTCTCAAGTGTTTGTGGCTTGTTGTATGTGTGGTAATTCCAGGCTCAGCCACTCGACCATATTTTCGTTCCACGTGAAGCACTTTGGGAAATAATTTGATTGTGACCTTTGATTATTTGAGTGTGATTGTGAAATGAGGGTGGAGGCCTGCCGCGGCTGGCGAGGAACGAGTAAAGCGAGATGAATAAAAAACAAACCCCTTCATAGGAGGAAACAAGCTTTCAATGTCCAACCAAACCTTTTAATTTTCCGCTTCATTAAGAGCTCCAGTGCTGGCGCTGTGGGCCCAAGGCCAGAGGCCGCTCGAGGCAGAGGCAGACCCTTTAATAGCCTGTTTACAACCAGACTTGGGCAGCGTCGGGAGCAAATGGAAGGACTGCGCTTGTTAACAGTTTAATGGCTGCAGTGACTGATTTAAGGATTTGCATACTCACAAAGGTCATATTTGTTAGGTTCTTCACTGAGCAAAGCAGCCACATTGCTGAGGTTTATGATCCACACTGATCATTTTCAGGGATGGGTGGTCGTAATGAAGCATAATTTGAAACTGCTTTTCTCCTTTGTGACCACTTGATAGGTCAGAAATTAGTGTTTAGTACAGCAAACAAAGACAAGTGCGGTGCCAATGTTTTACATTACTGTCAAAGCTAATGAATTTGTGCGTGCAAGAGAATGAAAACATATACAGACACATAACAAATGTTAATGAATAACCTCAGTTTCGCACTCTGATTTTAAGTGCTTATCATTTTCAAGATATTTATTATTGTAGATTTATGGAACCAATAACATGCTGAAAAGACCCACAATGGCACCTGGTGGTTATGAAACTGTCTTTACGGCATTTCTATTCCTCATTTACGTTAAATGAAGCTATGAATAATGCAACTGCAATACTTTTTCATTGCTTTTGAGCTCACACCGGAGCTGATGTTAAAATAAAATGACATGTTGACTGAAAATAATGCATCAGGATCATGTCAGTTAGTTTTTTATTTGAAAGAAAAGCCTTTTATAATTTAGATAGTGGATGTGAAGAGACCTAATTCTTTTCTGAAGCAAATTGAGTGAACAGAGCATACAGCAGGTATCCCTGATCTAGCTTTCTTATCTTTTCCTCTCTTTTTGTGTTTTGTAAAAAAGAACTGGAGGAAGTGACATTACGATTTAAGAGTAGTTTGTGTTTTAGCACCTTTAGTGACTCTTGACAGTTATTTCTTTCTCGCTCTGCCTTCTTTTTTCTCACTTTCAGCCTGACTCTGTCAGACCATGTCATACATGCAAGGTTACACGTTGTCTGGACGAGGACTAAGGGCATACAAAGTCAATGGACCTTGACTGAAACAAGTGTGAAGTCACAGCAGAATGGGAAAACCTGATCTGCCAAGTGTGGCCAAGGCTGCTGCTGCTGCTGTGATGTGAATTTATGTCCAACGAATGTGTGCGTTCGTCCTGCGGACCATAAACAATAGAGGAAGACTCACTGAGTAGTAATATGCTCCACCGTGAGATTAGAGCTGACACAGGGTACAACATGACCAGTGGAGGTGTTTGAAGGGTGGGTATACATGCTGCACAGCCCTACCAGCACCTGCATTCCCTTCTTTGTCATATCTGTCCTTCTCTGTTTGTGATACTCTCATCAGCCTCTGTATCATGAATTAAAAAGGCTGGCTACACACACAGGGCTCAGATGACCTGGAAGGAGGGCAGGTCACCTACAAAAGCATGCTTGTGGCCTTTTTGTGATGTGCTCTTGGTTGCTTGTTCTGCTGCTTCCAACTGGCTGCATGCCTCCACCAACGCAATTCGCCACTGAAAGTCCTTCCAAGTCACTGGTCCTGACAGGCTTTCCCTGGGCTCCTTCTGCTGCCCGGAGGTGACCCTAATGCTGTCTCATACCTCCATGTGGAACCGAGGGCACATGGAACGGGTGAGTGTGTTGGGTGCTGATGGGGATTCTTGACTGTGGATTTTAGATGGAGATTGTGAAAGGATGAAAAATAACAGGATTAGAGAACATGTCAATTTAATGTTGGAGCTAGGAGCAAAAATAGTGTTAAAGGAAGCGTAATGAAACCACAGAATATGATAATACAAGTAATATCCACCTTAAAATGCAGGGTAATGCTAAAATGTGGGCGCAATTAATAAAAAGCAAACAAGGTTTTCCCTACTATTGAAGCAATTTTTAACACCAACAAGAGCTCATCACTGCAACAAACTAAGTAGTGCAACCATATCAGCAGATGCGAGATGCATGTTCATTTAAAACCTTGTAGCTGTGTGTAGCTGTGATACTCTGTTGGATAAAATAAAAAAGCCAAGTGTGTTTCTGGTGCAGCTTTGTAAATGAGGGGGTGTGTCGCCCGAACATGAGTCACCTTTGTCTGACATATCTGTGTGTTTGAGCTGCATATGGAGGCTGCCCTGAAGATCCGTTTGATTAAAAACTGTGCAATATTGTTCAACATCAAATTGAATTTTAAAAAATTCATTACTGTTTTGTGGACTTTCTATCCATTTAACACGTAATTAGACAGGAGGTTACATATGGAGGAGTTTACTGAGTAGAAATGTAGAAAATGTTTAAAATGCTGCTTAGGAAACATAGAGACAGTTATGCTTTGTGAACCAGGGAGGTGGTGAAGCAGGACTTCAGAGACATGAAGCAGCTGCACCCTCGGCCTTGGCTCTTGAACCCATCATGCACCGATGCTCTGTCTGTCTGTCCATTCTCTAGTCTTTCTACTTCCTGTTGGCTCTCTGCAAGGCTGTGGAGTCCCAGAGGAAAGAAATCCTGACCTTCCCCAGCTGGCTTGCCTTTCGATGGCCTGCCGTCAACATCCTCATTCACAGCAGCATTGCCATCTGGAACATTCCTCCTCCACTCTCTTTATCGTTTTCTCTTGTGTGTTCACAAAGATATTGTCTGTTTATCGTGCAAACACACACACACATGTGTGAGCACAGGGGGGCTCACAATGTTCTGAATAGTCCAAACCCCAAAGGACAGCAGGTTTTCACTGATGCACACCCAAATGGAAAGGTAGACTCATTTGTTTTTTCACAGAGATGAAAGCCCCACATGTGATTGTTTAAAATCTGTGTACAGGACAGTACATATTAATAATGAATATTTCCTCTGTTTGATATTCATTCCATTTGCTCAAAAAGACAGTCATATAGTAGAATCATTTCTGTTGTTGGCTGGAAGGACAATGACCTTTAACAGGTCAGCACACATTTATTTTGTTTCTTGCCGTGCCAAGAAAATAAGCTCGATGCAAACAAAACACAACCGTCCTCCTGTCTCTTGTAGGACATCGCTTCACATTTATATTAGCATAGTAAAGGCCAGTGTTGCTGCTTTTCATAATTCCCCACTCTGTGCTGTGACTCACTTGCGTTAGGGAGATTTAGACATGAATTTATGCTCCAAGGCATTTGCATTCAGTCCAAGGTTAGCCCCTGTCTTTGTCATGTTTTGACGTTTAATTTAGTGCTCTGGATTTTCACATTATACTTACTTTGTCTAATAAAGTGACACTGCCATAGCTCAGGAAAAGATTCAGTGCATAACACCTTTCATACCTGATTGACTGATATGGCTTCCATCCGCTTGAAACCCATATGACAGCAGTGTTTAATCCACGTGTTCTTACATACTGGTCATTTTACACAGCTTGTCGCATGCCGTATATTGACTGCATGATTGAAATTTCAATAATTGCCAATCCCTCAGTGTCAGATCCAGTGCTCAACCAGGAGCAATCTCTTGAACGCAGTGGTGGCTGCATGACTGGTATGCAAGCTATTGTTAGGCCGGGTTTTCATCAGGATTCAATAGCCTGTATCTCCAGTGTGTGAGCGATGGTGGGACGCGACAGGAGGGACAAGTGGGGGAAAGAATAATTACTGGGCCTATTTCCTCCCCAAGTCATTCACGCACCAGCAGGCCTGACAAAAAGGACTCTCCTCCTGCATTGTTATTATGAAATGAAAAATGGGCAGCGGATCAGTCTGATGACAGGCCGTTTGCTGTATTTACCTGTCATTTGTCTCCTTTTGGACAGGAGTGGACACTGTGCAGTTTGAGGTGCGGTGCGCCTGCTGATGATATGAGTCCCTGAGCCCCTGCTTTGCGCTGTGGATGGTTGTTCTGCACTGTACTGTACTGAAAGTGCCGGCTGTAATCTCGCCGCATGCCGGTTGTCGGACACGGAGAGAAGCAGTGTGTTTCAGATGTAATATGTTTGAAAGCAGGCTTAATTAAAAAGTGAACAGCCACTTGGCAAGCATTGATTGTTTGTGTACCTGCACATCGAGGATAAGGACGAGACCATTCAACTGCAAGGATACTCCGTATTAATTAGTGGCTTGAAGCAAAGGCCACATTTGAACATTGAAGAAAATGAATTGGCATGTATTGTCACTTCTTCTCCTGTGCTCAGGAAACCAAACAAGGTGGATCCCCGCACGTCTGCTGATATCGGCTGTAAATGAAGATCGAATCTTTAGAGGAAGGTACACTGAGCATGCACATCAATACACATCAACCAAACTTAAACTCTTTTATTAGCTTCAAAAATTGTGGAGTTAAGCCATTTCCAATTTTTGTGTACCGTATCAATTTACACATGCTGTCAGGCATATGAGGACTAATGGAGGTGTCATGCTGGGTTTATTCATGAGCTTAGAATTATTTGATTCTATCTGCCTTCAGGATAGTTGTAATTGAGCTTAAAAGTTTTCAACACTGATCGAGTTAAATGAATGTCAACTCAAAAATCATTCTTTTCATACAGAAACCCTCCACAGTGACATTAATTGGTATTCATTGACTTGCCTTGACTGGATGTGAATGACTCAGCTTGGAGAAAAAAAAAATGAAACAGAGCCTTAAAACTTCAGGGACAATGAAAGATGCACAAGTATCCAAAATTCTTTGATTTCTGTCTCTAGGATGGACAAACTTGTCCTTTTCCTTTTTCAGTTATTAGCTACAGTTCTCTGCATCTTTTTAATGCTCACATTACTGCCCCCCAGCAGCCTTTGGACAGTTTGAACTATAGAAAATGCAATTTAAAAAAAAAAAAAATCATGTTTTGTCTGTCGATTTAAACTTCACATTTTATTTTTTTAATCGTCACATCAAAGCTGCTTCCACTTTGGGCCCCCGCTGAGAGACCTTTGGAAAAAAAAGCCACATGATTAAATCTCTGAGTCAGAAAAAGGGAACCTTTTTAGAGCTCCTGTAGAACATTCTGTCAGAAAGACAATGATGTGTGCAATTCAGCCACAGTATAAGTCAGTCAAATCGCTGTAGTGACGTTTGAACAAGCGACTGTCAGTTATGAAACTGTTTAGTTCGTGTAGAACTTTAGTCAGCAGACTTAACTGCAGCTGGGCACATTTGGTTTCAGGCAGCGTGTTATCTGCAGGATCAGTGTTTCACCTGCATTTTGCCTGTAAACACACTAATAAATGACATTTGCTGCACCAGCAAGGCAGTGTTGTGTTTGATGGTCTCAGAAGTAAGTGCACCATAACATGAAAGCTGTATAGATTAAATAAACATACATGCTCTGTTTAAATTTGCAGCATTGAAGTGTTATTATTTTTCACCCTCAAACATCTTTGCTAGCCACCAATCACCCCTGAGTTTCTCTCTCACTGACTGACAGGTTTCGAGGCAAGTATGTTGAAGCCTTGGGCCATTTTAGATTGCTGATCAGACATGGTGGGAGTTGATCTCTACATACACGATAACCTGCATCTGTCTGCAAAAGGTTTGCTGTCAGAAGTAAATTCGGTGCGATCAATCCACCTCTACTCTCAGAATGACACACTGCCGTTATTTTCTGGCACTGCCTGGAATGCTGAAAATGATAGTGCTACACACACTGAAAGCAAAGTCAATTTGCCCCGGCATTTTGCAGAAACAGATCATGCCACTCAACCAAACACAGTGTTGACTTTGATGGCACCAATCACAGCTGCAGCGAGACACGTGCAGTGAACTCGCTCCTGCAAACTCTGCGGTCGACGCTTTCAGGTTTTTCCCCCTCTCTCTTCCTTTTGCTTCCTCTGTCAATACACTCTCTGCACGCTTCACTGGCATGCTCACTCAGCCCATAGAAAAACACAATCATTAAAAAATAAATACATAATGCCGATAGCAGAGAAGCAGGTGGGAGTGGTAGCAGTGTGAGCCTTCAGACTGACTCATACTTCTGCCCACTGACTGAATGCATTTACTCAAAACCACTGCCGACTTTATGGATTGCAAGCATTGATTTTCTTATTTTAAAACTAAATGAACTGTAACAAAAAAAGAAGAGAGAAAACACTCTCATCTGGAGGACTGCTTTCCTTTGTGGCCATCATTAATAAGTTAGTTTGCCATGCATAATTGAAAGCTTTATAATTTTATTAATGGATAGAGTGGCTTTACAGAATGCTGTAGTCATGATATACAGCAAATGCCCCGACAGCCACCTTCTAAGGCTTCCCAAACACACACACAAGCTCTTGCAACAAGTGAAATTGGCTTTATAATTATGTTATTCTCAACAGACAATTAGCTCACTAAATGGCGACAATTAGAGAATATTTTTCTTGCCTCCACACCTGCTGTGGAGAATCTGAATTATAGCACATGTTTGTGTTGTTACTTGTGTTGTTTTGTGAACGCTAAATTTCTCTCTTCTGTACTTTAGACTGAACAGAACCATGTAAAATACAGCACAGCCTGAACAGATTGAAAACATGTTCAGATAATCTCACCTCAAGGTCTGTTTTAAGGCTGTTTTGGTGCTTTCGATCTTGATCAAATGGAAATTGACAGTTTTTATGGTAATTCTAGATTCTGACATATCCTTGTATTTGGTTCCTTGTATACTTTGTCTTAAAAGTTGAGCTTCTCTGAAATAGCAGACCAAACATTCTTTCCTTCAGATCGATTTTAAAGCTGGGGTAGGCAATTTATTCCTGGTATCACTGGGCAAAAATTCCACAGTAACCTTTCAGCATATTGTAATTCAGGTTGTCAGAAAGAACAGCATAGCGACATCTGCCAGTCAAGAAAAATGCGATAAATGCTACATGATCTAAATAAATCATGTATTCTCTAAGGAAAAACCAAAACTAATAAACTAAAGGAAACAAAAATATTTAACTGAACTTTTGGACTGCGATTGAATGGAAGCTTCATCATACAGCTGCAAATTTGATATTAGGCCTA
>JAQLOL010000013.1:9158253-9172679 GCA_029783665.1 Naso thynnoides
CCTGCGGTTGGGTGCGCCTCCACCTATGTATACATAAACAACTAATTTTAGGGAACGAGAAAGCTTTCATTTGTATGTGATTGTGCTTTGACTTCGGTAACATACGTATTTATGAAAGCAGTATTTGATTTTTGCTAGTAAAAAGCCAAATAAGTTACATACTGTACCTTTAAGAACTACAGACCCTCACTAGTCATAATTAAAACTGTCTTTTGTAACTTGTGTCGTGAGTTCCCCTTAAACTTTACAAAAATATGCAAAAATGCAAAAACGATTGCACAGTCGATAAAACTTCAGTTCCTGTGATTTATTCTCACCAGCTTCAAAAAGTACCACAGTGCAGATATATGTACAGCGAAAAATATAAACTGTACAAAACACTGTCAAAAATATTATTCACCGCAAAAAAAAGCTATGTATAACAAGAAACTCACAGGTGAAAGAATCTTCCAACAGTCAAGGCAATAATCCAACAAAACAGGAGAGTTGTTACCTTCAGTGTAACCGGAAACTCGAATGACTTCATGCTGCTGAAGCAGCCCCTTGTATACCACAAGCCCCTCCCTCTGGCCTCAACTTTACAAGATCAAATCAGCTGGCATATAAAGCACCAAAAACACATTCCAAAAATAATGCTAATTTGGAACAAATATGCTTCCATATATCATGACATTTACTTTTTTTGTAAGATCACACTCTCTCAGGGGTGTTACAGATGGCACCATGACCAGGTCCTGAGAAAGCTATAAGAGGTGCTGGAGGGGTGTCAACAGGGCAACAACCATCAGCAGAGGACCACATCAGCTTTGTTATGGAAGGAGGGGGAAGAAGAAACACCAGGCCAAGAGAAACACCAAGGCCCTCCTCACCCGAGCAGGAGTGGAACATGAGGGTTGATCTCAACAGAGAGCTCTGGTTCCCCACTGAGATCACTACCACATCTCTCCGTCCTGACATAGTTGTGTTGTCAACCAAGGCAAAATCTGCGCACCTCATTGAGCTCACAGTACCACTGGAGGAGGGGATTGAGGCCACATTCGAACGCAAGAGGGCCAAGTACTCAGAGCTGGCTGCTGAGTGCCAGGAGATTGGCTGGAAGACTACTATCTACCCAGTGGAGGTTGGATGCCGAGGGTTTGTGGGGTTGTCAACCACACGCATTTTGAGGGAAGCAGGAGTGACTGGAGGAAAGCTGAAGAGGGCAACAAAAGAACTGGCAGAGGAGGCTGAGAAAGACAGCTTTTGGCTTTGGCTGAGGAGGAAGGACAAGTGCTGGGGAAAGGACACCTGACCCCAGACAACAGTCGCAGGGGAGAACACCTATCAGTTGCAGGGGGTGACAGGGAGATGTCCCTGTCACTGCTCCACCACCAGGAGACATTCCAGGATTAAAGGAACGAAATGCTGGTGAATGGTGGTTCCTGGCTGATGACCCTGCAGCTGACCCATGGGCACCTGAAGAGGTGCAACAGGCAGCAATGCCCATTACGTTATTACATCTTCCTGTACATTTACTGTACCAGCACTATACAAACAAGGCACAATTAACAATTAACCTAAAAATACACACATTACTGATGTCACGTCATTGCAAGTTGGCATTTGGCAAGCATAAAAGTCCAAGGAATAGTTGGCTCTGGTTTTCTTCTGGTAACAGGATGTCGGCGCGAAATTCGAGTGATGGGTGAGTCAGCATGTGTGTGCTTGCGTGTGAAAGTGTATGCTGAATAGCATGAGGGGAACAGGGGTCACCGGGGAAAAGTTGTGGAGCTGAGCGTTCAGTTGTGCGGCTGTTTGAAGATGGCGAAAGGCGGGGAATTTCTGATTGTATGGATGTGTGTGTGTGTGTGTTCACAGTGTGGGGGTGGATTGTGTATGTCATGCTGGCTGTGGGTGCGCAGCTCACGGTCAGGCCCACTCCGCCACACTTGTCTCTCTTGGACTACACTTGGAAACCTTGAGGAGTCACCAGTCTGTGACCACAAAATGAAGCTTCATAAATTGAGATACGTTATTTCATAACCATCAAAGTCAAGTCTGTCTCTTCTGTCTGCTCTCCATATCCTACTGTCAAAACAAGGATGAAAAGAAGAGGGACTATTATGCTATTGAAGCATACAAATCTGCATAAAACAGTGTGAGAAGTTAACAAGTTATAGAGATAGTGAGTACAGACTGTTGTATCTTTCTTCACTTCACTCTCTTTTCTGGAGGGGGTCAGTGATGCTCAGGAATAGGAAGATAACTTGGAAAAATAAAAAGTTATAGATTACTAGTTGATCTATATTTTAATTACTTAATAAAAATAATGTAATTTACTACATTTGATTACTTTCTGATTACTTTCTAAATTTTTAATGAATATATTTAACTGTTAACAGGCAGTGTTAACCTTAAAGACATACAGAAATGAAAAAAAACAATTTCATTCCACTATGGGTCTTAAAATTAGTGTAATCACTTATCTATCAGATGATGTAACACAAATTTTGTGCAAAATTCTACTTTTGAGTAAATCCGTTTTTTTAAGTGGGTTATTTTTTTTTTTCGCCTTTGACAGTTCAGGTGCATGAGTTATGCGTCACCTACTACAGTTCCATCAGCCAATGATATCAGGATCTCTCATCTGTCAATCAGTCACTTCATCGCAGCGCTATAAATCTCCGAAGAATAGCAGGAAGCTTTGTGGGAGTAGTGGTATTTGCCGGAATTAGTGGTTTCGAGTTGTAGTTAGCAGTTTAGTTAGTTTTGAGAGAGTTATTAGCAAGTGTGTGCAGTGTGAGAGTGAGGGACACGTTTGAGTGAGTGAGTGTGTGGTGAGATTGTGAGTTAACGTGTGTGAGCAAGTGAGTGTAGTGTAGTAAGAGTAGCTTAGCATACCCTAGCCAGCATGGCTAGAGGGGGATCAAATAGGTGTTTGCTTGGGTGTCCGTCCACCCATGTTAATTTGTTCTTCAAAGTAAGAGGGGTACAATGAAGGAGACTCGTCCACCACCACCACCACCACCACAAAACTCTCCTCCACCTATCCTACAATATCCTCCACCAGATCCCTGTGGTCCATAGCCATAATTTAGCTTACTAGCTGACAGTTAGCTACAAAACACACCAAGCTGGACAACATCCAATCAAATTCCTTCAAAACACTCTGTCTCCCGCCCCAAACATTGAATATCCCACCCGCTGGATGACGCCCAATCAAATTCGTTTTCCTTACTCGTGCAAACTTGTGCTTTCACTCGGGTAAAGTCGGGGAAGGAGACGGTACAAATGGCCATTTATGAACGTCTTTAAATTGGTATTTGACATTAGTAGCATGGTGTGGCAGACTTGAGGTAGGCAATGCCTTCCCAACTTTATTTAATATGACTTTGCAGTTACTGTATAGGCTACATACCTGCAGATGTTTCCTCATGTTTGACATGGGAACTTTTGACCTCCATAGCATTTTAATAGCTGGTATACATATTTTGGCTGTTATGTTTAATCCCTTTTCTGATTTCCGGATAAATTTATTTATTTATTTTTTAATTTCCAGCATTTGAACATGTTTTTATTTGTTGACACGGAGGCAATTCTCAGACAGGTCATTTAGCTTTGTGCGGAAATATGGATTGATTTAACTGGCAGATGTGGTGCTGCAAATTCAAACAAGAGAACCAATCAAAAGAATCAGAATAGAATCAACTTCACTAAACTGTCTTGACTGGAAATGACAAAAGATGGTGCATTGTGCATGTCGGTACACAATGTGAGTCCCTACACGATGTGGGTTGCACATGCATGTAGAGGTCTGCCATCTTGGACAGCTAGCTACAGCTACACCACTTGGACAAATCGCATGCAGTTACTTACTGTTAATTTTAAATGTTACTGATTAAATTTTTAATTTTCCCAACTATACTGACAGTGCACATCAAAGCAACAAAATAATTATTTAACATATGGCCTAAGACTTTTACATAAAAATATTCAAATGTAACTTCCTTTGTAATCAACATTTTCACAAATAATTAAATTACAAATGTTTCAGCAATAACATAAAAAATAACAGTTACATTTATCTTGTAATTAAATTACATAGTGCCATTACATGTGACTAGTTACTCACCAACTGGTGATTTTATAATCCAGTCCTCTGGCTAATGCTGCCTTACATGAGACAAGGGGCTTATGATATCATGTTATGGTATGAGAAATGTATTCTATTTTGGTTCATACATCCATTTAAGAAATGTTTTTTTGTTGATTTTGTTTGTTTGTTTGTTTTATTAGGCTTAATCTTTTTTTTGGAACATTTGACACTGCACATTCAGTATACCTCTCATCCCTTAATTTGATATCTGACTTTTTCTCTTTCTTTCATTTCCTTCATTCTCCAGGCTGATGTCCACCCTGTCTCTTTCTTTATTTCTTTTGCTTAGGATGTCTTTCATACCTTTTTCTTGACCCTTGATTCTCCTTAGTCTTGTTAATGTGTACCCCCATGGTGTATCAGCTTTCAGTTTAAAATTGTAAAAGAAAAAGGATTAAATCTAAGAAAGTCTTGCATGAAATTCTGTTCTAGAGGTTAAAACTCGAGCAACTCTTGTAATACAAAGAGCAACTTAATTTTCAACCAAAGTGTTTCAGTGTCTGGGTCCCGAATGAGCTGTCAAAACAAATTATACCCAGGAGGAAAATGAACACATTCAACCAGACTAAACAACACAAGCTCGAAAATGCCTTTATGTCTCATAGAACAAAATTCACAAGAAGCACTTTTCTACACAGTTGTACCTAAGAGGATATAGCAAATACATGTAGTTAGTTTACCCTTCTGCTTCTGTTAGCAGTTCTAAAAAGCCAAAACTCCACTGCAGAGTAATGCTTTGACATTTATATAATTACTTGAGTCACTTAGTATGAGTCTGTGTTAAGCAAATATCACTGAGTTGCACACTGACCGCCCTGTTTGTCTGCATCATAGTGCCAGGAAAGATCAATACTCCGGTAAATTTGGAAAAAAAAAAAAGGATCTTGTTAGTAAATTACTGAAAATACAAGTTATTTTTGATTTTAATCTTAATATATAACATTATTATTACTGATCTTTCATTTAAAAGCAAAACTACGGAAGCACTAAACAGTCAAGTCAGTTAATTTCCTCTGTTCTCCCAGGATCTCAAGTTAATTATCTCGTTATCTCAGGATAACGAAGATTGTTTTCACTTGATCTAAAGAAAACAAAAGGCACTTTTCTTGAGATGAAGAGATAATTTAGTTACTTTTAAAATTAATTAATAGTTTATTTATTTTAGATTCATCAACTTCCCGCTAAACCCAGACTTCTGTGGTAATCAAATGTATCATTTAAGGATGAGGTTTGGTCACATCATAAATAAACATGCTACAGGTAGTTGTGAGCACTGTAAAATAAAGAAAACAGTGGAGCACATACCTTTACATTTTCCAAGGCATCAACAAGGGACAAAGACACTTAGACACTTGAACCAGATAACTCTAAGCATAAGAGAACTGTTGCACACTGACTGATGGATGCCCTGAAGACAAAGCTATCGGAAATTAAGCCATTTTACCATTTTACCATTTGTTGTCACGTCACATTTGATAAAGGAAAAAGCCTGGATTAGTGTGGTTGATTATGTAAATTTATAAATCTAAGTGAAACAAATAAAAAACATTTAAAAAGTTAATAAGTTACCTCTTTATCTCGAGAAAACGGCCTTTTGTTTAGAAAATGAGCTATGTTATACCAATATAATGAGACATTTAAACTTGTGGTCCTGAGAAATTGGAGGAAAGAAAATGTGAGAATTCATGATCGCTTAGGACTTTCATATAAAACAGAGCTCTATAGCTACATAATAATTTAATGTCATTAAAGGTTGATCATGTAGAATGGGGCAGAATACTGCCATCTAGTGTGTCTAGGTCATAGTCGAAACAACAAAAAATAATTTAATGCAGTCGAGTCGCCAGTTTTGTTGCAAAGCGTGTCAAGCCATCAGCCTGCACCATGTCAAGCAATGAATCATACAGGGTAATGACTAATTTCAACTAATCATTTCATTTTACAACAGTATTTAAAGTTAGCCTAGCTATTGGTTTATATATGTTGCTATGTGTGGTATTTATTCAGTTTTGGGAAATCACGATAAGGCATCAGAGGCTGCATGAAGCGTGCTCAGGCCCCCGTTCCAACGTCGGGTTGGCGAGTAGCCTACTTCATTAAACTCTATCGTGGTAATCAAGAAATCCGCTGGAATTTTTGTTCACAGTCTGTTTAGAGTTACAGAGTTACCCATCACAAACACCCCTAACAGCTAAGGTTTAGCCCAGCTAATCAATGATAACCAAGGAGAGGACAATATTCTGACTTAATAGGTAACCATAATTACAAAAATGTGGATACAGAAATAGAAGGCCTAATGTTTGGTCAGTCATTGTGTTTAGAGACTTTTCAAACATCAGATTAGTTTAAATGGGCACCGGCCCGCGGACCCGCGCATGGCCGGGGGACATCTGCAGGAGGCCGGACACAGCGCTCCGCTCCCCCTGCTCCTCCCACTGCCAAGCCCCGGAGACGGGGGGACTGGGGGACTGGGGGAGTCATTGCGGGAGGAGCAGGGGTAGCGGAGATTAACCTGTGCTGGCTTGATATGTTTGCTCAGATTTGAGGTTGGATGTTTCGCTGTATATAAACGTTTTCTTCCCACACAGAGTGCACTCCAGACGCTAATGTTTGTGCCACTTTTTACCAAGTCAAACTCAAAGTAATCTCGGTACTTCCAAGCACTAAACACTGCATGGTCCCGCTCTCTCCTGCACTCTGTGTTCTCTCTTGTTAGTCTACACATGTCTGTTGTTTACCACTGATGTTGCACCACTCATACTGATTGTCATGAGACAGTCTCACATAATCAAGGTTTATAAAGCAGTATTGCAGCCTGCTTGCGGTAAAGTAACAGTAATCTTACTGTTTTTGCAATTGTAATCCCTAACTTTATTCGTTTCTTAAAGTAATTTGACCATCACTGCCGACAGGTTACATTAGCTAAGTTAGCAAGTGAGTTAGCTTACCAATCGAGGAGAAAAGTAGCCATTTCCGCGTGTGTTCTTATGCCGTGGGAATCCTTTATTTGAGTCCATCGAGGAAATGCTTTGCCAATATTAACTCTTGTGTTTGCCCTTCTCCGGTCACTCTGTTGCTGGGATGGATAACAAACTGTTCTCCAGGGCTCTAAAGCAGCTGCTGGACATGCAGACTCCATCATGCCGAGCATAGAGACCGTACTTGGCAACCCTCAATACCCGGCCGCTATTGGCTGGTACGATGTAAACTTGAAGTCATTGTTGAACCCGTCAAAATTTTTAAAATTATTTAATTCAGACAAAATATAATTTTCAAGGAAACGCTATATTTTCATTCTGCACCCCTTTAAACGCACTGTGGATGTTTGTTTGTTTGTTTTTTTTAATTATAGCTTTTAATAATTATTCTACATAACCAATCTTTAATTAAAAAGAAAAGGTAGTTATTCATATCACACCCATACAGGGTTAGTAGTATACAGATCCAAAACAAAATTAAACATTTTCTGGTTGTTGTTGTTTTTCTTGTTTGTTTGTTTTTTTAATGCGTTTGTGATAGATCCGTACTCGTTATTGGCCAATACCCAGAGCCCAGGTATCAAATCAGTATCTGGACTGAAAAAAGTGGGATAGGTGCATCCCTAGTATCAAAACTGTTTTTAAGTTTAGAAAAATGGTTGGACTAGTGATCTAAAATGATGTAATTACATATTTGTCCAGCAGAGGGCGGTCTCTTATTTAAACACTAACAAGTGTAGTGTTCACTGTTTTGGATAGTTGGAATAAATTTTTTTAAAACGTAAGATATCCTGCCTACAGTGTATATCTTTGTCACAAGTATACGATAACCACATTAAGCCAGTATTATAAATACATAATACTTTGTGAAATTTTCTTGCTCACTGATGTCGGTATCAGCATCAGACTCAAAAATCCCATATCAGTGGGGCCCCAGTTTAAGTTAACTGTAACAGCATTAGTGCTAAATTATTTCTCCTTAGATTAGATGTGTGGATGTGTTAAGTAAAGGTATAAAGCAACATGAGCGGCTGTCATTGTGACTTTATGTGTGCATGATGCTCAAGTTGATGTAATGTTTCTAATAAATAAAAACCTAAGTGTAATCTGTGTTACTGGTGAAAAAAAAACTGTGACAGGTTTCATGTTGAATAAGACATTGCATGTGACATGTCTCTGTCTGAACTGCGTGTTGCTCAGCATTCCTATGCATGCATTTGCATGTTTTACAGGGGAGTTGAGTGCCATTGAGTCAGCTCCCGTGCATGCATCAGTGTTTAATATTCATTTAACATATATTTTAGGAGAATAAATGGAGAATAACAATGTGCAAGTAATTACATGGTGGGTGGCTCCCTCCCAGCGTCTGTCATTCCAATCACTGTGCTAAATATCATTGTGTCTGTTCCGTTTCTCACCCTGAGCAGAGACTGAGAGTTTTAATTTGCATTGTGTCCTGGCCCGGGCACCACCGCTCATTGATAATGAGCCAAAAAAAATTAGAATTTGGAGACTGTCTAGGGGATATTCAGGAAATGTACATAGAAATCAGAAGCATGAGTCCCCAATGATAGAGCATTAATAACTTTCTGAATGAATGTCTTAGTGTAAATGGCAGCAAGTCACCCAGGGAAATGGGCTCAGAACAGATATTGACATTGCGATCAAAGGAAAATGACAAGGGGAGCAGTTTGAATGGTGGGCAGTGTGCGGGAAATGAAAGTGAATTCTCATCACGACTCACATCCATCGTGGACACAAGTGCTGTCATGTGTCACTCTGGTGTCTGAATTCACTAATATACAAAGATGATTGAAGCCGGTTCACTCTGCATGTGGCTTCACAGTAGCAGGAGAAGATGTTATCTACACACAAAATCTAAACCAGCATTAAGACTTCAATGCAGTTCTGCAAGGACATTTTATGACATCGGAAGCTTCTAGTGAGGTTTGCAAATGAAACTTAAAATGACTGTCACCATATTATGTGATGTCATGGTCCCCCAACAGAAATACAAAAAAAAAAAAAAATCCAATGAATTTGACTAAAAGTGAATTTTAGCCTTATGTAACTTGCAAAAGTTTGACCACTGAACCTCTTCTTCATCTCCAAAGTTAAAAAATTCAACTCCAAGATTTTCTCCTGCTGGAAACCGGCTCCAGATTAGGGCAGAATTCTTGAAGTCTGGATGATTTATTTCCTCCAGAAACTTGTAATCTGTCCTGCCCCTCCGCCCAGTCAACCCAAACAACAGTGAAAGCTCTGCAATTCGTACAATAGCTAATATAATCAAATGTTGCTTTAGAAATCTTAATGTCAGTGTCATGAACAAAGCTCTAAAGCTTCAAGCTATTCAGTCAAGTCCAAACTTTTTGCAAAGACTATACATACATGTATTTGATTAGTGTTCTGTGATGTAAATTATTTTCTGCACCATTAAGAACAGAAAGTGTTCCTCTAACAAATAGGCTTGTCACGACTCTCTGATGCACACTCAGTACTTAAACTAATTGTGTTTCTTTGCGGTGAATAATAGCAAAACGCCATTTATATGAAGAGTGCATTCATTGTACTGCGGTTTGGGGACTCAGCATGACAAATGATGCAGTGTTGTGAATTTATTGATGTGTGATACTGACTTCAGCACTTCACCACTCGTTGCTACATGGATAAACTCCAGTGCAGTCGTTAGGAACAAGCTTTGATTTGCAGGGCATTGCTCTGGATGGTGAAATGACTAAAGTCGATTTCTCTCTCAGACTTTTTGATATTGATGTCTCAGATGTACTGCATCCTCTCTAAAAATAATTGATTACTGCTGGATACAATGTTGTTGCACATTGTTGAGCACTACAAGTCTTTTATCCAGGTCAGTGTTGGGAAATGCTGCTTCATTCCCGTTTTATTACAGTGAATCCTTTCATACATCTTAGCCACAGTAATCATGGTCTGACGTCGTGGTTCAACTGATTTCTTAGCATCATTTTCCTGATATATCAGCAAATTAATGCTTGTGGAAATTTTTGAATGATAAATTAGCCTAAGTTTTTCCGAGGAGTCTTCTGTTTGGGTATACAGAGTTGCTGTAAAAGATTTATGTTTTGAGTTTAAGATGCATCAATCTTTCACACAGCTCGACTGGGTTAAACTGTTCTGAAACCTTAGGGCTCAAGATGAATATCAATGAGTGAACCACATGATCCTGATCTGATCCTTGAAGGTCTCTTTTAACTGCAAATATTAACACATTCCCGCATGGCAGCTGACGGACTTTGCTAATGATGATAAACATGCCAGTTATGAAAAAAAGTAAGCCCAAGTATGTGTAGAATTTGATATTTCTATGTTTCCTGTGGTGTAATTAATACATGAAATAAGTTGCAAAAAACTTTTAGTTCTCAAAACTGAGATGTGACTGCACAAAGCTCTGATATTCCACAATTATTGTACATCACAGAGCCCGCTGGCATTTCTATTAGCATCCGCTCCGCAGGCTCATTGGAGGCCTGGCACATCTCACCACTTCTTCTAGTGCCGAGAAAGAGATGCCAAGCTGACTTAATTACACCACAACTGGCTACTGACTCCCCAAATTGTTATCCACTTCTTCTCTTTCATTTTTATCCACTTGAATCTCTGCCTCCTCCTTACTCCAGCCGATGAGTCAGGTTTTTGTTTCAAAGCCACATTAAGCAGCATTGCTATCAATGTTATCATTATATCAAAGGAATACCTGGTTGTGAAAAACTTATTGTTTTGCTGACTTAATTGATGAGTTTCAGCAAGTAGTTTTACATCTCTGTACAGCTTTTAGCACACCATCAATAATCCTTGCACAAGTCACTGATCACCCACCTCAGTTTATTATTTTGTCACTTCACTTCCTGTTTACACCAGAAGTGGGAATGTCTCGCATTGTGTCACAGCAGGTACAAAGGGTTTTATTGTACCTTGATCAGACCAGTATCCTAAATAAAAATTTTGAGTCATATGAAAGTAATCTTATAAAAGTATCCTCCAGCCACAATCACCATTACTGGTCAAGACACATGCATATTCTATAATTTTAGATTCTTAAGTAAAAAAAAATGCTGCAGTGGAACAACTTGAAAATTATCACGGGGTAAACCACAGAGCCAGGCTGCCGCTGCAAAATGCATACAACAGAAACACTGCATCTAAAATAAACGTTATACCTATGCTTAAGTGCGTATCTGAGCATTTAAATTATAAAGCGCAAAAGATTGTAGTACAAGAAAATAAGAGTTTTCTGACAACATTGGTCGCTAATTACGAAGTGGCGCCAAGATGATCAGTTCTGCACACACACAGCCCCAGGACCGGCTGGTCGTCTCTCTGTTACAATGAAATGTATAATTGTAGACATTTAAATATGTGCTTTACAACACAATCACTCATAGTGGTGATTGAGCTGTTAGTAACACAGTAACACACTTGAATTTTCTATGACATGAAAATATCTTGTCACAAGCAAACTCTTCCAGTTATTATCATTAATAAACTGTACATTATCTTGCATACAAATATGTATTTTGATTCCTATTGGATAAATCAGATTCCAGACCAACAAAACTTGCCCTTTTTAATAATTGTTTGTAAAGAATGCAAACAAGGTTAATAATCTGATAACATGCATTACAAAAGTAATAAGGTAAGCATCAGATCAACAACATCAATGCACACACATGACACATGTGGGACACTAACAGAAAATGACTCCCCCAGTAATCATTATGTTCATAATAAAGAGCAACGTGGTGAAACAGCGCAAAGTGCACTTGAGCTCACTCATGCTGCACACTGCAGTGTTGGCTCAGTGTTTGGAGCAGTGGGCTTATGACATTTATTAGTCTGAAGTGCTTCTTGTTTTGGTATATTGCGGTTAAAATATGTGTCTGTTTTTTGATTTTCATAAATCATTACTGCTGAGGGTCAAAGGGTGAAACAAAAAAATCTGTTTTTATTGAACCAACTACATTTTGAAAGAACAAAAGCACAACAGACATAACACATCTACATATTAACCAAATAAACAAAGAATAAATAAATTATAAAACACTTTTTCAAGACAAGTTTTCATATTAACAAAGAACAGCAGAAAGTGTTTGTAAATTTACAAGCAGCCCCAGGTCACACCATGTTTACCACAAGCAAACACAGCAGCTCCGAAATGAGAACATGACAATTTAAGAGAGAAAGTAAGAGATAAAGATGTGACGTCTTCATCTTCCTGTTGTTTATCTTGAGAAGAATTTGTAACGGTGGATGGTGAGTTTTCTCATGTTCAGAAATTTACATGTGTCATAGTGTTAATTGTGAAATGAAAAAATGGTTTTGTCACATTAGTTAAGTAATGAGAGATAAACGGTAACAGATGCACTGATCTACTGCTGGTGTTTCTTCATCAGCCTTTATTTAAACAATATTGACATGTTTCCAGTGCAGTTTACTTGTTACTGTCACTGGTGGGATCAACAGCTAAAACAATAAAAATAAGACCCAAGTTTTAACAACAATTACCCTCAAGCAGCTGTAGATGTTGCTTTTTGATTGTTGATTATGTAGAAAAAGGCAGAGAAAATGATGGCGAGCAGTCACAGGGCAGTACTTTGTGTGTGTGTATGCACAGCTGTGTGTTATTGATATGTTGTGTGTCAGTGACTGAGTGAGGTAGCTTGACTAAGAAAACAGTCAGCATGCTCAGCTGAACCCTAAATGCACTTAGGGCCATGATAAGCAAAGTCACGGGCCATTTACTTCATACGCAGAAATTGAAATCTACATTTAAATCCGACAAGTTAAAAGGTAGCCGTAATCCGACCCATGTGTCTATGTAATTGAGCAACAGACAGCAGCACATCTGCTCGCAGAGATATCACATGATTCCCATATTTACATTTGTTATTCTGTGCCTTGCACTATGGAATTAATAGGGAATATTACGATCCTGCCAGAGGCAGTAAACAAAAATTAGATACCAGAGCAGCACAAGGCTCCTGTAAAATGTTAGTAAACCTCTTCTGAGAACACAAGTGACATAAATTCAATTTGCTTCATTTTGACTTTCACTGGAGACTGTGTGATGCCAAGGTACTATCAATTTAAATGTAATAACAGTATAAACTTTCAGAGCATATTTTATTTTAATGTTTTGGAGGAAAATTTCCTCTGGTTCCAAGATGTTCCCTTCCTCTGTGAAAAAATGACCCGACACCAGACAGAACCTTGCGTCATTTTAAGGGAGTCAGTTTTACAGCAACATTAAAGGCCATTTTGCACAAAAATGTCCTCAACTTGTTCCCATAGATAGAGTTCATGAGTGATTAGCTTCCCCAATGGCCTGAGGGTGAATTCCACTTGAGCTTTCTTTGCTGCGTCTCATCCCATAAATGTCTCAGAGTAAGCTGGCAAATGTCACCAGTGGTTTTTTAATTTCTTATAAAGCTGAACAACCAGGGACACTTGACCAACATGCAGCACTTTGAAACAAGCTGCAAAAGATTTTATACTGGCCGATCAAATCTGTGTGCTTTTTGTTTTTCCAACCTCTGTATTTTATTCATGAAGTCCTGCCTAAGATGTTCAGCATGGATGACAAATGAACTGCAGCCGTACAAAGTCCCTTCATTTTTTATTTTCCTGTTGAATTTTCAATTTGGTTTTACCTTTATTTTTCTAGTAACATCATTATATCAAAAATAAAACATGAGTTCTGAATAAAATGTACCTGCAAAAGACCACCTTTTAGATACTTGGACATTTGGACATTGATATCATTATTTATTTACTGTATGTCTGATAAAAATTTGATATGTTATGTGCTTTTGCACAGACGTGTCCCTGCTCTCTCTCTCTTTTTCTCTGACACACACACACACACACATCTAAACTCTGTAACTTGAGCATTTTTCACTTAAAGGGATAGTTCAACCAAAAATAAAATTTAGCCATTCACTGCAGTTGTTTGGGAGATGACTGCAACTGCATTTTCCGTGTGAAACTTCAGCAGTGTTTTGTGGACTGAAAACATCAGTGAGTCGCGTCTAATTCCATTATTATCCACACTATGTATGTGTGAAACTACTTTAAAATGCCTGATGATGCATTTCATTGCCATAAAACAAGATTAAACTGAAGCAGCAGACATGCAGCTTGTTTCCTCCGCGGCACATTTGGTTTATCAAACATAAATTACTTGTTCTTTCCTGTCAGTCAGTTGGAAATTACATGAAACAAAGGTCTAATTTCCCAGGATCCCCTCATTTCCATCCTAACTGTGAACTGGTTCCTTG
>JAQLOL010000013.1:9179929-9197108 GCA_029783665.1 Naso thynnoides
TGGAAAAATAAGCAGCTAATTAAAATAAAAAAGCCAGCAAAAGATAAATAACCCGCAAATGAAACTGTTTAGGTTTATCTTATCAACCGTTATGAAATAGTAAAGATGGTATTTTTATTTTTACTACTCATATAAACTGCTTTACTATCAGTTTCAGTATGCACTCAGGAACATGTTGACATTTGTCACTTTGCAGGCTCCTTATGTCTCAGCATCATGGCAGCCAAGTATCTCATCAACACAACCCATTTTTAATCATTTTAACATCTGGCAGAAAGCTCAATCAAGTTGTACTAAAAATATTTTGTCAGCATATGTTAGTCACTGCCAGAAATACACATCAATATGAAGTCGTTAAGCAGGCGTCACTCATTGAATGGTAAGAGAGCGATTTCATCAACAGTGGGTAGGCATGATAAATTCAGATTCTGATATGCAAAGAACTGCCTTACTTCCTTAGTGTAGTTTTGGCTTAAATATTTACTGTCTTAAAATTTCTTCTAAATTAATCTCCAAGGTTGCAAACCAATTTCCAGTGGGTGAGTCAGAGTCAGTTAATATGAGAGAGAGAGCATAATTTGAGATTAATGAACTGACTGACCTGAATTTGGCTAATGAACAGAGCGTGTCTCTTTGTGCCAAGCACTTGATGTGCGCAGATACCACTGTAGATATTAGCTGCCTTAAAATTGAAACTGCATGCATGTGCCTTTGGAAATAAAATATAAACCTTGTTGTCTTTCCCCACTACTTTACCTCTTTGGCATGTCCTTCATTATGATAGGGGCCTTTTGTCCTTGTAATTCCATATCTGCAGCTATTGAAAACTTGTGGATCTCACCTACACAGCACACTCTCTATGCTGCAGTCAATGTACTTAAAGAAGCTCCTCTATGGTATGCTTTAGATGAGGTCATTCCATCTGGGATAAGCTCAGTTAGTCTACGTGGCTTGATTAAAAATCAGCTTCAACCTTCAGTTTGCCAGGTGAAACTCAAGTATTTGTTTTTGATAGCTGATCTTAAAATCATTTCATAAAAGGCCATTATTTAATCACAAACATGTTTATCTGATTGTTATAAGTAGTACAATGCACATTCTAATTTGTGAATAAAACTTTCAAAATCATGGCAATTTGTTATTAATTATTCATCCATTTCAATTCATCAACAGTTGTTGGTATAAGTCTCTCTTTGAATTTTCCTATCATTGGGCTTATAAATGAAAGAAGATATTATTAAAACATCTCACAATGTCTTTTTGTTTGTATCAGCATGCTCCAGACCCTCTTCCTTTTTGTGAAAATTGCTGTCCTAAACTAAGAAGCACCTGTATCAGCTGCATTTGGCTTGATGATGCACAGAGTGCCCTGTTATTGTTACTCTCACAATGTGTCTTATAATGTGTACATTAAAACTGAACTCTCTGGAATAAGCTAGCATTATCTGTGTTTGCTTGTGAGGGTCCTGACTCAGGAAGAGTTCTTGCATCCTCCCACTAGCCCTCAACAAAAATGTATAATCTAATCACAGATAGACTGGTAATGTTATGTGTCGGCCAACCACAAAAATGTTTGAAATTTTGGTGGAATCGTTTGTCATTCATCCTTACTGCTGCCTCTTTCAAATAATATCAGAAACATTGTTGTTTGGTCATGAAACCGTTGAACGAATGGGAAAAATAAATCAAGTGCACCCTTTTAAGCATTCACAGCGCACCGAGCTTGTTTGACCAGGCCGTCGTGTTGGTGGTGGAAGAAAACTGAACATCATTAAATTTTGCAGTTTATTTTGTCAGTGATTTTACTCTGTAATTTTGCAAAAAAACCACTGCCAGAACACACAGACGCACAGCTCTCAATATCAGACAGCCATCAGCAGCAAAAGCAGAGGTACAGAAAGGCATCCAGCACGGTTTGAAAACTCGCAGATCCATGCAGGGCACAAACGCACTGGACTATTTTAAATTTATTTATAAGAAAACTAACTTTGTTTGCATATGCTGACCAAAGCAGATATGCTAAATCCATGTTAATGTGATCATGACACGTTGTTGTTGATGTTTGGCAGGCAGCTGTGTCTTCTCTTCCCAGGACTGCGTTCTGTTGCTGCAGAGGAGTCTGTCTTAACGTTACAGCGCTTGCTCAAAACAGTCTTGTTGGGAATGGGCTGACTGTTTCACCCATGATATTGCCGCTTGCAGTGTAGTATTGAATCGTACATTTTTAACCGCTGTGAAAGAATCCAAAAATAGCTCTGTATTTCATTCAAACTTTGCAAAGCTTTTTTTTTTGTTGCCCACTTGTGCTCTCAGCTCGCTCGGCCTTTGTCTTATATTTTAATAAAGAAAAGATGTGAATATTATGAAGAGGAGAGCTGTCCCCCACAGCTCAGCAGAGCGGAGTGGCTCCCGTAACAGTGAGCAGTCCAGATGCGATCCGACTTTCAACCGTAATGTGGGTTGCAGTGGCAGGTTGGCCCTGTCAGTGTTTTCGCTCATTGACTCCAAGCAGAGGAGGAAGCATATCAACGTAAATTTGCCAAGATTTTTATTTATATCGAACACCTCGTGCATGCAACGTGCGTGCCAAAAGCACACATGCACATCCTCGGGTCATCAGCAACACACCTGCCAAGTTTGAAGTCAATTTGATGAATGTTTTTTTGGGCTATGCAAGGGACAGACATACATGCATACAGAGATTCTTTGCTTTTATAGAAGGATATTTAATACTTGATAAAAAATCTAAGAGCAAGACAATTGCTATTGCAACAATTGCTTATTATTTTAAAGGCAATTGATTTCTCCTGCATGAAAGCAATTCCTTTGCAGAATTCTTAAGTCAGAGGTCTAGTTGAGTAGGAGGAGGCGATGTAGAGAGGTCTCCTTGGTGTGTTGTCGGGCAGTGCTGCTCCATACATACTTGACCTTTTGTCTCCTTAAAACTACAGTTTCTAGAGACAAGTCTGTCAAATAATCAACAACAGTAAGAGCCACTGTATGAGCAAGCAGAGGATATATTCTCTTCAGTATATATGTACTAGGGCCTGACCGATATATATTAGATTAAAGATATAATCAGCCAATATTGGCCTATCCCAGATATATCTGTATCAGGGTATCGGAGTATGTATGCTGATATTAAAACTGTTTTGTAAGGCTGGAAAAAATGCTTGACTAGTGATTTTAAAATGTGGTAATTACGTATTTTGTCTTGCAGATGGCAGCTTGTTATTTAATAACTAATAAGTGAAGCGTGTATTGTTCATGCACTGATTTTTGGAATAAAGTTTGTCAAAATGTAAGATCCCGCCTCTATTACATACCTTTATCACAAGTATTTGTTAACCACATTCAGCCAATATCATATTTATGGTCCGATATTTTGGATATCTGAATTTTTTGCTCCCTAATATCGGTATTTGCAATGGCCGCAAAAATCCCATATTGGTCAGGCCCTAATACAAACATACATGAACATCATCAGTTGGTCATGTGGTGAAAGAAATATAACGGATAATCCTAGATTTGCAGCAATGTTGCACCTCAGTAATACATAGATTGTCAATGTTTTTGGGGGGCTGAGGGGTCGATCTCAGAGCTGTTTGCTTCATTGGTTTGAGCGTTTGAGTAAATCAATGCATCAGCACCAGGGTAGCTCTTGCACCATCAGTCAGCCAGCCCATCTCATCACACTGTTTATTCACCCACAGTAAACAATAATAACCTTCATGCTAGCCCGTACCTCTCCCTCTAATTACTCAAGCAGGAAGGACTGAGGTGTATCCACCTGGAGAGTGTCAGTTTGCTCTGGCTTCCACACAAGAGCAGAGGGGTGCTCCAGAGCAGGTACTGTGAAAGTCTCCTCACAATGCTGTGAATGAACAGATAATGGGATCATATGCATATACTGACAAGGGGGTTAGATCGTAGTCTTCCTACTCACTGACGGCATGTTGTGATCTGCTAAGTAGAAGCCGGATTCAGGGAAAATTAGTCAGTCCGTCTTGCTTTAAGGGTGAGGGGTTAGCTTATATGTCAACCTTTACCTTTTAGCATTTAATGATTGAATTTTTTCATAGATATACAACATGACTTAATGTTGTTTTTGCCTTAAATCTCAAGTGACTGACAAACAAGTGTGTAATAGCACAAGCAAGTGAAACCAGTAAAAAAGGAGGTGTGCAGTTATTTTATGCATGTTTTTAAGTTTGAGTTGTGCCCGTTGGCAACGGAAACATCTATCGACAATTGAAGTGATGATCAGCGATGTTTTTTTTCCAGCCAATGTTGTTTGAGGGTATGTGCACAGGGAGTGTGCAGAGAAGAGCGTGTAAGAGAAAGACACAGACAAAGAGGTAGAGGGAGATGGATAGAGAGTGAGAGCTTCCTTTTATAGTTTTGCTTTTTAAATTAGAGTGAGCGATTGACTTATTAGGCTGACTATATCTAACACTGCAGCTTGCATCGTGCCAGCTGGACACGCTGGAAGTGTCTGAACAGGAACTCTAAGCTTAATATAATGACATTTGAAGCAGCAAATGACTTGCTTGAACAAATTTCGTTTGTTATTAAAATGAAAAAATGTAAAATATCATTTCCATGAGGCTTTTCAGTCAGAAAGTGATGGATCATAAGTAGGTAATAAACTTAGTATTTCATCCTCTACAGCATAGTGAAAGGCCGGAATGCATGTGACTTGTGCAGTTTGATGAACATCAAAAGTAACTTTATTGCAAACATTGATCTAATAAAATAGCAACTTGTTTATCACAAAATATTACATATAAACTAGGCTTTTCAAAGAAATTTGTTAAAGTGCAATTAGATAGGTCTACTTTCATGTCGACAGACAATGGATAAAAAAATATTACACACAAATGTGCACTTAGGTTTGTGGTTTGCAAACTGCCTGTGTGACATCCAGTGGCTCATGTTTGCATCTGGTATAAAGCCAAAATATTCCCAAAAGGGCAATGAAATGTTTTTCTTTGGCACCAACTCCATGTTAATCCTTGTGTGATGAGCATGTGGTGCATAGATGAAAATGAAAGTGACTTGACTTTGAGTAAACCTGATCTTAAGGTGGAGCATCTATTAATTATAAAATATTTAGAATATCTTAAAAATATGTAAATATATGATGAAATAAATAAATAGACCTCAATATTGTAACTAAACACACAGCATTACTACATTAGGCTGTGCAGGTTGGTGACAGGATGATCTGACTCTGGACAAAATCGCCTCACTCTATCCATGGCACAATATCTTACATCAACACATGCCCTGCCCCAACACAAAACTAAGGGGTACAACTAATGTTCATGTACATTAATAACTAATCTGCTGATTATTTTCCCACTTCTTGATTAATCATCATTTATACTAAATGTCAAATTGTAAAAAAAAAAAAAAAAAGTTTTTAAGATCCTAAGAAGCAGCTCAAGACTCTTCTTCTTCTATCACAGATTACTAAAAAGCAGCAAATTGCCACATTTAAGAAGCTATAACTAGCAAATAACTGACATTTTTGCTTGAAAAATGACTAAATTGATGAGCAGTTTTTGCCTCTTGAAGATGACATTTGGACATTAATAACATTGGGATGAGTAGCCATTACAGTGACTCAGAAGTGTCAAATGTGAAACAATGGATCATTACATTGAAAAGATGGGATTAATATAGACAGTGAAGTAAATTTAATGGGTACAGTAGTTTTCCCCAAGGGGAAGAACATGTGACACAAAGTCAGGCAGGTGACATATGGAGACCAATTACAGGGCCAGTGCTGCTGGATCTTGGTGTGTTGCACCTCGCAGTGCTTCCCTAATTCAGCAGCGAAGTTCTGTTGCTATTAATATTGCACTTCCTGCTGAACAGCAAAGGACATCACTGCCTCAAATTGACAGAGGCAGACAAAGGCCAGTAATCAAAAGCCTTTCTACTGTAATGAGGCAGAAATATTAAACAGTACATCCTTGCCTTTGATCCACGGTATCACCTTTGGGTATGATAATAAGTCGTATGCTAATGTCTGAAGTGCTAACAATAGAGACTAACCGCTCCGGATGGGCGCTGAATGCTGAATATGAATTTAAGATCCGGTCACACAAACTTGACAGAAGAGCAAGCCTTCAACATGCTGTATCAGTTGAGAACTATGGTTTTACTGATCTGCAGAGCACCTATGGGAAAAGAAATTAATCAAGACAAGTATGGGCCAATTATGAGTACTGAAATATGTTTATTTCAATTGGGTAAACACACAAATTCACTGCCAAGCCAGGGATGAATCTTGACATACATGATGAGCACTGCTAATGAACCAAACAAAAAATTTGGCTCCATGCAAATACAATATCAAAAGACGCTGTTGTCAGCCCCCATCATCTTCTCACCACACTGAGCGCAACAAAACAACAACAAATCCGTTGCCACTTCAGCTACAAACAGAGCCAATTCATTCTAAAACAGGGCTGCTTGTTAAGTTTATGAGGTGCATATTTCAGTGCTCAGGCTTTAATATGATGTATAATACAGCCGAGCACAGTACTCTTGTACCAATTTACAATGAGATGAAATGCATTTGGCTGCTAGGATACAAGGTTAACTGGGCCAAAGCTGGGTTTCAGTCAAGTGCCTAATCCAATGCGTGAGGCAGTCAGACAGCCTGACAAAAACTCAAAATATCAGCTGCAGCATTGTCAAGCATCATCTCCTCTTTTCAAAAGCCAGCTCAATTTTGATTGACCCGTGCTTCTTTATATTTAGGTACACACAGCCAGGTCCTTTGATCCTTCAGTCAGCACTGTGTAAAGCCTTCAACATGAAAAAAAAATTGCTCAAAGTGAAACCTAAAGGATGCTGGTGAGGAGAAAACCGACAGAAAGTCTGTGCTCAACACTCCACTAACTCTGACTGTAAATGTACCAGCAAAGAGATCATTAGATAATTAAAAATGCTCAGAGTGAGTTCTGTTTTGGGACATTCCAAACAACACACATGCCAAAACAGATGCTTCCTCACTCTGCAGGTTAATCCTCCAACAATATGGATTTGCTGTTTGTTTGCTGTTGGATTTTTGAACAAACTGAACTGAACTGAACTGAACCCTGCTGCCGGATCACCTGATGCTAGATCACCTGAAATTCAGCATTCAGGACAAGGTGCAACACATTTTTCTGCAGCTTTTTCCAGCTAATGTTGCTTTTAGCTTTTAGTGTTACTATGTAATGTGCTGGTTATGTTTCTAATGGAAAACCAGATCCTCACACTACATTAGAAGGTTGAGCTTACTTCTTCAAGTCACTGACTGCAGGAAGCTCCCAGGTTTCCGAGAGTGACATCATCTGATCCTTCCCTGTCTTGGCACCTCAGCCTTAGGAGAGGCGCAAATACTCTAACTTTGTCATTCTAAAATCTTTGCCAGCCCTTAGGAAGGATCACTGACCCTAGCAAGGAGCTAAACAGAAGCAAAAGATTTGCTCTACACCCTCTGCTCCCTTGCTGCTTCCCTGAGTTCTAACAGTCATAGTCGCCCTAGAGATGGCACTGGTGTTGGGGCTGATGTGTGACATAAGGTGGGTGTGCTTCACTCCTCTAACCCAGGACTCCTTGTCTGTTGTCTGCAGCAGTCAATCATATTCCACCCCTTTGGTGTCAAAGTGTCTGTTTCTACAGTCTTTTTTGATGGAGCCAAACACAATAGACTGAGCCCACTTATGCAAACTTAAAAGCGGCATATCCCTGCATTAACAAGCTAATTCATGGTAAAACTTACATATGGTGACAAAGCAGTACTGCGCTATATATGCAGAAGGTTTGAGGTATTCTGGTCTGTTACAATTCTAAACACAGCAGTGTTGTTGCGGGCCACCACAGTGCATGCTTGCATCATTTCAAATGCTGATAGTCAAATTTTGAAAGTATGTTACTGTAAGTGAAAAATATTAAAATAATTGTTGAATTGAATTGTTTTGAAATGTTTGTAACTGGGAATGTCACAAAGCAAGTTAAACACGTTTCTGTCGTTGTATTCAAATGCATCACCTTTTTCTCTTCTGTCTCATTTGATGTTTGGGGTGTAGTGTTGAGAGAAACCCTGACAGTAGAGCTATTTCAGAGCTTTGCTGTCGTTTGTTTTGCAAACGTAGTAGTGGCACATTTAATAATCACTTGATTTTTCCATCAATAATCATTGCCCATTATCCATTTTAAGCCCTCCATCAGGATTTTCCCCTGATTTTCAGGAGAGACAAATCCCCTCTGGCAAGCATGAAAATATCCAATTATTTCTCAAAAAGCTCAAAAATATTTCAACAAAAATTTTAATAACTCAAACTAGATTAGCGTCTTCATGCAATGAAGTGCCCACTCACATTCTGACCCTCTAATTAGGTTGTCGACTGGCTCCATCCACTGTTAAGAATAATTGTTATTCATCGCCTGCTCCAGCTTTCAGCCAACAAAGAGCTATTATAAGACTTACTTTGATGCTGTCATGTGACCGTTGTTTGAGGCCTTTGTAGGTTAATGGAAGGATAATCGGGCGTATTTGATCTCAGCGGCGTTGTAGATGGTATTAGCCTGTGACAGACATGTCTGCCTCTGCAGTAGTCCAGTCTGTTTTTCACTTAAAATTCGTGTCCATTTTAGCATTTTGTCAGTTTAATCCAGAAGTTCATTTTTTGTTCTTTTATCATCAGTTTCAGCGCTGGACAATGAGTTTTATAAATGCAGACACTGTAACTTATAGTTCAAATTTTGAAAAAGGGTTAATGAAACTGAAATCAGCAACTGTACAATACCACTGCAACACTTTGCAGAATTAGCAGCATGTATATGAACAGATGGACACATAAAAGGAAAACAACAGATTTTAAGTATCAAGGTGCACTTTTTGTCACCACTTCTGTACACTTACTGTGATAAAAATCAAAAGTGATTTTAAAAAAATCTTGGATGTTTTCTTTTCTGGTGCCAACAAAAGTTAAAAAGCTTCATGTTTCATCAGCAAAGCAAATGCAGTTAAAAATATGCAGTTGCACATTCCTGGGTGTCTGATCTTTGTTGTGTATGTACATATGGTGCTGCGTCTTGTCACAGCTCTTTATATAGCACTTTGAATGCTGTATGTGATTCTAGCACTTTGCTATTGTGAGTTATTTTCACAACCATGAATTAGAAAATCCCACTGTCAAGACACTGTTATCTCGCCATATGTTTTACAGTTGCATGTTAACACCGAAGTGAACCAGCTGACTGCTGACATGCACATATGCTCTATGTTGGCCTACAAGGAACAAATACGTCAGTAGTCTGTATTTGTAATCAGACAGCATAAAATGACTTTAACCATTTTAATTCAACTGATTATCTGTCAGTGATTCAGTGAATGGAACTCTTAGATGTTTGGAATATGTCTGACAAAATATTGCAAATAGCCTTGTAAGGTTTATCTTTGCTTTACAACATTCTTAGCATATGGTGGTTCAGAGCTCAGCTGATACATCAAAAGATAAATATAAAGATCTCTGTGCTGTTTAATTGAATAAACGGATGTTCTTTTTAACACTCACTACATGTCCAATATTTTTGTCCAAACCATCAACGTAGAGATGGATGACATGACATGGAGGTTTCTAAAAAGTGATTTTGGTTACCTCCTAGTGTCTGGCAGCAGTTTAGGTTCTAAATCTCTCCCCTTCATGCTAGCAGATGGGACATGGATTGAACTAAAACACCAAAGTACAGTCAAATTAATTTCTCAAAGATGCTTCTGTCATTTTAGGTTCTTATTTGTTTGGTTTTAACAAGTTATTTGATGCTAAAAAAAATGGGAGTGATTGATGGCTAACCTTACCAAATTGCATCAGGTGACTGTATAGGCAGGACCTTCGATACCGTGATTCCGTCTTCCAGTCATTCCTCTTCAGACTCTGGCTCCAAATGACATCACCAGTGCCAGATGTTAGTGCCAGAATCAGAGATATGTTGGCTTCATTTTGCAAAGTGAGAGGAAGTGAAGACACGTCATCTGTCTTTATTTATGTCAATGATCTGAACCTGAAACAATGGCCAAGTTTTATGTTTATAGTGATACATTTCATGATGTTGCGAGAAAAACAAAATAGTTTTTCTTCATTCTCCAGCATGTGTGTAGTGCACTGATTTAAATCCACCGCTGGAGTGCTTCACAGTCCTTTTTCATTTTTGAACTTTCCATGCAAACGTTCAAACAGGGGCAGAGTGGACAGGGTGCAGTGAGCCTCTGTCTAAAGTGGAGGAAAGAGGAAGCAGCAAACCATGAAAGATTTCATGACATGATGCACCACTAAGGGTTTAGTGATGGGATTTCAGCTGCATCGTCCCCGGTTGAGAAGCATTTCACATAATTGCTCTCAACTGTCAGCTTGCAGTGCATAGTGTACTACATGATTGACCTCCGTATCTCAATTACCCATCATGATCTTTCATGTATCATGTTGATTAACACAGCAAAACCATTTTAATGAGGTTTTCACGACATGTCATCTTATGCGACTCCAATTATTCTGCAGTGGAAGTTAAGTATTTATGTGATAATGTTGGTTGAAATGTTTTCAGAGAAACATGATTGTTCTTTTGTATGCAGGGAATTAATGAAATATAGGTGTTGCCAGTGAGGCTAGCTACTTAACAAATTTCCCCTGCTTTAATCACTACAGCTGATGGGAAGACTGTCAAATGTCTATGGATGAAAAAATGCTGTTATAAGGAGAAGTTTGACAATTTTTAGAAGAAAGTACTGTGATCGTTCCTGCTCACATCATTATTTAAACTGTTTTGTTTCTACAACCGCGCTTCATGATATTTTTAATGTTGTTGCCTGGTCACTTTCACTCCCTAAACAGTTATTCCCCATAACAAACTCAGATTCTTAAAGTACTAAGTTTTTTAATCCTGTTGGGTTGTCTGTATTCATGCAGTGTTCCAGGTCAAAATCAATCTTGATTAGATGAATAGAAAAAATACTGCAGTGTCTTCAGGTAACATTGATTATAATTAGCTGAGATAGAAAACACATACAGCATTTGAATGTTGGAATGACCTGCATGGCCTCTGAGTACGCTCAGTTAAATGTTTGTGCAGTGACTAGTAGTTTTATTAAGCTTTCAGAATGATCGTTTATTATACTGGCGGAAATAGTTTTGGATCTTCTTATTTTCAAGAATATTTTGGATATTTAAATTAATAAGGTTATTTCTCTTTAAATATTTTTATCAATGGAGAAGTGACCTTATGGGGAGAAAAACATCTGAAATTTGAGGTCATGATCCATTTTGTTTTTTGAACAAAAACTCGTGCTGACCTTGTTTCAGTGCACCATCGTTTCTCTTTAGTGTTTTATTCTTACTCAGTTAACCTTGATTTTTGTTAATGCGTCTTAAGTCTACATTTTACTTGGGCAACTACACACTACCAGTTAACTTTGTCCCCAGTCGACTATTCGGGTTGATTGAAGCAAAGAATAATGCAGGTGATGACAGAACGAAAAATTAAAAAAACCTCAACATACAAAAGATTCAAGTTGATGAGAGGGAAACACTGAATCTGTGTAGCGTCAGGCATTTTCATCTTCATAGTTGTGAAACTTACTGAACTGTAGCCATATCACATACAGTAATCTTTGCACTACAGAGAAATGTGTCATGATGCGACACTGTGTGTTTTAGAGACAAAAATTAGCCACCTGGGAATGTGCATTGTCATATTTTTAACTTCAAACTACAGTTGAATGGTTAAGAAGTCACCTTAAAAGAAAAACATAGTTTTTGAGCTGTGAATAAATAGATCTTACTATCAACTAACAGCTTTTAATAATATAAAAAAAGGAATATTTAAATGTTAGACACAGTAGAGCCTGACTTAATTATCTAAAATGCATACGTTAGTATCCACTTATGTCAGCTAAAGGATTGCAACCAGCAAAGCAACAAAGCACAGAATGTAAAAGATATGGTAATTCAGGTCTTGTAAACGACTTTCGTAAATTACTTCAAATACAAAAAGATCTATTCAGTGTGACATCAGATGGCGAGCAGTGACACGAGACATGAAGAAGAAGAGGAATGAGAGGAAGGTGGGGGATCACTGGAGGGAATTTCAACATTTAGCTTGGCGAGCAAGTTTTTATTAATACTATTATTTTGACCAAACCAGAGTTCGTAACTGTTGGAACTGTGGAAAATGGTTTTATGGGATTTATTTTCTTTGTTTTCTTTCGAGTGAGTTTGTGTTCTGCAATGAGTTAATAAAGCAATTAAGCTGAAGAGATGAGTAGCCTGGGCTAGCTGGTTAGCGTGCTAACTTTAATTGATTTCTATGCAACACAATATGTAGAGGTCTTTGGCATAACATCTAATTTGTGCCATCTTTGTTGATAATATTTGTCCATATTTGAAATTTTTTAATTTTGGCCATAAATTACACAATATCCCTAAAACAAAAAGGTGTATATCTGTGCGGATTCTTTCCTTAATGTTATCAGACACTTGCTTACAATCTGAGCCTGTTGCAGGCAGAAACACACAATTCTAGTGGACATACATGGTGTGCAATTGCCCTGAAGGATCAAATTACACCCTGTTTTGCAGCTGCCCACTGCAGCCATCTCGCTCAATGCTGCACCAATTTCGAAATTGTTGTCCCCATTAGTCTTGGACACGAAAACAGAAAAAGTTTCCCTCTAAGAGGACATAAACGTTTCAGTATGCTGTTTGAAACACTTTTGTTGTACAAATTTGTTGAGCCATTCTCGCCAGAAGCAAGTCTGGAAGTGAAAAGAGTTCCATACATCATTTTGCCGAGGCATTACTGTGGGTAATGAAGTGTGAACTAGGAGCAGCACTTCGTTTTGTCATTAAGAGAGGGGGAGAGCTCACTATAGCACAAGGAGATTGTGGACAGTCTCCAGGCAATCACAACCAAGTGCCTCAAATTACAGCTGTCAGTTAAATAAAAAAATAACTGTAGATTTCTTTCCATCGCTTTAAATTTTACTTGAAGTTAAAGGCAACGTGGTTTGTGTCTGTGGAAAATATCCCCAGGATGAGCTTAGAGTTAAAAATGGTTTAAAGAAGTGTGACTTTTTAGGTTAGCTGTCATTTCACAGTCACATCTGGATGGATCAAATGTATACCATTCATTTATTCTTAGTCACATATATGAAGCCAGCCAGATAAGAAATCCGTGGTTTCTTGGGTGTTGCAATCCATTCTGGGTGTAACTCTTAATAGGGTCCAACATATTTTCATCCAGGCGTTGATGTAAAGCATGGAAAGCTTCTTGCCAAACGGCAAATACTCCTGTAAAAGCAGAGAAGTAGACGTAGAAAGAGGAACAGAAGAGAAAAAAAATTGAAAAATTACAAAATAAGCCTGGCATTTCTCTCTAAATTGTGTTGTTTAGCTGTTATCAAGACCCAAGAGTTGCTTCTTCCACCAGAGGTTATTGGTGTTGTTCCATCTGGCAGGAGAAAGATTAAGGAGAGTGAAAATACTGCAAATGTTTATGAGAAGCAGGATGTTCTTTACAGAGAGGAAATGTAAGTTTGTGAGAGAGAGAGATCATGTATATGGGAGAACATACTGTACTTTTTCCACAAATAAAAAACACATAACCTTTTGATAGAAAACGTTCCGCTGGAGTGTTTGATATCATCCCTTTGTTTCTCTTTTTCTGTGTACTTCATTGAGCAACCAGCTTTTTCCTGTAAATTTAGTACAAGCCTCAGGAAAAACAGAACCTGCAGGCTGCAGCAAGCTTTCTAATGGAAACATTTACAGGCTTACGTTTGTTTCGGCATGCGTGGTTTTACAGCGTGATTTATTGTCCGCACAGACAACATCGCCCCAGGATATGTTAGATAAGTGCACTGCATTAACAAAAAGGAGCCTCGGTTTTAAACAGCTGTTTATGTAGTTGTCGGATTGGATTTAGAGATTACTGGCGAGAAGGGAGTTCTTTTTTTGTGACAAGCATTATGATGGATGAGCGCATGAGACCATTTTAAGAGCACCACAAGTTTTTTGATGACAGGAAAGTGATTTCGAGTGTTGCATATTTTGATGAAAAAACATTTACTAATGCTTATGTTTTCCAAGTTCCATATTTAAATAAAATCAGCTTTTTATGCAGTGTAAAGGCTAGTATCGCATTTTAATTTGCCATTGATCTTAATTATTTAATCTAGTACTGTCTTTATCAGATTTTCACTGTACGATTATCTTGATCGAAAGAAATTTATAACGTTATTATTGTGCAAAAAGATTGTAATGCTGTTTGTCACATTTATCTTTAACATTGTTTATTGTGTGCTTCGTCTCTGTTGGCAGTGAACTACATTTAAAATATGAGTGTCCAAAAGAGTATAAAAAGAACATTATGAATTTTGCATTTTACGATGGTTCGCAGGCAGCGTTTGGATTCATTCCCACCACCTTTTGTGATAAAGCAACAAATGGAAAGGAAGGGAAATGATTAGAGAGGCACTGTATCATACACAATATTTTATAAGGTGTATTTTATTATAACCAAATCATTTTTATCTGTAAGTATCATGATTATTGTCAGGAATAATTTTTTTAGACAACCTTAAGTTAGTCAAATCTAACAGATGGTTTAAGCGTTAAATGTATTATCTTAAATATCTAAAAAACCAAAACAAAACAAAACAAAAAAGGATGCTGAAAATATTTGTTCCATTACATCCAGAAATGTTACTCAGATACAGGTAAAATTGGCCATATGACAGAAAATATAACCAGTTGACCCTTCGTTAAGATGCGCTTCCCTTAGTTACTGTTGCTACATCCGACAAGCTTTCAGAACTTGCATGGAGCTCACAGTCACTAACTGCACTCCCTGGAGAAATATTAACTCATGTTTGGAAAAACAAAAAGCGACTTCAGACAGAAGCAGAGTAAGACAGAAGGTCAGCAATAGAATTTAGGTGATATATGGATGTCAGACTAACTCAGCAGCAAAAACAGGTTAGAGTTATAATTATAAAGACCCATGCTGAAGCGTACAGATCACAGTGCAGTGGCTTCAGCTTGTGTTTCACTTCATTGATAAAACAAGTAAGGACTCTTGTAACAACTTAGGACCCGTTTAGGACAAGGGGAGGACATGTTTCTTCTTGTATTGACATTAAAGGTGGGCTGTTTTGACGTGTTTGAGTTTGGGTTAAATGCTGCAAACTGTTGAGAGCTGCTATTTCCAGACTCCAGCCATGGACTTTAGCTTAGCTGGCCAGGCTTGCTAGCACTCTTAATTGCTATAACAAACTCAAATAAACAGCTAATATCTGCAAATAACAATGTAACATGGCCTCAGTGTTAACTGTGCTTTTCCAACTGTGAGTCGTTGAAAGGGAAATGAGGATGCCTGGACAGTAATGATCAGTGCTTAGCTTTACATTTTTCAGCATTTAATGTTTGGAAAAGGTTGAAGAACGCATATCTCCTTTGAACCTCACCGAATTACAAGTATCACTTTTTAAAGAACAACATTTAACCACGACGAGCTTGGAATCCACAGAATTAGCCTGTAAATGAAAAAAATCTGAAAAGAATTAATGAGTTTCAGTGGAGCACAGCCGTGTAGTTGTCGAACCCTGGGTAGAGCTGGCAGATACATTCTGACTGGCCTGTAGAGGATGAAGCTTAGCAAGGGGTCAATTAAAATGTTTTTTTTTTTTATACTAAAGATAAATATTCTGCACATTGTGGCAGTTTTTTGCATTAGCTGAGCATGCAGAACTAAATCCTCTCTGGTTAATTTGTGCACTTTTGTGTTTTCTCTTTATTTCATTAACTATGTATGGTCAGAAGGGTTTTTTCAATACTGATGTCCAGTTTCAATAAAGAGCAAGAGGTCTCTTCCCCAACAGCTGCAAGGAAACACTTCATCTTGAGAAAGTTGCACTCAAGGTTAAAACTTTTACTTCTGTCGTTCCTTTAGTACAAAAGAGTGTTTTGTGCGAGATTTAACTGCTTGACTTGAAATTTGATTTATTTAATTGAAGTTTCACTGCCTGGTAAAACTAGTGTGGGAAGTTTTCTGGTGTAGCTTAAACACGTCACGATGAACGATCACTTTCTCCTTTCTCATAAATCCTTAACCACCCGTAAGGAGTCTGTTGAATTCATGGTGTGCTCCACTGTTCCAAAGGGTCCAGAATTTATTGGTTCCTTCAGTTGTGATAATTACAATTTGCCATTTAGTTGAAAGAAACAAAACACACAGTCCTAGGGGAGAATATTAATATATTGTTTGCTGCTCAACACAGGCGAGGTCATTTGTTTTTATCAACCGGCTTAGTTCAGTGCATTTATTTGTTGCATTATGTTGCATTAATATTTGAAGGCACTATTATTACCCATTGTATCAGCAAATATTTTTGATTATTTTCCCCCCAATTGTCATTCACACACTAAAGTTTGCTGGGTTAGATAGCTATTAGATAGAAAACGAATGTGTTTTCCGTTGCATTTGGTGATTTTGCAACTACAGACAAAAGCTGCTGCTTGCTTCTTCGGCAATTAATGGTACATTACTTTAGTGATTGTTTTAGAAATAACAAAAAGCTTGATACAAAGTAAACGATGCAAAGGGATTAGGAAAGAAATGACTCTGCACTGCACTGGACATATCCTTTAACTTCCTGTAGCTCACTATAGCACATTTAATAACTATTTCTCATTTTCTGCATCTTCAGCCTGATGCTCAAGCTGACCCCGAACTGGCCTAACAATATTTACTGGTTGTGTGTAAATATTACATGTCGCTGTGATTGTGTCCTCTGTGATTATATGTGACAAAAAACTTGAATGACTGATACATTTGCATAATAGCAAAGGCTGGGCAAATGACAGTAGATGCTGTCAATCATGAATGTCTATGCATTATGTATTTAGTATGTCAACATGGGACAAAATGAGAACTCACTTGCTATTGATTTGTTTATGCCCCAGACTTTGTGGTATTTTACATCTTTTTTTTTGTGTTTGGTCTGCTGAGCTCAAATGCACAAGTCAGGGTTTGTAACAGCTGACACAGCAGACAGCAGCCATGCATCTGCAGTGGTGCACAAAAGGAAATCAATCTGACATACAGAATAAAATAATTTATG
>JAQLOL010000013.1:9210122-9229518 GCA_029783665.1 Naso thynnoides
AAACAAGGCATGAGCAGCACTGTATAAACTACATTTACACACCAAGCAGTGCAGACAATGCACCATGTACTCTTATTATGTTCTTTTGTTCATGCTTTACTGAGAAATAAAATGTGTTTTTATCCCATAATATCTGTAAAGAAGTTCTTTGTGGGAATAAACTCTTTTTAACACTTTGACTGAACCCATAATTGCCTCAAAAGATTATTCCAAGTATTTTACTAAATTAACTTCTCACATTTCCTTAAAAGGAATTTACTATAGTTTTACTTTGGCTGGGAAATCAGATAAAGACTGTAACAAACATTAAGAGCCGTCTTTTACTTGCACAGTTGAAAATCACAACCAAGAACAAATCAATGCCCTCTGCACCTAATCCCATATGTCTCACTGATTCTCACTTGCTTAGCCTTGGATAGATGCTGCATGAACATTGTTTTGCAAGTCAATAAGACCGTAATTGCGTGCGGTAAGTAGGTATCATCTTTGTAGAGGTCATAGCAGCGAAATCATTCTGTGGCTATCTGACTTTATGTTTTACTCAGGGGAGACGCGCGCCACTGAATCTAAAGTGGCCTTTTTCTTAAACTGATGGAGGGAGGATTGTAGCAGATGCCTGACCCCTCCCAGCGAGGTTACTTCTAATTTTGTTTGTCCCCTTTTCCCACAAGATACTTTGAAAGGAAAGGAAATGATTCAAGAAGAAAATTTCTTCATCCACTATCGTTTTTTTGTTTGTTTGTTTGTTTTTCCAGGAGTAAAGTACTGATTTGTTCCTGAAATAGTAGTTTGGTGTTCTGTCAATATTTGGTCAGACTTGCAGTCTCAGTTTTTGTTGTGCTTTTGGGCACAAACAGCTGTGAAGTACAAAGATAACGCTCCAGGCTTTGAGGTGATCTTCTGAAATGACTCACAAGATCAGAACAAAGGGCAGCCATTTTTAATAAACATTTCAGTTATATGAACTTCAAAATTTGTGACCTTAATGAAAAAGGAGAGCACAGATGGGATGAGTTTGATCTGGAATAAACAGTATTCCCAGTGGGTTTACAGAGAGACCACTGTGTGTGTGTGTGTGTGTGTGTGTGTGTGTGTGTGTCTGTTAGTTATACCAGTGAATTTAGCACAATAGAGCACCTATCTCAGCATTCACAATCTGTCTTCGACTTTTCAAGACTGACCCTTATAAGCGGCCCATGAGGGATGATAAGCAGGTTCACATTTTGCCCTGAGCCCGTTGATGAATACAGATGTGATTTTTCTGACAATGATGATGGATATTCTGACAGCTTCCATTCCTGCTCCCTTTGCTGATGAATTTTCAAGTTTAGGGGGGAAAAATATGAAGCAGCTGGGTACAGTTTTTTTCATTCTGGTTTTGGACTTTGTGGGCATACCTATTCATGTTCATCCTCGTGAATGAATGCAAGATTCAGTCCAAGGTGACACGCCGGTACAGGGCAAAGACCGAATAAATGCAGCCAGCGGTAAGCGTGGTCATTGTGAATCATCTGAATGGGAGCTGAGCTGTGATGCTGTTTGCCTTTTTAAGATCAAGCTGTCATTACTGGCATATTTCAATGAAAACAAGTTTAGAAAAATTCTGCTGCATCATTCTGTGCTTTGTGGACTGTGAGTCAGAAGTGGAGAGCCAAACCAAACCCAGCAGGCAGTGCTGAAAAAGTCTGCTTTTAGTATTCATCTCAGTGCCATTAAACCCCCGCTACAGTAAGCCAAAGTCTTATCAGTCTTATGCCACTCCTTTTATTACTATAAAAACCATTGTATTTTAGAACACAGCCTGTTGATGTCTTGTTTACAAAGAAAGCCATTATGTTTGACCTTGAGACTCTTGAGACTCGTGTGTACCTAATTGCTGTTCCTGCATAACAATTTGAAAAGCACTAACAGTGAGAGCACTGAGAAAACTGCATCCATCAGTGGCAGGACTGGCAACTGGCTAGCAGCTTTATATATGCAGCAGACAAAAGAAAAGTCATGTACACATGCAGCTGAAGGCTCTGGAGATACACGGGGGGAGAGGAGAGGAATACCTTTAGCACAGCTCTTGGGGTAGCAGGGCTGTACAGTGTGACATATATGTCGCACGTGCTATGAAATAATCCGTCTGTGCAATGAATGCATTCAAGTTGGTAGCACCAGTGCAACAGCTTGTGTGTGAGAGGAAAACCTTTTTTTTTTCAATGCGCCACACACTATACTCCTTGGTAGCTGTAGTTTTTCCTTCAGTTTCCCATAGACGTAAAGTCCGTACGTTCAACTCAAAATCCCACAATTCTTAGGGAACAGTCCTCTTAACCTCAGCATGTCGAGGGAGTCAGCTACCAGTGTTCTCTCTACCTTTCATTTGGAGGACCAGCCGCCCCTCCCGAAAAGAAAGGCACAAAATATTTTATTTCTGGGATTAAATGTGCATTTATTTTATTTCAGAGAAGTGTGACTGCCTATTATGTGTGTAGCTGTCCTGTCGTGGCTCATCAACACTACCATTGCTATGTTTTTGTTTTAAAGGCAAGTTTCTTTGCTACAGAATAGGCAGAGATCTTTTTAAAATGACAGCATTAGTTGTCTGGATGTAAATGTGAAGAAGTGCAGACGGGTTAATTAACAGTGACAAGAGTTGAGGACAAAGTCGGTGCGCTCCGTCATTAAGCGAAGGAATGCTTGTGAAATACGACTCATTTGAGTGTTTGCTGATTCTGGTTCAAATTTTCTGTAACCTTTTCTGTTGTCTATCATCAAAACATATCTTTAAGATGAAGTTGCCCCCCCTCACTGCATCAGGCACACTGCCAGACACCCACCTCCTAACTAATCACCGACCCCCCACCCTCAACCAGTAAACTTTGGAGAAACACTAAACGAATCTTATTTTCAGGTTTTAAATAGGAAAGACAGAGAAATAAGCCACAAACTGAACTAAGATTTGCACTTTTTATCTGTATAACGCACTGATGGCATTAAGTTCAAATATAGAAGAAACACTGTCTGAAAATATTTTTTAATAAGATCTGGATTTTGTGTGCCCTGTATCCAACATTCATATTTGTGTCATGAACTGCACTACTTGTGGTTGTTTTTAGAGATTTTAGAGATGTCTAATAGTGATACAAGTTTTTTGGCCTGTGCTATAAAACTGTCAACCTCTCTTGCACCAGTGCTATGTACAAAAAAAGTTAATGTACAGCCCTGGATGGGAATGTTGATCTTTTTGTAAGTTGGTCCACACCTTTGGTTCAGACTTAATATGTTCGCAGCTATTTGATTATGCAATTAAGCTGTGCAGACATTCATGCTTGACTTTAAAAAAAAACAAAAAAAACCCACTTTTTTTTTAGGTGAGTGCATATTTCATCTCCTGGTGCCACCAGGAGATGAAAAATTTCACTTATCCAGGAGAATATCTTCTACTTGATTGTAGAGCTACAAAGATTAATTGATTGATAGAAAATTAATCGTGAACTGTTTAATAATCAAAAAATCAGTTTCGTCTTTTTTTTTTAATGTAAAAAGAATTTTTGATTAAGCCTCTTAAAAATGAGGATTTGCTGTGTTTATGTGTCATTTATGGTAATGAGTGAGGAGTCTTTGTGTTTTTGGCCTGTTTTGACAACAGAAGCAATTTGACGACGTCACATCAGGCTCTGGGAAATTGAGATGAGCATTTCTCACACTTTTCTGGCATTTCATTGAATAAATGATTAATCGAATATAATCAGGCGATTAACAGTTAATAAAAAAAAAAATCATTAGTTGCAGCCCTACTTGATTGATCTCACCAGCATTCACAAAAAAGACTTTTCCTGATGAGCTTTTGTAACATTTTGTCCACACACTCATGTCCCTCTCTGGATGAAATGTAATTGGACGCTATTATCAATTTATACACAAGAAAGTGAAAATGAAAACAGCTCGCACACTGCAGTGCTCCAGTTTCAGGCCATTTATCGCAGAGTGAGTGACGTTTCAGGGCAAGTCGCTATTCATCAGAGTAAAGAAAAACTGTAAGGTGCCATCTTAAAGAGACACAGATCACATGATTCTACAATGTGGTGAATACCAAAATGCAAAAAAACCCCACCCCAAACTTATAATACATTAAAAGAATTGTTCATAGTAATGAACAAACATGTCATCTGGTGCAAAGTCTTGGCCCACAGATGTGTTTTTAATGATTTTAGGACAACAAGAAACCCCAGTGGCAAAGGAGAAAAAGCTGTATCAGGCTTTCACTGCACTGTGAGGATCAATTTATTCTCCATTTGTTGACCGTAGGTAAATATAGAACATCCCCAGACTTAGATTAGCATATTATTAGATATCATTTGCAGTATTGGAACTCAGCTCAAGAAAATACAGCATGATAATTTGCGCCTGGGTCGATATAGGTTGGCCTTTTAATCAGTGTAAGATATCAGAAAATCATGTGGTCTACTGAGAGAGTGATTGAAATTCATCTTGATCTCATCCAACTCTGCAATTACACTTCATTACTCATGATCTAATCGTTATGTCAGAGGCTTTTTCACCCCTCAGATGGAAAAAAAACACTGTCACATGTAATTTTAACATGTTAAAATATATATATTTAAAGATGCCGGCTATGAATATATATGTAAATGCCTTTTTTTTTTTTCAGTTCAACACGGCTTACAAAAACTCACAAGTTGAACTGTGGTGAGAAAAGTCAATTAAACAAGTCACTTCCTCATTACACTTTGATGTTCTTCCCTTTGGACTGAAAGCAAACCTTAATCATTCCACACAGAACATTGAGAGCTCTAATGCATCAAGGGCTCAGCGCTGGTACATACTCACATCACTGAGAGTTTGGACCTGCTAAATGTGACTTATTTATGTGAAGTGGGAGAGAGGTGTTCTGCTCTGCCTGGGCTTGACTGGCAGTCTTCCTGAGCGATTCCTGTAATGTATCACTCCAAAGGGAATAACTCACACACCTGAGTGCTGACAAGACGTGCTAATTAAGTGCAGTAACAGCTTAATCCCCAGAGATATCTCTACTTTAAGCTTTCGTATTCTCACATCACGTCGCAAAAACTATATCGTGAGAAAACTTCAAAAAGATGTTTTTCACCGAAGTTGAGAGGAGATTGAAATGTGTAATTGTAACAAATGGAGGCACCTAAAATTTTCAATCACATTTCCCTCAGAGGATGATAGGTGTGACAGATTGGATTAGAGAATCTGCAATTATAACGGCCATTGGGCAAAAGCACCAGGATCATCTTCATTCTGTGAGGCAAAGCACCTGTGCCATATGTACTGCGTCAGATTAATCATATCTGTCTGCATGAGCATAATCACTTTTTTTGCCAGCTCCACGTCTCTTTTTCTGACATTCATTACGTCTGAACAAAAACACAGACTCACAAAGTTGTGCATCTCATGGAACGTTGCACAGCCAAGCTCTTATTTGCAGAGACATATGTGCAGAGAAATGATGCGGCTTGTGGAGAAAAAAAAGAGGTTGATGGTGTTATAATGTGCCGCAATGCTGCTGAAAACCTGTTTGAATGCAGAAAGGGATTTAAGCTGTAACTGGCAGAGAATGTGTAATCATTTTTCTTTTCCTTTTTTACGGCCTGTATGATCCACAGTTAGCAGTAATCCATATTCTACGCTGCTCATAATTAGCCATCATAACCAACAACCCTTGGTCTATTACTCTCTGTGTTTAACATGCATTGCAGAGGTAGAGCAAGGGACAAGGATGTGAGTGAATTGCAGCACCAGAGTTAGAAGTAAATATCAGGATGGTTCCTTGAAGGGATTTCTTAGAATAACCACGACTTACTTCTTCAGAGGTGTTCTGAAAAGAGAAGCGCACATGATCTTGTTATAATGACATACTTTGTAAGAGATCAGGCTATGGAGGAAAAAGTGAAAAATTTCATATCCTCCCATATCAGTTTTGTTGGTGAAGGGTTTTCGCATAGTATTGCCAAGGAAACCATTGCAAAAGATTTAGAGTTGTTGGTCTTGACTCTTTTGGTACTAGACATTTATAAACCCTTATCAAAAAGTTGCTTCAGCCCTATTAATCCTGTTTGTGTCATATAAAAAACTGAAAATGCTACTTTCATCATGAGATCAAAAGGCAACAGCAACATAAATTCTGTTGTTCACTCTCGTAAACACCTGCTGTCGGCCTCAGATCTACAGTTCACATTACATTAAAGGAAAAAAGTAAGCAAAAGAAAGTTTCAATGTGGACACATCTGTGTGGTCAGCCTGTAAGAGTGGTGAGAGCAGATTGAGGATTGAAATGGAAGCAGTATGTTCAGGAGAAAATATAACTCTGCTGAACATACTGAGCCTACAGATGGACAGCAGAGAAGCAGATTAAATGCTGCAGGAGCGCTTTAAAAAGTTCCTTCTGTCATTTGATGCTTTTCCTGGACTGAAAACCTGTCAGTCAAGGTTGAACACAGACACAGCTACAAACTTTTTTACAAACATTTTCAGAGTTCATGTTTGATACTTAAAAGCTTCAATTGAGTCGCAGACACTATTGACTTTACTCCGAGTCCGCACACTACAAGGTCTTCAGTGTAATTATCTTAGTAGTGCTCTCCAGTACTGATATTGATCATTTGTGCTTGTAATAATACACAATACTACATACCACACTACTACAGAAAAATGTAGATTTTGCAGCCGCGATGAACTGCACAATTTGTCTTTCCACTTCTGATCATAACACAACCTCCTTGTCACACTAACTGGATGTATTCACTGTCATTTTAGCTTGAAGTTTATGCAACACCAGTCAATTTTATATTACTTTAGGCTACACGTATTTAGCTAATACTTTAATCTAAACATCATAAAATAAGTGCATTGAGGTATGTGAATACAACCCAAAAACTGCTCATCATCTTCTTCAAATGCATTGAGTTGATTCAGTGCTTCATTCAGAAACAGTAAGAAATAGATATGGAGTTTTCTGGGCCAAGATGCAGATGTTGAACAGATGAGTTTCTAGTTTATGAGGGAAGATTTGTGGACTTTCTGCTGTCCTGATGTCAGTGATAAACTCGTTCTACCAATGTGGAGCCATTATTCAAGACTTTATCTGCCATTTTCTCAGGTTCAGATGTATCAAGTGCATCAAAACTTTTGTGGCTGGTCTCTCTGTCAAATAAATTTAAAATGCACATTATAAAAAGGAGAACATACAAATAAATAAAAAAACATAGAACAATAAAAAAAAATCAAAGGACACAATAAACTGATACTCTACAAATATTTTAAAGAGTTTTATAGACTCAAGGACAGCAAACTGGAGCTAACCGGTAGTTTCAGAGTGTGGTGAATGGGCTGAAGTGCATGGATCGAACAGATCTTGAATGAAGGAATGGATCTGAGCCATTCACAGCATGTTAGACAAGTGCCAGTGGCTTGAATTGGATTTGAGCATCCACAGGTGGACAGTGCAGGGTGCAGAGTTAGAGAACTTGGTTAGGTTGAACTGGAACAGAACCCGTCACGCCTCCTGGTTGAAGAACAGATTATCCTGGGATGTGGTGGAGGATGAAACTGCAGGAGCAGTGATGTTGGCAGTGAAGGACAGCTGCTCATCCAGTGTTGCAGTTCCCTGCAGTCCAAGCTGGGGATGCCACAGTTCGCATGTCAGGTCTGACAAAATAAAGTGCTGCACTGAAGGTGTGCTGCACATTTCCTCATTCATTAGCGATGCTGTGTGATGCCAAGTAACGACGAGTTTTAGCTAAAGTTGCTTGAAATGCACACCAGCTTGTTCTGCAGCATGTGACTCAGAGGAATGCATAATAAAACAGACAAAAAGACTTCCTTTAAGTTGCTTTGCATTGAAAATAGAAAGAAGAGAGAATAAAAGAAACAAGTCTACTGATGATTCATGAACACATCCAGAGAAGTCATCAGTATATGTGCTGTGTTTAAATTTAATATCCCTTGTGAATTATTCAGGCTCTTTGCTTTTGAAATGTAAAAACATCGCGAGTGTTTGTTCTCATAATTAGCTGAAAAAAGAAACTTTTCATAAAGGGACCTCACATTTTTTTTTCAGAAATATCTATCACGTCATTTTTACCTTTGTACAACTGGTATCTCTTTAGAAATGCATTCACATCTGCACAGGTAGAGTGTCAGTATTAGGATCAAAGAAAATGAGCTAAAACATGGCCATTGATATAACATAACATTTTTTTTTTCTAATTATAGCTAGCTTAGATAATATCCAGCCTCTTTGGCCACTGTCCACAAGTGAATTGCAATGACAAAAATGACTGTTGTTCAGTAGAATCATCATTTCATTATAACTTCATTTCCATGAGCTGTGCAAGCATTTAAATAGGACAGATTTTTTTTTACAAAGCAGGCAGCATGTCATTTCTGGCCTCAGTGGATTTCTTCTCTATTTTATGTTTTTTTTTCCTTCTAATTTCTGGCTACTAAAAAGTCATTGTGTGGTCGCAGAGATAGAGATGCAGAAATACCAGATGCATCACTGATAAGAGGATTACAGGCGACGCTCTTTCTTGCTCCACATTTCACATTTCAAAGCTGCTGCGATGCTCCAGGAGCAGCAGCTGGATACCGGCTGCTAATCTTGGCCTCTCCAAAGTCAAAGAGATGTCTTTCAAAGCCTTGCTAGGTTCTCTTTGCCATCATCATTACTGAAGTTCCAGCTGGTCCCAGTTTGGACTACTAGAGGGCAGGTGGGTTTCGAGTGAGGCTGCTACTTGGGGAGAGCGGTTTGATGTGGAGGAAGGACAAAATGTTTGAAATGAAATGTTTCACACCCTCGAGAGCCTTTTGACCGTGTCACATTACTCCCATCCTCATGGAGGCAGGTTTCCCTTCCAATCTGCATTTGCCGTGACTGCAAACCTTGGCTGTTTCTTTGACTTTCACACACCATTTTCCTTATTTATCGCTCCATGATAAGTGCAGTGATGTATATTGTACATGATCATGAAAATCTACCACAGAGCATGGTCAGTGCTGGTTTCATGTTTTAAATAACTGAAAGCTATCTTTGAAATGTAACCTAAACTGCATGACCTTGCCACCAACATCGTGCTCAGCAGGAGCAACGAGGTTACCATGGTGAGGATGATTGAGAGCCCATTAGTGAAATGCTTGTGTTGGTAAGACATCAGGTTGCTGTGATCTCTGTGCAAGGACTGATGACAGTTTTTGTTGTCATTTTCTTTCCTGTGAATGGATCTTTAAACATATTCTGCCGCTCTTCAATAGAACCTGTTTCCTTGAGTCAGGTGTCCACTGTTGGAAAATCAGCCAGCAGACCTTAACAAAGAAGAACAACACATAAAGAAAATGGCCTCTTCAGAAATTATTTTGATATCTGAACATTTTTGGACCAAGTGTAAACAACTTTTATCTGATTCATAAAGCACCAGTGGCTAAAAAGAAAGACTGAATGATTTTAAATGCCACTAAGCGAAAATTAACAGGTCTTAAACTCACTATTTTCACCAAATTGTCAGTTTGTGTTTCTTTTCAGCTTGCAGCAGTAACACCTCCTAGTGGTGGGCAGATTCACCGTCATCTGCACAAATGAGCAAAATGACCTCTTTGTTTTTATTTACATATATATGTTGTTGTTGTTGTTTTTGGTCACTCTGGACATCAATGATGATACACACTGTCAGTCTGGATTTTGTTTTTAGATTGAAATTTTGCCGTGCATTTGTTTGTGTGCTTTGTGGATCACTTACTAATAATAATTAACAATAGCTGGACCTCCACCAGTCTCACACATTCAAGTCTGTCCATAGTTTGTTATGAAGTTTCATGTGTGAAGAGTTCTCTCGAGCTTTGGTTGGGGTTGAAGACAAAAGTTTGAAAATAAAACAATTTTTTGGTGTGAAAGAAGTAAGCCAATCGGGTCTCATCTCTGCTTCTGGCTAGTTGCTTTGTTGCATTGCAGGTCCAGGAATGTCATAGAAGTGCAGTCCTCGATCGGTCAAGCACTTTGAAGGAAAAGCGGCTCAGTGTTGAACAACGGACACATCTGGAAGGCACTTGATTGCATTTTGCAAAGAGGATTGAATATGTCAAGCAAATATATGTTGCAATATATGTTGCATTCAGTCCTGATTCTAAGGGGTTCTAAACAACACCTTACAAACCAAAGAGGTCTCAAAAATATTTTAATAATAGGCATTTAATAAAATCTCATGTTTATTTTCTATGGTTTCCACCATAATGCAGATACATTGTTCCTGAGAGTGTTTTATTTTAAAATTTTAACGGAACATTGGAATTTGACCTCTGGCATTGATCACTGACAATAAAAGCTCACAAGCGTATTACCTCCTGCAGAACTTCAGCAGAACAGACTGACTTAAACATCAAGCCCAGAGCTGTGAAGACAAAGGAAATGGAGTCATATGAAAATAGGGAGCCTCCAGGTTATTGAAATGAGGTTTCATATCTCAATGGATCCAAGGTCTGTTTCCTTCGTTTCCTGCTTCAGCCAGCAGTGGCCTATAGACTGAGAGGCATCTTACTCAAAGCCACTCACCCTGCAGAGATCTGTGGACTTACAGCGATTATTATTTTATTAACACGTGATCGTCAGTTCATTCCAGATTTGAAACAGAAGTTTTGTCCCAACACTTACCAACAACAAAAGCAACTGCCCTGATTTACATAGCGCTTTTCTAGATCGCGAAAGCGATTTACATGAAAAATCACTGATTTGTGTTAAACCACTGTTGGCTTGTAATAGATTTGTCATTGTGTCAACTTTGGTTTCTCAAGGGAACACACATCGCTCCTTAAGACATCATACAATAATGGGTTGGTGTCTGCCTGTCTGTCTGTTCTATCATTTGTCCATCCATCCATGAATACGTAACTTTTATTTTTAAACCCCCGGTGAATTGTTACTGCATGCTTTTCCGAGCCGATTTTCCCTTCTCACAGTCCTCACTGTTGCTTGGTCAAATCAGCAGGGAATGCTCCTAACATGCTCAATGTACTGTAATATTGCTTCAGTCTCTCAGGATCCTCCCAGCATTCCAAATATAATGCAAAATTGATATTTTGCAAACATCTGAACTCATGACTCTCAATCCACTAGACAATGCACTGGCAGAAAACATTTGCTTTGCATCTACATGGATATATCTTGTGGGAGTATTTGCATACCAACTATCATTTGCATGTATTTATTTAACAGAGCTTTCGTGATATGATTAGTTACCCAGCCTGATGTTGTGTGGACAAATAGTAATTCAGTGCCAACTTGGTCTGCAGGTGCCTCCAGCGGGTGAGACAACAGCAGTGACAAACTGATGGTAATTTCTGGCAGTACAGCCTTTCAGCCACCCACCTCACACTCCAATCCTTTCTCTCCCGCTCCCACCTCGTGCCCTTGTGATTAATGTGTCTTACTCTCCACATGCTGCCCTTAAGACAAGAGCAGCTTACTGCTTCCCTTACCGTGCCACAGGTCCCCAAAATGACACAGCCAAATAGGATTAGAGTTTGCATTTGGGGAGGAGGATGTTTTTGTGCGTGCATGTGAGGGCACAGAAGAAACATCCATGAAGTAGTTTGTTTTTTCAGCCAATTTATGTCAGAAAAGAAGAAAGGTGCAGCAGCTCGGGTGGGTTGATGCCTTGGCAGCCGTGTTGTTGTGAGAAACAAGACTGGAGGGGGTGAGATAGGGATTTGAGGGGGTGATTCATTGCAATCTGCCACAATGGTATATCTGCCCAAAGCTGAAATCTCAGCCTAGGTTCTGCCTTAATAAAGCCTGTTGGCGTTAAGCCTTTTTACTCAGCAGTCAAACGCCAAAAGACATCTCGTGTTCCAATGTGAGTCTTTGCCTTTCTTTCTATCTATTCCTCCATTAAAGAGAAGCTGCAGTTTGTGTTTTGTTTTGATGTTAAAATGCTTAACAGATGATGATTTTTAATGTGACACTTTTGACATTATAATTTCTACCAGAGCATGCCAAACCAAATTAAGTCTTCAGCATGTTTGAAGTGTTATGTGCATGTTTCAATTTTAGAGCATGAGGAAGAAGGCGATAGATATGGTTCCATACATTAAAAGATGAACGACCCCATTTTCCCAAAAATGGGAAGCTGTGTGAGACGTCAAAATATCTTTTACACCATCATGTGTTTCACAGAGGTGAACCTTACCACATCCTTGCTTGTTAATGGCTGATTGTCCATTAAAATGTGTGGAAAATTTCTACTTCTCAGGAGTATGTATGTGCATTTCCTTCAACTATAGTTATGCTGCTGCTGATTTTGAACATGTTAAGAAAACAAATATTTAAGCAGCAAAACAAAACAAATAGTCCATATTAAGTAGACTTTCTGCAAACAACAAAATAAGTGGACAGTGTTTGAAAAGGGTGTAGGATGAAGTAAACAAAACTTTTCTAGTCCTACCCCTTTTTTATGCTTCAAATAGTAATTCATGAACAACACGTTCAAAAGTCAATTCTAATATGAGGAATTAGTTGGAGAATATGGAGGTGGTGCACAATTTCCAGTTAGATGTAATTATATCACTGCAGATAAAGAAGATACAACGTGATTAAAGTTGTGTTTAAAGAACATAACTGAACAAACAGGATGTTAGGACAACCCAAGGAGTTTGTAAAGTTCATTTTTTGCACTAATTTAAGGAATGTTGCAGTTCCTCATCAGTCCACACACACTTTGTGTTTTTTGTCGATATTTTTGTCTAAATTGCCACATTAACTTCTCCACTGGAGTGGAATGCGAAAGCTGGAGTGACATTTTGGACGTGTGATTTCTTTTTATTCGTTGAATATTTCGTTTAATATTAAGTCACTTGTTGGCATTTACCTTTTATGGATACACCAAGTTTTTCACCTCACCTCAAGCATGAAACTTTGATATTTTAATTATTAATATATATATATATATATTTTTTTAAGTTTTCTAGGTTTCCACACAGCTGTTTTTATAGACAAATACAATACACATGAAAACAGTCTATTGGAAAACCATTTAAAAACTGATCCTCTCGAAGATGCCCCTTTCATACCCAATCATCATACTATCATCTGTAACCTATGAACCTCTTTGCTTAGACTGTTTTAATTAAGTATTTGTCCCGACTGTTTTGGAAGACCATTTTCTTTCTGAAATGTTGCCTTATCATATCTATTTTTGTTGAACTGCTTATAAGAAACAAAAGAAACCAAATAATTAAAAATCAACAATTGTGTCAATGCAATGCAACTCTAAATAATAAAATATCATATGTGTCACTTTAATTGCTTAAGAAAACATTAATGACATTATTATAACAGCTAACTCAGCTCTCTAAAAATGAACTCTCAGTGGGTTAAAAGGACAGCGTGTGCCATGCTGAACATTGTGCTACATTTCAATGTTGTCTTTCAGGGACTGAGCCTGTCAACATGATGAGAACGGGCTTGGGCCTAAATGTTAAGTGATGTCAACTCACTCAATGCATTGTCACTTTTTTGTTGATTTTATCAGTCTTTCAGTCTTTGACAACCACTGGGCCCATTTGCGAGGATGCAACCTTGGAGAAAACGCTGCCCAAAGGGAGAGTTGCAGACTGTGCCTCTTTGCGCCTCATCGCCCACTGTATCCCCCTGACAAAAGCAGCAACTTTGAGACGGTGCAAGGCCAGGAACACAGATGTTAAGCAATTCGAGTCTCAATACAATGTGTCCTTGGTTTCAGCTGCAAATGGAAGGAAATCGTAAAGACGTTCTTTTGTTGCCTGTAAAATCCCCTGAAATATCAAGGGTGAATCCTTTGTACATGCCTGGAACAACAATGAAGACCCCGTAACTTCCTGTTTGTTCACAAAGCGGATGTCATATCTGACAGTGTTATTCAGCAGACATGTATCTTATAAATAACCATCACCATTTCCCCATTTCTTGTTACTGAAGATAATGGTTTTGTTACTGTATGATGAAAGTAGAAGATTGGAATTGGTGGCAGATGAAATGACCAATACCCTAAGATACGTCTGACTTCATTGCAGCAGATGAAATTGAACCTGTCGTCTTAACCACCTGTCTGCCAGGTTGCTGCTGAACGCTGAATGAGTTGATGCAGGTGCACGCTGAACTCTGCTGTCAGTTAGCAGTCTAAAGGCTAATTTAGAATGACGCTCTCTGTCCTTCTGTGCCAGCTCAGGCTCAGTTTATTTTGGAAAGGGCAACTGGAAGATAGCAAGCTTTCTTTTAAACCTACTTATCCCACAAATGCGCTTCACGTTTTGTGTATGATGGCATATTTTTCTGCTCTTGATTCTGCTATGTATCAGGAGCTGAAAGAGAGAGCTGTAAATTGGAGACATTTTCTGCACCTTTATAATCCTCTTACTCCCCATCTCTGACCCCTTATCTTAGTTTTTTTTTTTTTTTCAAATTACAGAGCCTAATTACACATCACCATTACAAATTCAGCTGGTTTGAATTCAGTTCTGTGCCATATGTGATGTAACAACATTTGCTGTACAACTTGTGGTGCTGAAGCTAATCCTATCAAATGAGGATAAGTACAACACAATCCCAGGTCTAACACAACCACATAGGCAGCTGATACAGATCCCCTCGCATCAGCCTACAAGAGCTGATCTCAACCAAAATGATAAATGTTTCTGCAGCATAGCACTGCATACTTTTGTTAATCATTCTGTTGATTTTAACATGTATTAATCATTGGTTGCCTTATCTAATTTTGGACATGTTACTTTCAGGGTATATTGCAGAAAATAGTGGAAACTTCAGCATGAGAGCCACCTCTATTTGTGTATGATTGACGAAGTATGAGAGGTGATTGCTAAGTTTCTAGCCTAAGATAAAACGAATTGAGTAAAGCAGCTTTAGTTACCTCTATGTACAGTTCAACAGTTTATGCTAAAAGCCTGAAGTTAATGAGCTTTGTGATATTTCTGTTTTAGGTAATTGAAAATTGCCAGTCAGCATTGTTTTAGAAATTTAAAAACACTGGTCTTAGTCAGCTGTCATCAGCATCTCACTCCTAATTGGCTTATCACTCAAGTGGGTCCAGGAGGACATGGTGGCAGTAGGGGAGAGTGCCCCTTTTTTACAGCATACTGAAGAACAGGACTACTGAATTCCCACCTTGGAACGCTGGTTACTGTCAAGAAAAAAGGAGACCACTGACAATACCCATGTCTTGATCTTGACAGATGGACCAATGATTGAATGGTCCATTGCCACAGAGCTTGGCAACTCTCAGGAAAATGTCCACACAGGTATCAATAATACTCCAAATTATATAAGTGACAATCCTCTGGGTTTTAAAGCTTCGTGAGCCTGATGAGAAGCAGATTGGACACAGCATGTCAAGGGACAATCTTGTTACTTTTGAGGTGGATCCCAAGAGATTTCTACAGCAATTGGAAATTAGAGAACTTGAGTCAACCACTTTAAACCAGAAGCAAAAGAACAAGAGAAACAGTTTCCTCTCAGTGATGCCATGTTGGTCAGATCAGCAGGGAAGGTAATGGCTGCCAATTCTGGGGGCATTTAAAGAGAATGCTGCTTGTTAAATACCTGGAAAAGGTTTATATTACAGGGGCTTACGAAGCTGATCTTTTGAGACAACTGAAGGAAAATCATCAAGATTTGGTGTGTAAAGCAAAGAAGAAGAAGAGCGCATTTCCACCTGGACAGCTAAAAGCCCATGAGTCCTCAATTTTGGTGGCTGCCGTCTTGGAATGTTGATTTGAACTCGTCCAAAACCCCACCCTATTGACCAGATTTGGCGCCATCGTATCACTACATCTTCATGAAGAGGGAGCTTAGTGGTCGCCATTTTGACAACAATGATGATATCATCACTATTGTGGACCACCTAAAGGTCAGAGGTGACAGTTTTTACAACAAGAGAACCTGTCAGCTCCACATTTGCTTAATCAAGTCTGTTAATAGGTGGGAATTATGCTGAAACATAAATGTACTAGATTTTCTAAATTTTACTCCACCCTTTTTTTTGCTTAGTTTAGTCCTACAGGTCTTGCAAAAAAAATTGACATGTAATGCATTTCAAACTAACTGAGCAGGAATTCAAGCCATAACTAAGAAAATATCCCAGCCTGCTGTACCTTTGCAAGATGTTCTGTTTTTGCACAGAGCTGCCTCGTGTTACCAAAGTGTGACCTTTGCTGATATGAATTATAGTGTCATTTGCCCCACAGACAGTGGAAAGTTTATAAAATCTGTCTGCCATATCCTCTCCTAAGTCCACATATAAGGCAACAAATACTGTCTTATTGTCCAAACACGTCACAGAGGAAGCCTGTATAGCTGTGGCCCCTGTAAAGCTGCCAAGACAGGCTGCCTTCTTGGTGGGAATGCTATATTTTTGCTGTCAAGGAGTGTAGTCATAAAGGAGCCGGTCTCTGTCCATAACCTCCCTTTTATTGTTTATCATCATTTTCCAGACCACAGTCACTATCTCTAGACCCCACAGAATGGGACATTTCTTATGAAACAAAGACTGAATTTTGACACCAAACCTACGATGGAAAGGTGGAAAGAGCCACATAGTATAAAGAAGGAGAAGGGAATGGTATATTTTAGGAATGACAGATTATTTAGAGCCAACTGGGTCATGGATACACTAAGTCAGCCGGCCTAGAGAATCATACATGCTGTAGATTAATGGTGGACTGGCTAAGCAAAAGAAAACACTATGCCTTCAGTGCCAAGCTAATACAAAAAGGTGAAGAGGGGAGATGAAGAAAAAAGAATTGTGATATTTCAAATTATGATAATTTGGCCAATCCATTAAGGACAACCATGTTCTCACTGCAGTCTCAGAGGTATATAAATTTTGGACTGAGGATAACATTCAGGAATTAAATCAGACCACTTGTGTTCCAGGATTTTGTTTCGGTGCATAAGTTTAAAACTGTATAAATATAAAACTTAATAACTTTAAAGCAGCATGATTGGTTTTAAGCCACTTTAGAGCAGCAGCACAAGCTGTCATTGACTTGTTATTACCTTTAAAAAGTTGTTGCCAGCTTTCAGTTTTGCTCTGGCAGTGATATTTTGCTTTCTTGTCACCTGACCGAAAGAAAGCTTCTTAGGTTCTGGATGGAGCCCTCAGCCCTCCAGCTTTCTGTTGGGGGAGTGATTTTATTGTCTTTGTGATCACCACATCATCAACACATTTGCTGATGATTGATCATTAAATGTATAAATGTATTCATAAAATATATAAAAAGCAGAAAAGGCTTGCTTGACTTTAGCACGCTCTCATCCATTTTGCACTTAGAAGGAGAATTTATCTGTTATTTCCAGCCTGTTGTTGGATGTCTGGTTTTTATTGCAAATACATTTTAAGTCTTCTCAAGAAAGACCTTTTTCACCCTGAGGGAGACAGATGATAAACATCCCTGCCTCTCCCAAACTGCAATTACCTTTAATAACAGTATATTTACTGTATTAGTCAAACTCATCTCTAAGTGCTCTATTAGTATTTGAAGCATCAGCCCCCACAAAAAGCCAATATATCATTAAGTGAAGTCATCTTCTAAATGAAAAGCGGCACTGGAAATTAAGTTTTAATTATTTTATTATTATAAGTTATGCAAATGTATCATTTTTAGTTTAATGATGATTGCATGTGAGTGTTGATAGAAGCATCACTCTGGGTTTAGGGTTAATGTCGTCTGTGGGTTTTCTTCCTCCTCTGCACATTAAAGGAGTAGAGTGTGTCGTGGCTTTTGTGGACTGAAGTCAAACACCTGCAGTATCTGTGTGCTCACATTTCCCGCCATTGATGGTAAATGAAAGCCAGAGGACCAGTGATGTTTTGCAATTTCCCTTCATACAGAGAGATAATTAGAAGAAGAATTTGATTCATTAGCCTATGGAAAGAAGCGCACCTTCCTCCCTGAGCGAACGGCCCTACCACTTCAAAGGGAGCACAGGTTCTTTGATCCGAGACCAGGAGTAGGAGAAGAGGAGAACAGTACAGAGTAGTGTGATTACTGCACGCTCCACAGCCCGCCTCTGCCTCTGGACACCGGCTCTGGAAGATGGATGGCTACGTTAGATCGTCAGCTACGTTAGAAATATAATGTGATCTTACTCTGGGAGAATATGGCCCCGAAACTTTCCTGGCCCCAGCTGTCGAGATCAACTCTGTGTCATGTCCTGTGATGTCCACCTGAGGTTTTGCACCCCCCAAAATCCTTTGTGGCCTTAATTCTTTCATCCCTTCCCCACATGTGGTGTATTTAACAGCTCACTGGCTTCAATACTGACACAGAGGTGGGAGACAAATAATGTGTGCACAAAAATGCACTTTCTTCCCTTTTGCGTATCTGTTTGTTCTTTGAAGAGAAGGACAAGGTGATATTTCAATTCACTTTGTGGCTTTGGTTCTTGCAATGTTCCAGTCACCTTCATTCCAATTACAGCATATCTGCTGCAGCAGTAGCTGATGCAAAGCTTGTCTGAGCCTGTACAGAATCTCTTTTTTTCCCCTCTGTCCTATCTTCTCTTTTTTAAAAGCTTATATACAATTCCTATACAGATAGATGTCCTACTTTGGGTGGAGAGAATCCCAATTAATTTAGAGGTCGTTTGTTTAGTCCTCCTCATCAGATCAATTTTATGCAGGAGGGAAACAGGAAAAATCGTTACACAGCTTAAAAGAAACCTAAGTGAATTACAGTAATTATTTAATGCTTGGTCTTGATCAAGCTAAGTGTCTGTACCGGCTTTTATTTATTTCCTTAATAGCCCCTTCATCTCCCAAGGTCCCTCTGTGGACTGTGATAAAAGAAATATTCATGAAGAGAGGACGAATCCGACTGTAAAGACAAAGTAGATGATGCTGGAGTGTTTGTTCTTGCAATTTTTTTTATTACCTGACTTTTTTTTAAGTCAGGTAGTAACAAACTTACTAAAGAAGCAATCTGATAGACTAACAGTTTGTCAGTATATATGAGATAGTATTTGTTAAATTGTGTAATGTTTCGTATCTTCAGCATTAATTAAAGAGAAGGTTATTTTGGGTTTGTATGAATGCGTTGTTTTTGTGTGTGTGTGTGTGTGTGTGTGTGTGTGTATGTGCAGCAAAAGTTTGTTTTATTTCAGAGCTTGTTTCATGGGTGGGTCAATAAGATTTAATCCCCAAAAACCTACAAGGGTATGTGTGGATGGATGTCAAGGAGTGGCCCAGTTCCAATCCGACCCCTCAGACTCACTGACTTAGAGGCGCGTTCACAGGAAGTCCGTGAGCGTGTGAGGGCTGTTCCATTGTCAGATCATCAAGTCTGTAAGTCCGTGAATGAGCCCTTTCTGCCCCCTTACCGTAAG
>JAQLOL010000013.1:9229874-9248056 GCA_029783665.1 Naso thynnoides
CAGCATTGTTGTCAGGGTAACGTGAAAGGGCGGAAGTGCTGTTCCATTCCTATTTGTAGGATCTAGACCCTCACAGACTCTCACACTCAGTCACTTACAGCTGACGTCAGTTAAGTCAGTGAGTGTTCAGGGCTTGAGTCTTTAGGGGGCGGATTGGAATTGGGCCACTGACTTCCTCTTTAATGCCTGGTTTGGAGTTCTGGTTGAGAAACGTAGCAACAGCAAGGATAACGGGGTTTACAACGTAGCCCCCAAAGATCTTATTTAAAGAAGCGTCTAAGGCATAAAATTTATTAATGATAATAAATTTAACAATCCAAGGGCACAAATCAACAAAATTACATTAACATGAACTGTAAAAAGTAATGTAGAACAACAATTTGAACAAATAATTTTATCTCTATATTTTTATGACTAAAAGCCACATTTTAGATTTCATATAGGGCTGGCGATATAGGAAAAAAATCACAATATGTTTAACCAAATATTAATATTATAACATATTGTGATTATGACTATTGGTGCTTTTACAAAACATCAGCAATGTGGTTTTTTTTTTTCAAATATCAACAGTAATGTCAGTATAATGACCAAGTAGGTAAAGACAGGTAAAAACACTCCTTAAGCAGCTGCTTTGTTATAAATACACCAGAGTAGCAAGAGCAAGTTTTTATAGTGCAACCAGACAAAATCATATGGTTTCCATTTGATTTCGTTCTGTGCCCAGGCCAGGTAGTTTTTCACACCACAGCAGAGCGGAACAAAGGTAACTGGAGTAGGTTACCTTGCTGAGAATTCAGAGTGCAGCTTGTCGCCTGCAGCCGTAACAGCTTACTTTGGCTCCTTCTCGTTCCATTTCTTTGCACACACACACACACACACAAAAATTAAAAATGAAAAAATCCACCAAAAGAAGACAAATGTTTAAAAAAAATGTAATTTTGTTTTTGTGGATGCTGTGCATCAATTAACCAAGCCCTTGTGCATGTTAAGGCTATTTAAATTTACCCAAGAACAACTGCTTGGTTTACAAGTTCAATGCATCTTCTAATAAACGTGCACTGGAAAGAGAGATTTAATTGCACTGTTAAATTGTGGAAACATCGTGCAGGGCCAGAAAATATACAGGCTTTTATTTGGACTGTAAAACGGAAGCTGCACAAAAGCAGTAACAATTGATGCAATAAAATGCAGCTTGTAATCATAGATGACGTGAAAACTTGCCTCATGATTCTGTCATTTAAAAAAAGGAAATACGGCTGTGCAGTGAAGCCAATTGGTATAATACTTCTGAATAGAACTTTTTTTTTCCTATAATGTCATTTCAATTTCACTGTGTCCTTTGAGGTCAGTGAATCTTTGTCTGACTATGCCCTGGGAAGGTAAACTTAATTTACTGCTATATCTCTTTCCACTACCAAGGCGTAGCATATCCAATAGTGAACCTCCTAAACATAATCAATTATCTGAGCTCCAATGGCAGAGAATGCAGAATGCTGATAAGACTTTGTAGACTTTTTTTTTTCTAATGAAGAGGGAAAAGACGGTTTGGTTCAATACCCTGGGGGAGTTTTTTTTCTCTCCTGGTAAAAGAGAATTATTCATTGCATTCTCTAAGGGAAAAGTCGATCATTTCCAATAAGTCACCAAGTTGTTGTCCCTTTTCGGTTGTGCTGAGTAGGACCCCAGGCAATGTCGATTTTATGTCATATGCTTTGCTCTGCTTTTTCTTAAAGGCACGGTTGTCAAGCCGGCAGTGGAGTGACTTTGACTCGGTGGTATTATATATACAACTGACACCCAGTGTTATTTGTCAGAGTGCTGTGAGACTGTTATGTTCGAGATGCCGGCATAGCCTGAAATCATTGTCGCCTCTGCTTTCAATGCAAAATGATCTTTACTGTCTTGTCCTCCTCTGTACTCACGTCATTGAAGCAAGAGATTTATCAATAGCAGATTCTGTGGGTGTGTTTGTGGGCTCCTTTAGTGTGATAACATTGACTAAGTCCCTTCGGCTGTAATATTTTAACACTCGTTTTTTTCAGTTAAAAACATTTATTTTGCCCCAGGGTCAAGTTTATGAAAGGCCAGTTCCCTAATGCATTCCATTGATTATTTCATCCAGCTGATTTGCATGTGAAGAGCTGCTGTTCATAAATGGCAATGCTACACATAGATAAAGCACGACACTTCACTGAAGATCAGCTGTATTGATTTTCGGTGCATTTCTTTGCCTTGATGACAGCCTGAGGCTCTTCTTGACAAATGCTACACATCGAGCTATGCAAACAAATGAAAACAATGGATTAGCCTCTTCTGCCTTTTCAATTTTTACCAGTAAAATGATTCAAAGTCATGCTGACATTTTACAAGCAGCATCTGTGGGGAAATAGAATTTATGTTCTGTGGGCCAGGCTTTATGCCAACACACTGGCTGCTGTTTTTCTACCATTAAACAAGAGTTATGTCACACTTCCCATTTAATCACAGACTTTTTTTCAGGGGGCCTGGGAATCAGAGCAACCAGCCAATGACTCACTGTGAGGGGGCCCATTTGACAGATTACACCTGCAGTCACACTTAAAGGTAATGTTAGCAGTGCCTCGGTGGAGAAGGAGGAGAGCTTTACAATTCCATTAAATGTTTTCAATTGACCTTCACGGCAAATGAGCAGTGGGGTTCAACATAGTCAACATGGCACTTAATGGTCACAGAAGCCACAACATTAAACATTCCTGTTACAAAGCCGTTAATCATTATTTCCGTCGCAGTAATTTTTGCCATCATTGTATTAAGTCTACCACTACCCTTATTGAAGTCAAATTTTATATCCTGAAATTACTTAGGCTAGAGTGTTTTCTCAAGGGTATTCCAGCAGCCTTAAGGGCAAACTTGGCAGTTTCATGGTCCACTGGTCTGCGGTAAGCTCTGTGCCCGCTGCCTGGGAGAGTCTCCGAATCATCCCGACAGCAGAGTGACAAAGTGTGCAGCAGAAACCTGTTTAACACTCCATCATCACTGTCATAGACATCCAGAAGGAGTGAGGCAATTCACCACATACAGGGAGAGAGGAAAGACTCCCGGCAAGGTTGATCACATCTGTGAAATTAGAAATACTTTAGGCCTAAATGGCCACCGAGTGTGTTTGCTTTTGTAATTATCTGCAGCCACTCGCACCCAGTCTCCCTTTTTTTGCAGGATAATGCTGCTTGCTGTACCCGTGCAGCATGCGTACAGCCCGAGTTTGTCCAAGTCAAATAGAATTTTTGGGCAAATCTCACAACGATGAATAGAGCAACACAGTCTATTTCATGCGCTGTTAGATTTAAAGAGTATTACAAGCCATCCAGGAAGATATATCTTAAGGGCGTTGGGTTACACAAAACATGCTGTAGGATGTTATAATAGTGGTTAACTGGCTGAATCAGTCCATGATGACACACTGGCTCTGTATCAGCAACAGTCTCGTTGAATAAGTTAAATAAAATCCCCACTGGTGACCTCTTAAGTCTTCATGGGAATCTGCATTTTTATGGGATCCTTTTATTTCCTACTTTGTATTTGGAACATGTATTTTATTTCTATATATTGATGTTACTAAGATCAAAAGTTTTATACAAGGGTGTTGAGTTTTAACCTTGTCTAATGTTAAATATCTAAATCTTTTCAACTTCTCACCTCTGACATTCAGACTGCGTTCTCGAGCAGAGCAAGATCCTGGCCTTATTTTAGATAATAAGTGCACAATATGCACATACTGCCCCGATGAGTTTTACTCAACCAAGGGTATGACCCAGGCGGAAACTGAATGTTCTATTTAGTAATGGGAATTAAATAGCGAATGCCTTCCACCAGACACAGAGTCCGTCTTTGTGTGTGTCTGTGTGTGGGTGTGTACGTGCAAACTGTTTGTCCATGGTTTCTGTTTCTTGATGTGAATGTGAGCCTGGTGGGTGAGGGGATAAGAGGAGGGCCCGACCAATACTGACATTAGGGGGCAAGAAAATTGCAATATCCAATATAACAACAGATATTATGCACACATGTATATAATAATGATGACTGTGGTTATCAAATGCTTATGACTTGTAACAAAGATATGTAATGGAGGCAGAATATCTTACATTATTATCTTATTTTTTATCTAAAAATCAGTGTACTGAACAGTTACCACTTCACTTATTGGTTGTTATATAATGGACCACCTTCTGCTGGACAACCTATGTAATTACATTACTTGAAATCATAGTCTAAGCATTTTTCTGGTCATAATGAATTGTTCTAATATCAGTCATATCGAGCAACATATACACCGATGCTGATATTTCTGCTAAGAAAAGGAGCTTGGGGAGTAAAAAAAAAAAAAAAAGGGAGGTAGGAAGAAATGTGGATTTTGACCCACATTCTCTTGAGTGTGTGGAAATGAACAGAGGATCAGCAAAGATTGTGCTCCTATTACAGCCAGATGGGGTGAAAGCTGAAGACTATCTTTGTGTAAGTTTAACAATAAATATCCAGCAAAGCTTCTACCCTGGAAAGTAAAATTTGAAGGCTTTGCTGCAATATCTGCTATTTCTATGGACCAGCTCTCTGAGGACTGTTGTACTAACAGCCTGATCCGTGGGTCCTGCACCCCTTTGTAAAAGTTTCTTCATCATTCTTAAGCCTCAGTGGAAAGAGATGCTTTTTAAGAGCGCTAACTTGTAATAAAAAAGAACCGTCCTCGTATGTGAGTTGGGATTTGTTAGAAGAAAGCTCACAATGAAACTTTCATGGCTAATTCAGTTGATATTCATTCTAAAATTGGGTGCATGTACTGTAAAAGCTGTTTTGGAAGATATTTGATATTTCTCTTGAAACAGACTTATTACACTTAATAGTTTCTGAATATTTTAGATTTTGATCTTTCAGGGTGGCTGTGTGTACTTGTACCACTGAGTTTCTTATGTGTGTGAGAGTGTGTGACCAGAACATAAAACGGAGGCAGAGCTGCTCAACATTATTGAACATTTACCAATTAGGATTCTCTGAGAGCCTCACCGCAGGCTTTGTGCGTCAGCTGAGAAATACTCAACACTAGAAACGAAAATGAATTACTTTTGTAAGCTTTCATAGTGTTTTAGTGCACATGCCAGCTTCTGCTTAGTGATTAGGGATCTCGAAAATATTTAGGAAGGCCAGGCTAAAGAAACAGCCAAGGAGACGTTCTCATACCTTACTTAACCAAGTGTGAAATAGCTTTGGCTAAGTAAGAGGACAACCATTAATACTGATAAAAAAGGGACGAGGTGCTCTCAAGGTGGAATGTGAGTTCTCACTAAGAAAGTGATTTATGTCACCTTCAACCAAGGTAAAGAAAAAAAGGTGGCTGAATAAAAAAAAATCCCTATCAGGCACACACACACACACACACACTTCCTCAGTTGTTGTAATCCAACACTGAAAGTAACAGAACTTTCATTTACTTCTTTATCAACTTCAAATCATAGCAATTATCCTGCTCTATTGATGCTTGAAAGAGTGACTCAATGTTATTTCTTCATAGCAAAGTTTTTTTCAACGTGGCATTTAGCCTTTATAAGTCTAAGTTTTGTTGGTGGTGACATGTTCCTCTCAAGATTCCGCTATCATTTCTGTAAATAGAGTACTAAAATATTTCCTCCACAGTACCTGTTTGGTTCATTTACAGTACTTCACATGCCATCATAACACCAACCCAATTTTAGGCTCAGTTGTCACTGCTGAACAATAGAAAAGAAAATTGCACTGTATGTCACCACTCAAATTTATCAAGACAGTGTTGGTCTTCAGATATTCATCAAATGATACTCAAATTCTCAGAGAGGGCACAAAAAGTTTGAGGAAAAGAAAGAGTAAGAACATGAGCACATGACTGATAATATGCATCAAGGTTGTGCAATTAATTGGTATCGTAATACGGCATACTGTAATTTTAAATCGCACGGAGGTGCAATAATGTTAAAGGCAAAATGTGTGTCTCCAAATACCAACTAAATTCAAATATTATGTTGCTGCTGCAGAGTTAGATTTAGTACAGATCCCTGCAAAAATCACACCATTAGCATTTTAATATGCTTTTCAATGAAAATGATAACAATGATGTAAAAACTGTCATTTCATCTAATATCACAAATCACACTGCATTTGAAATATGAGTACAAAACATCGCAATTTGATTTTTTTCCCCCAAACCCTGCAGCCCTGTGTGTCCATGTATGTTGGTTTCATCACACATGAGAAATTTTAGTCCCAGGAACCAAGACCTCATGGTGTACAAGAACATATTTCAAAATTCTGACTTGAATGTGCTCTGCTTTTCTGATAACCGAACAGCCTGAAGTCTTTTAATGTAGGTTAAAAGCAAAATGCCCTCTTGTATTCATTGAGTCTGTACATCGGAAGTCTTTATGTGCTACAAAGCCACATGGGCTTTCAACGCTTGACCTTCGAGTTAGGAACCTGTGCTGGAATCAGTGGTTAATAAGGATTTCAAAAATAAAAACTACTGTGATTCTGATAACTATTTTTTACTTAATTATTTTTTCATTCTTGTTCAGGCCTGACAAAATTAGAGTACAAATATAGCTCGGAAACATCTTGTTTATTATGTCACAATACATCATCTGCGATCCGTGCGTGTCAAATGGTCTTAGGAGATAAGAGCGTCACAAGCCCCTTCTGTCTAGATGCTCATGCGAGGCAATAAAAACTGGTCCCTCTTTTCCCTTTTTCAAGTCCAGTTTGAAAAATTTCTCCCCAGCGTCATTATCATAACATGAGATTCTGAGTGTCTGCATAGAGAGTACGTCCAGGGTTTGTCACCTCCCTAATTGGCCAAATCAATGTGCAGTACATGCCTGTGGATATGCTTTATTAGCCTAATCAGGTCCCTAGAGGCAAGACCCCCAGCATAGGACCCTTCTCAAGTAGCTAATAAGGTACTTGGTTGAGATCAGGTTGTAGCACTATAGCATGCCAACAATGTAACTGTGGGGAGAAGGGTGGCGAACACTGCATGTCTTTCAGAGAGGATTAGGGATTTATGTGTGAATGCCAAGCAAGTAATATATGCAAGTGCATTCAGCACTGCTCAAGCTTTTTTTTTTTTTTTTCTTTTGTGCAGAAACCCTTAGCTGAGCTCAGGCGCAGCTTGAAAAAGCCCATTACATTAGAAATGTACACTCAAGGCTGCAGCAAGAACCTTGGACAACAGCTGTTTGGAAGAGCTGCACCATTATCCACAGAAAGAGCTGGTTCACCAAATCACTGTTAGCTGGTTTAGTCTAACGCTAATGCAAGTGGTAGCCTGTGAAACAACAACAAAAAACAAAACAGTAAAAAAAAAAAGGTAATGATATATTTTCAGCCAAGAACTAAGAATTATTAGATGTCTGCACAATGTTCTTCTCTTACCCTTTTCTTTACCACAACTTGATATAGACAGGCATAATGGTGGCACCCTTTTACAAATGATACAAAGAAGCAAGTCCCTAATGCTTATCGGTACTCAAGTATAAAAAGCCTAAAGCAGAAAGGAGAAAATAAAATGTATAGGATACCTCTTTCCCATCTGGACATGAAAGGAAGAGAGACAAATCAGACAGACCTGTGAGCTGGAACAGAGGAGAAAACCTAACACAGGAAGTCTACGAAAGTACAGGCAGAGAGGTGAGAGGAGCAAAAGAAGGAGATGACTGGAAACCTAAACTGCTTTCTGATGTCTTTGCACTTCAAAGGAGTGGCTGTGACGTATCTAAAAGTAAAAAGAGGGTTTCAGTTTTTCCAAAAACCAGCTGGATTTATTTAACTTTCCTGTTCAACAACTTGCCTCTGAAGAAGAAATGTGTCATTCGTCGAACATCTGATTCTTTTTCCTGTGGGAGTGGCAAGATGGCAACCGAGCGCCCTCCACTGACCAATGGCCACAGACTGTTGGACAAGCAGGGTCTGTGGGCGTAACTGAAAACTACTGTAGCTTGCTAACTATGCTTGCGGACGCTTATGGAGCTTCTCCAATCCAAAAAAAAGTTGGAGCACATTTTCAGTTTTTCTTCAGTTTTCACAAAGCTGCCGATGTTTACAATTTACAGTCTATTTTTTGCCTTAGACGTTCTCTGAAATGAAAGAAGTGACAGAAAAGAATACTAAAATTGTGAGGAAAAAAAAACATTGTTAGCTTGACTGATGTAGTAGCTGTCCAATGCTTTTTTATTGTAGGACAGAGTACGCTAGGTAGACTTGTCTGATACAACAGAGTATGACATCTAAGTATTTCTGGCATATTGACATACTGAAGATTTTGCATTCGGTTGCATAGGTCAAACTACATGCTGCATTTTGTCAAAATCAGTACAGGTAATTATTTCCTGGATTTTAGCATTGGCAATCATCAGAAATCCTTATTTTGTTAATTTTATTGAGGAGCATTGTTTCTGTTTGTTTGTTTTTTAATAATAATAATCAGATCCTAATTTGAATTCTGTTGATTTCATGGGCATGGTTTTGTATATTTCAGAGACGTTTGTGTGAGATGTGCTCATTTGACTCATTTTGTTTGACTAAAACTATTAATTATTGAAATTCAATCATTTTGTCATGTTTTCCTTTCCATTTCTGAGCATTTTTAGCAAGGGTAGCAGTCTATCTCTTCATTTTGTTTATATCAGTACATTTAAAGTAGCAGGTTTGAGGATCACGATTATTCTCCTCTCTGGCCCCCAAATCTATTTTGGTCATTAGGCATGTACCTACGCCTCAAGCCCCCAAATAAAAAGAAATGAATGCTTCTTTTCAGCTGCAGTAGCTTGAATGCCTCTAAATAGCCTCCATGTTTTGATTCCGTGCCCTCTCTGAGGCTAAATCAGAGGATATCACAGTAAATTGCAAAGCTTACTAAGTGGTAAGAGCATGTCTGTTTACCAGAAAGGCTTTAGTGCAATGGTTATCAAGTGTGTCCACACAAGGATGACAGAATTTAGCACCGTGGACAGTGATTTGTGCTGCATTTGTGCTAAAGGTCACAGACAAATCAAGAGCATGACTGCAGAAGGGAACTCTTAATGATATCTTTACAGTTGCTAATGCTCCTTTCAGTTCCAATTCTGAAAATGTTGATTATTTAACTGTAATTTTGATTATATTTTTTGGATTATTGTTAACTACATTTTCCTGTGACTGCCTTTTTTTGTAGTAGTAGTTTTGATTTATTCTCCATACTACATTTTTTTCTGATTTCTACTGGGCTTTCATACATGAAATTTAAATTGCATGCCCCCACACACAAGGGATTCATTGAAAATAATCCATGCACACAGTTTATGACACTAAAGAAAAGACAGTACATGCACAGGTTACATATAAAAAGATATTTTCCATTGTTGGGAAGTGTAGTTACTCCAGCACTGGGTTTTATTTAAGAAGTGTCCCACTGAGTCTTGTGAGCTCTGTAAGCCACTCTGTAACATAATGCCAATAAAATATATTCTTAAAGGATTAAGCCTACATGTTACTAATGCTCACGGGTCTATGTAAATATATGGCTTAAGCTCTCAGGGTTGGTAAGATCAAGGTTGTTCAGATGTTTAATTAAACACAGCAAGCTCTTTTCTTATATATAGAAGGCCCTTAAATGCATGCATGCACTGAAATTCATCCAGTTTTTGTTACACACTTCTCCTGTTTTTGCCCAGTTCTGCGATGATGTCCACCAAACAGGGACTTGGCTCAATGACGTAGGCAGCCCCTGGCTCAGCATGGCCCCATGTCTCTGCTGCCCTGCCGGTTCGCTGGCCGCCCGCTGGCTTGTGCCTTTCGCCTCCCGCCTCCATATGCAGCTGTCTCACACGCCTCCTAGCAACAGCCCGTCTCCGCCCCAGCTGCTTTACAAAAACCCAGCAGAGGCAGACAGGAACATTTACTTAAACACGCAAGCTCACTGGTATACAATTTTCTCTTCATTACCATGTTTACACTTTCACACAAACAATTGTTTAGATATACATCTTAAGTTCATGAAAGAGCTTAGTCCAGATGCACTGATGAAATCTTGTCTTCCTGTATATATAAATGAAAGCAAACACAGGGGTCCTCAGTGATTTAACCTCAGTGCTAAAAAATAGCAGTTAATAACCATCATACAGAAAAAACAGAGTGTGAACGAAAAACTCAAGAAATCTCACACTACCATGAGTCTGACCCACACCTTTATTTACCTGAATCCCACATGTGGTCAGTTTGTCTGCTCATGGTTGTGTTTGTTGCTATTTTTTTGTTGTTGTTTTTTGTTTTTTTGGAGGTTGGGTACAGGGCCACGCTAGTCATGGTGTTGTTGATTGACAGATTGGTCTGCCACAACAAGCTATTTCGGGCCATAGGGATTTATTTCCTGTGTGCTCGCTTTTCTGTTTTTTTTTTTCCCTCTGCTGTCTCATATTGACAAAATATAGCAGATTCTGACATGCATCAATATTCCTCACTCCAGTAACAAACAAAGAGAAACAAGCTGCGAGAAGCCGAGGGGGGCCTCGCTGTTTAGCAGGACAGAAACAGGAGGAACAACATGAACACAGAAAATGACAAACTGCTACATCACAAAACTTTTTTGGTGTATATCGTCTATTTGATATAACAATGCTCCTCAGCTGAAATATTAAAAGATGAATCCATATACTGTCAAAACTTTGCTATGTCATACAGCAGATATTGCTGCATTTGACTAGGATAAGTAATGTGATTGGCCTTTTGTAGCTCTTTAACATGTTAAAATTTTTTAGGTAAGAGATATTTAAGCACAAAAAGAACAAATAATTATTCTCCAGTGACAGCCTCAGCTATTTAATACAACTGGAATTTGTCATAAAAAAAGAAAATGCTGAATTATTTTGCCTCAGTTACTGAAAACCTCATTTAGCTGATTACTGGTGTAGAATGAGTCAATACTGAAAACACACTTGGCTTCAATACCTGTCATGATGTTGCTGAGCAATTTGAAAGAGATGCAACTTGGAAGTGGCAGTGCGAAGTTGTAATTAATAAGCACTGAGCCATAGAGGTCTGCTTGATCAACTGCTTGTATAAAATTATAATTCAGCCTGTTGATGATCAGTGCCAAATGGACAACAGTCAAATCAAAATGTCATCAAATGCGGCGTGACTTTACTCATTTCTGAACTAACAGATCAGCTAAAAACAACAAAGACTCACCACTCTCACCATCATTCTCTTAAGCCACTGACTTAAAGATGGAGTAGGCAGTTTGTCTTTGGTGACAAGGTGCAAAATCCCATAATAATCATTCAAGATATTGTAATTTAGGTGATCTGAAAGAACACTAGACTTCTGCACCTCTCCTTGGCTCTGTATGCTCTGTATTCAGGCTTTGCTGTGTGTTCAGGCCACATTTACTCGAGAGCAGCCCTACTAAAAACAGAAAGGTCTTTCTTTTGGGTCTTCAAAATATGTCCGAACAACCAAAAACACTGTAGTATTCATGCCAGGCCAGTAGTTGGCAGTGTAAGTTTGTAATGACATACCATCGCAGCTGCCAAAGTTGTTAACCTCCCTTTTGTTGTGAAGCCGTAAGTGGTCATAAATTAAGAAATCTAGCCGTTGATTAACTTCTAAAATTACGCTACGAACACTTAAATTTGCCTCAATAGACAGAGCTGCGGAATGCATTGACTTGTGCTAGCGCTAGCATTAGCATTAGCCTAGTCACCGCGTTCACAGACACTCAGTTTGCCAGTTTACAAAGCCAGAAAGAAGGTCGTGGTTTCAAAAGATTCCACTCTGGAACCTGGTTTCAAATGTTTGCCATTCCAGGGACGCCAGCACACATTTGTTATGTAAAAGGATGGCCAAACCACAACAGAAGTGTTACATTTGATGCCAAAACTTGCGCTGCATAAGCTGCCCCTCAGACGGTCATAGGGTATTTGCGGCCAATTCTGGTCATTTCAGAGAGCACCTGTTCCTACTGGCTACTCTGTGCTGCACTTCTCAGCGGCGGGGGACGTCAGATGACGATCACCAACACAGTTCTGTATGATCTGTGTTGGTGTCTGAGTGCTCCAGAATGCCCTCTGGTGGTGTCCTTCAAATTCCTACATATTCAAGTGAATAAATAAATATGTTCACAATGCAGCTGTTTTTCTATGTAAGTGTGTGGTACAAAAGCAAGTTTTTCTCTACCTTTACTGTACTATTGACATGTTGGTAGACAGAATGCATTCTTTCATCTAAAGTAAAGAAAAAGATTACTTGGCCTCATACTTCAGTTAATGGCATGTCTTGATGTTACAGTGCAAAGTGACCTTGTCACTCAGGAAATGAGAATGCTCATATGAAATGTTAATGAACTTCTTACTTTCTTTCTTTCTTCCCCTCAGTATTTCTGAGCGCATTTCATACCCTGTATTTAATAGCGCACCTCTTGTGTTGCACCTGTACTGATTCATTCTTTCAGTGTCAATAATGTGGCACAGATTGCAGTTTCGTCCTTCTTTTCTGCAGATTGATGTATCTTGATGACAACTGAATTCAGTCCTCTGTGGTGGTGGGTCTTCCTCACAAACACTTGGCCTGCATCCTGTGGTGTGCGATGCTAGTAATCAACCAACCAGTGGGTTAGATAGACACCAATCAGCCACAGACTCCGTCTCACTCAGCTTGACTGCCCATATCAGAGATGGCCGGTACCACCCACAGGGTGCCATCTGCTCTACATTTCATCTCAAAGTGCCTTTACCATCTATCTGCTTGTTTGGTGCACACTTTGGAGACTTTCTGAGGACTTTGGGTTGTGATTGGGTCTTGGCACTCTGTGGTTTTGATTTTAATATTGTAATAGATTTGTTAATGATTTATTCTTCTCTTAAGACTAACTTGCACCATTATATACCGTATTCACCATCTTACTTATGTAAGGAATGATCACATACCTGTTATTGCTCTAAAGTAGCACCATGCACTGAAAAACATGTTTAAAATGTCACTCTTTGTAATGATTCAGGCTAATATTACTTTGTACTTTTCTTGTTGTCAGGAAATCGTCTAAACAGATCAAAACCAGCAGTGCCTCAGTCTGCTGTTTGCTCAACTGCCACAGTCCAGTTATATTTTCTATTCATAGGTATATTGTTTCATTTTTCAAATAGCCTTAGTAATTTCCATAACAGCTGGGCACTCTAGCTTTTGGTTAAAATACAGAAAAATAATACATTTGTTTGGAGACAATTCTTATTTGCAGATATTTAGACATTCAGCGCTCTACAGTGAGTATTTAGGGCAGCAGGACAGTGGATTTGGGATCGACTCAAAATAAACTGCAGAGCTCATGTTTATGGTAATGAGGCAGCGTGTCACCCGGTGCAACAGAGCAGATCGTTAAGGTGCTTTTAATAGTTCTGATGTGACAACAATGATATGATCAGTTCACAGTTGGTTTTGGTGTTTTATTGAATTGGCTGACAATCATAGAATATCACCAGATTTATCCTGTAGTGAATATGAATCCACTTCAAAACATAAAGCCTTTGCTCAAAGTCCTGCCTCTCCTGCTAGGTGGGTGAGGCTTAGATATGTACTAATAAAATAAAAGAGATAAATTCTGTCTTGGCACTGAGCACTGTCCTTCTCGGAAGAACCCTCTGGGTCTTACTTTTTGAAACATCAGCTTGATTGATTCTGTTGAGGCTTTGTATTGACATTGTTCATCTTTTTCAAATGTCAAACATTCACACTCACTTTCGAATACACCATCATTAAAAGAGCTCAAACTAGAATCAGCAATCGGGCTCAAGCTAACTTCAAAGACTACATCCACTAACCGTGTTTACCTGGTGAGAAAAACAACAAAACAAAAACAAACAGGGTTTGGATCCAGGAGCAAAGTTGATAGCATTCTTCTGTCCATAATATGCACTCTAGGGGTCAAACTTATTGGAGTATAGCTTATGAAGAAATATTCTAAGTTGCATGTGTTTGTGTTAGTGTGTGTGTCTTTGTGTGCGCTTCTATGCTCGAGGAAGATTATTGATTTTTTTTTTCTGTAGCCGCAGCTTTGACGCTACATACATTACATTGACATTCATTTTCATCTTTGTCATTGCATTTGAGGATTATACTGTGCAGACCAAAACCAATCAGCACGCCAAGACAATAGCAACATTGTCTGCTGTACTCCATTGTGCTGAAGATAATATTATTCTTCGGCAAACCTACTGCAGTACAGGAATACCTTGGAGTCTGCTGGAGGCCTTGACACAGGAAGCCTTAGATCCATCATGCCATATCTTTGTCTTAAGGTGCTTTGTTACATTTTAGGGGCCTGCTCTCGGGTGAAGATAAATGCCGTAAACACTGCTTTATGAATGAATAAATTCCCGCCGCGCCAACGCTGCTCCATGGCCCACCGTTAATAAACTGATTCATGGCGTAATCCACTCTCTCAAGCGTTCACAGCCCCTTTTTATACCCCCTATTTATGTTTGCTGTTATTTCAGAGAGTCAGCTGAAAGGAACCACAAGAGGAAGGAGATAAATCACATTTTCCTGCTTTAATTCAGTGAGGTGAGTGGGCAAATTCTCTCCCACAAAACACCGCCGGTGAGGAGCAGTGGAGGGGAACCTAAAAGGAAAGTCCGAGTCAGGCGCAGTATCGTTCTCAATAACCTGCAAGCAGGAAAAGTGAGCGAGTTCATTACAAACCTTATTGTCCGTAACCATGACAGAAAAGAAAAGTTAGTCCAAAAGCAAAGAATATATTACACTTCAGCCCCTGGAAGGATCATGTCTTTCATCATTGTTATTCACAGTCATGAAAAATTAAAGGCCTTTTTCCCACAGAAGTGAAATGATTTTGTAGAAATGCTGACAGAAGCATCATAATTTTCAGAGCTAGTTCCTGGGGAAATATTTATGGCTTGAGCAAATTCGTCAGAACAAATGATCGTTCTGTTAAACCTCTTACTTTGGGCAAATGCAGAATGTCAGTTGCATTTCTCATTTCGCAGTGGATGGAAAAATACAGTTTGTGACAAGATTAGTCATGTTTGACCAGAGAGGAGCATATTTTGACGTGACTTTGCCATTTTGCCCCAAGATCAAGTAGCAAACTACAGCATTTAGTAAAGAACAGGATCACCTGCTTGCTGTGTACTGATGACAGCATGCAGAGCACACAAGACTAGGATTTTAAGACTTTACCGAGAGTTGTTGTAACTGAACAAACTAAACCACAAGGCTTCCTGTAGGGGAGTTATATATTTTTCAATTAATATTTTGAAAAATGCTGTATTTATGCATCTGACATTCATTCTTACTTTGAAAATGTACCAGCAGCTCTTTGAGGATGAGTGAAACAGGTGAGTGCAAGCTGAGCGACTCCTGCTCAGAGCGTGATTTGATATGCAAATAATGTTGACCCATGGTCCCGGTCTGACGGAGTGGCCATCTGTTGGCAAGCCACGGAGAGGCTGGCGGACGAGACCTCCAACAGAAATTCCTCTGCCTTCAGCCCTTTAAAAATAACCTTTCTTCCATGTTTGTTGTTCTATTAATGCAGCCATAATAATGCAAATGTGGTATAGCACACTGCATTTTTTGTTGTTGTTTATGTTTCTGTACATGTGTACTGTTTGTATTACATATATCAACACATGTCCGGAGGCCAATCTCAGAAATACACACATATTGATCAGGTTAAAGATTTCTCACTGCCATTGCATTTTATGTATAGCATATGCTACAGTGTTATGGACCTCCGTAGAGTCTGATTTGAATTGCATATTGGATTTTCTAAATGATAACAGTTGAATTTATGGCACATTATGCATGTGCATCATACATTATTTCTCTGTTTTGTGTCACTGTTGAAAAAGGGGATAAAAACATTGTATGGACTTGACCCTTGTAGATAGTGGCAGAGAACAGTATCTGTGTCCAACAGCAATTAATAATTCATAATCATCCCTGCCACCATCCCCTCGAAAGAGAGTCTTACCATGAAACTTGAAAGGCAGCGAACACACTGGGGGCACATGCTGAATACTCGTATTTTCACAAATAGCAGGACGTTGTTTTTTTTTTTTATGAAAACGGGGAGAACTGGCCTTGAAATCTATCTATATTAAACCACTGCGCTTTAGAATTTGAATATAAAATGCACTTAGATGTGCAGTATACACCTGATATAAGATCTGACAGTTAGAAGGGAGAAGCATCAGCTGAAAAAAAAAAGGAGCAAAAGTAGGAAAGTACAGACAGCCGCTTCTTTTTTTTTTGCTGTTAGTTGTAATTTATACCTCAATGTAAATGTTATCCACACAGTTTTAATGAATGGAAACACGCCGAATACGACCTATGGGAAGTTAATTGGCTAATCATGTTTAGTGAGGAACTGTCTGAAGAGTAACATTGCATCAGTTCAATGCAATCATCAAATCCTGGAGCATAAAGAACAATAATTACAGCACAGACCAAAGTCAGGTCAGCTGCATGGGTAATGATTACAGTCTAGAAGCTGCACAGCTGAACACAATCAGGCTAATTAACTATTCCATTACAGCCTCTGATTGACCATGTCTTCCGGACTCAAGCAGAGTGCCAACTTGGTTGAAATGAGGACTTAACCACGTCTGACCATTCAGTGTTGCTAACAAAAAAAATCAGTTCAGAGGAGAGGATTAAAGTAGCAGGGAAGCTTTGTCAGAATGATCCCACAGAGCGGCCACGGGCCAAAACTTTTGAGATACCGTCATTACTGAATTGGACCGAACATTAGATTTGAAATATTGAAGTGAAAACTATCTGCACAGTAGTTTGTGTGTTGGGTGCTAAAGTTTTAACTGAGGAGATGAGATTCAAAGCACATGATGTTTCTAAAGCCATTAAAAAGAAGAAATGGAGATAATAAACCTTTAGGTTTAGTCCGTAAATCAGTGTTTATTTCCCTGTCTTTAAATAAATATAACTGTTAGAGACACAAATCATTGTTTGGAATCTACAGAGCAATAAGTTTGTGCTGAAGGTTATACTTATGGTTTTTGGTCTTTTGACATGAAAATGAGTTAGGATTTGTAGTTGTGGTGTAACGGAACATAGTTGTTCCCCCACGGTTTGGCACGCATGTAAGCCAAGGTTACAATAGTTTACTCCAGCAGATCTCAGGAAAATAACAGACAAAATGGAACTCAGCATCACTAAATCACTGACTGTTTTCCTTCCATCACACAGAGATGTGCCTCCATCACAACATCTTGGATCAAGCTTTTATGCTTAGCCGTAGGACCCTCTTCAGCGAAGATAGAACACACTTAGCAACAACAGTAGCACTGTGCTCTAAAACACATTATTTTAAGAGGCTTGTAAAGCACCAGGTCAGCTTTCTGCTCCTTTTAGCAAAGACCAGTGCGCCACCAATATACAAGCCTCAGTGCAACCGAATCGTTGGTTTTTCTTACCCAAGCATAACGTAATCGTGTCATGTGATGTCGACATCATACCTTGTAAGAACATGCACTAATAGGACTTCTACAAAAAATTACAGATGACCATTTAATATCCAGGAAATCTCATTTAGACTATGGTGTCTTTGAATGTTCTCTTTCGTCCAGGTCATAGTTATCTCTGGGCAGTTGAATCAAAAGCAGCTAGACTTAGTTATATGTCTGTGAAACGTCTTCACAGACATATAACTCTCTTATCCAAGAAGCTTCATCAGTTCATGCGTATCTGACGAGGCTAGTCAGACATGCATGAACTGACGAAGCTCCTGGGATAAGAGGCAAAACGTCTTCACAGACATATAACTAAGTCTAGCTGCTTTTGATTCAGTTGCCCAGAGATAACATTTAGACCATGTAAATGACTTTGGAACAATGTTGCTTCAATTTGACACATTGGGCAAACACAGTTCAGCCATGTACTTGATTTCAATCCAGTCATTTTTATTAAATGTCAATCAAAACATTCAACTAGCCTGTCACAACATGAATTGTTATAAAAGTAATTAATACAGCTAGCACTGCTGCTGTTCTATGGTAGTTAAAACTTGTGGAAATCAGTCACGTTAGCTTAATTTACGTGATATCAGCGAGCTAACCGTAAAAACAAGACTTCCTCTAAAAACATATGGTCTTCTCCCAGATAACCTCTTTGAGTCT
>JAQLOL010000013.1:9248156-9263289 GCA_029783665.1 Naso thynnoides
ACTTTTATTTTTTTCCTGAAATGAAAATGATCCAATCCGTTAAACATTGATCCAAACCATGAGTTTTGAGATCCATTACACCCCTTGCTTGTGGGGGGAAAAAAAAGGAAAATTTAATGTTTTCCGTCTACTCTGCTACCAAAGGAAAACCTTATGCCCCTCATTTTCCACATTGTGAAAGGCAGAAATAATGACTTCCTATTTGGTATGCCTTTTTCTGCCTCTCTCTGGTGGAATGTTGATTCTTGGGGAGCAGAAAGGCAGTGTGTTATCCAAGCCTTATTAAAAGTCAGCTCTGTGTTCGCTATCTTATCAAATACAGAGACAAAAATTACGAAAACAACCCGCTATGTGAGACAGTCTGGCTGAATGGTAAATATCAGGTGAATAATTAGCTTGCTCTGTCACTGTTTCCCTCTTTTGTAATGTAAAGTGGTTGAGCACCTCTGAGAGAGGGGGACTGCGTCGCTTCTGTAAACATTATTTCCTCCATTGCTCGCGTCTCTGGGACATCCAGTGCCTCAGTGGCATAAAAAGTAAATCGCATCTTCAATAAACCCAATTATGGGAAAAGTTCGATCAGCTGATCTTGGCCTTGTTGAATAACCTATGCATCTCATTCCCATATGTGAAATCCTATACCTCTGCAAAAACTGTGAAGCAGCGCAGTCTGAGTACCTCTAGCTTGTTAACTGTGGATAATTCCATTCTAAAACCTGAAATGAATAACTGATGGTTGTGTGCAAGACGCCAGTGAAAAAATTTATGAACAGCAGTAACCAAATTGTACATTGGTGGAAGTAACTGTTCAAAATTCACATAAATGTATAATTCAACATAAGAAACTATGTATTTTTCATAGTGATGCCATGCTGATCATCAATATCTAATGTTTAATATACAGTTAGTGATATGTATCTTTAAACAATGTGTAAATATTTTAAGATGCACTTACTTTGTGTGTGTGTGTGTGTGTGTAATGAATATTAAATATGAACTGTTCCAATGATTGTACTCTGGAGCGTGTTAAGCCAGGAAAGGAATATTTTCTGCAAATAATTTTGATGTGTGGTTTATTAATGGTAAACTCTGACAAAAAAAAAAAAGAATCTAAACGATCCTAATAATCTGTTTCAATGTCTAGCAAACTTGGAAACATTAAATCTCATTGGAGCCTGCATTATTTACCAGGGCTGTAGGTCTCGTTGTGTTGTTTAATGGGGACCAAGGTGATACTTGAAAATTTAAAGTGCGCATTAATTAGCTGCAGTAAACAACAAAAACACATAAACCTAATCTGTAATGGCTATCTGTCCTGTGAGCAAATTCATATGATGTATTATTGCAGCAACAGCAATGCCAGATATCCACATCAACACAAAACCTTGTTTCTGACTATAGCTTAAAGATTTCCTTTGGTGCTCATACCAACAGACATACTGGATTTGATTCCAAGTGCTGCATAGTAAGAATTTTACTGAATTTTGCCAACTGAAAGAGTTTGCAGTCAACTGTTGAGCTGTAATTGTTTGATACGCATGTTGAAAAATGATTTCATATTTATCTGATTAGTATTAAATTCCACTGTAATAGCTTAATAATTGGCTGGTATTGGTTCAGTTTGCTTACAAACATTTTAAAAGAAAGCCTTTTGCCATCCACTTGGTCCTTTTTCCTGACTTTCTACATATTTACTTATGTTTTTATCCAGTACTTTATATGGTCACTTATATGGTCAGTTATGGCCATCTCCTGGAGAGACTGCATTTTCAGTCATTTTGTAACAACACATGCTTGAGGGTAGACAGTTACATTCATGAACAGGAATAGCTTACATTAGCATAACTCTATCCATAGTCAGTCTAAGGTCTATGTTTAGGTTTATCCTTCGAAACAAACACATTTAATAGACAATGTGTGTTTCTGTCCTTTTCTCCTGAAAACTCATTGTTTTGTTTCCGTGTAAACAAATACTGCAGAGACTCTTCCATTTAATTTAAAAACCATTTTATTTTGATAGTATTTTACACTCTGTTTTTTACTGTTCATTCTTAATAAGCCCTTTCAATTTATTTAGTGCTTGTAAACTGAAAAGATGCTAGCCACAGCCTGCTCTTTGTATTTCTTAATTTATTATTCATAAAGGTTAATGACTACTCTCTCCTGCTTTTGAGTGGCCAATCCATAGAAAAACCAGTGACTGTATGTCAGTACTGTTGTTTAAGTGACTGAATGCTGAGGTTCCCTTTTGCTGAAAGTCTTTTTCCAAGGACAAACTTAAGCACAGGATTATATAAAGTAAGTCTGTACAGTTACTACACTTGTAAAACCCTGGTAACATTAACTGTGTAAAAGAACAATATCTGATTTATAATCAGCAGCATATTAACAGGATAATCATTTAATTAAGACAACTGTTTTGTAAATTAGCATTTCAGTTATGGCTGCAATCTGAATGAGCTGTGTCTACTGTGTGTTCACATTCAGCTGCTCTTTTCCCAAATCTTGGTTTACTGTTAGTACCTGACAAACTTGTGGTTTACGTGGTGGTTTAATTAGTCAATGTCACAGCCATCAACAATTTTTTGCAATTTTTAGAAAAACAAACCCAGTTTTCACAGCAACATAAGGGGTGACATAGCACTAGGGATTTTTTACTCATGATGATTTATATTTTCTTGAAATGTCAGTGACAACACTTGTGCCATCTGTTGTAGAACTACAGTATACCAAGTAATGTGCTCAAGTGTTTTACTGGATTGCACCATAGATCCCAAAAATCCCACCAAGTCCTGTTTAAATGTACGACCATCTTTAACCCTAACCCTAGCACAAGCATGCAAGGATCCTGCAAATAACAAATTACAGATCATTTTAAAATATAAGTATGACATTATTTTTCCAGTGTAGTAGCTCGCCCATTAAAAAGCAAGAGTGTAATTTAAAGCTGTAGTCGGTAACTTTAGGATAAATATCAATAAGATTTTTGTGTTTTGTTTGGAAAAAATGTCATAATACCCACAGACAGCTTTTAGTAAGTGACGTGGACTGAGAGATCTGTGTTTTCCCATCATGCCTCCGTATTCAGGTAAAAATCCTATCACTCTCGTACTATTAGCCCTATCATTGACACTCTCTGCATTCTCTGTCCTACTTCGCTGCTCTACGCTGAGCTTCTTAGCTACAGGTGATGTCATTACGAGCTGATCAGCTGTTCATGCCTTACGCTCTGACTTGCCTCTGCCAACATCAGAGTGTCTGTAAGCAACACCGTCAGTCGGCTCAAGCACGATTTGATACAGACCAGTTTATTCCACTGCAACTTTAACTGCAACTGTTTAGTGTCAGTTCAAACTGGACTTAAAAGAGAGAGCAACAACAAACGACATAAAACACGAGTCGGAGCAATACGGCCGCAGGGCAGTTAATTCCCGATGGGTCTCGTGCTACAGCTTATGTTAGCTTGTTAGCTCGTTAGCAGAAGTTACCTAATGCATTTTTTGGGATTACATTAAGAAAAGTTGTAAATATTTAAAACACTGTTATTTTTATCAACTTAAACTGAAATTCTAGTGATGGACTGGACAACTTGTAATCGAAGCACATATACTGTGACTACATTTCAGACCTCCACATTTTAATATAAACATGGGCATTTGAAATTTACAGTGCTTGTTTACAGGATGATGGTTTGAAAATGACCATTGTTAGAAATGCATATTAAACACAGATAAATAAAATAGAAAGTGCTTTTTAGTGCTTGTCATTGTGTGCATTACATCTACATTAAATACCTTTTTACTGTTGCTCTTTGTCATGGTATTCTTTCTGTAAAGGCCCTACAAGTCACTTAGTTAGTCTTGCAGAATTCATGTCTTTCAAACTCATTTAAGTGCAGCATTCTTCTTCTTTTTTTTAGTTTTTTTTTTTTAGCTGTAACAGTGACACCGTCGGAGACTGATTTTCACATTTAAGGCTCTCTTAGGCCAGTCTGACTTATGTACTCATCCTGTTTTTAATATCACCCACTAATCTTACAAATACACCCAATTGTGTGTGTGTGTGTGTGTGTGTGTGTGTGTGTGTGTGTGTGCACGTGCTTGGATACTGTTATCTTCATTAGCTCTAAAAATGGTTGTAATTGCAAATCTCGATTGCCACAATATCAACACAGCCCTCACATCAGCAATATGTTCCCAACAGACAATAACAAGTTTATCATTGCATTTATATCCTTGACAGCAGTGGAAACCTAGTAAATTGCACTGCAAAGTCTTGTCATCTCGATAGCTTTTGTACTTGTGCATCTCTCTTTTTTGCCTCCTCTGGCTGAGATTAATTGCTCCTGCACCCAGCAGTGACAACAGCGTTTATGGAAGGAGGACTACGGATATGGGATGCCTGTATTTCAGGTCCTCTCCTTTTCTCGAGCCTTCTTATTCTCTCTCTCTCCTTGTTATTTACCACTTTGCTGTGATTCAGCAGAGGAAGAGCATAGACAGAGCTTGTGATGGGGATAAGGTAGATATGGCACTACAGGCGAACCGCCTGCAGGGGTAGAGGAAAGATGATGTCTCAATTTATGACTCACCTCCCACATTTTTCTTAAATTCATCACCCAGATACCACCTGCTGCCCTCTCTGATGTCTCTAAAGCTTTTGTGTGAACCAGCGAGATACAAACACTGCAGTTTTCCTCACACAAAGTTCAAAAAGTACATTTTACAGTAAGTGCATAAGATCTTTAGCAAATTTTCTTAGGAAGAAAAGTTTTTACAAATCAACTCAGAAAATTCATATAAGCAGTGAAAAGTCATAAAAACAGTCAAGATTCCCAGGACTGTGACATTGACCTCATCTTCCTGACACAATGGTGGGAAATCAGATTGGCCCCGTATGGACGTAATGGAAAGAGAGTAGAACTGAGTGTTAATAATTCATCTGTCTTTGCCCACATGTGGGACTTCATCTGAGACATTGAAAGGTGTCTTTAGACCTGAATAGGTTTTTTATTCTCAGCTGAATTAATTCACCTTGTGCATTGTCCTGTTATGTGGTTCCTGAGAGCAGACCTGGGGAATGAGCACTCTGAGATGCTTTAAGAATTAAATGTGTTTCAGTACTGAGATACAAGCACAATGTCCTGAGTTGCTATTGAATTGCATGTTACAAGATGACCTTACAGACAAGGCCTCAAATCAATTGACTCCCACTGACTGTAAGCTAGACAGCCATTGACAGACTTTCCAATGCACTCGAACCATCTTGACACTTAATTATTTGTAATTAGTTTGTCTTTTAATACATTTTTGAAAAAAAGCCCACAAGGGTAGAAAATAACAATAATGCTAACAACATCAGCAAAGATAATAAATACAATTTAATACAGCCAAAAATAATAATACAAGTAGAAGTTGTAGTAGTAGCTGCAGTTGTTCTGATATTATTGATGATTACGATAATAATGGTAATCTTAATAACAATAATGATAGTACTAATAATGATGATGATTATGATAATTGTGACAATATTTATAAAAGCAAGAATACACTGTATATAGCATTTACTATAACAAAGTCCAATTTAATAAAACACAGATATTAAATAGAATAATGGAATATAATATAATTTTGTTGTATATTGTTTTTTATACAATGACAATAAAGCTTCTATTCTATTCTATTCTATTCTAATAAAGGATACTTTTTGTAAAGTCATTCAAAAGATGTAACTGTTTCTGAAAGCCTCAGATATTCAGGCAGGGAGTTTTAAAAGCTGATGAGCCCTGACTGCAAAACCCACTCAGCCTGAGCAGAGCTCTGCCTGAGGATCTGAAGCTGTGCTTGAAGTGCTTTCAAGGTAATCAGTAAAGTCTTAAAATCGTCTCTAAAACTGACCAGTTACCAGTGAAGAGAGGCTAAACGTGCCTGTTCTTGTATTCTTGTCTTTGTTATAAGCCCAGCAGCTGCATTTTGCACCAGCTGAAGCCCTGAGATTTTTGGCTCGACCCTGAATACAGTGAATTACAATAATCTACCCAAGATGATATAAAAGTGCATATGACCTTCTTGAGGCCGAGAGAGAAAAGAACAGATTTTTGAGATGCTCCTCGACTGATAAAAACATGGTAGAACAACTTTTGTAACTTGTTTCTCGAATGAAAGGTCACTGTCACATAATACATATAGGTTTCTGGCGGCAGGTTTGACATTTACAGACAGGTAGCCAAGATGTTTTTGTAAAAGTAGGACAGACTTTGGGGGAGCAAAAGTAAGAATTTCAGATGTTTTTTTTATTTACCTGGAGAAAGTTTCAGGACATCCAGCACTTTATTTCTTACAGACAACATAATAACAGATGAAAATGACCCTTTTCACTGATTTTCATGGAGAATAAATTTGCATGCCATCTGCATAACTGTGAATGTTGTGTTTATTTATGTCAAAGTGGCAGCATGTTTACAGAGTGAGGCCAAGCACTGAGCCTTGGGGAACACCACAGTGTAGATGGACCACAAAAGAGAAAAAAGTCCTGTATGATAAATAAGATTTTGACTAGACTTAGCTGACAAAGACAAGAATTAAACCAAACCATTTCCAGCATCAGCTGAAAGTAAAAGACAGTTTGTTATTTTAATGTTCAATTTCTGTACAACGGAGTGAACAATTCCTTGCTTAATATGGGTTAAAGATATTTATTATTCAATTTTTAAAAAAAAACTTTAAGAGAACAACCTTCTTTAAAACTTTAGACATAAATTGTAATTTAATTTATTCAAACTCCTGTGGGCCATGGCAAAGTTTCTTGGGATGCGGGTAGAATACTGCATGATTATGTAGATGAGAAAACAGAGAGCTACCATTAAACAATGCCAGTAAATAGATAAGTTAATTTGTCAACTGACACAAAAATTGATCCCAAACAAGAACAAAAACCTGCTGGTTCCAAATGCGTAAGTTTTCCAGTTTTTCTTTGTCTTGTGTAAAATTAGCTGATTGTCTTTCGGTTCATAGTTCTTCAGAAAAACCCAGCATTTAACAGAAGTCACATTTACAGTAGCTGTTGGGACTTGTGTCTTTAATTTTCAATCTATTTTCTGATGTTATAGACCAAAGAGAAGCTACTTATTAGAAAAATTATTCTGCAGAATAATTTAACTATTACATTAAAAATCAAGTAAGAAGTTGATTTTGGAGGTCGATTTTTGCAAATGGTCGGCACGTTCTTTTGATTAATGGCAATAAATCGACTAAAATATGTCATCATTTATGCCCCCAAAATAATTTTGTCGATGTTTCTTAGTCAGAACATGAGTGGCTTATGTTTGCTTTTACCATCACAGTGTCTGTGATATGAGTCAGTCCCCAAGATTTGCAAGCTGATTCAATAAAGTGAGAGCAAATGTTCATGCAGCCCTCATTTATCAGAGACAAAGAGCAGCATGAGAGCCAATTCCATTTTTTTGCTACCTGATGTTGTCTCTCAGGACCCCAATTTTGGTAGATAAGTCTTCTTATTCTCGGCTGAAACAGTACCCACCTTCAGAAAAATCCGTCATATGCAGTTATGTCTATGCCATCCAGACAACACTAAGAGTCCTGGTCACTACAGACATCTATCATGTCTCCCTGGGCACAAACACAGAGAAGATAAACCAGGCCCATCCATGAATGTTCATCTCTTCTTCGACTTGTGCAGTCGTTTCTGATCTTCCAAAAAGCAGGACTGCCTGAATAACAATTCTCTTTGACAACACTTCCAAACTGTTCCTTCTCTTTGCTTCGGAAAACGCTGACACCAATATGTTCGAATCTTCAAGGGGAAACATGTTGCAGATTTAAGTTTATTCCTAAAGATATGGGCCATTCAATTAGTTTATGAGAAGAGAGGGGGGAATAAAAGCCCATCATTTATTATGCTTTTGTCAAAGGCATCACTGGTTCCCAAACTGTCGCTGTGCCTCATTAAAACATTTACTTATACTTTGCAGATAAAGCACATTTCTGATCACAAATTCACTGGTGGCACAGAAAACCGCCAGGCAGCCACATTAAGCCAGCGAGCGTGCACCGCTGTTTACCCCCCCCCACCCGACCCGCTTTAAAGTCCCAGTGGCATTCTTCTATTCAGCTGATGAAAGAGATTGCTTGGGTCTTGCACTAATGAATTGGCATTATTATTAAATGATGTTTGTAAATTATGACCCAGTTTGCTCCCAATGAAAGGCGCAGAAACTCAAAACCCACATCATCAATTAGGAGCTCACAGCCACTGTGAGCAGTTGCTCAGGAGTTCAACTTGATTTGGAGGCAGGTTGGAGTTTGGAGATCCTGTTCACAGCTCACTGGCGCTGCCTTGTGGCAGGAAAAGAAACATCCCAATTTTTCCCCATCAAGTAGGTGAAATCTTTATAGCAATGCAGTAATAAGTACATTGTTTAACATTATTATTTAATTGTTTTTAGAAATTATTTTTAACAGTCAAAAAAACAGGCAGATTATGTGAAAGTTAGTTTTATAATAATTATACATTAATCAAAATTCATGAGAATATCTTGTTGGCCAAAGTTTCTGAAGGAAGGAATAAACACATTTTAAATACACGCTTGAAATTCAAGAAGTGACTCCTTCATTAGGACTTAATTTGTGTCCCGTCCTCTGCCACAAGGGGGAAGAAGAGCTGCTCAAATGGAAGCTTCTCATCTCAGTGATCAAATATTTCCTTTTCATTTGAAATTCTGCTTTGCTCTTAATGATGTTGACAACAACTTCAGTCAACTTTTGATAATTCTGATAAATGAGCATTTGACTAATGCAAATGAGCAAATGTTAATCAGTCTTTTGATCCAAGTGGTTTTCAGTGGCGTGTTTTTTCAAATCTCTCCCTGTAATGTGTTGATTATCTTGGCATAAGAAAGGCGAATTTTTCTGCTTGCAGCACATCTGCTGAGGGTCATTCTCACAGTGACACCTTGTGGAGGTTGACTGACACTAACAGCTTATATATTTTGATGCATTCAGACTTTGAACAAATATATGGGATAATATTCTAATCATTGTTTGCATCTTGTATCACAGCTTTAGTTGTCACACTTTTGATGGTTGTGTAAGCACTTGAGAAACCTTGAGTTATTGTTCTGTCACAGAATGAAATATCTTTGGCTGTTTTTTGGTTTTAATTATGTCATTTAATTATGTTAGCAGTAGTCGGTTTAAAAAATATAGTCAAACACTTTTTTTATAAAATACGTTTATATTTTCTCAATAAAAAAAAAAATTGTTAGCGTGAATTAAAAACTGTTTAGTGTGTACTTTGACCCCATGTTGGGCTCAAATTGACCCCAAACAGCTCCTACAATGAACACACACGCAGCACCTCCTGCAGTGACAGGTTTTACGACAGTTAAAGCACACACGCCACTATCTCTGCTTTGCCGCTTTCCCTCCTTTAGCTTGGACAGCTGTGTTGACATTCTGCACGGCAATGACTAAAGGGTTGATCTGTTGTGACGGGAGTTCGGACCCACATCAAACTAAACACACTTTGAGACCTTGCTGCTTCTTCAGAGGTAGTCAAAGATTTATAGCACCACAAATACCCCTCTGAGTATATTAACAGAGAACTTGTCCACCTTGGATATACAGAGAGAAAGCAGGAAAATAGCAAAAAGCTGCCACAGTTAGTTGTTGGATTCAGATGAATGTAGCCGTGGTTCCAAGGTAAATTAATAAGAAATATCAACATGCTCCTGTAAAGTGCACTCAAGACACTTTTTAAGAAAGTTAAAGTATTAATGGATCAAGACACAGACTAGGTTTCAATTAAAATTTATCACAAATATTAACCAAGTTTTCAGAAAATCTGCAAAAGAAAAGACCCATTTATGTGTGTTTCCATCCATTCCTGTTACACGAATTTTAGGAGTTAACTCATAAAGAGAACCAGTAGGAGGCACAAAAATTTCGGTGTCATTATGCCACTGCAGAGTAAGAAGGTACAATGTGATGACAAAATGAGAGAGCAACTAAATATACACAAAGAGAGGAAATTCGGAAATACTGCAAAGAACTGAAGCCTTTAAGCTATTTTTTAAAACTTTCTAGAATTTGTTGTGTTTCTACTCAGGTGTTTTTATGTGCAAATTAAAAATGTTCCTAAAAACAGGCTGATGGAAACCCACCTACAGTCTGGATTGATCTAGTTCAAAAGGGAAGGTTCACCTCTGCTTCAGCTCTGGTGATTAATGAGTTATTTTCCTGTGTTAAATGCTGCTCTGACTGAACCTGTGTGAGCCTCCAAGTCATCTTAACAACATCAGCACCATTAAGTAATTTTATAGATCGTGAACAGACCTCCTGTGTGTACAAAAGAGGCTGCTGCTGTTCTTTCAGGCAGTTTAAGACAAGTCAATAAAACAAGACAAAGTGTTTGATACGTGAACTTGACCAAAGTTTAAAACACCATAATCATCCCTGTCTACACTGGATTTCAGAGACACCAAACCTCCTGTGAGTGAGGGTTTAGTCTGACAGTGTTGCATGATGGGTCACATTCCACTCCTACATTTCACTGAGTAAACATCTGCCCCACACAGCTAACGGGCTTGAGAGTGTTTCCAGCTGTAATGTATGACTATTAACAGATATCTACCTCACACATAATTCCAACTTCCAGAGAATTATCTGTCTCGATTAGGGCTGAGTCACAGTTCCAGTTGAAGGGAAGTAACTCTTACAAAAAGATGTCATTCTCAGGAATCTTTCTCAGCCTCTCCCAATGAACACATATCTCTCCAATCTCCCTAAATCTTTTCAGTGTATTTTACTCTCAGTATTTATATTCATGCTGCATATGCAACACAGGCTCATTTAAATAACACAGTATTTCATCACATGGCAGTGATAACACCATTCAATTTGGCATTTAGCTTTATTTTCCACCCATACCCGGCCCATAATGGGAGAAAAACTCACTTAATGCCTATTTCTGTGGCACAACCCTGCAATTTGACAAGGCCGGATAACAGCACGTTTTTGTAAATAGCAGTCGGGAAAATATCCATCATTTTAGAGTTCTTATTATTTTCTTTATGCCGCTTAAAGTGTCTCAAGTGAAATTATATCATCATAGTGCCTCTTTATCCGTGGATCCCTGCAAGTTGAGGGGTTGCTGCTTTGTTCATATCAGACTTTCACTCAGAGGAAGTCTGGGTGTCGCTGAACACTGACTGTCTCCACTGCTGTAGATGAATTTCACAGCTTTGTTAAATCCAGACAGAGCAGCAGTGGGGGCTGCAGGGTGGGTGAGGAGGAGGGTCACATTCCAGAGCCATTGAGGCTAAAAGGAAATGATGTCACCCTTGCCCAGACTACCATGACTCATTAGTTTCAGGCTGTGCTTTAATGTTGGCCCACATTTGGACCTCTGGCAGTTACAATTGCCTTGGCAGTGCCATGGCAACTATGAAAAAAAACACCTTGGCCATTACATTTCTCTCTTAACAACCATTTCTATGTTTTTTCTGCACAAGCCAAGGTTTTGATCATGCCTAGGGTGCAGAATACAAACAGTTCTCTCTCACAGCTCTCTTACAAAAGCACATTTTAGCGCCTTGTTAACAAGCTGTAAATTTTTAATTCTTGCAACAGAAGAGTGTGGCACAAATTTAGAACAGTACATGCATGTTTGATGATTTTGGGTTTGGCAAAGGATGCAGTGCTGCAAGTTAAATGTCTATCATTTCATCGCAGCACACTTGGGAGCGATTTGAGATAATTATTTCTAATGTACATCTAATTTTCTTGCAAATTCTCTGGATGTTTGCATTGTAAATTGTGCAGTTGTGGATAAAGATAAGATTAAGAAATATGCATGAAAAAAAGAGGCATACAAACATCACAATTAATTAGCACTAAATGACCTCTTATGATTTATTTCCATTGTTAGTCTGTAAAATGGACAGTGAGAGCAGACATTGCAGCAAACCTCTAAACCTACACAACATAAAACCAGCAATAAGGAACGGAAGGCTGTGAGATTTCAGAAGCAGAATCAGCCCTTTGTGGGTTGGAAAGAAGGCAATCAACCCACCCTGTGCTGGGTGGCCATATGTGTACATTTTAAAAAGCTTCCTGTGCAAGTGAAAATTATAGGAAATTGTGTGTGAATATGCACGTAGGCAAACATAAAGCAACCACTATTGACCCCAGTTATTTTAGCCCACTGACGAAATGAAATGGGAGGCTTGAAATAGTCTGTGTGCATGAGTGGAGGAGTGTGTTTCTGCCTGCCATCAGCACAATCTTGCAGATAACCTGTGTTCACTCAGAGAATTAGAGCATATTTTGTACATTTAAATGTTTTTTTCCAGACATAAATCATTGCGTTTAACACTGACATTCTATACATGCAGACTATAAATGCTTCAGTGGATTAAAACAAACTGTTTAATATTTATGAGCCTATACTTGTAAAATGGTGGGTGAAATCTTTGTAATTAAAATGCTATGGTAGCCTTTTGCCCATGATACCCACAAGAAATGATATGCATGCTCGAACAAAGTCCTGTTTTGTTGCTCATTTATACGCATAAATTGATCTTTGATAAAAACTAGAATGCATTTGGAATATAAGTAACACATATAAACAACAGCATACACTCCCATATAAATTAAAATACACATTGTAAACCTCTACAATAGCATGTTTCTGATAGACATATAAATGGGGTTAAGTTGGTCTGTCAGGATATGATTAAGGATTTAGGATTATTTTATAGAACACAGATGTTTCAGACCAGTTCAAGTTTAGGTTGATTACCTGCAGCTCCATCAGAAAGAGGTGCCTCACCAGCTGAGATGTGTTTCTCATATGCAACAAACATTAATCCAGCTTTTATGAGTATTCATAAGCATGCCAGGAAAAAGACAGCAATGAATTATGAGGTTATCTCAAGAGACTGCTGGAGGCATCGCTGGTAGAGACATTCAGTAGACATGCATGTATAAAATTTTAATATTTTACTTTTGCACAGTCCCTCCTTCTTGCCAGGGAGTCTCTTTGATTTTCCTGTCCTTTTGTAGCATCACTCTCATCAATGCTGCCTCACTTTAACATGCATTTTCTTAAATATAGCAAATGGACAAGCAGATTTACCTGCAGTCTCCATGATGACGAAATGTTTGTGCATTTTGCAGACTCTGAGAGAATCAGAACAAAGAGGTGAAGCAGACTAAAGTGCGTAATGCTGCAAAGTTCCACAAATGGGCAGCTGATACAAAAGCTAAGCTAGCAGAAGAATAGCTTGCTGAGTGCGACAGTATCAGAGGTTAGGGCCCCTGTATGTCATGCCTTGCACAAGTAAAACTATACAAAAGTGGAAACGTGTATACTTGCAGTGTGCACATTTCCTGCATTAATCATATATTATGGAATTTTGCCACATGAATGAGCTCACTGGCTTCTCCGGAGCCACAAATCACAATATATCAAAAAAACATGCAGAGCCTTTTTTTAACGTTCACAGGCTTTTACAGTGTCAGAGGAGAAAGAGGTAGAGAAGGAGAGCGAGATACAGAAGAAATCTGAGAGAGAACTTCTGACCTTCTGAACCAGTCTCAGGCCTTGCATTCCTGGGAGGTTGAATTGCTCGAGAGTAATGTGTGATTTCTAGCTTTCACAACTCCCTTCAGTTTCTAGCCTCTGTGTTTATGTGTGCGTTCTGGGAGGAAGGGAGGGTGTGTGTGAGGGTGTGGGTTTGAGGCTCCCATGTGTGCTCCGTAATGACCAACACTTGACCTTGGCATTGTGCTCAGCCAAGGTTCTAAACCAAAACCCTGACCTTCAAAGACTTCACTCTGCCATCTTACAGACAGGACCCACCGCGAAGAACAATTCAGCCTGTAATTGTGTCAAACCAAACCTAATATTACACTGAGCAGCACCTGACAGATATAGCAGAAAGGCAGTTAATCTTTAGCCATTGCAAACAGAAAATATTTCACAAGGAGTGTAAAGTCATTTTCTGATAGGGACAAAAGAGATTATTTGACTGTAATGCAAAACATTTGCATTCTCATAAAGAAGAGAGTGGGAACACACACTCTTGCAAGGGTGCTGCCATTGGTCATTGGTCATCTAAAGTTGGACGTGGCAAACTCATAACTGGATTTGCACTTCAATATTATGGGATGTTTGCAACATGCAAAATCCTTTCTTGTAAAACTACTTGCCTGGGAAGATTTGAGACATGGCTAAATTTGATAATGTGGAAAAGACAAAAGTGCCTTTTAAAATGACTCATTTGCCTTTGTCAGTCCATATCCTTTGATTTTTGTTTTATTAGCCTATATTTTATTTTTTTATTTCCCATGCTGAGAATGGCAATAACTGCCAGTCAGTCCACCATGTCAGGTTTTTATGTAGCTTGTTAAACGGTTTCATCCTCATTCACCAAAAAGAAAAAACATTCACTCATGCAAACTTACCATTTATTCCTTTGCAAAAGTTTTCACTCAATACAATATTTCATTACAGTAATGTGCAATGTATTAGTGTGTCATAATAACGATGCTTGCTTTTGCTTTTTGAAGTTTTGATTGTCAGTGTCTGTGGTCTGTTGATTGGTCGGTCAGTCAGTTAGTCCCACAGTTTGGCCCAGTCCATTGTTGAATGGATTGTTTTAAATACTGACAGAGACACTTCTGTGCTTAGAGGCTGAAACTTTGACTTTGACCTGCCAATGATGCTATAAAAAATCACGGGATCACCAATGTTTCCATTTAACCAGTGAAATATTGGTAAAATGTAGTACAGACACTCATACACACAACTGTGATGATCCTCAGATTTTTTTTTTCTACCATGAGGTGAACATTTGTGGTCTTGAGTAGAATTCCTGAGTGGCAGGCAGACGTTTGCAGTTCCATATGGCCCAAACAACTGCTAGCATGGCTGCATACTTTCAGTCTAGTTTACTTATTTATATTTTGAATATAACAGCCCTACAACTACAATGACAGTCCGCTCAGGTTACACCCCATTCTTCAACATTTTGCGGTGAAAACCTGAAACCACTTTGGTTGCTGTTAGCTTTCCTGTTCTATTTACAGAAACAAAACAAACTGCATATCTC
>JAQLOL010000013.1:9263389-9278008 GCA_029783665.1 Naso thynnoides
CATGGCTCAGCTAGAACTGCTCCTGTTTCATTTACAGAAACAAAACAAACTGCATATCTCGATGCATTTGTATGCATAGTGTGTGCCTTTTTGAGGCAAATCCCCATAATGAAATCTGATACTGAAATATTGCACAGCTACACTTGGCCCAGAACACAAATTACCCCTCAACCTACACTTTTGAAAGTCAAAACAAAAAGAGCATCATGGCGGGGAGCCCAGACAGAGGCAGCATGCCACAACACCGGGCTGCGGACCACAGCGTCCAGTTTGGATCTGAACTTTTCTGCATGCTGAGGTATCCAAGAAAAAAGAAAAAATCCTTCACTTGTGGTTGTTCTTTTAAGTCGGAGCCAAAGAGCCAATTAAAAAGATTAGGGTGGATCACCATTGGTTTTGTCTTCATGTGCTGTGGTCACCAGATTGCCACTTTGCTGGTGTATTGCTTCTGACTCCCTGGAGGGCACAAGGTTCACATGGACTGTTAAAAACAAACACTGCCATCCCGAGGGATTCTCTGTCCTCAGAATCTGATAGGACTTTAAGGAGATGTGCAAACTACAAATCCAACAAGAGCCACAACTGAGAGCATACAATTATGCCATTCCATTGGATAGGCGAACAGCAGGAGAAAGCTGACATCGTCTAGAGCAACGGTGGGAATGCTCTCGTGTCACGAACAATACTGGAGCCTTTTTTCTTCTTCTCCTCCTCAGTGAGTGAAGCACTCGTCCATTTGAAAAAGAGTTTGGAAATAATATAAATATAGACTGAGACACTGGAAAAAATAAATGTGGCAGATTCATTATGTTGTCTTGGATGAGCCTTGATTATGCCTTGTGGCACATTCAAATTAGTGTGATGTTTGACTCAGTCTTTTATCACAGTAGTTGCAGGTTTAGATGGTGTGTTGTTGAAACCCACATTTATGCCGAGAGCGTCTGTGATGTTTTTAAGGAAGCACCAAGTCGTGTTTTCTTGAAGTATCCCTAAAGGTTTTCTGGGTTAACCTCAAATTCTTTGTTAATTTTCAGAATTAGTCATCTTGAAGTTGCCACACTTATACCCACCAATGTTTTCTTCCACTAATTTGTCAGATTTTTCTTGTTTTTTTTTTTTTCCCTGTCTCAAGGCCCTTATCTTTTTAGACTTTTTGCATGTCAGTCAGGTATGAAAACAAACTTCCACACTCCTTAGACTGCTAACGAACACAGTGCACTGTTACTGGTTCATATGGTGATAACCAGTATCAGAAATGCCTCCAATATTAATAAAATGTTGGACTGCATATCAGCGAGAACATAGGTCTAGGCACAATTTGATACCATGTATTGTATTTATTAGAAATGGGATATCCCAGCAGCATGTGAAACACCTGTACGCAACTTATCGGATTTGTTATCGCTTTGGCCAATATACATCACAGGCAAGTAACTTGTGTAACATCCAACACATCCCTAGTGTAGCATCCATATGGGGTCAATAGTATACAGGTTATATATTATTTACATATTGACAAGGTGCTCAGTTTAAAAAATTTTAGTATCAGAACTCATAATGAGATTACACACACACACACACACACACACACACACACACACACAAAAGGGGTGACACAGTTGGAAATTTTTGGTAACACTGTGTTAGAACCCTGTCTCTATAATGCATTGCAACACATTATGAACACACATATGATGCATTATAGGTGATTAGGGTAAGGAGAAACCCCAGCCCTGCTTATAGCTGTTGTTATGTAGCACTATAGACGCATTATAAGTATGATCATAATGCATTCTAGACCCATGCTTAAAGTAATGTGTTTATAATGTTTTTGTTTGTTTGTTTTGTTACCTGTAAGCCCTAATTTAGGGCAATAAAGCATGAACAAACACTCAAGTCCAGCACATAAGGGACTTAAAATGTTGATGAGCATGGCAGAGCCCTGCTATATTACATAAAATACCAGATTTGAAATTTCTATGTAATTTAGGTTTTGTATACTTACTCTATCGGTTATTCTTTTCTTTTACGTCTCATTGTGTTCTGGGAGAATTCAACTCGTGTTTGAAAATCTATCTAAACTTCTTTTTGCTATCACAGAAACTAACATGTACAGAATATCTGTGTGATGATATATACCATTTCAGCCCACTGTCCCCATGCGCCAGTGTGGGTGGCCATCTCCAGCACGGTGCCAAAGATCACAAAGTAATACTGTTGAATGTAGGAAGGAAATTGAGTGCTTGTAAATATACAGAGTTTTTCGACACATGTCAACAAACAGTGCAGGGAGAAGCTTCATTTGATGTCAGGGCTCGTTCACGGTCGCCAAAAGCAAAGAACAGCAAGTCAGAGATTAGATCTTCTTTCCTCTGACTGAACAAATGTTTAACCCATTTTAAAGATAAGACTTCTTAGGCGTGGACTGTCAGCAATTCCATCATCAGTGCTGTAACAATATCTCACTATCTGTCTGATTTAGAAGCCTGTATATTTGTGCCGATATACTGTTTAAATTCAACTATGCTGTATGCAGTGAGGCAAGATCCTTGTGTCTGTTCTGACATGAAAGTTAATTGCGTCGCCATGAGAAAACAAGAACAACTACTTTGATTGTTGCAGGAACCACATTGAATCAGTACATCCTCTTGTACAGAGGATGTATTCTTATCATGGTATTGCAGACTCCTCACTTCACAGTGCCAAACCTGTTTGACTTGGAAGTGGCACAAATAGTCTGTACCCACACGGGGGCTCTGAGGGTCTGAACACCAGCCCTTTGTTGCTTCTTTCTCCATACCCATATTGACTTCAGACACGAAGTTGCCACATACACTGTGGCACCAAGACACCAGAATACCCTCCACACCCATTCAGTCATCTTCAGTTCAGTTTGCAAAGTAGTCATTGGAGACGCAAAAACAGGCTGAACGCGCTGATGGATCATTCAGAAGACCTCAAAATAGTTCAACAAGGGCACTCTGTGCACCTCCTCTTTTTCTCTGCTTACTATAAAAGGAGCTTCTGTGGCTTTTCTGAAGACTCTTCACTCTCCACCCATCTCCATTTTGCTTTTGTCTTTTCCACGAATCAATATCTGTCAGGGAGTGCGGGGCTGCGGATTGTTTTTACAGAGCGTTGCTGTGTAATTTGGCTAAATGGCACTTGCATCCAGTTTACTTTAGGATGGTAAACAGTCTGCCTGGTAAAAAGAGAGTGTGCCGATAGCTCAAAGCATGCAATCAACTATAATAAGTGTTGTGGACTGTGGCCATATTTGCTTACTTACCTGGGAGATAGACATGATGGCAGGCTCGTAATAATAAGTAGGACTTTGCTTAAATTATACAACATGGATCACGTTCACTGCATCAAGTTCTGCCTGACCAGTCTAAATCTTTGTTTGGATTATATCCTTAATAATTGTAATAGTATGAGAGACAAAAATGAACAGGGACTTTACATCCAAACCCACACACGGTCATTTTGAAGCAACCAATAAAGTTTAGGAAAAAATAACAACTTTTACAATGTGTCGAAAGAGGCCGTGGTTTTTGGTTGTTAAAATTAAAGAAGAAAAGTCTCCCTCTCTTCAGTTGGTAAAGCACTTAAGATGACCCTATGATAATAGAAGTATACAGCTTTTAGTCCATTAGCAAATTCATACAAAGTCTGGTTTAATGTGCATTTTTGTAATCTGTCTCCATTCAGATGTGTTCAGTAGTTTTTTCAACAGAAAAAGTTCAAAATGAAACTTGGTGTTCTCTCTGTTCGCCTATTTTTATTGCAAATATAAAGATGATAAACTAGCACTAAAAAAGTTCCTTCTAAGCTCATCATAAAGAACCAGGAGTTCACTTTGTAATGGTGCAACTTAATCACATTGTGCAAGGCAAGTATCTGCCCTGAATGCCTTGTTGTTTTATGCATCTTTAGTCTATTCTCAATTTTCTTTGGTTTCATGCAGTTACACATCTCAAATCAACAGCAGGCTTCATTCTTCATCATCCCCATTTTTGAAGGAATATAAAAGTGCAGGTGCTCAGCAGAGGTCTCATACTGCCAAGTAGCAAAAACACAGCAGGGAGACTTGTCTCAAGCTTTCAAACCCTCCTGAATAAAATGTATCTCGCTTACGCACAGCACCTAGAATAGTTGATTTCCCGAGGTTCCATTTGTATGAAATTTAAAATTTAATAAAAAATAATGGATGCTAACATAACCTCCACACACACGGCCACCCACGAACACAATCACTCACTCAGTTGCATCTGTGCCCAGCTGTATTGAAGGTTTCCTCTCTGTATTCGTGTCCTTTCCCAGTACTTTTCCACTAATCTGACTCACAATTGCACTGTGCCTGAACTAGGATACCCACCAACCTCCCACCCGCCCACTTCTCCAAACATAATTTGGGAAACTCACAAAAAGTTAACCAGGAGGTTCATGTCATACAAATAGCTGCCATGCATCATTTCATAATTTTTTGGGTTCAAGTGAGTGACTTATTTTGTTCAACATTCAGTATTTGTTTCAAAACTATTGCATTAGAAAAATGAATGAGTTAAAGGATAAAGAAATTAACAGTTATGTGATCCTGCTGACCTGTCAGCGTAGCATTAATTCATCTGTTCTGCAGATCACGACTGTTTCAAAAAAGATATAAAACACATCAGTGAGCTACACCTTAACAGTATTGTTTGAGTCCACCACAAATACATTTTCCTTGAGCAATAAAATACTAAGTCGTGCGCTGAAGGTGTATTAATATGCAGCTGAAAATAGTTTCCAACTAATTCCTATTTTCTCACTTGGACAGTGGCATTTTTGCTCATTTATGTCTTGGTTAGGAACAAAAAGACTTGTTTCTGTCGTGTGAGTTGTTAGGCTAAAGTGTTTCACTTGGACAGCATCCCGTGTTTTCAGTGTCCCAGACAGTGAGTGAGCCAGACAAAAGTAACACGGAAGATAAATGAGAGATGAGAAAATACATAACGAGATAAGTTAAGTGAGCAATAAGAGATGAAGAGCAAGTGGGTGTACAGTGGACAGTATTTTAAGACATGTTATGCATGCTGCCATTTTACAGCTTCACAGAATTCCTTGTCCCTCATGCACTGGAAATCATGAGTTAATACTTTGATCCTGACTCATTCATCAATGGCAGACAAAATAGTCTGGAAATCGCTCATGGATGCCACATAGCACAGTTGCCTCCAAACCATGGGCACCAGATTTGACCACACACTGACCGGCCTCACTGGCTTGCGTGCTAACATCAATGCAAACACTTAATTTAAATCCTGTGTTTAGTCAGGACAAGAGTGTATGCCACAGTAATGGTTTAATCACTATATGTCGATGGGCACTGTGCAATTAGTGGCACACTTGCATTTACTTTGGTATTGGATCACATTTCCCATCTCTAGAGCCATTGACCTTACGCATGGCTATACAAACACAGAGCTTCTGACCTCCTGGTGTGTCAGTTTTAACTGTTAAAATGTACAATCTGCAGCTGAATCTTCAAATTCAAAGGTGGAAAAGGATAAAGAACCTACTTTTGCTTCTCAAATACCCAGTCTCTTTTGTTCTCTGTCTGACTTAAGAAATTAATACTTTAAACCTTTTTTTCTATATTTGCTTCTTGATAAAGGCATTCCTGTGAGATCCTGCTAGTTAAGAAGGTATGCAGGTTTTCCTGCACGCCTGGCTGGGATCAATGTCACCTTTCAGAGGGTCTGAACATTGGGCAGACCAGGGGAAATGAGGGCCACAAAAGGCTCTTTCAGCAGGACAGAGCCTTTCCTCCATGCTGACCTAAATCTCCTTCGCTCCCTCTTTCCCCTCCGCCGCAGAGCAGTTACTCAGACATTCAGCCTTCATTGAGGCTTCACAGGGAGCAGAAACATGTGTCTAGTCAGGGAGTCAACCCTGTAGGGTAAAAAGCATGAGCCTCAGGGGAGAGCTGCAAAGTAATGAGATTTGATAGCAAGGTGAGGCTTTAAATGATGTTTCATAAGTGAAGCACTGATCTAAGATTGGGATTGTATTTAAAGTCTAGACGGTGCACATTTAGAGGCTTGTAACTGCTCAAAGTTGTTTTGTTTCTCTGTACAAAACAGGTGGTTGCCCTGGTTGCTCAGTCTCACTGGCTCATTAAAATGGTGGTAATATATAAATTACAAAAAAAACTCAAACACTCCTCTCTAAGTTTTTTGCAGACAGCACCTTTCTGTCATCAGTCTTACAACCCCCATCTGCACGACATTCATTTACATATATACACAGAGACATTAATGTAAACTGAACTTCATTTGCACCAATGTACATCATCACACCACCCCTTCATCGTTCCAGCTGCTGCTTCCTGCAGCAGAGCCGCAGTCCCGACCAGACCGGGCCTCATTGTTTCTATAAGTGACGTGCTCAGAGGAGAATTACTCCGCTTGACTAAGATGAAGTGATATAGTGGTAACACAATAGAGGGCTGTATGCAGAGCTGAGTGATCGCTTCCAGACGTTGTTTGCTTCTGCCAGAAGAGTCGGCAGACAGGATTGAATTTCTTGATGCTGGAATGTTGAGTATCTAAAGTTGCTGTATGGTGATTTTGTAGTAAAAGGTCTGTTAAGGACCACTGTTAAGTTTAAATGGCGGGTCACTCATGTTTTAATGAAGGAGATTAATGAACAAGAAAACATTTTATAAAGACTTTATTTAAATTTTGACAATAAGTTAAAAAAAAAACATCTTGAATTTTTTTTCATTTTTAAAATCCATTTACACACACCTCTCTGAAAAATGTTGCAGAAATGTTTCAGGAAAGCAAAGGAAAGTAACCAGTTTCCAATGAAGAATGAAGAGAACGTTTCAAGTAAAGCAAAGTATCAGACTTCATTTAAACAGAATTCATACTGAATTCTGCTGTTATTTCTCTGTTGTGCAAAATTCCAAAATTAGATTTTTTTTGTCTCACTGGGCACATTTCAAACTTCAATTGAACTCACAAATCCTATTTCAAATGTTTCAGGGACAAAAACTTCACTTCACTTACACTCCACCAAGCATTAATTAAACTCTCTAACGCAGAAACATTGAGTGTTTATAGCACCAGTGTCACTTCTTAATCAATGACAAATAATTACAGTATAAATGCATTGTGACTTTTCCCTGAAATGCAAAGAGATGTATGACAGCCACCTGCAAGCTACCACGGCAAAGCTGACTGCTAGCAAAGCTGCCAGTTAGGGTTGTGTTACTGAATGAATATATTCGCTCCGGCTGGTTTTTGTGGGTTTCAGTGGGTAGTTTTTGTAATTTTTATTTTGCTAATTTGATAGTCTGATTTACAAAATGTGTGAGAGCCATTGCTTAGCAACACACTCTGTTCTACAATTAATTTAAAAGGCAGTTAAGCTCATCTTAGTTAAAAAAAAAAAGGTGAAAATTGCACTTTGGGGCACAAACACCTGTGTGAAAATTTTAATGCTTTGCCAAACTACACTGCCAGTGCATATTAATGTCAGTAACTGTGACAGTGATAAATCATATTGTAAAAATCTTGGCAACCTTCTTGAAGGTTGTTTTTGAGTGTAAAAATACATTGTTTAAATGGGAATAGAAGTGTGAAACAATCTCGTACTCTGCAAGAGTATACTTCTGTGAATGTGTGTATCTAAAGTGTGGTTTTACTTAACACCTGCCTTATGCTCTACACTCTGTTTGACAGAGAATCCTTTTGTTCTTTTAAGGCATTTGCTTTGAAATAGAATTGCAAGGGCAAAACATCTGGGGCACAACAGTTCAAAGACATGCCAAAACATGATGGAAAAAAAAGCAAAGCAAGGTTAAAAGACTAATTTACAGTAAAACCAAATAGTTCAAGGGTCAATGAAGGACACTGCAATGTAGCGGGTGCCGTTGGTGGTGGGCAGACCTTCATGGAGGTGAGTTAGTCGTCCTGGGTGCATGAAGCTCCAGCCTTTTCTTGGTGACTGTATGGAGCAGTTATACCTATGAAAACGGCAACCCCCACCCTAATGCAAGAAAAGAAAGGTATGGTTAGGATTTGAAGTCACATGATTGACAAGAACATTAGAAGGACAATATACTCATTCACTAATGTTCCACTCTTGCATCAGCAGGAGTCATGTCTCTCTGTACAAGTTCTTACCTGAAAGTCTGTGTCTTTGTTATTGAGGGCAATGTTGATGGTGAAGGTGGAAGAGTCATGATGGGGCCTCAGGTACGCTTGCCTTTCAGGCGTGTATTTTACCACGAAGTTCATGACAGAGTAACCCTGTGATGGAGCGCAGAAACATATCAAGTTAGCTGACAGTCAGTGTATCTGTGAACATGTCATCTGCTGGAAAACCTGTCAGCGTCCATAAAAGCTCAGATTTGATGAAAGAATGCCTAATGCTGTAACATGTGAACGCAGGCCCCACAAGGAGGGTTAACTTTTCTACACTCATAGCTTTTGGGCAAGCAGAGGTTCATCTTTCTTTAGTTTCACCATGAGGTCACACTTACCTTCGTATAGTAGCCAGAGAAAACTTTTAACGTGACAGGGGATATGAACTCTCGGATGAAGTGTAGCCACTCTTTGTCGAAGCCAATTTGCTTCATATGAATGTCGTCCGTCGGCACAGTCTCATAGCCGCCAGCGATTCGTTTATCCTGAGAAAAAGGAGAGAAAATAAAGCCTACTGCAGAGTGATTAACCGCTAAACAGATGACCCACCATCCTCCAAAGTGTTGCCAATGATGACAACGATGATGATGTGTCTGGATGTGTGATTACATATGTGTCTCTTTAACCACAGGCTGTACTGTTTTCTGACTGCAGGAGGTTTGATGACCCATCCAACTTCAGCTTTTCCAAAGCCCACTTAGACCTACTTAGACTATCTGTGAACATTCAGCCTCCCAGGCAAACTTTTCCACATGTTAATTACCGATTTTAACCTACATAAACTGGTCACATGAATTAGATACCATAAACATAAAACACAATAAATGACGGACATAGAAAGGATGGTAAAAAAATAAAGCATGTGTCTACATGTACCCTGAACATGGTTATGTGTCTGTTTGAGGTTGTGAGACTCTTAACAAATATGTCATGAAAATTTTTAAAAAGTAGCTACAGAAGAACAATCCGCTTAGTACTTTGACATCTGGCTAACATTTGACCCCACACAAGAAGGTGTTAATTGCACTTTAAAGTAACATCTCATCCAGACATTAAACACAACAAAGACATGACTGTGGGTGGTAAGTTTACAAGGTAGCATGAGGCATTGTTTCCTTAAATTCAAGTCTTTCCGTTAGTTTCATTAACTAAACACAAAGGACACAAAAACACACAATGAAAGGCTTAACCACAGTAAGACACTGAAGGTGTAATCTTTAAGAAAATATTGTATCTCAAAATTTAAAAGTTGTGTAAGCTTTTTGTAATGCTGAATAAATTACAGCAAATGGCTTTGTTTCAAAGTTAGAAACTAACCCCTGGTGTTTTAGGCTGTGCTTCCTGAATGCAAGCTCTGCTAGAAAAGTTGCCAACCTATTGTCACAAACTGTTGATGGTGTTATGTAGTTTCTTAAATAATTGGTCTATTGAGAGAGAAAAAGGCAACGATTCAAGAAGAAAGGTTTGAAATTGCCAAAAATTGGAGAGGGTTTGCTGCCTTTTTTTTTAGTGTCACATAATCATTACTGAATCCCTTTGAATAGTTTTAGCCTTGGCAACAGTGTAAGTGAAGGCTGGTTACACATACACACACACACAAAAGGATGGTAACTGTTGTACCTTTTCAGCATCAGCATCTTTGCAGGCATTGAGAGCGTGTTAGGATGCTGATGTTAGCTTTTAGGTCAAAGTACAGTGTAGCCACATCCATTAGTAGGCCTGTATATTCTTAATCTTTTTTAGATAGATGTTCAGATAAAAGCAGTGATCACAGTGCCAAGTTTCAACTTATACTGTAATTTATTTCTCTGTACTGATTACTTACTGAAGGGGAAATGTGGGCTATTTTACATTATAAATGTACAGAGGGGAGAGAGGAAAAAGAGAGGACGGAAATGACCAAAAGAGCCAGAGTCTGTTGAGTGCTGAGGTGAACCAGAGGCTCAAGTGTAAACAAACACACCCTGAGGGCCGGCCATTTTTTTCTAGCTTATAACTTACGTACAGTATTCGGGCTGTTTAAGGTGATTAAACATGAATGATCCAGTAGTCCGACTCTTAAAGAACTTTTAGTATAGTACTATAGTGCTCATTTCCTCACATTATGTTGATAATTTTAGGCATTTTTTGAAAGTTTTAGAAGGATACGCCAACATGATTATTTACGTATTATGTTACAGATTATATTTTTAGACCCAGATAAGCACTTAATGTAGTTTTGGAATCAAATACATAGTGAAAGTAAACCGCAGGGTGCATGCACAAAAAACAAAACGTGTTTTTACATGGAGAGGAGTGATTGTTACTATGGATCATGGCCAAATTTCTGAGAGGACCAGGATGATTTCTTTTAGACTAAGAAGGAAAGTTTATCTAATGACTATAAGCGGAGGCTGGCTAACGCTAATACTAGTAGTCAATGCTACTAGTATTTGAGCTATGCCCGTCTCATCCTTTTTATTGCACGCACAGTTGAAAGAATGGTATCTGTCTTCTAATGCAGAACTCAGTAGTGAGGCAAGTAACAAAAAGAAAAAAATGTTGGCATGTCCCTTTAAGGCTCAATTATGCTCCCTTTATATACAAAAACAGATCCGTACCTTTTAAACAATATAACTGCCATTGCCCTTATACTCCCATGCGTACCTTACGTTGGGATGGATGTTATGCAATACATCCAGTAGAGGGCGCTTCTCAGCGATCAAACCGGTGTCTCACAGACCTCCACTTCTCCTTCACTGCTGTTCAGCTAACATTTATTTTCCGTCTGATCTCTTCCCTCCCTGCCATTCTGTTGGAGATGTCTGTCCCTGTACCAGGCGAGGTCGCATCACAAGTATGTCTGTGATTCTGTACCAACTCGCAGAGTCTTTCCTGAAAAAGTTCCGCCATTTTTCCCAAATATTCTTCTTCATTGTGTTTCGCAGGTCTTGCGTGTACTGTAGGCTACACCACCTGACACTTCCAGTGGTACTGCTACATTTCATCTGTATCTGTAAGGGTCCAGGAGATGGACAAAAATACAAATGAAATGAACACAGAGTACGGACAGAAGGCTTCGTCCATATCCATATCTGTATCTTACGCAGAGCATAAATGAGCCTTTACAGCAAAATGCTGACAAATTGTACCTTCAAAGGTTAATAAAGTGAATAATAGTTTGCATTCGTAATATTATTCTTACCCCCTCTTTGCCTTTATAAACTTGTGTGAACATAACCACAGAAGACCTTCATGTGTGCCTGTAGAGTGCTGGCTTTAGCTTCGTGTTCAGTGAAACAGAGCTCACATTACTGACCTCATGTTTGCCTCCAGACCAGGATCCATAGTGTTCCATCTCCTCAACTATTTCGTCACAGGCCTTGTCTGAGAATACTGGGAACCAGAACACATCTGGACAAGGCTGGAACACACACACACAATCATACACACGCACGGTCAGACTTCGGAGAATAGACTTGAGTCACACCTCAGTATTGAGCGGCAATAACTGTAATGTGATACTGATGTATGTCAAAAACAGATGTTGGGATTTCTGTGCAATATTATATCATTCTATTCTCTCCTTCTCAGTCTGTTTCAAGTACATGCAGACACACACACACACACACACGTACACACACACACACAAACACAAACCTCCTCTGTGTAGTTTTCAGTGAAAATTCGAGTGTAGTTTTGGTGGATGTATTTCTCCTTCCAGTCCTGCAAAGAGAAAGAATTTTAGATTAGTGGCCATTATTTTTTTTCAGACTGCTGACCTGCATACCTCACTGAGCTAATCCCCTTTCCTGCAGGGTGGGTCCTAGTGAGCCACATACAGCAGTAAATCACTGAGCCTTATCAGTCAGGAGTCTTATCACACTGAACTCATTATTTCAAAATCATTTCACATCAGAAATCCCTCCATTATAGTTAATAACCTTTACAGGTGGCTGCTGTTTATCTCAGCTATTCTCAAAAAATGTTATTTTTTTTGGTGAAATAATGAAGAATAATGAGAGATCATAATGACTTACCACGGGGTTTTCAAATATCTGCCACAAGTCATTGTTGTAATGAGAAATGTTGTAATTGGCTGTGGAAATGAGCCTCCCAAATTCGTGCCGGTTTGTTATGTACATGAAGACTCCCTGCAGCAAACAGGAACAAAAGTTTAGTCAGTTTCACAAAATGTTAAGTTGAAAATCTCGAAAATGTCTAACATGAAGGATTCCTTACAGATTCACATCTACGCAACCTTAACACATGCACATTTACAGCGCAGAATTGCACTGCAGGTAATCATTACAGTAAATGTTTATGACTAGCAATCATGAATAGGGCCTGATGAAATGGGATTTTTGATACCAATACTGATATTAGTAAGCAAGAAAATTCTGATATCCAAAATATCGCCAGTATCATATATATATGATCTTGCCTGAATGTGGTTATCAAATACTTCTGAAGAAAGATATGCTGTGTAAGCAGGATATCTTAAATTTTAACAGACTTTATCTCAAACACCAGTGCACTGAACAGTAAACACCTCACTTATTAGTTATTAAATAACTGACCACTCTTTGCTAGCAAACTGCATAACACCATTTTGAATTAAGCAGTCCGAGTATTTTTTACCACCTTAAAAAACAGTTGTAATACGCAGATATCAATGTATCTTCAATGGGTTGATATCAGCTGATAATATGAACAAACTGATATCGGTCGGGCCCTTCTTAGCAATGTTTACCACTGGCATAAAAACTCAAAAAGAAGTGTGATTCAAGTGTGTGTTTACACACTGAAATCAATTATGTCGTTGGATAGAAACCCAGGTGCCATATAAATAATCCTAGATTATTTATGGGTGTTGGGCTGCAGGGGGTGGGGTGGGGTGGGGTGGGGGGTGGGGGGGTTGGGGACAGGACAGGACAGGGTGGGGCAGTGAGGTGAGAGGGCTGGGAGAAGAGGAACAGATGGGTGCTTGGCAGTTTTGCACGAAGCAAATCAAGGAATGATGTTCCCTCTTCAGTGAAGCGTGGGGAGGGCGCTGTGTGGGGGTGAATTTGGACTTAGTGTCAGACTAGGCTTTGTGCAGAACAAAAGATAATGATAAGGATTGTTTTGGCATTTCCTTAAGTAGACCTCCAAATTTAATTTTCTTTTGATAGCTGTATTTTTGACCAGTTGGTTTATGGAAGGAAAAGAAATGTTTTGGAGCCTAGTCTGAGATTAGTCAGTGGGTTTAGAGGAAGCAGCTGGTTAAATGTGTTTTCTATAAGGTTTGGCTGGTCGAGGTAAAGCATCAGGAGAGGGGACTTGCATGTGTACTGACTTTTTCTCCTCCTTGATTTCCTCTTGGAAGGCATTTTAAAAACAAGACAGGCAACAGGTCTTTCTCTCTCTAGTTCAGACAAATATTTCTTTAGAACATAAAGTAAAATATCAACATCAATTTCCAAAGAGCTGCCAGACATCCTGATTACTCATGTGAGGATACAGCAGCAATATAGACAATTCAGTTGTAAAATATTTTCTATAAATCTTAAATGAGACTTCATAAAAAGCATTAATTCCAATGGAGAATACAGAAATGGAGGAACATGCAATTTTCAGTGTTTTGCTTTTTTCATTTCAAGAAATTCTCAGTCAGATCAGGCTCATATGTTTAGCATTTTAAAAAAAAGGAATCTGCCGATAAAATGAGCCAAAGCTCAGAATGCCTTCTGAGTGCGAACCCATTGGAAATGGATGTTTCAGAAAGCAGAATAATCAAAACAAATGGAAACCTTTGGGGGCCTGAGCATATGGAATGATTCCGGAGAAGGGGAGTCTTTTTCCCTGTGACTGGTCTAAAATGAAGGAGAAGCATCATATAAATAGGGTAACATGAATAATTGTTTCAGAATGAGAGACACAGTGACAGTTGAAATATAAATGTCACATACATAGCAACTCAGGAGGAGGAGAGGAAATGTGCCTGCATGGAAAAGGAGCAAGGTTCCCTCTGAAGCTGATGTCTTTTGTGGGTTAACGTGGGAGGTAATGCATGCTGGGGAGAAGGCCAAGTAATCCAAAAGTACAGCGAGTTTGGATCAGGCATGCAAGTTGTTTAGTACAAACCAAAGGTGACGTGTCGCTGACACAAAACATTGGATGGATGTTTTACACGTGGAGAGAAAGCCGCATTACAAACAGCTTTTGTGGGCTGGCCAGCAAGGCACTGCATTAGTTGCACGGTCTTAAATCAGATGACAATAAGACAAGAGAAAGTGAAGGATGATGGGATACAAGTGGAGCAGAGAACCTTAAAGCACCACAGAGCAACCGTAAACAGAGGAAGTTCATGCCTTGATGACAAAGACAGACATTTCAAGCCACAAATACTTGCCAGTGTTTGATTTCCGTTGAGCTGTTGACTTTTGTTAGTTAAGATCCGCTG
>JAQLOL010000013.1:9287624-9298629 GCA_029783665.1 Naso thynnoides
TCTAAAATGTGATAAAAATATACATAAAACAAAAACAATAATTAAAACCATAAGACAGTAAAACAGAGGTAGAGTCTTATGCTGGGTTGAAAGCCAAGGAATAAAAATGGGTCTTAAGATGAGTTTTTAAAAAATGATTACTGTTATAACACTTGTAATCTCCGAGTCATTTTACCTCTCAGAACACAGGAGTTTCTGGTCCACAGCTATTTCTGTCAGTTGGTTATATTGTATTATTGTGTGGTTCTTTGGTGTCAAACACATTTGTTGGATCCGTATAAACAGTGTAAAACAGAAAATAAACTGATTGTGGCTGCTTGTTTTTCTTTCGGTCAGTCTCCATCTAGGCAACTGTAATACACTAACTATGGATGATTACTTCATATGAACCCTTCCTCTAAAAATTTAAATGAACCCTTCAATGCCCTACATTTTCTCTTTTTGTACTTACAGGTGACATCATAAAACTAGGGATTAAATACATGTATTTCCTGTAATTTCTTACCAACTGCTCCATTCAGGTTCTGGAAAATCTGGCACCTGTGGTCCAAAGTCATGTTGAGAGTTTGCTGATAGGAATGGAAACACACTGAGTATCACAGCCATCGAAGATATATTTGCACATCAAAAGTCGGTGCTTACACGAGATACTTACTCGCTGTAAAGGATCCACGTATATTTTAGTGTAGAAAAGCTGGTCATCATCATTGTCATGGAGGTTCCATTGTGAAACAACTCTGTTTATGTATGGGGCGTAGCCGATTATACCTGCAAGTAATAAACAGTGTGAAACATATATCTTGCACAGCAGCAAAGTACAGTGTTGAGTGACATTTACAAGGTCATATACTAGTGACAGACGGTGAAAATTACACTGTATCTGCTGGTTCCTTGGTCTAAACACTTCTCTCTAGGAGGCTGTAACGCTTTACACAAAGTGTGAATTCTGGCAATAATCCCGAGCGAGCACACAAGGAATGGGCAGAGATTTTCTTTTCCCACAGTCCGTAAATAGAAAGCAGTGCAATAATGACCAGCTGCAATCTATACGTCATTACTGTCTTACAACTCAGTGAGTTTCTGGAACAGTGTGTTCTGGTACAATATCTCACCCTCCCTAAATGTACAATCTCATGCCAATCTTGACTCCCATTTTTTTCTCCTGTCTCCTCTCTTTTCTTCTCCAGTTCAAGGACATTGACATCAGCAGCAGATTGCAGGGTTTGGCTGTGTTGCTGGTGTGCAGAGTTTCGCGTCCCATCATTTTAAAAAAGCTCCAGCGCTGTAAACAAGTCAAGGGATAGACATGACATAATCTTAATAGCTGGAGCAAGAAAAAGTTAAAAGGAAAAGCGCCATTTTTTCGGTGAAATTATGGCTTCAACATCACCAGATCCTGGAAAGTGCTGCGAAGTGCATGCCTTTTTGACCTGAGCATTTGGAAAATCACTCTTCTGTACTACTGTGTTGGCAAACACAGCATATAGTAATCTGAGTGCAAGGTTGCAAGACAGAAAGCTTCAAAATTAGAACAAAGGAGCGTTATCCTACAGTAACTCAATTCTGTTCCTGAAACACTATTCTCTGTGACACCGATGTGTGTGTCCAGACACTATAAAACTTTTCTCAACGGTCATCTAGGCGGTAGCTGAAGGAACACTAACAAAACCTGCAATTTGATGCAAACTGTGGTTCAATCACAGGGCCAAGACATATCCACATGTCATATCACTGAGAATGAATGCAGTAAACAGTCTCTGATCAGTCAGAGGCTAGGCTCCAAAATGGGAGGTCAGGCCAGGCTAATGACTACAGGGAAAAGAGTAATTCTATATCCTTACTGGATCTTGACAACAAGCAGGATGCAGCTGGCCATGATATGTGGATTAAGAATGGGAAAATACTGTAACTGTTTCTTCAGAACACTTTCCTTTTCTCCATGAGGCTTTTTGCTTGCTTTTTCCCCTCATGTAATGTCTGCCATTGCAACTTGAGGAGGTTAACCCTTTAAAAAAAAGGGTTAAAAATGGATAAAGTAGGCAGTCCATATTCATATGAATGGACTTCAACAGGAAATACCTCAAGAAGCTGGTTTAGACGTCAAAGATACTTCTATTTAACACAAGGAGACAACAGTAAAAGTCCTGTGGTTTTATGTTCTAAAAGTAACACTAGACTGTTGTCATTCCTCCATCTTTCTTTGAACCAATAACACTGAGGGTGCACTGCTGCTCAGCCCCCTGAATTCCAAACCCTGTCTGCAAGTCTTCAGCATGAAGCAGCTGATGGTGGAATGTAACCAGTGAGCAACCAAAGAAGTCACTCAAACTCTAGTCTTCCCTAACATAAAATTGCACGATGTCCTATGCACATAATATAAATTGCTAACATTTAAAAAACCTTTTAGTTTGTGAGGCAACTGCTTTGCTGATCTTAGTGTTTTTGGATCATTCCATTCCATAGTGCCTTCACAAACAACTGTCATGCAAGCTAATTTTTGAAAGGTAATTGTGTCAGTTAAGGCTGGATGAAACTACACAACCCCACCACATCAGACTTCTCAAATCTGGTCCCGTCTCGGCCTCCCAACCGGCCAACTACAGAAGTGATTCCGACAGATCATTGTGTCCTGCTGACATGGCATCAGGGGCTTCTAGTCTTGCTGAGTTGGGTTGTGGGATGTCCTGAGCAAAATGTTGGTTATATTACGCTACAAAAGCCTTAGTCGTTCCTGACGTTCATAATTGGACCTGAGATGGGACAATGTTCAGCAGCAACGCAATCAGGTCAAAATCTTGTTGAATTTGTGTAGTCTGACTGTTAGGGCCAGCCATTAGGGTCAGGGTAACACATGGGGAGACTGAAACAGAAGCTCAACTGCAGTATGAATACAGTATGAATTACAAGCATGTTTCCAGGACAGGAATCAGTTAGCTGCTCTCTGCAGATGCACAATTGAAAGAGCATATTTCAGGCTTTATACAAGGGAGGTCAGGATAGGGTCAGGGATAAATCATGCTGAAACAGGAAGTGCAGCTAAGCAGCAGCAGCAGCATCTTCAGTCCCTTATCTGTGTCCACACAGGAGGCATTCAGGCATAGTTATACATGTTAAATGCAAGTAAAACACACAGAATTTGGCAGAACTAAAATTTATATTCTAAACTGATCATTATGCATAATCCAAACAAAGTGGGTCATGACAGCTTGCTAGTCATGACAGGAGATTGAACAGGTCCACACATATCAGCATTTCAATCATATTTTGAAAATTTGGAACCAACCTCCAGAGTTTAAGTAGCGTTTGCCACTGCGGACTGAGGGGTACTTGTCAGCGAGCCGCTTATCTGGCCATATCAGTCCCTCTGCAGCAAAAAGTACTTTGTGGTTGGCTTGCTGGAACTTCCGGAGAATCTCCTCCGGTCCCCCAGCGAAGATAAGATCATAGCTAAAAGGGAGGAGTGAGGATGAAATACAACAGATCATTATCAGTCTTTTTTCCCTTTAGGGGCAGTCTGACATTGCTCTTAAACAAGTATGCTCTATCTTGCATCTGACACATATCTTTGACTTCAGCTTGCTTGAGAGATTGAGAAATTTAGAGATTGAACAGTGGACATTCTTTACAAGTGGGAGTTTGCACGGGCAAGCGTTTCTGGATTATTTTGGAAGAGAATTTCCCAGAGAATCCTCCATTGCCACATGTGAGCACACAAACTGCAATGATAACATGCATGGTCTACGGAGTTCTGTGACAGACAGGAAAAAAAGGCCTAACCCTTCACATGGGCTGGTGTAGACTCGTTTTAAAGCATGCTATTATTCAAAGGGCAGATATTTTAGGATGTGGAAACTCAAGCTTTGTGGGGATTTTACTTTGAGGTGTGAAGTCATAACTGTAAAAGAGCGGATTCAGTTTGGTAGCACTGTTTCCACAGAATCCCTGACTATTAAAACACCCTCTTTTAGATGTGAGTTTAAATCTGGATTGGCATCTGTGCACTACACACTAGTCAAAAGTTTACTGTTTTATTTATGCACCAGTTTACATAATGTGTCAGGAAAAGTGAAAGGACAACCTGAACCGTCTCAGTCAGGTCTGTCATAAGAAAAAGGGAAGTCTAACTCAGGTGCGGAAGCCTGAATTTTTACACTATCCACATCTGGCCGACACATGTTCATACAAGTTCCCTCAGTCCAGTGTAAGTCATCAATCACAGTTATTGTTGCAGTTTACAATGACATTCACTCAGGGACAAAACTTTCATGACAATGTTTAAAAAGTTCATTATATGACAAGGAATTTAAGACTAACTTGCCCTGGGAATGAACTGAGCTGTTTTACATTCTTTTGTAAGTGTTGCTGAGATTATTATCTAAGATATTTTATTAACTGTCAAGATACTTAACTGCTATACTTCTATAATAAAAATGGAGCAAATTACTATAAAAGTGGGATCTTTTGATATAATTTCAGAGCAAAACTCATTGCTAAAACACTGTGTGAGACCATTTATGGTTTTTAACTCTTAGTATACAGAACCTTTTTTGATTGGACAAGTCATCTAAACTGGAGTTGCCAGATGAATTCAGCAAATAACTTTTAAAGGCAGGGTTGTGTTTAAAGCAGCATTGAATGTTGTGCTGCATGTTATACAGATATGTTTCCTCTTTAAGTTAACAACAGAGGAAACAGAATCTAATATTTAAAGGACAATGTCTGAACAAATAAACACAGACATTCTCTTTAGAAGAGTGAATTACCTATGCCTAGCGATTTTCACGTGTCCTACAGTGTTTCTATACCTTGTTTTAACATGAATGGGGTTTAAAGAATGCAGTCTGCAATACACATGGCTGAATTTTAGATAAGATAGGGGCAATCTGCTGATGGTGTGAAGTCAAAAATGATGCGGTGGCACACCTACCAAATGGGAGCAAACTTATCTGAAGGTGTTCTGCAACAGTGAGAGAAAACATCTCTCATGAATTTAAATGTGGGGGAAAAAAAACATCTTTTTATTTTCATACTGGCACAAGGAGTGGTGCTTGGAAGTAAGATAGTCTCCATACTAGATTAAATCTCCCATTGCAGCCCAACAGTCATTACTGTACACATGACAAATTTCTGCCAATTCAAATGTGCATAAAGCGTCTGATGTATAGCCAACACGCGCAAAATGTTCTGGCTGTGAGTGGCAATTGCGGTTTCCATTTAAGGTGTATGGCTTTTGAATTGCATGCAATCATTTTCTTTCACTTTGGGAATGCAGCTTATGCTCAAACGCTCAACAACAAAGCAAAGGAACTCCAGTGTCACTTAATTTAGTAAGCCATTTACATTTAGGACAAAACGTGACTGAGGCAGAAATTGTCAAAACAGCCAAGGTGGTCCAGCGGGAGTACAGATTTTAAAATACATTTGAATGGCTCTTAATCTTAAGTGAAATGCAGACGCTGTGTCTTACACTACAATCATTTTTCTCCAAAAGAAAAAAGTTACAATAACCTGTTTCAAGGGCATGACAACTTTGCACGGCAATTATAGCTGCCATTATTCATGTGACAAGGTGTAGTTAAGTATCATCATCGTCTGCTCTATTTAAGGAAATAGGGCCGGCAAAGCTGTTATTACTGTAAGCTACTCACATTATCTCAGGAAAACTTTCATTGGCTTTGAAAACTCGTAATTCAGCTACCTGCATGTGAAAATTACTCTCCTCATCCATTTGGCAATGCTCTATAATAATGTCTTTACGTGAATGAGTAAATGGGTGGTTCAGCTCTACATAAATGCACAGAGACCGCTCTCACTGGGGATGCGTCGCTTTCAGAGCAATTATTACAGTCTGTGATTGTAAAGATTAGTTTTAATTTCTATTTCAAAGATCTACACTGCAATTAAAGGTGCTTTGTGTCCATTTCTTGTTGTGAAAATGATGTATATGTCAAATTAATGGTAAATTAGAGAAAAGCTCAATCAGGCTGAAAACTCTGACAGAATAACACACTAATAATCAAGATTCATTATACCTTAAAGTAACATATCTCTTGGGTAATATCACTTAATCAAGGACTCCTGCAGGGGGGACCTCAAAAGGGACTAATTTGGTAGACGCTTGCAAGTAAATAATTTCTTCACACAAATATGACCAAAATACTGAGACTGAATTATTATTAAAAGCAACTACAAAGGATATATAGCATTTGTCAAGTTACCATAAAAATTATGAAGTATGATGCTGCTGTGTAAGGCTAACTAAAACAACACAAAGCTTAAAGTATCATACCTATCCACGGAAAGGACAACAATATCCTCCTGGTCCGCCAGAGCCTCCATGGCCTCCTTCAGTAGTCTGACTTTTTGCCCTCCACCGATAGATCGACCAACGTCACCACCTTTCCACGCTTCTCCCATTCCCAACACCTGAGACAGAGCACATGAAAGATAAGTTGTAGGGCTTGACATGAACCAGCTTGACACCAAACTTCACCAGAAGGCAGCCCAGCAGCACAGTGAAAACATCCATCTTCACACGTCTTGACACATTTTTATGTCAGTCATTTCATTTTTGCACTTGCACACACACAAAAAAAGGAGAGTACAGTGGGTTCACTAACACGAAGAAAATTACACTTGATTTAAAAAAATGGATTTAAGTTACAGCTTTGGAACAAATGGGAATTATGTAACAATGTCCAGTGGTAGCTAGAATGGCACATTTTTATAAACTCCTGTGTCAAAGTCCAGCCAAAACACACTTCCAAATAATCTCACTGTGGGTGAAAAAAAACACAGCTGTTGAGAACGATGGAGACACAAACAGAGCAAAACAAAAAATAATAGGGCAATGAAGGACAGAAGAGCAGCATTATTTAAGATGATACGCCTAGGTGAACAGGTTGGTTTTTAGATCTTTAAGGCAACCATAGATGTATTGATGCAGATCGAGGCAAAGAACTAGGCAAAAGGTACTTTGGCTCGGATCTGCAACGATACATCTATTATACATCTACAGATCTGAGACAAGAGAGAGTTGCAAAGGTTGGAGCTGCCATGCTGAAAACTCCCTCCTCAAAAATATCCAGGCTGGTGTTGGGGAGAGTAAGCATGCCTGAGGACCAGAGTACAGGGTTAGAGATACTTAGGGGTAAGGCCATGAAAGGATTTATAGATGAGGTCCCTGTTATTCTTTGCCAACTACTGTAGTGTCATTGGGTTTACTGTACAGAGATAGATTCAGCTCAAGCCTAAACTATATACCAAGCAAAGGATAACAGGAAATCGACAACATTTCAGATAGAACTCTAAGAAGGATCACTGTGAGTAAGGACCCAGAATGATGGCGTAGTAGCTTGCACATTTATGTCTGCAAGTGATGAAATGTTGCAGCTGCTGGTGCAGCAGGCAGACAGGCTGAGAACCACGTACATGCTTGTGGTGCGCTAATTCTGAGCTCTGAACAAAACACTATATTTTCTTTACTGCTGGCCTTAACCACAGAGGAGAACTGTGCACCCACGTTGTGGAGTGTCCCTTCAAGATGGATGTTTTCGCAGCTTGCTGCACCTCATTGTTTCCTTTAACAGGCCTAATCAATCAAGTGTCTGTTGAAAACATTTGGCTGGTGTGTGTGTGTGTGTCTGTGTCGGTGTATTTATATTTCAGTGGGGACTCCAAACCACACCACGGGGAACTTCTGTCACTGTGGGGACCAAACTGAGGTCCCCACTAGTTCAGATAGGTCTTTGCGGGTTAAGACTCGGTTTAGGGTTTTGTTTGGGTTAAGACATAGTGCTCTAAATAAGCATTACGAGGTGCACAGGCACACAGGGAGGTTAGGGTTAGAGGGTAGACATTCACATTGTAGGGACTCACCTTCCTTTTAAGGACAAAGTAAATCCCCATAATGTAAATAATTAAATTTTAGGAAGACAATTTGGGTTAAGAATAGGGTAAAAGGTTGTCTTAGACAAGTTATGGTTGTAGATACAGTTAAGTCGAGTCTCCAAGAAATAAATGTAGGTCTATATAATAACCCCAAATGTGCCTAGTGTGTGTGTGTGTAGCATCGTTAGCTGGGACAAAGTAAACATTCGTGGACTTCACTTTAGACAATGAGATAAAATCATACCTTCACAGTGTAGTTGAAATAGCGAGCAGACTGCATAAAGCGCTGGAAGCCATCTGTCTCCTCTGTTGCGACAGTTAGGACAAGCAGTTTTTCTGAAAAAGAAAAACACATTTTCATGGCCTTACTCATTTGACTAACGAAGTCTTAAAATACAGTGTTTTTGGCTACCAAATTACAGGGATATGGGGAATATATTTTGCAGCTGAAGATTTTGACATTTCTCTTCAGGAATTCAGAGCTTGTTATTGCAAATCACGGTTTCCACTGAAGGATATCCACAGAAATGTGTATTATATGATGCTTATGTATAAATATTGTGACTCCCAATTCTACCAACCAAGTCCCATCAACCAAGCCCTATGGCAACAAACTGGTAACTGTTTGGTTTAGCAGTCAGTCGAAACCTACATCTCAGATTGGCAACAATAATATAGTTTAATTTAAATCAAAAACAGAGGCACACTTTTAAACATGGACCCAGTATTTTCTTTCTTCTTGGGTTAAATAAACTCCCACAAATCTCCAGGACATTTCCAGTGGCCATGAGAGCCGAAGTCTGAGGTTTGAGGAAGGAAACACCAAATACAAACCACCACCATAGCCTCATTTGAAGCTAGAGAGAGGCAGACTAAACCCACTAAGCTTGTTTTCACTGCTTCTATTATGTTTTCTGAAACCAACTGGGGGTGGCCCGATTAGAATGACTGCAATCTGTGACCGGGAGGCGAGGAAGGAAGTGCTCCGATCTTCAGATCTGGTTCATCAAACTCTATTATTGCATGAAGGGAAAGTGCTTATTCATTTCTAGTTTCAAAAGATTACTTAAAAATGTGCAAAATTTTGTTCTGTGTGAGCAGGGAGATAGGCTAACAAAAAGTTAATGACACTCTAATAAGGTTTTATAAGACCACTTGAATACTAATCCAGCTTTTCATGTTTGAGAGCCAATCTGCCTTCTATTTAATATACTGCACTATGTTCCAATAAACCCTTGTAAATTATTTATTGGTGACTGGCAAGTACGATTGGATGTATGAAAGAGAACATATGAACTGCACCCTCCCCAAAACACAGTTAAACAGCTGGCGAATCACATTTAGAATACAGAGATTAACAGGGCTTCATTATTTGATTTTAGTGGCAATTTCTATCAGCCTGGGTTTGATTATTTACTTTGTTGAGTGCACACTGCAAACAATAAAACGCACGGTTATGTCAACCCCTCCTTAACCTAACTGAGTGATCATACAAACCCAAGTGGTTGCCAAGGGATGCAGTAGTTTTATCACTGATATAAACAACATAAACTAAGGACACCTACTGAGTGTAGAAGTGAACTAAGCAAACAAACCCAGACAGAGGTCAGACATAACAAATTGTCCGCAAAATCAAAGTCACCTGGCTCTCACCCACCCATCCGAACTTAACTAGAGTACAAGCAGCTGCCTTACAGCTCTTTTCCATTCATTTCCTGTTAGTGTGACCAAGCCGTTCGCTCATCCCAGTCTAGCCAGTGGCCCTGACATTGCTCTAACTGCAATTCCAGTACTTGCATGACACAGAAGTTCCTGTTGCAGGTTGAAAACAGTCCCCTGTCGGCCTCTGACCCAACAGCATCGCATGAAATATAGCAAAGAACTGGGCTGAAGCAGAACAATGTGAGGTTTAAATCACTCAGAGGGAACAGATGAGCCACAGGTGTGTCCCTGTTCCTGGCTTTGCATCTTGGCTTTAGGGAGGAGGTTAATCAAGCATGGTGAAGGAGGGGAATGGAGCTTTGCACATTTGGGAAATCCATTTTCCATGCAGCTAGAAAAAAGGTGATTTAATGGTTTTAAAAATAGGGTTTACATTCTTCGTGTTACCTTAGATTAGAGTATCACAGTGGCAAAATTTAGGCCCAAGTCAGGAGCTTTGCAATATATCACCAAGAAACTTTCTCATCCTGCTTTGCTGTGTGAAGCAAATCTTAGGCAAAGCTTTTTAAATAAATATTATGGATATAGTTAGGCTAAATATGGGACTGACTTTTAAACAGTCCCCTCCTGAAAATGTTTACCGTGTTGCAAAAAAAGAAGTACCACAAGTAGTTGTGGAACACATAAAAAAGGGAACTTGAAAGTTAAGTTCAGACCCAGATTACTCGACCACATTTAAAAAGTTTGTAAAAATCGCTTATTTACCAACAATAGTGGGGCTGGTATTGTTTTCACTTTGAGTGTCTGTTTGTGTGGCATCATGGCAAAATTTGGTCTTGGAGACTCCAATTGTGGCAGAACTACCACAGAGGCAGTTTTGAGTATTCAACCAAGTGTTTGTGTGTCTGTAGACAGATTTTGTCAACACAATTGCTTCTAATCATGCAAGATAGGCTACAGGGTTGAACTCCACTACACTTCTCACTCCATGTAAAACACATTGAGGCTTCAATACTGCATCATTTCCAGCAAATGTCACCCAAGACGATAGCAACACTGATCTGGTCTCGCTCAGCTAAAAGAACAAAAACACAAAATCTAACAGTATGTTACGAAGTTGTTCTCGACTATTCTTGCCTGTTGTGGCCAAGAGACATGACAGACTACACATTGCTCCCTGGTCAATCAGCATTTGCAGTTCATGACATAGGTGATGTCACTGGTAAGGAAGCGCTCGCCACTGACTACTATTCCTACTGACAAGCCGTTGAGGGAGCTAAACAAAAAATCAAACATGCTAGTCTTTCTGTCATGAGGTCATAAGGCGTCCTAGATGCTGCATCGGTTGTTGTCCATTATGACACACTATGTGAGATGAAACTATCAACTGTCGCGCTCAATGCTCATTGATCATTTCCGAGTCTTCCTGATGCCCTCTGTCTTCCCAGTTGGC
>JAQLOL010000013.1:9305224-9325217 GCA_029783665.1 Naso thynnoides
ATATCATAACATACCACCATTAAGAGAGTTTAACACTACAATTTAAAAAATAGAAGAATATAAGAAATAGAAAGAAAGATTTATTTATTGGGGAACCATTGAATTTCCCAGGGACCCACTCAAATAACCACCTGTGGGACTCACAACATTGAAAACCTATCAACATAACTGGGTTATCAGACAATGTAGGCACACATTTGTTTACTGTGACTTTTCAGTAGCCATTTCTCTCCTCGAAAAACTATCACAGTTATGTTACAGTTAATAATCCAGCCACAATATTTTCAATATCTTTTCCAACTACTAATGACTAAGAACACAGCTCTGGGAGTTTGAGCAGTACATGGCAAATTCAGCAGTACAACCTGTCAGCTGTATCACAATAAGATTCAGCCCGCGTAGCTCTTGCCAAAGATCAACAGCTGCTCGAGTCACTCTCGCTCTCCCTCAGACAGTCAACAGTGGATATTTGTACCAAAGCCATCATCCTGACAACATAGCTGAAATGTCATCTGTTTTTTCAGGAAGCCTTTGCATCATGGGAACTGTCAGCCTGATTTCCTGCTCTTTTTATCTTGTTGATAGCCCACAGAAAACACCTCAGACAGAGCTAAGAAAAGAAGACAGTGAAAAAGCAGACAACACAGCACATTTTTGGCTGAAAATGATTCACGGAACTGACCTTGTGGTGATACAGTAACAATGTTCTGAGACGTGATTACAGGCTTGTCCTGCCAACAGAGTTTGTTAGTTTGTTAGACTGGAATTACAGGCAATAGAGAGTATTATTCCGTACAGAGGGCATGGACAACTTTAGGTGGAGTTTCCTTTTCTTCTCTATAAAATGCTGCGTGTGATGTCTGGGTATGGTCTAATCTAAAGACGCCTTTTCAATGGAACACTGGAGCAGACGAGACTAGATCTCACTGTAAGACACACACACACACACACACACACACACACACACACACACACACACACACACACACACACACCATCAAGGAATCTGACCCAGTAACGGTCAGGCATACTGAACGCCCACCTAAATAATGTCTACACGTCTCATCATTAATTATTGTTGATATGAAATATATCTCCCTTAAAATTTTCCAACAGCAGTGCCAATACTCATAGATCACCAAGCAATTGGGCTAAGAACAGAAAACACTGATGAAATGTTGTTTTTTTTTTCACGAAATGTTGCATTAAAACATAACTTGAATGATGGTTTATGTGTTGGAGCAAATTATTCAGTCTTGGATTGGCCGTCAGTTGGATAAAGGAGTCCTGCACATGCATATGGAGACTCACACTACAAGAGCTACTATACATACATATACTATACATGTTAAATCCAATATAAACTCCATCAGAAGTGCTGTTCACACAGCCAGTCGGACAGAAGTGAAAGGTTTCTTTCAGACGGCCGGACAGTGGGGGTCCACGCTGCCCAGTTTTTTGCAGCTCTCCCAAACCAACACACGCACGCCACGTACGCAGTTCACAGTGACCAGCCAGGTGCACGTCGGTGAGAAATGGGCAGAGGATGGATTCCCACCTCTTTCACAGTCCCTACACAGTGCTGACTCTCACCATTCAACCTGTGCTACAATACAGGTACTGTACCAGTCCGCATTAAGCCTGAACAAAGAGAGAAACGTCCTTACTGCATCTTTGCTGGCATTCAACACAAAGCTGGAAATATGAAAACCTGTATACAGCCTGTAAATTTCTTTGTTACACCTTGTCAATATGACCACCAGCACGCCCCACCTGAAAGGAAAGTACAGTATACAACTTGCTCTTCTAACATGGTGGATGACACGTCATCTGACTTTATCCTTAAGGACACAATTTAGTCCTTAGCCCAGCTGAAAGACCTAATGTGACCCTACCGCTAATTTGCTTTGCTTTTTAGAATGTCCAACACAATACCATACAGCCTCTCTTTGCCTTGGGAGAGAAAGGAAAAGTGTTCAACTGAGATTTTTCATCTTTTGGAAAAGAGTCATCAAGTTGATAGACACTGTTAACACATCGTATAATGGTGCAATCAAATGCACAATTGTTTCTGACAACCCATGCAGGCCCTGAAATGGCTGGACTAGTGTTTCACCACCGCAGCATGTCCCAGTCAAAAGTGCATGATTCCGATTTAGTCTGGAAAAATGAGAGGAAGAAGTAACTTCTTCCATGGAACTGAAGTCCGGCGTGTGCTTAATGTGGCTTAATGGATTTGTTGGATTCAGGTTTGTTTTATTTGGGTTGTTCTTCATAAAAACGTAGACACAACAAACTAATCATGAGATTATACTACACTGTAAACTAGTTAAGTCAGTAGAGTTATTCATCAGTGTTTTGTTCTGTGCATATCTGCCTTCAGTAGCTACAGAATTATTTCACATAAAGACGTTGCAGAGCTAGTCAAGATCACGTTCCTTTTTTCTACGCAAATATCTGTGCAAATTCTAATTCCAGTTAAAAGAAAATCTAAAGGGGACTGAATTAAATGTTAATAGCTGTTTATAGCAATCACTGTGCACGTCATATTAAGTATTAACGCCATTTACAGTCACCAGTTTACCTCAGAATTTTAAAAGGTTTCACTTGTGCTTTAATCCCTCCCAGGCTCACTAACAAGGCGTTCACAAACAAACATTTTAACCTTGTAAAGTTGATGTGGCTACTGTGTGAAAGACACCCAGTAAGTCCAGACCAGAGGACAAAACAAGCCTGTGGAAACTGAAGGCAGCTGTTGTTCCCTGGTTGCAGGCTGCCTCCCCCCAGCAAAATGCATCATTAGAAAAGCAGCAGATTTCCAGACGTTAGTATCTTAAACATAAGCCCACAGTATTTATGACACGGTATACAAGACACATGTATCCACTTATGTTGCTGTTTGCAGGGTTTTACAAGATGCTGTGTCTAAGCTGTGTTTCACTTAAATGATTTTAGGGTAATTTGGGGCAACTTCGCCACAGCAACATGCTAACAGGAGACAAGCTTTCAAGCGAGTCAGTAAAACTAACACATCTGGGATTCTTCGAGAAAGATTTGAACACATACATGTACACAGGCCTACAGTAGGTTGTCTTTACAGCTGAGCAGGTGGAGCTCGTCTCTCCTCCATAAACATTCAATTAAAACCGGCTTGCAAGCGCTTCTCTATTTTTCCATAAGCGTAATTGCTTAATTGCTACTAAATTAGATTGCTTTCTCGCGCATTTGATTGACGCAAAGTTTGACTAATAGTCTAACTTTTTGCACGTTTTCTCTCTCTTGCATGTCTAGATGCAAAGCAAGGGGAGAGCTACTGAAACCACTAAACACTCGCCCCCTAATTAGTAGCCTAAGTTATTTCACGCATGTATTTTTACAGCCTTGCATGTGTGTATAAGCCGGGGCCGCACGCAGCCAAACAACATGAAGCAAAAAAGAAGATTGCTATAAACCGCACACGGTTCCTTTGTGTCAGACTGTAATGCAATTTAACGCACCATCACACGAAGCGCAAGACAAAAAAAGTCTTTTCAGATTCACTGGCATGCACCCTGCACATCCTGTACGGTAACATCATGTTAAGCGGCAAATGACACCCTGGAAAATAGATTTTAATCCCCTTTTTAAACACTTGGCATCACAGCAGCTGGAAGATGCTGGACTCAAACTTGGGGAAAAAGCGGTGTAGTATGATGTTGCTCCGTGCATTTGGTCAGTGGGACTCCACAAGCTGAATCTGATGTCGGGACAGTAGGAATGAGTCAAAGTTTGAGCGTTCCTTACCTTTCGGAAGAGGCGCAGGAGCTTGCTGTGTTTCAGCAGAGAAGACAGAGGTTGCAAACTTCAGCATACATGAAAACAAAATAACAAAACAAAACTTGAGGTACTCCATTGCTGTTGTATTGCGCGTGCTCCCAGTCATCGGCCGGACTGATACCTCCAAGACCGAAAGCAGTGGTCAGGATCAGCCCCGGAGGGTCCCTAAGTGCGCTCTCGCGATAATAAAATAAAAGAGAGAAAAAATCCCTCCAGTCAATATGAAGTTTTTTTTTGCAGGGGCAGCGCTTGCGGCTGCCTCTTTGCTCCAAGGAAGGGTGGGATAGACTGTAAGTAGCGCAATGTGGGAGAATTAGACAGCTGGAGGCGTGGTTCCTTAATTGAAACTGCAGTTACTTGGGTTCCCAGTGAAGTTACAGTCCAAAGAGACACAGTGGAGGAAAGATAACGGTGCTCACCCCCTGACACAGGGACGGTCCGGCGCGTAAAGTTAGACTAAGCACAGCCCATATGAACCCCCAACACCACCCCCTGACTGGTGCACATCCCTCCCCCAGTCGCCTCCCCTTGATCACTCAGTGCCTGTCTGATCAGCACTGCCCCCCCTCCACCCCGTTTTAACCTGCGTGGGGTCATATAGCAAAAAGGTTTCAAGATCCTAGAATTACTATTGTGACATACTTTGTTAGAGTAAATCCCTGTATTTAAAATTTTGACAGCAAAATGTACTTACAGTGCTATATATATATATATATATATATATATACATATAAAATATTATTATTATTAGAATAATATGGTTGCATTAAAGTGTTTTTAGTGTATAGTTAAAGGTGGAGGTTATTTTATCTTAGTATCTCATATTCCATTAAATATTTAAATCTACTTTATTACATTTATCTGACACCTCTAGTTATTACACAAATTCATACTTAAAAAACAATAACTTGATTAGTTCAATAATGAATAAGGAAATTTTTTGATTACTGATAACAAAAAATGTAATTGTTAAAACATTTCATGCAAGGTTTCAGATTCTCATGACACGTTGCTTTTCTTTGTCTCAGATTACAGCAAACAGAGGTTGGTCCGTTGTTGTTATTGGTCATTTGAAGATGTCACTTTGAACTTCTTATTAAAATGATAATCAGCAGATTAATCATTAACGGAATAATGATTAGTGTCAGTCCTACACAAAATATATGAAAATGAGCTCCAGATCGACCAACTACAACAATAACATCCTGCTTTTACTTTAACGCTGGAGTCTTACTCTGATGACATAATGTTTATAACAGTGTAACAGTGGCCTGTTTCTGCTGGAGTCATTGAGTACTTTTACTCTCAGTACTTTGAGTACATTTTCCTAATCATCATTAGTGGATTTCAGAGCTTTTAATTAAATGAGTGATCTGAACACTACCTCCACTGATGATTAAATTGTTAAAATCAGTAGGACATATGAGTGTACAGTACAATTACCTCTTGAGTATTCAGTTACTTTCCACTGGGGACTGCAAATACTGATTATTTCCCCGAGTACTCAAGTAATTATTTGGTCTCTGAAATGTCAAAAAAAGTGAAAAATACCCAGAGAAGATGATTACATCTTTGTCTTTTTAATTGATTCATTATTTAACATTTCACCAAGAACTTAATTTTCCTCTTTTTGCAGAGTAATTTCCTGTTAATCAATTAATCAGCCAATGACCTCCACCATAGAAAACACCATGAAATCATTAAGCCATAAAACAGCATTTACAACAGTTAAATAAAGCTGCAGATGCTGCTGCCTCCCCATAGCAGCACACACACACACACAGGGACCATCGCCTTGTCTCATCTGTGTCTTTTATTCTTTATTACTAGAACCAGACTTGCCTCAAACCATTTCTGTCTGCTGAACACTTTGCAAAGCAGTTGGGATGACCGCCAGTGCCCAGATTGTTTTACTTATGACATCACCAGATTTGTGGTTTCGACAGCAAAGGGACGAGAAGCTGAACTCTTTTATGAGATAAATCACTTCTTTACAGTAAAGCCCCTGATAAAAATTCAAAATGAAGAGCTGTACCAGAAAACTCAACACATTTGGAGTTCAGACGTCCCTTTTGACTGTAGTTTAGCATGCGGCTGACGCTGAACTGAGCACTGGGCAGGCAGGCACGTTTATGGAAACTAGTGTGTCATGAGAAAATTACTGCTCCAATTCTCCTGTCTCAAATAGAAACACATTAGCCAAACAAGGTTATCCTCCCTGCTGTGACACTCAGACAAACAAATCTTATTTAAACAAGACAAGTTAACCCAAATTCACGAAGGTACACTTGACTCAGTGACAAATAGCTAAGTCAACAGGGCTTTTTTCCCCTGTGGGCTGGTAAGGGAACTCTCTGCAGCTGGAAAATATAAGTGTTTGTGGTACAGAACCTCATGCTGGATCTTGGCAGCATGTGGTAGGAAATGTGCCGTGTCTTGCTCCAATGCACTGGCTCAATACTGAGCACTCACCAAACATTTGGAAGAGCCACTGAAATGTCCTCTGGATTTGATTACACCCTGACAAAATGTCCAAAAGTTATGAGTGCTTTAATATCCCGTCAGAGGCCCTACAGTTGGAGATGTGAGATACTGCAGAGAAACATAAGGCCAGTCATAGTGTTTAAACTTTCTGAGTCAGGAATTGCAAAAATGTGAAGTGTTCTTAGTGCTCACGGTGGTGGTGTGGCACTGGTGATTAAATTTGAGCTGCATGTGGCGTGGGTGTGAAAATTACATTTAATTGCATGAAAACTGGCAGATACAGAAGCTGGGAGGCTGCTGTGGAAAGTGGTGTGAGGGTGGAACAGCAAGCCAGAAAGCTCATCAGGACAACGAGATGAGTGCACAGAACTATCATCAGTTTATATCCGCCTGAGTTTCAGGAGAGGGTGGCAGACACTGGAGTGCAGCTCACATGGAGGTACAGATAAATACAGCTGTTTATCAACCTTAAACGGGGATAGACTGCGTGGAACGTTTTAACAGCGCAGGTGGTATGTTCTCTAGCCGGCTATTTCATTTTGGCTGATTATAGCGCCAAATAAAACACACCCACCTCCAGCTTTCACTGTCCCTGCATTTGCAAAAGACTAAACAGTGTTGCAGCTTCCTGATGACGCCGGACCGTCCTGTATTTTCAGTGCTGCTATGGAGACGGTGGGTTCACTGACACTGTTTAAATTTAACCAAGTGGAGAGAGGAAACAGATGATTCGTTAAGCAGAGTCTAGAGGAGATGCTCAATATTGGATATAAAAACTATAAATTCCTATAGGAACTCAACGAGAAAAGGGTCATATGGAAAAATATCGCTGAAATGATTCCTCCATCCCTTTACTGATTTCAGTGCCACTGCGGCGAGACATGATGTTATAGGTTGTCTTTGTCTTTACATTCACATCTGTCCACTTATTCCAGCTGTCTCATTCTTATTAATGTGATATCTCAGCAATTCTTTGGGAGAATTTCTTTAAATTAAGCACAAACATAAGTGGACACAAGGATGAACTGATTAGATTCTTGTGGTCAAAGACCACTGTCACCTGAGAAAAACACATTTTTGACCATAATTCAACATTTCACACGTTTGTCTAATAGGATAAAATAATGAAATGATGACATTTGATATCTAAAAGGTCAAAGGTCAACTTCATAGTGATTTAATGTTTGGCAAAAACACTTTACTGGCCATTATTCAGTGGCATAACTCAGGAACAGAAGGGAAAATCTGGTGAACTCCACCATATTTCACAAGAAGCTGGGTACTGAATAATCTTGGGTATCCACCTTGAAACTGTGTCGATTGTTTTGGTTTTTGTGCTGTTGGGTTGAAGATTGCTTGTCAGGCACCCATTTTTTAGAATGTCAAAACTTCTTTGCAGTGGAATCCATATTTGAAGCTTTGTAGTCTATCACAAGCTCATTGGTTTTGTTGGTGTTGAGGTTCAGATGTTTGGCAGTACACCATTAGACGCAGCTCTCCGTCAGTGCTGTGTAAGAATAGTCTTTAAGTGAAGACAACATGTTTCTCACTGGAATCATACATGTAAATAAAGTGAAAACTTAAATTTTTCCTTAAAAATACACTCAGTGCCTTTTGCTAAATCCTTTTAAGCCTGATGGTCTTTGTTTCTGGACAGACATGATCAACTTCAGTTTGATTAGTGTGTGAAAGTGTGGTCACAAGTCAAAAGCCTAACTGTAGATTTTGGCCATCATTATATATGTGTATAAACTCTATAATGCCAAAAAATCAATGTGTTGTCCCTTTTATGTAGGTCAGGGTTCTGATTTTGTAAAATCTAAGCCAAACTAACTGTCAGTGTTTGGGACACACCTTAGATTTCTTTAAACGTTTTACTCTATTTTTGACGTAATCCTCTTTTGGTGGTACAACCGGATGGTTTTGCAGTTGCACTCATGAGTCATTTGGTCCCCTAAACCCTGCATGAGAACCCACAATTGCACCATGATTGTAAAAGAATGGGTTTTATTTTTACCCTGTAGGCTTTGATCACTCAACAGAAAGTTTAATTACTAGTCCAGATCAATGGAAAGGGCAGCATTCCTTCACCTCAGTCAGCTCGTCTTCTTGAGGATTTACTTTAGCATCATCTTTGGCTAAGTTATGTCTACGTGGGCTTCACTTATGAGGCTTAGGGCACCATGGCGCAAGATGTGGTCCAAGGGTAGCTGGGAGTGTGCAAAGGAAGGGGATTTCATCATCGAAAAACTTTAACAAGCAGAGAAAGTGTAATTTTAATGTAGCCCAACGTCGCCACACAAAAGGTAAAAGAGGTTTGATGTGGAATAATTCATGATCATGGGCAGTCTTTCATCTAATGTCTCATTTTCCATGATGTGCACAGTAGAAAATTGCAATCTTCAAAACTGTGTTAATTTCAGTGCTAAAACTTTGTATTTCTACTGGATGGACTGGGTTTTTTAGTTCAGTGATCATTCAAAATTACACATAATGAGCTCCTTTACCATAGCCTTTCATTTAAGTGTCATCATCATCAGGGCATGTCAAAACCACAAGGCTGAGGTTGAGGAAAGGAGGACGCAACCTTACATTAATCCTGTCCTTCCGGTGCCATCTTATCGCCCCAAAAACTGTTCATACACTACTAATTTGCTTTGCCAGATACAGTTTGGAGGAAACGTAATTGTTGCCTGGCCTCCATTCACTGACCACGATTTCCCCCTAATACAGGAAGGGTGACATATTTATATTTGGAAGACAGAGGAAGAAGGTTTTTTGGGTGGTTAACCACAGCACTTTGGGTGTGTCCCACATGTTGTTAGAACTGGCTGCTCGGCACTGAGGGTTAAAGGTGAGGTTGCTGTTAAATACTATAAAAATTCTAATCCTCCTGTCTCGTGCATCAACTTTGCTTTGTTTTTCCAGTTCTAAAACTCTGACCTTTCCGAGAACTTAGCCAAGACTTGAGTAGCCAAAACATATCCATCAAAACATTGGTCATGCTATTCAACTTGCTGTTGAATATGTTTTGTAGGTAAAACTTCAAAACATGTTTGGTAATACACAAAAGTTATGTCTAGCATCATTTTTAGCAGTTAGCGTGTGTTGTGCCTCCGTTCTTTGATTTCTCAGGAATTCCGGTGTAGAAATAAATAACCATCCCCCGTTTTATATTTTACATCTGCTGTCTTCACCCAAGTTGTGTGTAAACGGTGTTTTCCCAGCCTGCGTTTGCACAGATGTTGCTTTAGCCATTTGTTTGTCAGAGAGGGCTTAAAGCAGAGATACCAGAAATTCCTGATACTGTATACTGTGAGTGGAGAATCTCTGTTTAGGTCTCAGTGCGTGTTTGGCTCACAGGAGTTTATTTATTGTTCTTTGTTGGTGAAAAACAGCTTAAACATAGTTTCCATTAAGACTCTGGATCAATCTGACCATAGCAGGACAGACAGAAAACAGTCCCAGTCTTTACAATGTCACTTTAAATTTAATCGTTTGAAGGTGTTTTGCCAATGCACAAAATGTCGGCAGAACTTCAATCCAGCACTTCCATAAACTTACAAAAGAAGAACCTCACAGCTCCGGAATGTATCTGCAAAATGTTTGTTTGGTTGTTTGTTTGCATCTCCTGACTTTCAGACTTTAAACTCACTTTTGTAACCAAGTGCATTATTTTTAAAGACTTGTAACACAAAATTATCTAACACCTAATGGGCAAGATGGCTGAGATAAGTGTTTCATCATAAGAGCAGCCAGTTAAATTAGGTCTTGCATAAAGCCCGTAGCTGGAGAATACATCTGTGTTTTTGCCAGTCTGGGAAATTCGGCAAATCACTGCTGCAATAACTTCACAGACATCTGTGTGGTCTGGGTGCTGAGTTCATACGAAATGTAGAGTTTTTGTGTTGGTAATTTATTATCTCAAAACACACACACACGCACACCAAAAAAAAAAAAAAGACAAAAAGAGGAAAAAAAAATTCCAGTTAATCCTGAAAACCCCCTAGAGAGGACAACTTCTAAGGAAGTGGTACTCAAAAACACTGCTAAGTTAATTATTATTGTTTACAGATGACAGTTCTGTGCTGACTTTTAGTTTGAAAAACTTCCAGTTCAGTTTAAGTAAATGTGGTTTTGTAAAAAGCTCGGTAATGGTGAGATTTTAAGACCTAATGCTAACAACCAAAACCCATTGAAATGGTATTTAAAATAGAGACAAAACAAGAGAAAACGAAGCTTAATTGTAGCTCTACATAGTTATGAAAATAGTTAAGTACTAAGGCAGTCCATTCTCCACATTTTGCCACATTTGACATGTAACTTAAAAACCCAGGGGCAGGAAGTAGGGATTTTGTTAGATCCAGGAATCTTAAACCATTCAGGACAGTTTTGCTCCTTTTTCTGGAATTTCTGCTGTTTCTGGAATGAAAATCAAGCACACACCCCTCTGTCATGATTTGTATTTCAATGCATGTGAGCCTGGGTCTAGGTGCAGACTAAACATTTCTAAACTTATTCTTTTTAAAATGATTAAAAACAGAACTAAGGGGTCAAGCTATCATTGAGGCAATCCTCAGCTTTGAGCTTAATGCTACTCTCAGTGTGCTTACACATTTACAGTGACAATGCTATATGCTAATGTTTAGCAAGTATAATGATTACCACATTGGCCATGTTAGTTTAGCATGTTTGTATGCTAATATTTGTGAGTGCTGCCAAACACGAAAAGCAGCTAAGTTCAATGGGAATGCAGTTGGTTTGTCGGAATTTGTTTAAAAAATTTAAGAACTGAAAATATTAGAATTTTAATCAAATGACAGGTAATGATACATAATGATAAATGAAAGGCAAACTAATTGGCAGACAATCAACACCATTGCTAGAGCCATTTACCCCCTGTGAGACTAAAATATTCTCTTGATCATGAGACAGTGGAATAAGAATCATCTCCATCCGTCCGTCCCTCTCTGGCCGTCCATGCCAATGCCTCCACAGTTCACACTGCTTTCCCACCACAGCATCATCGGCCATTGCACTGCTGCATCATATATTCCAGCAACCATGCCAAGCAATGTGTACAATCATTATCCCAGACTGCGGTATTTGTCATGACTCAGAAGTACGATTTTTCAGAAAGTCTGAGTTGGTGCAGTGAATTTATGTGAAAATTTCAATGAGAACTGTGGCCTCAAATGTTTTTTGTTATGAGAATTATCGCTCAACACAGTGAAGTATCACTAATGTCCCCAAATGCACTGACATCAGCCTCACTGAAATGTTGGCAAATATTTCCACAACACTGACTCATTCATAATCTACAAACAATTTAAAAAGGCCATTTTTATTGCGAGTTCTTTAGGTTACACCCAAGGTTAAAAGCTTTACGTTAACAGATTAAAAGGACGAAATAAAATGTTCTCACTTCTCTTTTTATGTTATCCCTCTGGGACATTAAGGTATGTTTGAGGTATCAACTTAGTCAATTACTCTGAAAGCTAGATTTTTCAGAAAAAAAAAAACAATTTCAAAACCTTTCAAGAAAATTGCTTTGGGTAAAGGAGCAGTTACAGTAGGTAAGGAACTCAAATTATTAACCCCCAGGTTTTACACGACCATTTACAATGTCTGACCATTGTAACACTCTGTGGACCCTTATGGTAAATGTAATGTTTTTAGTTCAAAATAGATTCAGTGACTGAAAAAATGAACTGAAGCGATCTTCACATATCACTTTTCTTTTAATGAAGTGTTTCTGTAGACGATTTGCACAAATAAGCTTAGCTCGCAGTTTGGTAGCATTAATTGCATGACTGAATGATTTATTAGTTCACAGTATTAGTGCAAAAGTAGAAGAATAAGTACTTTAAATGTTTCTTTATATATATATATATATTTATACATACAGTTTAACTCATTGGGAATAGCTAAGTTCCCTATTGTATCACATTCTGACATAAATTTTTGGCTTTTAAACACAATCAAAGAGCCTTCAGAGGACATAGCACCAACATCTTACACTATTACCTCATTCAACCAAGGACATGCCATGTGATCAGGTTAATGCATGGGTAAATTGCAAAAAATGTAATTCAAATTTTATAAATTGAGTACTTACTCAACAACTTAAGCCATGAAAACAGAGCATCTTGCAAAAGCATCCATCTTATGTCTTTAATCATATATTTAGCCTTAAACCTAAGTTGCTGTTCATAAAGGCTGAGATAATCCATTCCATTGGCAATTTCACAAATAAGAGTCAAGACAGTATATTGAAGAATGAAACACTGTTGAGCAAACTGTAATACACTGGAAATAATGGCTCTTCCAACTGGCAGAAATAATACGTTCAAGTTGTTTAGATTTAGTATCTGACTTAAGATGGATGTTTTTTTCCAGAGTTACAAACGACATACATGTGAAAAACACTTTTTTTCATGATGCAACAAAAGAGCACATATTGCTACAATACTTTACTCTGAACTATCCCTAATCAAACTGATGACCTTTCTAATATTTGAATATTGCAGTGACGCATGATGTCAGTCAGTATTAGTGGCCATTTTTTGGATATTAAAGTCTGAGTCTTTTTGCATTTTTGTAACAGCATGTGTAATGTAATAATGAGAAAGACAGAAATTTGAATTTATCAACCCCAAAGTGTACGTCACTTGCTGACAGTCAAATAATTTAATGTATAAAATCGAAAATACAACCTTTACACTTATAGTATCAGGTGCAGGTGTGTAGTTCCTAGAGCCAGCACTAGTCAACACTATAAAACAGTAGCATGCATCAACCTGAGTTTGTTCAAATCTAATTTAAATAAACATATGGCAGAAGCAGTTATTGAGTTTGTCCATTTGGGCAGTGTTGTTTTTTTCCCCTCTCACATGAAAAGCTAGCTCCCTCTTGTGGACAAAACTGGGGCTGCACACATCAAGGCCTAACACATCTGTTTCCAAGTAAACAACCTTTTCAGGGTTGACGATGCATAATCATTATGGCAACAAAAAAATTATCGAATCCTGTGATAGTTTGTTTCAGTTTACACACAATTACACCCTTAGTACACAAACACACAAACACGCACGCAAAGCAGTCTACACACACTTTGTCCTATGTTGACAAATAGTTAGACAAACCAAACTGTAAATCAACAAATAAGAGCACTGAATATCTGAACAGCAAACTACTACATTACATGAGGCCTTCAGTTCTCAATAAATATAGCTACAAGCATATTGTTCTGTATAAATAAACATCTGTACTATGTATACAACCAAATTACACAAGTGTTATTTGTCCAACCCGTCTTTGCCCACCAATAATAATAACACCAATCTCTTGCCTCTAATGATGTTCCCTTCACTTGTATATGGATGCTATCCTTCTATTCAGTAAGTCTATGTTCTTAGCCGTGATTGGCTCAGCGGCTGTAATGTAAACACAAATGAAATCATCAAAAATGTCATCTAAAAACACTATGCTGTGCATTCACAGACCATTCACAGACCTGAGCAGCTAAAGACTACAACAAACCTTCTAATTCTTTGTTCATGCAAAGTTGTAACATCTTAAACTTTAAAACATTTGAAGGTTGTTCTATGTTAGGGCATTTGGGGCTGATCGATATGGCTTTCTGGCCTTGCTCTTCCAGGAATGTTGTACGTCTACACAGATATCTTGTTTGGCTCCTAGTTAGTTGTCTCAAAGAACATGAAGTCCTGTGTAGACAGAAGAAGAGGAAAGTGTTAATAATAATAATAATAATAATCCCAAAGAAAAAGCATTAAAAGCGTTATAAATTTTAGAAACAGTTACAATGTAATTCCTAAAAGTCAAATTAGTATAGTGTACTGTATCTGCTGGGATGAGGTTTGGTTAAATCCATGATTTGGAAGTATAAGAGTGTATGGGAGAATGATGAACGTTGATTAAAAGACATAAAACTGTCCCCATACCAGGAGTTGAACTCAAGTGGGTGAAAACCAGAAATTTTAACTGCTAGACCATATGGGAACTGTACATTAAATGATTAAAACACTGTACTTAATATTGTGACCCATCAAATATGATTGGTTCAACTCCCTTGATTTATAAGGCACGCTGGGGCAAAGTCATGAGGGATTTCTTGAGGAATTTTTCTCTAATTGGTGCCACAATATTATAGCCCCTAAAAACTGAAACAGATGTCTTGACTAATCGCAGTTAAAATATCAGAAAAGGCGCAGCATTCATTCACTGATAAGGGTTGGTGACTAATTAATGGAAAACCTGAAAAATTAGTGGAAAAACACAATGACAATGGCATCCATCCATAGGGTACGAGAGTGGCAGACAGGTTTGATGAATCACAATAAAAATCAAATGCCATGATTCTTAAAGTCACCAGGGGCCTCATTTCAAAAACTGTTACCAGATTTATGCCTAAACTTTGTCTTAAGATCATATCTGTTTGTGTGTGTCCGTTTTAAGATAAAAAAAAAGTCAAACACGCAGCTTGGGAGTGTGTCAGCACTGCAATGAACAATGTGGGGCATAAAGAGAAAACTGTGGCTTGATATTAAATATAAATGGTCTGACCTTAAACTACAAGGAAAATGAGCACAACTATATATATCCACAGTAGTACGATACTAATTCCCTAGACCTTAAATTGATACCTCTTATCAAATTGTTCATCAGACTCAAAGTTCACCGCAGGCTTGGACTCATGTCTGTCCCAATCTGCAGTTCCTCCACACAGTAAGTCAGGTCTAGACATTGCTTAGAGGCAAGATCATTCCCAACCAAAGGAAGGTTTAACAACTGACTACCTCAACGTGGGTTTCTCCATAAGTCATACTTGAGATCAAAATTGGTTGCAAGCCTGTTTTTTTTAACTGGGGACCAAATCTAAACCCAGTGAATGATTTTGGACTGACGTGTAGCTCGTGGTGGCCCAACACCTTACCTAGACACATTGTTTGTTTTTCCTTTAATTTGTCAACCTTTTGTAAGTCACTGATACATTAACTGCAAAAGTACACTGAGCAAATGTGACTCAAGCTCTGAATAGCTGTTTAGCATTTGTGCTGATTGGGGTGGTTTCAGGTCACATTTCCCACAAAACGTGGGCTAAGTGGTAGGTACATGAAATTTCTGAGTACCAGTTAGAGAAACACATAAAAGCTGGGTCGCAAGAGGCTACAGCCACATTTTACACTAGCTACTCTTATTTTGCTATGAGGAAATCCTAAAAATGAAATCCTGCTGCTTGTTGACACGTTGAATAAAAACTAGACACACAGCAATGCTTGTTACTTAACTTACAATGAGAAAACATGCACCGATCATTACGGCCTTCATTTTCACATCCAGGTCCATCGGAAACTGGATACCAAAGTTGTCCGAATCTGTAAATGCTTCCCGAAGAAGTCCTGTCCACTGCTTACTAATTTTTCCAATCTTACTGACTTCGTCCATCGTCAAAATCTGCAGAAAGAGTTAGAGAGAAGAAAAAATGATGACATATGTTGCATTAGGATAAAGATCAATCCCTAAACTTGTTTGGTTTTATTGGAGGGAGATCATGGAACAGTTCATAATCCCATCCAATTTGAGCTTTTTGCCCGCTGCCACAGTATCTTGAGTTTTATGTCCCTTTACTGACTTGAAAGCGGCAAGGGAGGAACAGGGTTGGTAATATCATGCTTCAGTTAACCCTCCTCTGGGTCCGGTAAAGGTCTGTATCACTGACCCAAATCCCCTTCACAGCTCAATCTAATAAAACCAGCTGAGCCATGGAACAATGGCCACACTGTACCACACAAGAGCATGCCCTGTGTGATGGCTTCGTCCAAGCTGCAGCCCGCTCTGATTGGAAACATATTTCTTGCCTCAGAGAGCGAGAGGATCCCTTTCAAAAATGTCCAGAGGGTGAGAATGTTACCGTGTCTTGTTATGCTTTCACAAATTTAATGGATTCCTGTGTTTGGATAAACCCACCTCAAAGTCAACATCTGGAAGGCAGCTCCACCCACAGAAGGGCCCATGGATCTTCAGCACAGGCTCGCTGTGTTCGTTCGCAACAATGAATTTCGGGGAGAACGGGTGCCACTGTTGTATGACATAACCCACTGTGTTGCCAGGGGGAGCCTGCACCTCCAGCTGAGCGAGGGATTGTGGGAGAAAAGAGAGTGATTTGTAGTCATATCCTACCATGAAATTGTGTTTTAAAGAAACATGTTGAACTAGACATCACTATCGTAAACAATAATGGAAAGCATGAACAAAAACTACCACAAACACCTTGGGTAATTTCATAGGCAGGTTTTACTGACCTCTTGTAGACAACATGGGAAGAAGCAAGACATGCACTTAAGTGGCCGTGTGACGGTGATGATCTCTTGTCCAAAGTTGTCGAGGACGTGGATGGTGAAGGGCCGCATGGGGCCACAACACTGTCGACTCAGACAGTCGTTCTCCTCGACAGCGTAGAACACGTTCTGGCCCATGACGTTACGGACTTCATACTTGTTGTTGCTTTCGAAACCAACAAGGGCTACGTGGACAAACAATATGTATACGGTATGAGGATCGATAAACAGACTAAGTCATTGACGTAACAGCATAAATTATATTCGTTCTCAGAAGTCAGTGCAGGTTTACCTTCAATAAGCTCGACTTTCTGTTTGATGAGTAGCTGATCCACCTAAAAAAACAGATAACCTCATGCTTTGGAATCAGATTTATAAATTTTTGTTTTTTTAATGCAGCATTTCAGTGGAGTAGGTGTAGCTGAAGGCATTAACATGCTTACACTTTGCATCTACGCATTTTCAGATGATTTGGACCACTGAAGTGTCAAAATAGATTAGCCCTTTGGTCTAGTCTAGGGTGTAAACATAATTACGCATGCAGAGTCTCTTCTTCTTTTCAGTGAAGCTCTATATTGTTTTCCATGGACATTGTTATGAACTTCCCAACAGAGAAATTGGGCACTTAGTACAGTTTCCAGGCTTTAAATCTGCAGAAATAAAGGCTGTTGAGGGGAAACTGTGGAATCGACTAATCGGTTGCTTGCTTTTCAACAGACCCTTTATACAACAGGTGTTACTGATAACATTAACAATAGCTCAAGTCTTTTTTCATTTTCCTTCCATCATGCGCAACAGCAGGACCCTGAAACTAAGGTTTCCACACGATAGTGCTGGGGACTCGGTTAGGTTTGGGGCTGACATTGCCACAATGTTGCACATTCATTTGGTTTAGTTAGCTTTCACACTGCACTTTGTCAAACAAACCAAACCTTCGAAACAACGTCACACCGTCACACACACTTCTTATCGGGGTAACCACCTTGGCAGGACACCACTCTTACCCATTATTTTCTGTGTTTTGCTCCGCTTCCTACTTCTGGTATATAACTTGGTCCACTTTGCGTTCACACCACAAATGAACCGCACCAGGATTCACTTGGAAGCAAACCGAGACCCTGTTTTCAAGCAGACCAGAGTTCTCTTGTTTGGTTCACTCCACAGTTTGAATGAGGTTTCACACCACCACTCACACTGTCTGAGGAAACGAGCCAGGGTTTGTTTGAAGTGGACCAAACAGTTCGGGTGTGAAATAAACGCAAAGCAACTTTATGGAATTCAGACATCCTTAATTTTATTATATTCATCTTTTCTTCTGCTGCTGTGAAAAAAAACCCTCAAAATATCTTTTTAAATAATGATGGTCTATCTTTTGTAGCATTAGTGCATTATAATATTGGTATCCTCATATTTAGGGTGTAAAATATGTTTTAGAAATAACTATTTGTTATATTTTGCTACGAGCTTCTTCAATTTCTACTGTGCTACTGGACTAACTGATGATGTTGTACCCTAAGCATGTTGATATTAAGTATTTATGAAACAAAAGGGAATATAATACCTGCTCATTTCCAATGCAGCATAAAAGCACCAGGCCACTGGACAAAGTAGCACTAACATGTATTATTTACATTAAACAACTGGATAACCAAAGCATAAGTATTTTTATTTCTTACCTGTGTCAGGTATTCTAGTCCTGGTGGACAGCCTGGTATTCCCGGGCTGGGCACAGAGTACATGTTCATTTTGGTGGATTGGAGGGAAAGCTGTTGATAAAGGGAAAGTTTTAAGGGCGTAATAGCGCCATCTTGTGGTCATTTAGGTGACACTAATAAACAAATGGAGAAGAATCGCTGCAGATGGACATGTGTCTCTCTGTCTGTCTGTCTAACTGTACTGTTATTAATCAGACAGCTCCCTCTCTGCTGCCGTGCTCACGCGCGTGTTCAGCCGTACAGCCCCGCGGCTCCGCAGCGCGCGGGAGCCGCTGCGGACCTTACATGGTGGGCGACGCACACAATCGTGGTTATATCTGGAGGTGACGGACTCCTGACGGGAAGACACCACCATGAGAAATCCTCTTACTCCGTTTGTTTACGTGTAAACAACAGGCCGACAGCCAACGGAAGCAGAACCAGCCTCTTATTATATAGAAGCCACGTCAGTGCAGATTTACGTGACCGGTTATGTTACAAAATTAGATTTTTACTTCTTATGACTGTTTCGTGAGCTGGCACAAAGAGCGCACGCCGAGGTTTGATCTGCCCACTTTTTTTTTAATCCAGAGGAAAAAGCGAGTTTTTAAAAGCGACGAGCTCTCGGCAGCGCTTACTTTAAAGCCTACACAGTTAATACGACCTGTAAAACATGCAGCTGTTTCATCAGAATCACAATTACTCACCGATATTTCACCTGCTACTTAAAATAATAACAGGCCACTCCGGAACCGAGACTATGGAATAAACCTCTAATCTCATTGGTCTACGTCATCGTACTTCCCATTCCCACGCGCCAATGACAAGCCCGGAGTATAGAAGAGAAGTCACCAGAACAGAGAGACACACTAGAACAAATTATAATAGAACATGTTAACCCAGCAAGTAGTTTCATTTAGCATAAACAAGTAGCCTGCACAACAGAAATGCAAATTATTTACTTTTTTGATCTATAGGAACTCATTTGAAGCTTAAAAGAAGTTTTACTGGACATGTTTCAAAGATATTTGGGACTATAGTGATGATAAAATCTTTACATCTTTGTAAAGCATATGATAGAATTTCAAAAAATGTAATGCATATAACAAAAGTAAAGTCACATTATTTATTTTCTACTGAAGAACTCATTGTAAACAACAAACTCAAGTCATACTTTCCCTACTACAGTTTTTCAGACGTTGACCACACATGTGCACACTCATGCACACATGCAAAAATGTGCCTACCAAAAGAAATTGGAAAGAAGATTTGAAGTTTTGTTGTTGTTGTTGTTGTTGTTGTTGTTGTTTTTAAATAAATTGATCATTGATTGTTACTGATATAAAGTTAGTGGATCCTGTTAAACTGTGGGACTAAGAGAGTTTTACCCTTTCCATTGTGTTATACTTATCGGTCCATTAAGCTACTGTTACTATAGCAACCTCCTCTTTCTTTGGATCATAACTTTTTTTTAAAGCTGTGTGCTATAAAAGGATTTTCTGTTGTTTGTTGGTGGTGTTATTTCTAAGAATGTATCAAGTTGTTTCAAGTTTCATAAAAGTTTTTGTTCCGTCTTGTTCATTTATTTTTTCTTTTTCTTTCTTTTTTTTTTTTTTTTTTTGCTCTTTTAATTATTAG
>JAQLOL010000013.1:9333346-9350926 GCA_029783665.1 Naso thynnoides
TAAAGCCCATAAAGGTTGAGTTTTACTTTATTGCCAGGTGTGTTTTTCATTATAGCAAATTGTAATAACTTGTGATTAAAATACTATTCAATAAAAAAACAAAGTATGGAGAAAGTGGTGAAATTATATATGAGTGATAGATTTCATGCTCGAAGGACATTTACTTTTTCTAAACTGACAGACCGTGGTCGGCAGATGATTCAATTGACAACCTCTCAATGCTCCACTGAATTAATTACCGCCACAGTGCCACAGTATCGATCAAAAACACGGTAATCCTGTGGCCGTTAATCATTTGTGTCAAAATCTGAGAAACATAACCCGGCCAGGCAGCGCAGGGGGCGTGCAGAGGAAGTGGAATGCACGAGGAGCAGGGAGGTTGATCCCTCTGCCGCTTGACGTCAGGCATCCATCTACTGGTGTTATTCCTTAATCTGATTCACTTGGCTGCTCAGCAGACCAGTGTTGCCTGTTGGAAAGGTTTCATGTGTGTGATGGATGCTATTGTCAGAAATGCCAAGGTCAATATGCGACGCAGCAGCAAAAAAAAGAGGACTTTCTTATTTCAAAAGTGCTTCCCATGTATCATCATCTCTGCAATCTGACCTTGCTTCCCTCTGTAATAACATTCAGAGGGAGGACAACTGCTGTGTGAATGCTCATGGGCTGGCGTTGATCTTTAAAACGGGTCATGGCGCGGCGGAGAGGAGGCCCGTGTCACTCATGACAGTGTGCAGGCGTATTACTTACACTAAGTCACATCTGAGATGGAGTTGTACTGTATGGCGTGAATGCTGGGAGACAATTAAGTCTTGATTCGAGCATTTTAACAGAGGGGCCAACATTTGACTGCACGCTCTCTGTACAAGAGCAATTAGCTGATATCGAAGCACATCATCATAAAACCGTGTAAACAGATTTAGAGTAATGAAATGTCAGTTTTGGCAAATGAGAAACAATAAAAGAGAACTTGTTCCATAAACAGTTTGTCAGATTGACTGACAGTGTCAGCCCTAGTTACTTTTGTTTCATAGGATTTACTCAACCACATCAGCATTAAAACTCCATCTCAACACCGAAGTTATGAATAGTACATGAGGCAGTGTGCAAACTTCTTGTGAAGTTCAAAAGTGGGATTTCTTTGTCCACATATCCTGATGCTGGAAATTTATCTACCGATACACTTCTGCTCATTCTCAACCTAAAAAGAGTTTATACAGATCTGGTCGCAATTATAATTTGTTTCTAAATGTTTTTTAATCCCTGAAAAGTTATATTAACCTGCTAAAATACTTTAAAAAATCTACTGATTCTAAATCACTGAAAAATCCACCATATATAAACAACAAATATGATCAATTTCAAACACAAAATGTTCACGACACAAGATGTTTCCTACTTCACTTTCTTAGGCTTGAAGTTTCCACATCACACTTGCGTGCAGTACCAATGATTTTCTTCCACACTCACTCAACACTATTGAGTGATGATGATCTTGTTGTCCAACTCTTCAATCGACATCATATTTCACTTCATCTGTCTCCACCGCGGCCTCTCTGTTGTGCTGTCTGCTCCGTGTTTGTTTGTGTGTATGTGGGGAAGCCGGGCGCTGCCCTCGGTCAAACACAGAAACAGAGAGAAGAGAGACACAAGAGGTGACAAGCGTTGACTTTTGGGTCTTTATAGTTTTTAATCATCTTTCACATAACGCAGGCTAATGTGAAACATTAACAGTCAGTGGGTTCGCCATAGTCATTTGAAGGTGTCGTGTGACATTTGTTTTGTACGACAAGATTAGCTGATGCCTTTACTTGCACTGCACAGCTCAGAAAACTCAACTATCATAAAAGTCATGTTGTTTTTGCAGCATTATATTTGCATCCTATGGGACAGTATGCATGACAAAAGCAACAGTTTGAAAAATATATATTGACCTGAAAACTAATTACACACACCACAAAATTTCAGCTTTGTGTAAAGGTTTTAAAAGTGACAAACTTTCCCTCTTGAGCGAATTAATGTGAAAGAAAAACCATCTAGTGTTTCATACAACATCCTGCACTGTAAGGTGAAAAATTCAAGTAACTATAAGCGCTGCACATTGTAGGGGGACCTTACACAACCAATAAACCTAATTTTTCACCCACCACCCAGTTAAAAGGTTAATTACTTGTTTAGGTTTTAATGAGATTGTCTGATGAAGTGAAAAACATTGCATGGCTTGATATAACAAGCTGTTATCACTCAACAAGGTGGACATCAAGTGATGTAAGGAAATGGCTGCAGACGTGAGGTGTGTTTCCCCACTGGCTCCTCATCTCCAACCGTCCAGCGATTCACCGCTCCCACAGGGAAGACTGACCTCTTCAGCCACCTGGAGATGACCCCCCGACGCACAGTTAAATATGCTCACAGGAAGGAAGCAGGGATGAGAGAATCATGTCCTTAAGACTTTACACCAGGCCTGCTGCGTCCGCTCTGTCCAGCTTCGTTTTTTTCTCTAAGTCCAGGGAATAAGAAATACCCCAAGTCTTAGAAAATTACTTCAATTAACCATAATGTTAATCACTATTGCTCAGAACAAAAGTCAAGCTGAGAAATCCCTTGATGGAAATTGTTATAATTGCCCTAACAACGGGAATGAATATTTCTCCGTGCTTAATTACATGTGACTTAATATTTAAATATACCATTTGCGGGTTTTAAAGTATCTTAATCACAGCCATTAATTTTGAATATCTAGCATTTGGAGTGGCGGGGGAGCAGACAAACACCTTTTACAGTGTGACTGGTTACATGTGGCAGGTAACGTTAGCAGAATGTCAGGTATGTATTATGCACGAGGCGCCGCTGACAGGGCCTGTACGCCTCGACAAGAACAGGTAATTGTGCTTTCCTCGTGCAGTAGGTGGTAGGGAGCGATCTGTTACGCACAAGCTGGAGTCTGACTCGTAACCGAGACCCATCCGTCGTAAACAATGGCACTTCTCAGACAAAACTCAGGATCAGTTTTCATCACTACAGTAAGACAATGCGCTGTTCTTTTATGTTCATACAAAGTGATTAAGATCTAAATTTGCAGGATTTGAAGTTCCTGTCAGATTGTTTTGGCCAGAAAAATGCATCACCAACAGTTTTAATGACCAGTTTATTGTTGAAGCAAAACATCAACTGGTTCCAGCTTATGAATGTAAGTGTTTACAGCGTTTTTTGCATTTATTAGTATTTTTAATTGAGTTTAGGGTGGTTGCCAGAGAAAAACAAAAGGAAAAGTCAAGATATCACCCTTGGCTGTGAGAAATTCTGACCAGTTTTCCCTGATTTTGGACATTTTAAAATATTTAAATTTAAAGGTCCTATACACAACTTAAAACATCATCATGGAAAATCTTGATCACAGCCAACACAAAGATACCATGTTGCACCAAGGTTGTAATTCTATTGGCTCAAAAGTCTTTGGCCATCTTAGGTAAGCAAAATAATAATTTTGGACCCGACAACATTTTTTAAATAATTAATTCACAACCGTAGTAATTTTTGTGGGGGAAAGCAATATGTTTATTCCACACCTTTCTAACATCTCTGTAAATGTTTTTTTTTTTTTAATATTTTGTCTACACATAAATGTTACGAATATATCCTTTAACATATTATCTTAAGTCAAAGTCCCTTTAGGCTTTTTGTGACCAATTTCATATTTTACCCTGTGAATGCAGCACTAGTCTTCTACTGTTCCTTCCCTCCTCTTCCCTCGCTGTGGTCATTTAGGAAGTCGTGGTGTGGCTTCTCGCGGTTCAGGGGTGGCTGGCCCCAGTGTCCTGGCTGGCAGCCAACAGTGACACTCCCAATCTGGCCACCTAAATCACCGCCTCATCTAATTGGCCAAATCACCCGCTGTTCTCAGACCCCCGTTGCTGCGTGGCACAGGCCTTCTGAGGAGTCAGACAATGTTTGCAAACTGTTAATGTTGTGTTTGGTCAGTGTTTCAGAGCTATTTCAACAGTTGAGAACACATGAGTTAGAAGGTTTTGAAAAAAATGAGGATCCTTATTGGGTAGAAACCAGATTTTCCCATCTAATGTTTCGCTTTTAAGCATGAAAATAAGTTTCCAGTTCCAGAGCAATTACTGTAATATACACAAATAAACTCAGCACTGCGATGCAGTCTTTCCACCATGCTGTCACTTATAGGCAGTTGACAATAAAGTGAAATGCTGCAGGGCGAGCAAACACACAGACATACATGCAGAAGCACACACCCCAACAGACAACTGTGCGTACTCACACAAGTTAAGCAGGCCTCTGGGTCACGCAGTGTGAGTGAAAAACAGAGAGTGGGAGCGAGCGAGCAGCTGCAGGAGCCATGGGGTGGGTTGGGCCTTACGGCGAGCAGCGAGGGGCTGGGGGAGGCTTAGGGGATGGAGGAGGCTGAGGAGGCTGGGGAGGGCTGCGGGGAGACCCTGAGCCAGGGGCCGCCTGTTTAATTGGAGCTCATTTACACAGCAGTGGAGCAGGAGACACCTGAAGGGCCTTCCCTGCCTTATCAGCTAAATGGCTCCCTCTCCCCATCATCCACAAGCCAGATTCCTCATCTTGTTTATTCACTTGTTTCTCTCTCAGAATGCAATTCCTGCCTGAAATATTTCAAATTTTTATTGACATATGGCTGACTTGAGCTTTCTGTCTATTTGGATGTTACGCTTTGCATTGAAGTACATAGTAAAAGCTCATTAAAAAAAATCATAAAAACATAGAAAACCACAACCACAAGGAAGTTCTGAGAACACGGCTGCAGACACAGGTTGTTGACAGGCCTCGTAAACTGAATTATAAATGATCTGTGCCTTTAATGCATTATGCTGTTGTAAAATAATTAAATCACTTAGTGTTGACAATGATAATACCCACCATACCATTTTCCTGTAGCTTTGAAGCGAGGGGTAGACTGGTGGAACACAGGAGGGAGCGGTGAGGGGGAGCGTGATGAGGAGGAGGAGGAGAGGAGCCAAAAGAAGGAACAACTTACTGTAATCATAGTCATGTTCAATCAGACACCTGCTATTAAGTTGATAAATACACTTTTCCCAGTGTGAGTCCGGATACACTGAGTACCCCTAAGGCACTGTTCTGCTCTTTAACTACCTACTCTGCCTGGCTTCTTCACTCAACCACAGACTCTCTTCCCATTAACTCACATTTCACCCAGTCTCACAAGATGTCCCGAAATTCATGCCTTATAGGGCACTGTATGATTGACTTAATGTTATCCTCGACGGTGAGACTGAGGACTGATTTGGTGAGTGGTTTTTCTGGCTGTTGGGGAGTGAAAGGGCAGGGAGTTGGGACGTTTTTAGTCCATTAGTAAGTAGTATTTTGTCCTTTTTCCCCTTCGTGCTTACAGTAATAAGAAAAAATGGGAGCAGAGTCTATGTGTGTGTGTTGCTGGGGGGAGAGTGTGTGGAGAGGTTGTTGTGTTTGAGGTGGGGAGGGTGCACAGACAAAGCTTCTTGCCTCCTTAATCTCTTGTCTCGCCTTTTCAGCTCCCGTCGGAGCCCACATGCTGGCGGCGAGGCCAAGAGGATGCCTCCTGTAGAGAATCTTACTCAGCACGGTGTCATGGCCGCCACGACACCTGATAAACATTAAGTACAGGCTGTGATACCTAAGTGTTATTATTGTTGTTTATTTATTTTATGTCCCCTTAGTGGTTTACAGGCTCCTCGGCTTGTCTGCAGCTTTCGTTTTGTGAGATAAGGCAGCTATACGGGTGCTTGCATTTCTTTACAATTTATGATTTTTCTCTGGACCACAAGAGAACATGAAGCAACTTACTCTGGCCTAGATTCACGACTTAAGTGGACTCTTGGAGCTAATTAGACAAATAATCCGGATATTTTGTAATCTTGCTTTGTGAATCAGACACTATTCTGATCAGAAATCAGAAACTATTTTTGATACTGTATGAAAATTATTCTTTCAAAATTTCTCCTGGGTTATAAAAAAATTGGGAAAAATATCCCTTTCCACACAATGTCAAAGTTACAGTAGGAGAATATAGAAATAAATTGGAAAAAGAATCAATATGTAGGAGTAAGTGACATCTGGTGGTGAGGTTGCAGATTGCAACCAACATGTTGCAGATTGCAACCTACATGCATGTAAGGGTGAGAGTATGCAAAAGGTCCTCATTTGAGCCAGTGTTAGGTTTGTCCTTTTTGCTGCTGTAGACACATGATGGTGCAACAAGGTGGACTCAGTGGAAAGGACCCGCTCTCTCTGTAGATCTTAAGTATTTACTTTTATTTATTTACTGTATTTTTCAGGGACATTGCGTATTAACAAACATTACTGTAAATACGCAAAAATGAGACAAAAGGCTAGTTTTCATCTGTCATTTCTGGCCATGTGTAAAGCTGGCAACCTAAAATCAAGAGACAAGTGCTCCATCTTAGGTAAAGATAACATGACTCTTAGCACTGATGAAAACATAATTATGAATATAATTTTCCATTTCTACAAATTAATCCCTTTTATTAAGCATTAAGGATCTTTATTGTCACACCAGACATTTTTACATGCCTGAGTAAAATACAGTACTCTAGGTCGTGGTAATTAGCACGGAGCCCACTACAATCCCATACAGAGCACACTGGATCTTTAACGAAACCTTCTTTGTGGACAACATTAACACACTCATGCAGAAACAGAACCCTTGTCCTCTGCATATGACACAGTGCACGTTAAGAACTTTGGCGCAGGGGAAAGTCGTTTTGTTGAACATTTACCGACACTGCAAAGTAACACTGACATGAAGATTAGAAAAAATGGAGATGTGAAAAACAAATTAAATTTCTTCCCTGGTGCTCTCAAACAAAACATTCAATTTGTAAACTACACTTTCCATAACCAAAGATAAAAATAAAGACCCTCCTCCATTTCTGAACCCCTCTGCTCTCTAAAATTTCCACTCAGTCCCTTGTGATTCACTTTGACCATGTGTAAAATACCTTCCAGCGTCTTCGGACCTCCTGGCAAGTATTACACCCCCCAAGTTTCTGCCTCTGGCATGATCACAGGCCATGGGGATGTGGTGAGGCTGCTGTGTGCAGCAAAGCCGATCTGATCAATAATAACAGCGAACAATACGAAAGGCTCTCCTTTTATGGCTGGTGTGTTCTTTGGCAAAATAAAGTCACACAAAAATCATCTCCAAATAAGATCTCATCTTGAGAAAATGAGCTAATAAGTGTGCTCTGATCAGCAGTGTAACAATATTGTATTTGGGTTGTCTAAACTCCTTGCATCAATATTATGAGTGCTCTAAAGAATGAGCAAAACAAACTTGTGGAAACAGCATGGTTAAAAGCCCGACTTCCCCACGTTATTGAAATCCAAACTTGCTTTGAAACATGAATATCCTGTGTACATTGTCCCGAAAATATTTTCCTTAAGTTCCTCTGAGTCTTGAAAGAAAATTCATAACTTTGTGGTCAAAGTTCAAAACCATCCCCGGCTTGAACATCTGAAAAAAAGAGAGGAAAAAAAGAGTGGCATAACATACAATTCTCCTCTTAAAATCGCACATGTCATTGATTGAGTTGCAAACTGGCTGGGACAAGATGCGTCTGGAGGCATCGGAGGGGGGGCTCTCTTCATCTTTCTCTTACTCCGCCATCCCTCCATCTTCCTCTATCTATCTGTCTATCGGCTGAGTTGAATTCATCATCTGTTGTGAGGGTGCGGCGCATGATAAGCATGCAAGCGGGAGAGCCGGGGCCGCTATATCACTGGGAATGAATGAACGACCTCACGTTGACCCGACCAGGGGAGGAAAACACATGTTCTGCTGGTCTTGGCTGGCTGGCTACCTGCAGAGAGGGTTGGGAATTCCTCCAGCAGGAGGGATGAAGAGATGGAGGTATGGAAGAGGAGGAGGAAGACTTGTCGGTCTCCATGTGTCTGTGGCGCCCTGATATTAACTTGCCGAGGATGTTGGCATATTGTCCTTTTGTCAGACATGGCTGGTGCCTTGTTGAAAGGGTTGAAAAACTTAATATGTATGAGACTAAGAAGATGGATTTTGGTGAAGGGGGATTGAAGGGAGGGTGACAAAACATGCAACATGGTTGGAAGTTAAGTGCATTATATAATATGTAGCTGCACATTAAACTTGGTTAGAGGGAACAATGTGTGAGAGTGTTAACCTCTGCAACAACTGTAGACTAATAGACATTTAACATGATGTTGTAAAGCTGCTAAGCTCTCTGAGACCCCGCTCACACTGCAAATCCTGAGTTTCCTGCAATGTGCCCAGCAAGCTCTGTGGCTACCTATTGTTTTTTATTACGTGCAAAGCATTTTTCCACTCACTAAGTCTGTCAGGGAATTGCAACTCTTTGTCCAGCTTTGCTTCAATTCAATACAGCGATATATATTTTCTCCACCTATGTTCCAATGAAATGCAGCTCTAGGTTTCAGTACTGTTGAGTTTTGTGTATCTCTGTGCACATATGTTTGTGTTTGCATGCATTTGTGTGTGCAAGATGGAGTAGTCAGCCAAACAGCCAAACACCTGGATTCAAGCGTGCAAATGCTTGTGTGCGTTTGTGGCTGTACACATGCATGTAGTTTGTTACAAAGCATGCTCATGTGTGCATGCATGTTTATAGTTGTACATTTCGCAAGTGCGTGCATGTTTGTAGAGCAATGTGTTTGCGTTTGTGAATATTTTACGCTCATGGAGGAACCCTGTGTCACTACCACCAGCTGCTCATATACTGCAGCTACCCGACTGTGTTTCAGTGTCAGACTGTTACAAAGTTGCGGCGAGGGGGCCTTGGCCTCGTGTCTGGACACGGAGCCAGAGAATGTAGAAAAGGCAACATGTGGCCGCGCAGGTATAGATGGCTACAGGAGGGCGTGGTCAGTGGATAAAGAGTCCGATTCCTGTTACTGGGCTGTGTGATGAAGGGCGGTAAAAGGGGTAGGTAAAGGGGGTTGCTGGAGGCGGTCCACATCGCCCCTTTATTTACTTTGACCTCAGGTCCGCGGGAGGCCTGGGGAGGGCACATGCCAAACTCCCCAGGCGGGCAGAGCTGCCCTGCCCTCTCTCTCACCTCTCTGCCCGCCCCTCTGTCTCCAGTTAGATATATGTCTGTTTGGAGCCAGGGCTCCATCAGCGGCATGTAACTCCTCTTCTCTTTTCTTACATATGTGGGTCAAGACGGTCTGAACTTAAATAAGGTTTGAATATAAGTGTTTGCATTCAAAAGCATTACTACAAATGGTCTTACAGTATAATTATAGTGCATATCATGGAATGAGTGATTGCATTGTAACATTTTTTTAAGGCTGTGCATTAATGTTAATGGTAATAGTTTCATAACTCTTGAAATGTAGATTTAATCTTTGTTTTCTCCTCCCTGTATCTTTCTGTATAAGGAAATGATTCTTAACAGGCCCACGTTTTAATTTTTCAGTTTGGTCTTTAGAATGTATCTAACATACGTGAACTGGGGTATTTCTGCACAATACTTTTTTTTGCATTTCACCACAAACCAACTATGATTTATTCCAAAGCTTCTCCACAATAGCTGGAGGATATTCTTCGACAAATTAATTTCCGACTCATAAGCAACGAGACACATTAAACTTTAATCTTAAATAAATGTGACACGTGTTATTTGAGGATGCAATTTTACAAATGTGTAGAACTAATTGGTAAATTATGCATAGGGCTCATCAATCCCTTCCTTAATAAACTCACAATTAGTAGTTTAAATGGAGGATGAGAGAGGGGGGAAAAAAAAGGGAAAGGAAAGAGCAGTGGCTTTTAAGATGTTAATTATTCAAATGAGGCAAAGTGTACCTGCCTGATGTCAATGTCATCACAGTAGTAATTATTACCATGGTAGTGCTATTGCCATGGTGAATCAGAGTGTGATTTATTTAGTTAAAGCAATTAGGCGGTGTGATTAGAAATACAAACATAATTGCAAATCTAAGCAGATTTTTCACTTTTAGTGGTCGTTTGCATTTTTTAGAGCACATTCCCTTTTAGCAACCTTTGACACGACCTTCCTAAGTTCCCAGCATTCACAGCAGCTTATAACCTAAAAAGATATTTACAATATATGGTACAGAAAAAATTCATATAAAATGGGATTATATTTCTTTATATTTTTGTTGGCAAAGAAAAGCTTTTAGACTCAATAAAATTCTTGAAGTCAAAATAAAGCATTGGAGCATTCATCTCTGCTCAGCAGCTAATAGTTGAAGCCAGTAGCCAGTTGAAAACTAATGTTGTTTTCTAGGAACAGTTCCATTGGTTATCTTTTAAAATAAAAACATGCTTTTTAACCGTGACATGTCTGACAGCAGAGATTAGGGAATTGAGAAGACTTGTTTAGCAAGCGGACGGTTAATTGATTGTCAAATCATGTCATGGTGTAGAGGGTAACTGCGATGACTCCGGGGCAAATACGTCCTCGTGATCACGGTGCCCTCCTGCCCGGCGAGCTCAGCGGAGTCACTCGCAGCACAGTGGCAGTGCTGAAAATGTCGCCCCGAGATGACAGTCATATTCTATTACAGCTATCGCTCAATATCTTCACGCCGGGCAAATTACAGCATTTCAACAGAGCATAAAGTTACAAGGGAAAGCCATATGGATATAAAATAAATTGGAAGTGTTTTTGCGAGAACTCCATAACTCTCAAATTGTACCTTATTTGTGGATTTGATAGTTAATCGTGATTTCACAGCTGAATTTATGCTCCGCCAAGAACAAAGGGGGGAAAAAAGTTCACAAATGAAAATAGGCATGTTTTGTGTCGAGAGTAACATGCTGTGACACATTGAATGACCTATTACTCTACTGTAAACCGCTTTGCCATTGAAAGTTGAAGCCACTGACAAAATCTATCCAATTCCAGTGGTTGTAAGTACCCAGAATGTATTGGACTTCTATGGGGACGCGAATGAAGCTGCTGGGCATCCAGCGAATTTCAGCTCCATCTTGTTTCTTGCCGAAAGGCTCTGGCGTGGGCCTGCGGTTGCCAGGCGCCTCCTGAGGTGACTCTATCAGAGCCAGTCAAGCCTGAAATCAATCACTCACACCCATCAAAGGCTGCCCTGCACCGCCATTGTGACTGAGCCATCTGGGCCTCAGCACACTGTCTACATTTATCTCTATGAACTATATGTGGCTCTGTGTGTTTTTGTGTGTGTGTCTGCGCATGTGTAATAGTTTGAGTTTTTGTATATGAGTGTAAGTGCAAATTAAATGAAAGTAATAGAGTAAAAATAAATAAGCGTGCCATTTTGCTGTAATGCATTCCAAACCAGAACCATCTGCAGTTGTGAATGCAGGCAGGAGCGGTGGCAGGCCTTTGCATCCATCATGCGAGCATGCTTCTTTACACCTGTTCACAGCCTTCCACTACATGCCTCTCCTGCATGGCATCATCTGCTTGAACTAGTTTTCCTGTGTGGAGGCCTTTCTCCTTTGGCCCCGCTTCGGTCAGTCTCCTGGTCTTCCAGTCCATCCTCTCAGTGCTGAGCGCTAACAGCCCAGCACTGGCAGGCAGAGTGGAGTGGAGTGCCACTGAGTGTGTTTGGCAGCTGCCATTGGAGGGCAGTAGAGCACCAGCGCATCCATCTCTATCAAAGTGGCTCCCGTAGCTTCAGAGGGTGCCCGTGTGTAAAGCACTACTTAGGGGGATGTTGGGAGCACAGAGACAGGCTGGGGAAAATGTGGACAGGTCAGGCCAACATTGGACTCCAGTGGCTCTGTGGACTCTGTGCAGTATGTACGCTCACAGCTTTCTATAAAGAGACTGAACCAAGTATATGAAAAAGGGGAAAATAACTGCTCTTACACATTAATTATACTAAATAATAAAAGGTAAGACAATAAACAAAAAGAAAACTGTAGCAATTCATGCAGCTATAAAATAATTTTTAATATATATTTCACATATTTTATTTAGTCAGTGAGTCATTATTTACCCTGTTTTGAAGTGTAATAAATAGTGTATTTAAGTTTAATAAATAGTGTAAAATATTGATTGTTGTCATTATGCGCATGAAATCACAACACATGGACTTCAAAACTGCATTCATCAAACTGCCACAAAATGTGGTTAAATTGCCATTTCTCTCATTTCAAAGCACATCCCTCTTACTCCAAAAGTTCCTCTAAATGTCCTTTGAGCAAAAAAAAAACTCCCCGTCATTTCTGCAGAAGGACATCTGAGGTCAGCGCTATTCAGCCAGGACCAGTCAATGCACTTCAATACCGCCATTTAAAAGCCTTTTAGAAAAAGGAAAAAGTCACATGTACTTCCACCATTTTCTGCTTGGACATACACCCTCTAATCCTTTTTTCAATATGGGTTCAATACTGTAAGGATATCGTGCCAATCTCCATCAGCTTCACTGTTACATGTATTACACAAATCCCCTCATATGCATTTGGCCAATAATCTACCTTAATTCAGAATGAGCCTTAAACCCCATTTAATACAGTTCAGACACACAGTTATATGAATATGCTTCCAGACTGAAAGTCATTCCTGGAATCTCAATTAGCTGTTACGAAATGTACTCCCCCAAAGTATACATACTATTTCTGACTTTAAAAAGTTTACAGTTATGTAAAAATTTATCATTACTGCCCTTTATGATTGTCATTTCTGGGCAAGGTGTTACTTGCAAGATAAATAATTCTTTCTAAATCTCAGTCTTTTTCTTAGTCACCTTGTTTTATATTATAAGGAAAAAGAAATGTTAGAAATTGTGTAATTCATTTTCACATAATTTAGAATAAGAGGCATTAATTTAAATTAAGTTTACAGTTTATTAATGCACAATTACATTAAGATTATTTTTCTAGAAGGGCCATTATTTATGAGTCTTTGTGGCAAGGGCACCAATATATACAACTTGTGTAGTTTTATTTTAAATATTCATTTAATTTTAGTTTACAACCAAATATTTTACAGATTACATATGCAATAGGGTTACTGTTTGACCGTTTTATTATGTGTCACTCACTGCATTCATGCTATAATTAATAACACGCTTTTCAAAGGAAAAATTAAACACGGTTGAATACAGTCGGAACAACCATAAATGCTTGTAAGTGAGGAATTAAGACCAATGTGCAGCATGAAAATGTGCAGCAAGAATCAAAAACATCAGGTCCGGCACATTGTCCCACATTTAAGAAGCTCTTAATTCACTGAAAACAAACCAGCCTGGAAACTTTCATCTCAGGAAGAAAACACATGTTCCTTGTTTTCTGCTTTTACATTAACGTCCATGTTTTCTCCATTCCACTTAGACAGAGAACTGGGATGCCCCGGTCCCGAGTGCAATGTCCCAGACCTTGGCCGGCTCTTTTATGTAAACAGCAACTCCTTGCTGTGAAGGGGTCCCATAAATAAGAATTCCACTTAGAGAGCACGTTGAACTCTGCAGCGATACGGGGAGATTCATGTTCTTGCCTCATGCTTTAAAGCTAGTTCGTGTAGCTCTAAATGTAGCCTCAATACCCTGTTGGCTGAGTATAAGTACAACAAACAATTCAGCTCAAGTCACAAACTTGCTTAGTTTTATTATGTCAGAACCCCCACTGAATCCATGCAAATCAATATGTATCTACATTAAAAGCCTGTTGATTGAATTGTTTTTTTTTTTTAAAGACATCGTCAATATTTCACACCAGTTATTATTTTTATTACGCTTGGGGAGTGAATACCACTGACATGAACTTTGAGATATTATGTTGCTGTTGAATGGCAAGGAGAAAATAACTCAGAACATATGAAGTGGTTTCTAACTCTGTGTTTAGGCCTTTAATTTCTGCTTTGTCAAAATTTTTACATGGGAATTGTGTTTACATTAAAAATGCAAATAATGAATTACACTTTGTGTATACATTGTAAACAAAAAAAGGAAATATCTCTATAAACCTTGGAATTTTGATGTGGAGATTTAGCGCCTTTGCTTTTAATATGTATACATAACATACAGTTTATTTTATTTCCCTTGGCTATGTAGTCTATATATCCTTTAAAAAAAAAAAAATCTTTGCTGTTTGGTAGCGGTGCCAGATGCAGCAGGAAACGCGCCTTTGCATGATGACGGCAGCATTTTCAAAACACTGTTCCCGTGTTTACAAGTGCCAGAGGGCGAAAAAGGACCTTTTATTTCCCTCCTGCTAATTGTTTGATTTCCTGTTGCCGCTGGAGAGCTCAGCGTACAGTAGGGGAAGAGAGAAGGCCTAGGTTGGCACAAGGAGCTCGCACACTCTCACTTCATTTGTCTCAAACGCTGCGATGGCTCCAGGCTAGCCACTCTCTCTGGAGCTTTGTAGAAATACCAAACAGTGACATCTGATGCTGTCTGTCTGCTGTTCCTTTTTTATCATGTCTGTTTTTTCCCCCTCCGTTGTCTCAAGCTGTTACCGGCACCATTGTGCTGCTTGTTATTGTTTGTTTTGCAGTCCTGACCTCACTAATAAGGTAAGGACATATCTTGAGGTGTCTGTATGTTCATCATAGAAGAAAAGTGATGAAACCATGAAATGTTGAATCATAAATCTTAGCTTTTAAAGTGCATATATTAGAGGGAGGGTCTTCTCTCCATTTAGTGTTTTGATTTCTAACCTGGGCTGTCATTGTGTCTATCTGGGACTTGTCATCGGTTAGTTTGCATAGAGATACGATCCTCTCATCCCACACTGATCCCTGTTCTTATTCTAGCAGGTGGTGGGCTTTAAAAGTTCTTGTTTGTAAGCTGCCGTGGGAGAGATGACACATTTACGATGAGCAGCGCAGGCCAAACAGCCTGAAACCAGCCACGCAGGGAAGATTCTCCTCTTGTGTCGTGCAGTGTAGTGCAGTGCATTGTGGGCTTCCTTCTGGCCATAACACCACATAGGGCGACGGACTCACCTACCACTGTTTAATCACAGAGAGCTATTGTCATGTAAATGTACGTTAATCAGCACACAAGGAGATTGTTTTAATCGGATTGCTGGTTTTTGTTTTGTTTTCCTCTGCCTTCAGAACTTGGGAGTGCATCAGGAACAAAAAGTGCCATTGTCAGGTGGCAGTAAGCCAGTAATTCCTCTCGCAGCTTTTTGACGTTAGCACAATCCCACCGACAGACAGATTCTCTGCAGGGACCTCCACGGTGATTGGGCTTCTGTGCAATCTTACCCCTGAACCTGGGTGCTGTCCTCTTGCATTAACTCTTTGAGAGAGAAGTCGCATAGTTGGGCTGCTGCAGCTCCCACATTTGAAACAGAGCCATGAAAAAGGCAGCTGTAAAGAAAAAAAAAAGATTTAAAAAAACCCAAACCATTGAACAAAAAATGTTTTCAGGACTGAATCATGAAGCAAGGTCACAAGACAAGTTTTGTGTGATAAATTAACTGAGTGTAACAATTTGTTCTTTTTTGAGCAAAACAAAGGAAATTTAAGATGAGTGTTGTTTGCTTTCTTTTTATTAACTAGATTGTGTTTCTGCACCACAATAAAGTGCTATGAGAACATGGATATAAGTGAATTAGAATCCAAAGTTAATGAAAATTTTATGAAATTGTATTACACCATCATATGTGATTGTGATGAGGAGAGCGACAGCGGCTGTCAAGTGACTGACTTGTGCCACATCGCCTTGGGTTTTGTGTGACGGATGCCCCTGCCAGTGCCAGTGCATTTCTGCCTGCCAGCAGGCTTTAATCCCTCCTAATGGGGGTTGTCATCTCACCGCTAATTTAAATGCTCAAACCACGAAGCTCCCCCACCTGGCTGAGCTAATCCCAGTGCGAAGGGCCCCCTTCCCCACAGCTAGCCGCCTCGTTTTGGGGGCCCAGGGGCCCGGGGGCCTCACCACCCTCCTACACAACAACAGCATCTTTCAATCATCTCTCCCTGATTGTATTAATCTTATCTGTGTTTAATTACATTTTTTAAGATTATTGCTGTATGCCATCTTTGCACACTGTGGGGGCCGCAGAGGGCTGCTCATTTCGGATGCATTTTCATTTGGGCACAAATCCCCATCAAAGACTGCCAGAAATTATAGGGGAGCCATTTTTTCATGGATGGGGGAGTTTGTAAACTTGATCCTATAGCCTGAAGTTATGAGGGTTGGAGTATGGATTACATTGTCTCGGACAGTTAGGTAAATTTACGTTTTATAACATGTGTTTCACACCTATTAAATTAAATGTACTGTAGATCCAGTGGTGGAAAACAAAAACATTTTTTAATATTATTGCAATGGTGTTAAAAAAAAAACCCATAACAGGTAAATGTCCTGTGAAAGGATGCAATTTTTTACTAATTTATTTAAGTATCAAAAATAAGTGTTTCTTATCTTGACATATGACCCCCTTGTTTGTAATACTGTTGCTAACGTATGTTTGGCTAATTGCTGTTGATGCATTATTAATGCAGTATGGAACTAGCATTTCATTAAAGACAGTTTTTACTACACTATGCACTGCTGGGTAGTTTAAACTGTAGCAGATAACCAAGCTTATCACTTTGTATATAAAATAGTATTTAGCAAGTTAACTATAGCTATCAAATGGAATACAAAGCACGATATTTGCTGCTTAAACATAGTACTTAAAATGTACCTAAATATAGTATTTAAGTGCTTTAATTATGTTCTGCCACTTTTAAGACTTTTGTTGTTCCCTTCACTCATAATTTCATCATTCAGTAGCTCTTTTGTTTCTATTACTGTGACAGACTGAATCTTCCTTTCCCACAAAGTGAACATGAAACATTCAGTTTTATGAGGTTCATGTTATTAAGGTGCGCTCGGTCTTATTAAAAATTCAGAACTCTGCTTGTATGAACAGTAAGTAATTTTGTTTGTGTCATTCTGTATTATTTACACAGCACCCCAGTGAAAAGGTAGAAAAGCTGAGAGAATAACAGGAAAAATCTTCTTTTTTGGGGTGTGGGGGGTGGGGGTGATGTTGGCCAATTTTGTTAACCCAAGGATGAAGGCCTGGAGGGCATTTGGGGGTGATGCTTCAGCAGGTGCACGTAATTGAGCAGGGGCTAATTCTCCAGCGTTCAAATGACACGTCTCTGGGCTTCATCTTGACATATTGGGATGACGCACACGGTCCAAAGTAACATTAACAGTAACTAACAGGTGTTTCTGCGTCGACATTGTCATGATTTCCCAACTCTGCCTAATGAAGCTGCGATGGTTGAGAGTGATTGCAATCAGAGATATGCTTTTCTTTCCCACACAAGTAAACAATCAGCCATCTGGTCAGATGAGGAGTTGTTGTTTGATTGCAAACTCTATGCTGGTTTTCTTGGCACTGACCTGCTGCACTCGAAGCATCCTGCTGTCTTGATGCAGAAACTGAACAAATGCAATATTTTGGCTGGAAATCGTGTGTTTTTGTAAATGACTTAACTGTTTTGAATGTGTTTCAGAAAGAATTGCTGCTGTTTAATGGTCCATTCCCCAAAAACACGCATTCAGTGCTTGTGTTTTGTCAATAAAATGCACCATGGCGAAAATGAAGGCGTTAAA
>JAQLOL010000013.1:9367975-9397491 GCA_029783665.1 Naso thynnoides
GTTTTGGGAAACTACATTTGATTTAAACCGAAGAAATATTACCAGAGGCAACTTTTGAACAGTCGCCCTGCATAAAAGGACGCGTGCTGAACTTTATTAAGGCCGTAAGATTATTAAACTGCACACTGAAAATGCACAAAATACCATTTCCTCACTTTAACTGTGAGGGAATTTAAACAAACGACTCATTAGAATAACCTCTTCTTTTCCTCTTTAAACGGGTTCGAGGTCCTGAATAAAACATGACTTATCTATTGCGATCACGTTAGTCGGGCCATTATTCATTTAACCATTTATTTATTGCTCCATTCATCTACATAAATATTTAACTATGTCTTGGCATCTTTATGGACTGCTTGCTCTGCTGCTCAATTACAAGGAGCAGTGTCCTATCATGGCCATATGCCTTCTATCTGCCGACACTATATCTCCACAATTTATGGATGCCAACTCTGAGCAATATCACTCTGTTGGGTTTTATATATATCTATGCAAGTATGAATCTGGGCCTAATGACTGGCAACAATATGTTCCAGCCTGTTTGCCCAATTGGGCCACTATTGTACACATATCATATGGCATAAAATAAATGGGGTGTTCTTTTTCTTTTTGTTATTGTACAGATTAAATTGGGTGCCCATATGGGGTCCTTTTGAGAGGCATGTAAAATACGTCTGGACTCCAAGTAACTTGACTTGAATAGATGTATGGCGGATTACTCACACACCATATATTCACGCCATATATTATAAGCCCTCACAAGTTTTCACTTCCCCTTGTACAACAAAAGCTCCTGCTCGTTTGGCAAGGGGAAGCGTGGAAGCATGCAGAAGCGAGGAGAAGCGAGGAACCGTAAACACCCACTATGGGTCCTCCTTTAAAGTGATGAACAGCAATAAAAGCAGCCGCTGGTTGTCTGCTGAGAGACAAAAAGAGCATTTGACCACCTGGGCGCACATCATTTTCTCATGCCGTTTCTCAAGCATGACTATCAGGAGATGTCCCCTTTAACATTATATGTGGCTAACTCAACCCGATCCCAGAGTCACATATAGCTTCTTTTCATTCAGCTGGGACTGCATGCCTCGCTTTGTCATGCCTGCTTCTACGGCGGGAGAATAACTCCACACCGCCGGGTGACCTCAGAGCTCTGTGACACTTTCACATGTCACTTTTCCTGCTAGGTCACCACCAACAACAGCTGCAATTTGATCAAGTGAGCTCCCCATTATCGCCTGGAAGCTGAGGGAGAAGCCAGAATGACTTCTTGAAGTGGCAGAGGGAGTCTGTTGGACTAGCATCAGACTACACAACTGCCAGAAAACAGCACCGGATCACTTTCTTTCCCATGCATGGTCTAGATGTACTACAGAGCCAATTTTAGGGTGAAAATTAATTGTTTTTTAAAGATTTTAATCTCTATTTTGTTCTGTCTTGGACTCATAGTTATCCAAATAAACAAAAAAGTTAAATCACCTCTGGATCCCTGTTAAAGTTCTGGATGTTAACATTGTAGAACTTTGCAAATCAGCAGCCAATAAAACATCTAACCCACACACAAACCAACGCCATGTCCCCAAAATTAAATCCTTTCAAGTAGTAATCCTGAGGCTCTGAGGTCACCCAGCGGTGTGGAGTGTGTAACTGTGTATTCAATTTTTATGTCCTTAATCGCCAGCCAGGGCCACTAAACTCCTTCATGGGCCCATTAAGTAGTTTTTGCTTTGCAGTTTAAAACACATATAATCCTTGTTTGCATAGATATTCCCATAAAAACCGGAACACAAAATTACAAACATGTACGAAAAAATCCTCTCACACAATCAAGTACAACGTACCAGTGAATATGGTCTCAGGACCATATTTTGTATCTACGCTCACACATACACATAAACTGCATGCATGTTTTCTTAGTTTTGACAACAGTCTCACTTTCTGCAGCTTGTTCTGCTACAGCACATATGCACAACGATACTGCAAAAGGCAATGAAAGTTTTTCATTTTACTGCAGCTGCCTCTTTGTAAACATAACCTCTCTCTGGTGAAGTTAGCAACCAGTGGTGTCCCGCTGACTCCGCTTGGCCTGCGAAGTCTGCCTGGCGTATGGGTGACATGTCTGGCATGCCACTGCTGACTCCTTTTGATACCGCAGAGAGTGTATGACTGGCAGGCCATGTTTCTCGTGTCTCCAGCCCCCTGAAACAGCCATCACTCTCAGAGGATGTTTTCAATCCCTCGGCCCCGTAGCCCCTTGCCGCTCTGTGAGAAGGTCAAGTTTGGCCCATCAGTCACTGACCAAAGGGCGGGGCCTAGCAGCTGGTGGCCATCAACGGCCGCTATGATGTTTAGTAGTCCTGACCCTATCTCATGTCTGAACTATTCTTGGTGTTTCATAGCTACCTTTTGTTCTACCTGAATGTTATCCACAGTGCCTGCTAAAAAGTAGAAGTTAAACTTGTGCCTCCTTAAATTAAAGAGCTACAAGGCAAACCAATTTAATAATTGCTATAAACTCCTAATGGAAGTTGAGACAACCACTTGCATCAGTTTCATTATGACGACCTTTAAGAATCCTCATTCAAAGACAACTTTAACATCACGCTTCCATGTAGATCTACATAAACAACACATTTCACCTCACATGAAGAATGCTACACACACACGGCTCATGTATTTGTGCACTGACACATTCAGCTGCACATCACGAGTTCAAAGATGGAAGCACATGAGGTGGTCATTTGTGTGTTTACATACGTTTAGCTCAGTGTTTTCAGGTGCTCGCACACCTTTACATGCCCTTCTTCCACCAGTCATGCACACGCACGCACACACACCATTTACAGCCAAACCTATAGCCATATTGACGCACACTTTCCCTGGTGTTGTTTTAGCAGGGGGAGAGCAGCAATGGTCTGGAACAGGCCTGTTTTTTAGTGCGGGTCAAACTTTGGCCAGGCCTGAAGGCAGCAGCCATCCGATCCCTCCCGAGGTGCCTCTGGTCTGGGACCCGTTTGAACCTCCACCTGCTGGGAGAACTTCACTTTAGATACATTGTTCAGGCCTCTCTGAACATTGCGGAGGGGAGGCGGGGCATTATGTTAAAGTCAACACTGCGGGATCAGTCCGCTCTTTGTACTGGGCTTTGAGGGTGACCTCCATTCTTCTTGGACCATGTAGAGTGGAGATAAAGCGCAGTAACTCATGTGGTCACACACATGGACCGAGCAGAATGGCAAGCGTTTCTCTAACAGCATTTGGTATATTTTTTGAGGTTTATTATTTAAGTTGTGATCAGTCACTGGAGAACAAATAACATTACACAGATTATGTGAAATCACAGTTTGTAACTTAACATAGGAACAGTGGATCAAAGCTGTATTTAAAAGCTAACTTTGGTGATATTTTTTTATTGCCAGCAAATCCAAAGATACGACAGAAACCAATAATACATTAATCCTGCCAACAAGTGTTGCCTGTAAAGCCTGATATAACTGATTTTGCAGGTTTATACTATCTGTTTCTTTCCTCGCTGCAGCTATCACTGAAATATCATTGGCTTTATAAGGGCTGTTCAAGAAAGGTTTAAACAAATTTAAACCATGTACAATAATTCACTGAATTTACTTTGAACACATATTAGAATTAATCTACCTTAATGCTACCTCCACTGCCACACTAGTGAAAGCTAATGTTACTAAAAGGCTAATCTATAAATGTGCTGTTACCACTTTTGCTTGGATACTAACTCCTATGATACCTGAATTATGTGTATCAGCTGATACTGAGTGATTCTGTACCAATGAATTAAAATAATTACCTACGTATTGTCTTTTTTTCAGCTGCTCTACTAACCCTGTATGGATGGCATGTTACAGATTAAAGCCAAAGTTTAACAAGTCACTCGCTTTTCATGTAGTAAAGAAAATCTTCAAGTTGCATACAGGTGACAGGACGCTGATGGGAAGTAGCAATCTTGTTTCTAATAAATACATTGCATAGTATCAGACTGATTAACAGACTTGTGTACTTGCTTTTCATTGAGTTTTCTCAGCTTTGCATTAGAAGAAAACAACAACAGTGGTTTAACAGCTTAGGAGGACAAAACCCATGCTATGCTCATACACTAAAGATTTAAACTCAAAACACACAACCGCAGGTCAGATAGTTTTCTCACAATAGGCAGTAGTTTGAATTTTGAGTTTTGCCTTGATTCTTGCAAATCAACAACAGTTTATTGCAGTACAGAATGTACCAGATTTTTGCTCAACATGATAAAAAAAAACCTCAACAAGAATAAGATTCACTGCTTTAGCTAAAACAATCATCTACTTTTTTTTTTGTCTAGAAATATTTTTCAACTGGATTTCTCACAGTTTATCACATCACAGTATCAAATTACAAAAACTTGACATGTTTATTTAGTAATAGAAGAAGATAACAGTCTGTCCTACTACTATTTCTCCGTCCGTCCACCGCTGTTGATGTTTCAATTGTAACAATATTTTGGCTATCATGCCAATTATCTTTATCTTAGGTAATCCAGTATCTTACCATTGAAACTGTTTTGAGCATGTGATTCAATTGTCATTTTTTTCAATTCGTTTTGTTTTTCTGTGCAGGAATATCATGCAGCAGAGTGTATTGTCTACTGTATAAATAAAAGTGCTACCCCTGGCTGCATGTTCAGGTTTACTGTGTTGTTTTCTGCCTGTGCTCTCCACTTGTCGGAAGGGGCAGGATGAGAAGTCATCCATCTCCAGCTAACAGCCACCAGTCTGGCCCCATGCTGGAGCCCCAGAGAGAGGAAGCGATCGCTCACAGCACAGGAGCACATTCCCCCTCAACACAGGGGGGACAAGGCCATTTAACCCATCAAGGCCCGGTCTACTTTTCTTTGCTCTAACATGTGACTTCCATAGTGCATGCTTCTGTCATTGCACGCATGTGAGTCTGTGTGTATGTTAATGCATGCAGAGTCATTAGCACCACGTTCAGTTTGCTCCTGTTTGTGTTGGTGGGCTCCTCACTATGGCGCACCTGCCGGTAAGTAGTTAAATAGCCATCCTAGGGTCAGACCACATATACAGTAGCACAGCACATCCCTCACATCCTCCCACTGCTACCCCTGCTTCTCCTTGATCTTCAATATATAATTCCAAGAGCACCCACCCCCTGTCTTTCTGTCCTACTGGCGTGGGGATAGCATCCCTGGACACACAGAGACTTGCAGTATAACCAGCCTGAGGAATTGACACTCCAAGTGTTTCTCCACACTTTTTCTAATGGCATTGTGAGCCCCCTGCCACTGCTGGGATGGAAGGTGTTTAGCACCTCACTGTTTTTACTTTGACAGAGGAGGGACACTAGCACTCCCCTGGCTATATAGGCCTCAACCAGTTCCACTGCTATCATTTCCACTGTGGGCATGCTTCCTCCCATTGAATCACATGTATTTATGTGGGAGGCAGTTGAGCTCAGCTAACTGTGCTAGCTCTGTGAGCCAAGCCTTGGTCTGAGGTTGGAGACGGGTGAAAATGCTCTGGACAAGGCAAGTGTAGGTGACACCAAGGTGAAACACTCAATCTGTATATGAGCAAATGCCGTAGACAGACAAATGTGCGAGAGAGAGAGATAATGGCTGACCGTGCACCATTACAGAAATAGAACTGTCCGTGAACAATGAGATGACAATGAAGGAAACACTGGAAATGAGAGAGGTCTTGCGTGGTGAATACATATGCACTGAAGCCATCGAGTGAGAAGGAGACGAGAACTGAACGGGTAGTTAGGTCAAGAAATGAAAGAAAATGGAGTCAATAAAGGTTAGGCACAATGACTTTTAAACAATAAAATTGATGACCCTTGTCTATAGAGGTAAAGTGTGGACGTTGTGAGCCATGACCAAAAAGCTATTGTTGACTAACGTCAACTGAGTGCGTTATCTTTGACCCCTGCGGCTGGAAATGGGAAAAGAGAGTGAAGGGAAGAAGCAAATATGAATTACAGACAAACATGTGGTAGCATGACAATGGAGGGAAAAGAAATGAGTCTTTACACATTTAGAGTCAATTCTCTAAATGACTGCACAGTAGTAAGTATACTTAGATAAGATATTTGTATTCATAAAAAAAGTGCAACAACACTTTTTTTTTTTCTTTACAAGCAGGGCTCTCCATGACAGAACGACATTCTGGGAGAAGACAGACCGCAAAGGTCATAATTATTTGCGGTCATGCTGCTCCTCACTTAACAGATGGAGACAACCTGAGTCAACATTTTTCAATTAAAAAAGAGAACACAAACAAACAGACGGGAAGAGAAAACACACTCACACGCGCACACAAAGACATACACACAAGCTGGAAAAACGGAAATGACCTTGAGGACCTGATACCTCATTAAAAGTGATGCTGCAAGCCTGCAAACAGGCTAATTAGACAAATCCTGCTCACACTTAGCAGTAGTACACATGGTGGGGGGTGCGAGAGATTATATCACGTTTGTGTTGGTTAAATGTTGTAAAAAAGCAAATTCTCGCCTGATCTGAGTGCAAATATCTGAAGTCAATTAGGCCTGCGAAACAGGAGGGCAAATTGATACACATTGAACTAACACTGTAAAACACATGAACATATGGATGCATTAAGGTTTGGATATGGATGGATGACGCCCTAACTCATTAAAAGAAACAGCAACTCTAAATGAGGGATGGATTTAAATGAAATGTTTTATCGCCGTTGTGTAAACAAAATCTAAAAATCCATAGTTGGTAGTTAGTCATAGTAAGTTAGAAACAAGTTAGCTTACTAGATCTGCCCACGCTCAACTCTGCTTTAGTATATCAGCTCAAGGCTACTTCAGCTGCTGCTAGCGTAACACATCAAATCTCTGACCAAACTGTCTGGTTTGGTTGCAGCGTGGGTAATGTAGGCACCCAGTTTTCAGAGAGGAAAAGAAAAACGTTGTACTGATTTTGATTCTCAATTTTTGACTGTTCTTTGTGAGTCTGGCAATGTTATGGAAGTGAACATCTTAACAGGAGAAAGACTCTTTTAAGCAAATAACAAACTTATAAAATTTGCCTCAGCTTGTCGTTTAGTTGCCTTGACAATAAGTGCATAGGTCTGTGTTTTGTTTTTTACAAATAAAGCTGTGTCAAGTTTTATTCCACCTAAGACACTGTTGCTTCTTGTGTCATACTTTCTGATACTACATGGCCCTGCAGTTCGCCACATTTGTGACAGCACATAGGTCACTCAGATTGGGTCCTTTCTTTTTGAGAGAGATGGACAAAAGCAAGCGTCCATCAGTTTTGCAGGCTAAAATGGCCACTGCATGTATATTTAATTAGCTCTAGCTTGTTAGCTAACTACTGCTAACTGTATTTGTTTTAAAACACTGACTGCCTATAAAATTTTAACACCTTACTTGATTTAAAGTAACTATCCTGTAAAGGAGGTAATCACCCAGCAATTGATGCCTAATTGATTAATATTATGCTAAAAAAAACTTGAGCTACAGCTGCATGGCTGTCTAAGAAAAGTCAGTATCCTTACCATGTAATTATTCACATGGAAGACGTGGAAATAAAGATAAGTTTCTCACATTAGGAAAAAAAAAGACTTTTCTGGAAGGGTTCTAAATGGTTCTGAATGGAGAAACTACAATTTAAGCTGACCTGACTAAAAACGGACCAACAAACTGAGTTGATGTTAATTCAATTTAATGGATTCAAATATCAAACCATGCTCATTCTTAGTTTGTTAAATGCCCGGGTTTGGACATGAACGCCCCTAAAACAGTTCCTTGGGATTAGGGTGGACTAACCCTTTAACAGCAAAGAAAGATTCTGAAGCAATATCAGTAATAGCAACTTTTCTGATTGACAGCAGCATCCTGGTAAACATCATCTCAAGCTGACAGCCCTGCAGAACTTCGCCAGATTGTGACAGCCATCACAGACCTGCATCCACACATGAAAGGGCTTTGTGTTGTGAAGCCCCTCTACTGAGACAGAGGAGGACATGTTGTTCTCAGTTAGAAACAGACATTCAGAGAGACTGGAAGAAAGAGGGAGAGAGTGTGTGTGCATATGTGCATGTGTGTGTGTGTGCATCCTTTCTGCGATAGGACAAGGAGTGCTGATTTAGACATAGCCAACCCAAACACAGATGCCCCAGTCCTTCCTTCCTGTGGGTAACAGAAGGAGACACAATGTGTTCAAGAGGCCGGAGCTGACAAAGGGATTAATCCGATGACAACAAATGCTGCAATCTCTGGCATTAAGTCTCGGCAGAAAAATACATATCATATGGTCGCAGCAGCACTGACACAGACAAACATGCACAGAGAGCCAGAAACGTCCAAAAAAACAAAAACGGTGAAAGAAAATTTAAAAAAGGAGTGACTCAATAGTTGATGTCCTGGATGTATGAGAACCTACTTCAGCACTGCAATGAATTTGTATCAGCATTTGACATATAGTATCTCTCACTGCTATTCTTTCAATCTTGCTATTATCCCTCAGTTTCTTGGCATTGTTGCTTCTTCACGTCATCCAGTCTGTCTTTTTCCTCTCACATCATGCCTGAATGTCGTCGTGGGGGCTGATACGAACCTGTGAACATCTGCCGGCGATACAGTGGGAGGAACAGACGAGAGAGACTGAGATGAGGTTGAGTTCATGTGAACCACCCATGGCGCCGGACTGTTACGGCCATCAGTAAATCTACCATCTCGCTCCTATCAAAGGTTCACTCTCTGCCTCTGTGTCCGTTTGTGTACGTGTGTGCGTCTGCATTTTTTTCCCCAGTCTGTCTGTATGTGTGTGTTTTCTTCTCAAATAACATAATCCCATAAGAGGATGGGAGAGACATTTTTTGAGGATAAGGGGAGAAAAGAGAGGAAAAATGATGGCAGTGAAGAGAGAAAAGGCGATGAAGGGAGAAGGGGAGGGGGGCAGAGTAGAGCAGGAGAAAAGCATTAGTAGTTCCAGCCAGCTGCCAAATGATGCCCTTGATTGCCTCTCTTCTTGTGCAGAAACAGAAGGTGTGAGGGGTGATTAGGCCTGGGCCCGATCCCTGATGAACAGATGTTAATAACAAAGCCCATGTTCATTGTGGTTAATAGCCAAGCGCGCCAGGGCTGGCTGCTGAGGCTAGGGGAAAATCTGCCTCCATAGCTCTTCTCCTCCCCTCTCCCTTCATGGGAGAGAGATAGGCTCCCTCTACTAATGTTTTGGCTGTACACTAACGTAATGAGCATGGTATTTGCAAGAAAAGGTAATGATAATCAGTCACGGGGGCAGAAAAAACACAGCAAATGATGGTGCGTCGCATTCAGGAGATAGAGGGGCTCAGGGTTTGTGCTGTTAACTTTTAGTTGATGATAGCCTTTTGATGATATCAGAGATAAAGGAATGTTAATAATGCCGGGCTGCGTGGCTACAATCACTGTTGCCTCATTTTTGATCGTATTAGGCTGCTGTCTTCAAGCGGTAAAGACAACAACTGTGATGTGCAGGGGAACTGTCATAATTCAGTTTTATCAAAGCCAAAATCATTCAATTCTAAACAAAACAGAGGAAGACAGAGTATCAAAGTGCATGACAAGTCCAAAATAACAGCTTAAATAAATGTTCTATCTATTAATATAACAGGGGTCAGGGGTCAAGCTGGAAAGGGTTAACAATGTGGATGAATACATCATCATCCCATCCTTATGAAACGGTTACAACAGCTCCCAACCACAATGCCACATCCGTCCTTCCAGAGATTACACAGTTTACTTATAAAACATTCAAATGCAATTAATTATTGAGGTGAAGCAGCTGCTGCAAATGGAATACTTTTGCTCTGTTTCTATTGGCGAGGAAAAACTTGCTACATGGGCTGGCACCAATTCTCTTTTCTCTCTGTGTACACAGCATGGAAGGAGACTCATCTCGCACTCAAATATCTCTGTGGGGAATGGAAAGATGGCAGAGATGCATGCCGAGGCCACTCCTTTTTCTGCGGTCCGCTGAAAGACAAACATTGGCACCGTTGACAGGGAAAATGTGACATTTTCTGCGCGGTGATACCTTACATCTTCAAATTGATGCCTTGTCTAAAATAGACAGAAGGAGGCGTAATGAATGTGCCTCGGTGACACAAAGATATGCCACCAGGACATTGTGGTATCTCAGCTTTGGAGTATACTGGCTGGTTTGCTTTTTAAAGCACAGAGGGCCAGCTGTTTATGTTATTCAAATTTAGTGGGGTTGGAGGAAATGTGCGTTCATTTGCTATAGCAGGGGATAATAGTTTGGGGGAAAAAAATCCATTTATAAAACCACTCTTTATCCTATTTTGGTCAATCAGTCTACATTGTAAAGTATTTTTCCATGACACTGCTTGAATTTCTCTTTGTATGCAGCTTAAATTTGGACAAAAGATTGAAATGATTGTCATTTTTGTCAGTATTCACGCTGTCATTTCCACATACCAAGTGAATCATGGTCCTTTATGTGAAACCTTTCAGTGGTGAGAGACCATGTTACTGTACGTGTGGCGTTCAAACAGACTCATGGGAGGTCATGGGAGTGCTGAGCTGACAATCAAGGGACCAGCTGTCATTCATAGCCCCATCACCAGCCGTGCCACGTCGTGTCTTCTGACGACCACATGACAACAATGGCACATTTCTGTTCTTTTTCTTGACAGGTATGTATCAGCTTGATGGATTGGCGTCGCAGAAAATCTTTCATCAAGACCCAAATATCCTCTGTAATCATCCTCATTGTGCAACATAAAGGCCCACATCACGTTTCCTTATGGAAACCATTCGCTCTAGAAAGTCATATACAGTATATATGTACAGCAGATGTACCCATATAACCCATATACAGCCCTGTCAGATGAACTCGAACAATGTTTCTACCTGTCCTCTTCTAAACATGTTAAATCATTCATTTAACACTTTTCTTCTTATAAATATATTCATTATTATTAAGTCTACTAAAAGTTTTTTAAATCTTGCGCAGTATAATGTATAGCATATTGTAGTTCATTTTGTATTGTTGCTTAAATATTATTGATTACACTTTATTGGGATAATCAGATTACAGATAATTTAAAGAGTATTTATAACATTTCAGTGACATATCTGAGATAATTGTTGTAGAATATTTGTATATGCGTTGTTGAATTTTACATTATTAGAATGTTAACCTGTCACTAACTGTAAAGCAGCCAATAGGAACCTGCAGCCAGCCAATAGTGCTCTCTGAAGTGACCATTATTGGCCCAAATTCAAAGTTACTGAAAACTACTTTAAAAATGAGTAATTTATTGAGCACGAAGTTTTTTTTCCTTTTGTTTGAGTTCTTATGTTTCTCAAATGGTAACTTGCACTTTAACTCGAGTATTTTCTCAGTACTCTACCAACAACTGATTACTTTAAGCTACTTCAAACAATTCGTTCACACCTTACCAGTTATACTTTACTTTTAGCTGTTTCAGCCACATATACTCAGCTAACTTGTTTAATCCTTTATCCATGACTGGTAACATTAGTCATATCCATTCTTAGCTGATTATTTCAGCCGTATATACAGTCTATTAGTTTACTATTTTTCAAATATAAGAGTGCCCCCAACTTTTATTTTAGTGTTTTTAACCATATATCTACTTTTACCTGTCTCAACAGTTTATCCAGTACTTGTACAGTTGCTTGCAAGTTTCTATTTATTTATTACTTTTAGCTAACTACTTTTGCAATTTCAACTACTTATCCATTCTTTTAATTATTTTAATCATTGCTACATTACACTTGTTTCAACTGTTTTCTTTTAGCTTTCAGTTGCTAACTGTTTAGACTTACATGCTCTTTGTCGACCAAGCCAGTGTTCATGTGCTCCTAAAATGGGTTGTAATTTTTGATGATGTACATCCTATAACAATAGTCAATATGTCATGCCTGTAACAAGTCTCTAATAGCCTATTTTGTGAACCGTTTTTTGCAGTTCAGGTTTATGGCTTTTAGAATCATAAAAATCGATGCGTGGCTGTAAGGAACAGTCACACATGCTCACTTAGTGCCAGCTAAAATATACAAAAGCACATGTGAATGTTGAAATTCAGTGATATCCTCCTTTAAAAAGTAATAATTATATAGATGACAGCCCTGGTTCTTTCCTTTTAAATTGAAAGGAGACAATGCTAGTTAAGAGTTATATTCCCAGCGGTATGCTTCCTCACACAGGCGTCAAGCACCGCTGTTTAATGTACACTCATGCCCCATCTACCTTCTCTTCCATTATTCCACTTTCCAAACCTCCGTCTCATGCACTCTTTCCCCAGACCCCATGCTGTCCTTCTCTATTTATTGAATACATCTTTTACTCTGCAACATTTTTCCACCTGAGCTGGCAGTTGCAACTTTTATGGGGGTGGTGCACACGGGGCCGCAGAGAGAAGAGGACCCTCGTATTTTCATTGCACGCATCATGCTCCAGCGAACGAGGGCCATCTAGGCTGAAATGAACGAACAGGGAAGATGACTTAGACCTTACCTTTTTTTCTGTTGTTCTCTTGTTTATATTATTTAAGAAGGAGTGATAGCAGCACTTGGTATTGCCCCCACTTCACTTCATGAAAAAATAACAACAAGTCAATAGGAGGCCACCAGCTGAGAGGAGACAGAACAAGGATTTAAAAGGGTAAGTAAACAGCAAACTGATCAACAAAACAATCTATTATTCAATGCCATTTTTGGCAAGATCAGTTTTTACATGGCCCCCAATTTATCAAGGAAACAAGCAGACAAAACACATAAACAAGCTTTTACATGTGACACAAAAAAACATCTTTGATAGTGACACGTCGCTTGTAGCCATCATCATCATCATCATCAGAAACACCCAAATAGACCTACTTAATGCCCAACAGGGGTGTTTTCAACTGTTTCCAATACAGCTACAGCACAAGAAGTTAATAATAGCTCTTACTTTTTCAGCATGGCTACAATCATCTCAGTGTTAATCACATCACCACCTCTCTCACAACAGAAGCAATGTAAGTTCTGTCAGGTGCAACTTTCCAAGTATGATGTCACCCCATCAGACGCAGGTCAAAACGGGACGAGCGCTGATGTGAAACTCACTCCATTAGAGTGAGGCCTGGCTTTGTACTCATGGCAAAGGCGAAGATTCCCGGCAAAATTACACCAGCTTTGTGTAAATAATCAAGGGCTGACCCGTGGGGTTAAACCCCGTAATTGAAGTGATACTTCAAAGGGACGACTACCACCTTCTCTAGGCGGCAAAACGCTGCATGAAGCAAGCGAGACAGACGTGGAGAGAGGGGGGCACAGTTCACACATGCATAGACACAGACCCTCACAGACACATAACACACACACGGGGCAGGAGAAGGAGGTAATGGGGTGCCCAGATTGGATGACACCGTGTGAGAGCCTATTCTGTCATACAAGTGCTTTCTCTGTCTCTCGTTCTCTCTCCTCTCTGGCAAATGGATGACCGAAATGCCAAATTGCATCTCGGCCACAAATGAATAAATGAAATGAACATGCGATGCCTTTCTCTGTTTCTTGACACCAACTCGTATGTGTGCAGCCAAAGTCACGGTGCAGTGAACTGGAAGTATTCAAAAAAGGGGGGAAGTTTTGAGGGCAAAATGCTTCCATTAACTTAGACTTTTGAAAAGACTTATAATATTCGTTTTGCATGCCTGTCTGAGAGCTGTACTAATAGGGTCAAATCAAAAAATGTATTATTTGACAGACATTTAATCTCTCTCTGACACAGCCATCATTAAGAACTATTTATTTCCAATGACAAATGGGGTCACACAGGTTAGTATCATCTATCCATCAGTCTTGTTATGAGTAACATATAATTAAAATGCCATGATACAAAATTATCTGTCTATTAATGTATCCTGTATTGCTGCTTTGACTACTAAGCCCCTCCTAACCAGATAAATTCATAAAATTCTTATGGGTGATTTGCAGATTTTTCCTCTTTCAGTCTTGGAAGCAATCAAAACCCAGCAGATGCAAAAATTAATGAAAACACTGGCCCACAAGAAAATCTGCAATGTAATAAATCCTGATTAGTGTGTGTGAATTTCCCTCCTCTCATATCAACAGCATTAAAATCCTAATGATCCAGAAAAAGAATAGAAATATTGACCCATAAAAGTCTGGAAAAAATAAATGTATTGTAATAAATCCTAAATAATGAGCCTGTTTCCAAACTTCCCTCCTCCTGATTTGATGGAATTAAACCTGTTTTGACTCCTCCCCCAAAGATAAAATCACTAGTGGCCCAGAGAAATCCTGAAAGATCTGCAACGTAAATACTGAACATTTAGTGACTGGACAAATTACCCCCCTCTAATGCACAAAATCGAAATAGAGGGGGAGTTTGCAAATTTCCCCCCCCTCTGCTTTGACACAAGAACTGCTCTCTTAAAAAAATAACCCAGGTGACCCAAAAAATTTCAGAAAAATCTACACTGTAAAACATTCTGAACAATAAGGGAGTTTGCAAATTCTCCTCTTCCTGTTTTGACAGTGTTAAATCCCCCCGACCCCCAGCCACCCCCATGGCGACCAGAACCACATGCAGCCCAGATGCTGAGCGTTTTGCACTGAACTAGCCTCGCTCTGCCACAGCACCATCATCTCTGTACCGCCAGCGCTCCACGCCGGCAAGCTCGAAGACATTTGCCCTGCTGCAATTTAATTAGAGGCTGTAAACAAGTGACAAAGGCAAAGACAGACAGACAGGCAGCCGCGACTGAAAATTAATCAGTAGGGTGGTGGTGGATAAGAAACTGTGCTGCCTGTCAGGGCTGCGAGGAGTGACTGGCACTGCTGTAATCACTCATTTACAGTAGTGATCACCATAGTGCATTGTGGGTGACGGATGCCCACACTGTAGAAGTGTACAACCCACTATCTCCCCCCCCCCCAAAAAAAACACACACACACACACACACACCTCCAGGAAAGAGTAGCAACCAGCCGAGAGAGGCAGATTGATCCCTGGATTCTGTGTAGCTACGGGCCTCCTTCCCTCATTAATTCTGCTGATTCCACCAGATGGGAAACAAAATATTAATTTTATTCAGCCCTAGGCACGGGCTCTCCGTTAAGGTGTTCACTAAATCACCAGGGTTTCATCAGGATGCTCTGATATTGCAGCCTGGCTGTAAAATTGCCGGGCCGGTAGGTGGGACAAAGGTTCAAATTGTCATAAATGTAATTAATTGTATGGCAAAAAAATGATTAATTTATCAGAAATGGAGGAGTCGATGTGACTAGCCGAGAAGCCTAGCCATGCCTTCAAAGTGGAAGAACATGCTCGTTTGAATTATGCAAATTAATTGACTCTTTCAATGTGGCATAAAATGCTAGTGCAACTACATTGCATGGTACATTAGTCTGTTCATCCAATAAAACTGCATTCTTTACAAGTGAATCCTTGACTCAGAGGGCTCTGGGATACAATTCATTTCGGCACAGATGTGAGAGTCTGGCAGCATTTGGCAAAAGGTTGCGGGCAGAAATTGAGGAGTGGATGGAATGAGTGAGGGAGGGGAGCTGAGAGAGAGATGTACAGTGTGGATGTATATGTATGAATATTTGGTGTTTGACCCCACTGAGAGCTGCACTGGCATGAAACCCTGCACATCCCCAATGTGATGTTAGAAGCTTCTGTGCGCTGTTCTTTCCGTTTTTCCCCCGTCACCCCTTTTGTTTCAGAATGAGATGACAACTTAGTTTGTTGGTCACATCTAAAGAACCATGGATCATTGATTTCATTGCAATGTTGCAGTCCTGCTCTCCCACCCACCGAGCCATAGTGGAAACTGGCAATGACAAGGCATGTGCTCAAATGCACAACACACATGCATGCACACACACAAACAAACACACGCCTAATTATAAGCACCGCTTTGCCACAGTCAAACTCCAGTGAAGGATGATGATTTCCTAAAAGGACGCGGAATTACGGACAAATAGACAATATGAAGATTTTTCATTCCAAAATTAAGCAACCACCATGAGAAAATGTCTCATTACATGCAAAAATAATCACCATAGGATGCAAAATGATGAGTGAAGATAGGATTCACACGGTAATTTATTTTAACCCTTCAAATGGCCAAATACTCTTCTTCAGATGTCCACAATTCTAATATCATGGCTGACACAGAGTTCAGCATCCACATCTAAATCATCCCTGCAATTTAATCCCTATCTTCGTTATGTGTTGCACTTTATTCGAGGCTCAATATCCTGCTTCACGCCGCCTTATAAAACCCAATGACACTACACTCGCTGTTCACTTAGTAGCAAGGAGATGGAGTGAGGAGGAGTGCTACCTTGCCACATAATGAAAACCCAGCACACCACTCTCCCACCGCTGCCTCCCTCCTCCTCCTCCTCCTCCTCCTCCTCCTCCTCACCGCTGCAGCCGTTCTCCCCACCCCCACTTTGATATACATGTGTCAAGGCAAAGTGACAAATAGCACATATTAATTAGGCACTAGGCCGGGCGAGATTGCTGTTATTAACGGTGGAAAAGGGGTAAGGTTGGATTTAATTGCCTGTGACATCAAAGTCAAGTGACTGGTATTTCAAGCATCATTTAAAATGTTTGATATTGAGGCCATTGTGCTCACATAAAAAAACATCTAAAAATATAAAGGAGACTGATGGGGAGGAAAATACCTACATGCTTCTGCTGCAGCTATCTAGAAGCTAATAACATCTCTCCTCTGATAAATTGACTAGATCCTGATGGAAAGTACGTTGTGGTTGCCCCTGACTGACTAGCACTCCCTCTCTCCGATCTGCCACGTACACTCACGTATTTCACTCGCTTTTTATATCACTTGTATGCTGGGGGAAAAAAAAAACAACATTTCAATATCAAGTACAGACGTGGAGAGAGTAAATTTGCTTGGTTGGTTCGGAAAGCAAATGTAACAGTGTTTTTATTACAGAGTGCGTCTGCTTCAAGATGAATGAGAAAAGCCGAACGGATGCGCGCTCACTCTTGTGTTATTACTTTGTAATAGTGTATGAATGCTGCATAACAGATGCTTTTGATGAAGATCTGAAGATTGAAAAGCACAAATGTGCTACCTTTGGGACATTTCATGCTGAACTGATGCCATTGTGTTTATAGTTTTGCATAAATAAAAAGAAACGTTTAACAGGTCAAAAAACACAGATGTGATGCTTATCTAAATGTTCCATGTTGGAGAAAGGCTGCTATAATCGGCTGTGTGTCGTGATGACTGATTATGTGGGGCCTCTATCAGATTGTAGACAGTGCTTTTAGCTGTTAACTGTTGCCATGGCAATGCCGTTCTCCTGTTGGGCGTTCTGCTAACCCTGAAATTAGTGCAGAGGTGTGGCGCCACCCCAAACTGTGCTCCACTCTTTTGCTGAGCCTCCTCTGATTCGCTGTCCACAACAACCCAAAAACCTGTTGAAAAGATAAGCTCCTGACGCTCCCCTGGAAGCAGTCGACAGCTAGACGCCCCAGCAGTCCAAAGTAAGGCAGGTGTAAGTGATAAACAGCAGATATACTCTAATAGTAAGAACCATAACCCTCACCCACTGTAGCCCTTTTAAAGGTTTTAGAGCTTTTCTTGGATATGGGACAGTCCGAGATCCTTCCAACATCTGCATGTTGCAGCCATTCCACTTTTACCATCAGGCATGGACCGTCTGAAACAAGCCCCAACGGGCTCCCTACAGCAGTCCATTCAGACCAACGCTGTCACGCTCCTGTCTACATTAATCTGAGGCCCTGCTCAGTGGAAGGCTTATAAAAGCTCAACACTGGTCATTACAGGACATGGTGGCCATGTTGAAAGCTCCACTTCCTCTTTATCTCGTCCCGCTCTGCCATTTAGCAAGGCGCAGCAACTTTTCATGGCAATGACTTCATCCTTCTTCATTTTAATGGCCCGTTAATGCTAACATCGTCAGTATCTCCCGCTCTGCATGGAAATAACCAAACCCAGTAGACAGAGTGCCATTTCTCGGCACTTGTGCGTGCAATAAGACACACCAGGTGCGCTCAGTCGCAAATTAGCCAATCAACAGGGAGGCAAAACTGGCATCCTGATGATCCCCGGCACCAGCATGGCACATCATTTAGGAAATGGCCTATTATTTTTGTGCAAGCATTAAAAATAATTTACTGTCTTTAAAATCTTTGATTTCCCCAAAGACATGACAAAATGTACAACTTGACATAGGGTTTATTGGGTTGCAAGAAACAAACTGAAGAAAACACTGGAGGGGGAAACTTAAAAACACGCTCTAGTTTTGCAGCTTATGAAATGTGCTTCCAACACTGCCTGTGGTGTTCGGAAAGTTTTCAATGGGTATTACCTACATTAGAGTTAAAGCAGTTCGTATAGAAACAGCACTTTTATTTAGATAATACGCAATAAAACTGTGTTTCATTATGTGTCATACACTTATATGGAAATCTGCTAATGTCTTGCATTGTTATTATCCCATATTTGCTTTTCTCACCTGCTGCTCACATACAGTCAAAGCGTGATTTCTCACCATGCATTCAGAACATTGTATACAAGGTCACTCTCTACAATAGCAATGAGCTATTATGTTGCTCTTGATTGTGGCATTACAGTTGTTTACTCCTCCATAATACACACACACACATCACAGAGTGACCATATTGAAGTTTTACATTTGTAGCAGGTATTTCACAAGGGTTTTGTTTTTTTTAAGACTTGTGTTCGACTGAACTCCGCATTATCATTTGGTGTCACAGGTTTGCATCACTTTCCTACAATGATGAGTTGGATCGTAAACTGACAAAGAGACACAGAGAAACAGTGAGAGAGGCTGGTTAGCCACAGTGCAGTCAGGGGCCACTTGGAGAGGTGAAAAAGGGGAAATACATATTGATAAGATGTGGTGGTAGGCCCCTGTAGTCCCTTTCCAAAGACAGGCCACAGACTGGAATTATAATGAGTGGGATTAACACCCCCTGCCAAAGCTGTTTCTAACCCCTCAGCCCCCCTACCCACCGCTCAACGCACATACACACACACACACACACGTTTATTCCCCACAAGCACTTCTACTCCAGGATCTGCCCTGCACGAAGGACAGGAAGCCAAGTGCCAGCGAGGAACATACTGACATTAATTAACAACATCTGACACAGATGCCACGCTTGTACTCGCTCGAGAGGTGGTCCAGCACATTATTTCATTTTGGTTATTTCCTTTAATTTTTTTTTTCCTCCCCTTGCTTGATTCTCTTCTTCGTCTCCTTGACATGCAGTCCCCTCTTTGCATTAGGGATGCGATTTGCTTTGAGTTTAATTAATTTTCTACTTCTCAGGCGCTTTTGTTGACTAACTCTTGGCTCAAAACAAGGAAGCGATAAAACCTAATCTCAGAGATACATGTGGTGATATTCATCGTCATTCACACCTTGCTTTCCTCTAATCTATTTGCTCTCTCTGATACCCCAAATATTGTGACACCAGACACAACACCAAGGCCCCAGTACTGTGGGCCCGTCGCTCTGTGTGCCACCCAGAAGCACGTTCACAAAGAAGAGCCATTTCACAACACGGCTCAGGAGGCAGAGGTCAAGCCTTCAATCAGAGGTAGAGAAAGAGAAGGCCGTCAGACATTTGGTAATTAGCCGGAGCTTCTACTGTGAGGGAGTTGCACCGTGCCAACACGGAGAGTGCAAGTGACACATATGCTCAATCCTGTATCTGCACCACTAATCAGCCGACCTCAAACTGAAATAGATGTGTGACTTGCCAACTTGTCTGCAGACGTGTTGATAAGTGGCACATATGTCAAGCCATTATTTGTGATGCAACTCTGAGGGAGAGAGCATAGCAAGTGCTGCAGCCGAATACTGTACAAGAACAAAGAGCAGAGGTGAGGATGGGTAATAATCCCTCGCTGTCTTGGGAGACCATTCACCCATCAGGGGCGCTGCGTTCGTTTCCACAGAAGCTCTGAAGAGATGTAGCGTTTTCTAAACTGCCCAGACACTTTCTGCCTCCTCTGCTGTTTCTCTTTGGTGGCAAGAATGACCTGGACTCCCTCCTGACCTGCCTCTGGTAATGACCGTCGTACATCATGTCTTAAGTGCTGAAGCCCTCGTCGGCTGATGTCGCCGGCCCGTCCAGCGCTCATTTCCATCTGACCCACCGAGTCCTGGACCAGGGCCACGGCAGGGAAATTAAAAATGCATCATGTGATTCATCTTCTGAATGACTCCCAGCACATACGGGATCTGACCACTGGGGAGAAGTCATCACAAAGGACCTTGATGGCTATCCTGTCTGGTCCAGGTGTGAGCCAATGATGCTTCGACTTTGTTAGGATTTGTTCAACAAGCTAAAAATTCATTATTGTTAAACAAGACACGCACGTGCAGAAGGTTTGCAGTTCAGATAACAGTCATTACTGACCAGATAGTTTTTCGTGATTATCTTTTTTTTTTTTTTTTAAATAAATAGCTAAACAAATCCAGACAACATGTAAGAACAGCTTTGAATTTCACTCATCGGTGATCAATAATATCATATTTGCTGACATGTTGACAGATTTAATTTCTCCTGAGCTGGAGGATAAAACACCTGTCAATATTACCAGAAACTCCACAACCCAGAAGCTGAAGGGGTGGGGCCGCTCAAACGTTATGCTGCCGCCACCTGCTGGTAAGCAGCTTTTGAAGCCTTCTCCCCCCTCCCCTCCTCTGCCATTCAAACCCACCAACCCCCCAAAGTAACCACAGTAAAATCTCTCCTGCCTCCAGCTTCACTCCACAGCATTTTTTTCTTTTTTTTTTCTTTTTTTAAACAAATCTCAAAGCTGGAGAAGTGTTTATTTTTTAGCCTGTAAAAAATATTCCCTTTCACCTTTTAAAAACGTGTCTGGTGCGTCCACATAATTTGAGCAGAAATATGGGTCTGTGTAATTCTATGATGCGCAGAGATGGGTGGAGGGAGGGTGGGCTTGCACACGTGAAGGTCAGCAGCTCCAAATGGTCAGTGATGGTGGGATTTCCGGTTTAAAGGTATGCAACGTTAATTCTAGAGGAAAAAAAGGAGCCTCTTTCATATTGAGGAGGCCATTGTGTCCGCACAAAGGCCACGTGTTTTCCTTAAATCTCTTCAAGTCGCCGTCCTAACACTCCTGAGGCGTATCTGCAGCAGGCCCGAGTCCAAGAACAGACAAAGACACTTCTCAACCATTTATCTTAAAGCTGACATAAGGTGCCTCTGCCACATTACTCTAAACACTGTCTTTTCAATCGAATAAAATAAATTCTAGTGCTCTCGCTAATGGTCACATCGAACATTGACCACGGGAGGTAAGTCTAACAAAATTAGTATGCAAAAGACCTGCCCTCGCGAGGCCTATAATTTCCTTGCAAATGATTTCTGTATTTGAGGATGAAAGAAAAAAAAAAAGACAATGGCTTTTTTTTTCTCCTTTTTTTTTCAGCGTGCGTGCGTGTGCAGCCTCCCAATAGAAGCTGCATTTAAATAACTTAACCCGTGTCAGCAGGTGGGATTGGATGAAATAAGGTAAAAATGCAGAGTGGAAAGATCCGACACTCCGCATCTTTGATATTTAGTTGATAGGCTTTGGCATGACGCCCCGACGGTGTGAGGTGAGGACAAAAACAAGTGCCTCAGAGAGCGTCCGGCAGTAAGAAAGCCCAGCGTTTGCTCTTTCGCCTACATTATGTGCAGCGGGCAGGCTGCTTGCAGCATGCTGTGACATCTTTTTCATGAGTTAACTTAATTAAACTTATATCCGCCTTACATTGTTTTGCCCAGACGGACCTTTAACTCTGAAATAAAGGTCCGTCAGAGCCTGCGACTGCTTTCAGGAAAAAAGAAAAGTTCTTTATTTTCTAGTAAAAAATACAATAATAATAATAATAATAATAATAATATATTAAAAAAAAAAACTTAATTAAAGTATCTTGTCTTTTTGCTGAGCTGCACAGGCCTGCGTATGGCTCCATGCGAGGCTGCATTAATTCAGACCACGACTCTTTGAATGTTAATTGCACCGTTTCCGAATCATAAATACTCACATAAATCATCGGACCATACAATATTATGCTCTACTTTTTTATGTTCCCTACGTGGTCTGCAGGAGTACATCCTCATCACTATAAATCACATCCCTGCAGCTTCCAGGACCGGTTGCAGGGACCGAGCAGTGCCCGCGCACTTTCCACAGCTCAGAGACCATTTCTTGGTATTAATTTTAATGTACTTAAAAGATGGAGCTGAACCTCCAATGTTCGATGTCCATTCAGTAATCAATCATGACTTATAATATACGTAACGGTATATTAAAATCCGGCCTGGGTAATTGTAATTTCAGTGATAAGTCATTAAAATAGACGATGGCAGAGGGATTCGTTTAAACAGTAATAAAATGTGAATTATTACTACTACGTCTACCACCACTACTACTACTAATAATAATAACAATAATAATAATAATAATAACAATAATATTTTACTGTAAAATAAAAATTTCCATTCAAGAAATACTGCCACAGCTTTATTCTTAAGAATTGCTTGTGACTGTTTATTTAATATGCAGGCATTTGACAAGCAGTCAAAATATTTAACAAGTGTTAAAACGTTTAGACACTAACTGTGATGGTAAAACATTTCATGGGGAATCTCAGCCTTTCGCACACAAGAGTTTTTGCAATATTTTCACATGTTTGACATCTTGAAAATTCCTGGGAAATTAAATTCCACGTTCTTGGTGAGTGACATTTTCTCTTCTAGTTTTGCTGTCTTATTTAAATTTCAAATAATTGTGTGCATTTAATTTGATTTAGGTCAACTTTAAGGAGATTTCCAATCTTCCCAAAATCCATTGAGGTCATAATTTATTAATGCTTAATAAAACCAAACTGTTTCTTGCATTCATAAAAGCAGAAAACAAAGAAAGTCAGCATGCATTTAACTTTCTAAAGGCACATTGTCTGTGGTCAAATTGAAGGGGATATATGTGTTTTATGTCTAGACAGTGGGAAAGCTTACCCACTCAAAACATTGACTTTTCATGTATAAATCACTTTCGAAAGAGGAACTAGATTTTAAAGATGTCAACAATAAAAAAAAAAAAAAATTTAAATCAGAAAAAAAAACATTTTTTTAATTGCATTTTAATCTTAAAATTTTACGACACTTGGGAATTTTATATGCTTTTCTTCATCCAAACTACTTGCAAGTTTTGACTGTTTTCTGTCTTCCTGCACACTGCAGCAATGACTTGAGCAGAGTGGGCGCCTCAGCCCTCCAGTGTACATGTCTCTCTATGTGTCTGTGTCATAACCTCCATCAGGGTTTCATATTTCCCTCTTCCCTCATCTGTCCCAGCATGGTAGCCTTAATATGCATGTCTCTGTACCGACACGCTCTGACTAAATGGCCACATTTGCACATCTTTTTTGCAGCCCATGTCCAATCCCCTCGCTCCGTTAATGTGAGTTAATTTCTTTCCCCAAAATAATACTTTGGCAAATCATTCTTACAAAGTGCTACATCATTTATTGTGAGGACTTCGGTGAACTTCTTTGAAAAATTAATGCCTTTAATTTTGGTTGATGGCAACATCAGTGCAGCTCTGTAAATTGCACTTTAATGAGATTTTGCTACAGGGGATAATCTGCAACTGACAGAAAAAACATCTTGAAAACATCTGTAGACCTACGATTTCACTCTGACGATCCTACCCCCCGTAAATCTCGGAGCTGAGGGATGAGCAGAAAAATGGTCACTTGATAAGTACGACTTTATGATCCCAACTGTTAAAAGTTAAACTATAAGAAGTGCATTTGAATCGTATCTTATTACTGGTATGAAAGAGAGGAATCAGAAAGAGAGGAGGATATTAAATAAGATGTATATAAAAGGGGTTTACTTGAACCTGAAGAGAGTCAGGATAATATACATTATCATCTTATGTCTGTTGTAACATGCTTAAAAAAGCATATCTGACAAATTCTCAAGTTTAACAACATCAGATGCAGCAAGCACTCTGAGAACTCACTGAAAGGAATCATAAAAAGACCAAAAATTTACAGTCTGATGTGGAGATCAAAAGCTTGTCCAGGCTGATCAAGTACCGAAACAGCTGGCCAACTTTTGCATCTGATGATAAAAAAGAGACAAATACCATGCAGATATTTGACATTTAACTAAATAAAAAGAAACTATGCAACGCTTCCACCCTGGCAACCAATCCAAACTGAGCCCATCTGAGGCACTGTGGTGTAGATTGTCTTCCTTGGGGTGCCATGGCCCAGTAACTCTTCCAAGGAGACAGATTTGGACGCTGCCCAACAAAAGTATGGACCAGATAATCTGCGGCCCGAGCTTAGCCAAAGTCCCCTAAATTAAAGCTGACACATTCAATCTCATCAACACAGTATTTTTAATGTGTCTTTCTCACACCATCACCTGATCTGTTTGCAGCACCGTGTTAATCTCCTCTCTTTTAAAGCTTGTTTTTTCCCCCCTCTCTCTCTCTGCAGCTTTAACCCCACTGCTCTCCATTCAGTGCAGAGAGGAGTGGCACTGAGAATCTGCCAGGTGAACTGTGAATGTCTCATTACTGTTTTATAGATGTGTCCAAAATGTCCACCTGGTCTGTATTATTCTCATTTGCTCTTTATTTCCCTGTCTGTGTTTTGTCTGCGTCTTGCTCGCTCTCGCTGTCATGGAAACAATAGCTTGCCTGCACTAATTACAGAGCAGACAGCAACTGCAAGGTGGGATGTGGTGAGGAATGCTCGTTCTAATGAATGCAACGTTGGATTAGAGGTAAGTGATGGAGTCCCACCCTGTCTGATTTGGTCCTGCTTTTCTGAAATTCCTGACATTTATTGGCCCATCCTTATTCAATGTGTAAAGAGCTTAATGTTTTCCATGTGCAACCTCACAACCCTGCAGTGGAGGAAGACATGTTTCCAAATGTTTCATGGTGAGAGTTTGTCTCTTCTAAAAGCCGTTCTTTCACTCAGTTTCCATGTCTACCTCTGATAACAAACAACATTACACCTATTGGAGCACGCACCCTACCATGACAATTTGAGAGAGAAAAAAATAGTCCCTACTGGGGAGGAGAGATTTTAGACTTTAAACAAAAGGTGTTGCAAGAAAAATGTTGCGTTCATTGGTTCAACCAAGCCTTTCCCTTCCGTTTCCCTCAACTTCTTTTTCCTCCCAAGAGTGACACAATTAAATCAGCTCCAGTGATTGGTGCTGTGGTCAGAGCCAAGTTGGGATCACGCTCCCAGCACGTTTCCTGGGTCTTCTGCAGCTCGAGCAGACAACTCTTGTCTGGTCGGTGGCCGAGCCGCGCAGTCGGGATGGCAGCACCTGTCAGAGGCAGCCGCATCATGCCAGCGTCTCGCCAGGAGCTCCTGAACCCAGAAGAAACGACGGCCTTGTGCTGCATAAATGTGGCATCTTTCCTCAAGCCTCAGATGCTTCAACCCCAAATACGCTGGGCTCAGCCGCTGAGAACAGTGTGGAAACACAGTACAGTGTGTGTTGGTGTGCGTTCACATGCATGTGTTGTGCAAGTTGGTCTTGGTCTCTTGCTCTCCCCTCTGTGTCTCTCTCCATCTCTCGCATGATTTCCCTGACTCGGGCTCCCCAGGGGTTAGTCATCTTGGTCATCAGCTCCACTCGCAGGTCAATTGTAGCAGCAAGTGGTCGGCCAAACAATGCAGAAAAAAAAAGAAAAAAAAATTGTTATAGCCATGATCCACTGCCGGGCTCTTATCACCGGCGCATGACAAGATCAGACCGGAGAGCTGGCCATAAACAAGGCAATGAGTGGTGTGAGAGATTTGCTCAAGCACTTAAAATGGATGAAGAGAATATGTTAAAAAACTGAGAACCCCTGACATATATATATATTTGCATCAAGAGACAGAGGCAGGCTTTTTTTTCCCCTGCTTGTCTCCAGTAGGGGAAACAGTCCTGCCGGGGCAAATTAACTGGAGAGCCTTTGCACACAGGCCCCATAGACTAGACTAATGAAGAGGCCCAGAGGATATTTGCAGGGTCACACAAAGGAGATGGTATAGATGCTGAATGAAAATTGGGCATTAAGCACGATGCCATGTGTAGCTTCATACTACTGCAGGCCTTGCTTCTAGGGGACCATCACTGAAAGAGGATTGCCGTCCCACTTTTCTATTTATTAAATTTTGTTCAAGAAATGAGATGATTATTCACAGAACATCTGCATGTTTAGCGGAGAAGCTGTCGTCATTTCTCTTACCCTGCAGACCCGCAAAAAGAAAAATTAACATTTATTCGGGGCCACGGGACTTTTATTGGCTCCATATGCAGGCTGCAAACCCAGAGGAAATTTCAATTTGAAGCCACTTAACTTCAACACTATTGCAGTCGTCTCCTACAATGAGGCATTTAAGGTTTGTAGTATTAAGAGGGAATCCCAGAATGCAAGTGTCAAACACTGTGTACCAGTGAAGCGCAGTGGCCACAAGGCATCACTGGCATCCACTAATGCTTTACAACACTATTAGATACAAAGGGATTCCAACTGTTTGCCCAATATGAGGTAAAATGAAATTAATACCACTGACCATACATTTTGTGCTAAGTCCCACAAGCTATTGTGATTCAGGACCCTGTGGTGCTATATTACTGCAGTTTTTGAGTTACTGTTGAGTATTTGAGGATTATAATAATATTAAAGTCCCATTCTTTTTATTTCTGTCTCATCTTCATAGCACAATCATATGCAGCTCCTGCTTTGTAGTCATTTTCCAGCTCAGATATTGTAGAAATTGTTCATCAGATTTTTGGATTTCTGCTTGTTTTGCTCAGCCGGAAAAGAAACTGCAATTAAAGAACCTAACTATCCGTTTACTTGATAAATTCTATTCCACTGCGTTGTTTCATAAATAAGGAAATTCATCAATGCTTGCGCAACGTATAGTAATTAAAGTGAAAAATACTGTCACAATGTAAATCCTTAATTGGACTCCCAGAGAGATATTGAAAATTTGTCTTTAATAATAGGTGATGACTGGGAGCAGAAAAACAAAGCGTGCTGAAATGTGGCCGAGCAAGTTCAATTAATCACAACCCAGAAAACAGCCAATTTAGCATAGCTCATTCAGGGAATCACCAGGCCCAGGTAATGCACTTTTAATCATCTCACTTCAGCACCTCAGTACGACGGTAAAATAGAGAGGAGGATAATGTTTCTCTGGTGTTGCAAAATGTTCCGTTTTAATGGGACGCAATTAATAAAGGTCTGATGAGAGGTCTGCTATCCTTGGACCACACGTACAACATTTCTACTATTTGTTATGCAGCTAAAAAAAGCCTGAGAGTTGGTGATCTAAAGGCTGCAAAAACCTCCAATAAAATGTATGTCAGCTAGTCCATAAACTGTGCTAAGTATCTGGGCAGGACCTTATTAGTGGGGGTCAGTCAAATCATAAGTGCGAATTGACCTTACAGTCCGCTGCTTTTGACAAGTTCAAGTCGCGCACTTGGTAAAACAATCTCGCATCAAAGATAAAAGTTTGCTAGTGTTTACTATTCTCTCATTAACAACGTTCACAGCCATCTGTGAAGTGCCGCAAACACACCTGCTTCACCCTGGGCTTGTAATGGCTTTTCTCAATGTGCATGTGGGTCTCCAACTATCTCAAGGAGGTGGGGGGGGGACTGCTGTTATAGACCTGTCATTCCAGGATCATCAACCAGATGCACAGCACCTTGTATTCCACTCGCATAATTATGGATATTGTAAAGCATTCAAAATGATCAATTTAGCCGGCTCCGTCACCGGAGGAGTTATTAAGCCACTTTGTGTTGATTTCAATGTTCATAATGTGGTGTTTTAAAGCACACCCAACTGTGTGAATTTGGAGCTCTGTTGCAGAACATGGACTTGTGCAGCTTGAGGCAGAGGCATATTTGTTAGTAGAGTCATTTCAGGCGATATCCATTTCGTTGTGGATATTGTGTGAGTGGGAGCGAAAATCAACAAAGTCTCGAAAAACCCTCCCATGCTGCCATCCCAAATTGTCATTATATTCAGATTCTACTCTTAATCACATAAACCAATTGATGACAAAATTAGAATGAGCTCAGGAGAGCATCTGAAAATAGGATTTTGTTCTTAAGTAATGGCATCACATGGTCTTAAGGGGTGTAAACTTTACAGGGGTGATGCAGGCGGGATGGCTCATTTCGAATAAGAACTCTCGCCACCTTTGAAGTCTCACAAAACAAGAAGCAGTGAACCACATCAGGTGCTGAGATGAATGAACTCCAGCAAATGAACTTTGGCAAGACCCCTTTGGATCCTTTGAACTTGCTATAGGGTCTGTTTCTGGTCTGTCAGGGGCGGGTGCGGTCTTGTGGTCACTCTGTGGTATGGTCATCAGGCTTTGGCCCCTCCGCTCCTCTCTGCCAATGTATCTGTTTCCAAAAGGGACTGACGCAGGCCTGAGACGTACCCTGCTGGGGTCCTCTGAAACCAGAGACCCTTGAAGTGGACGTCTGCCTATGTCCAGTCTGCTCCCAGAGACCCTTTCAGATCCAAGGACTCCAAATGTGGCCTGCTGCATGAAGACATTTTGGACACAGCCTGGCTGGTCCGTTGTGTCCCTGCCCCCGACGCCTTGGCCCTCCAAACACCACCACCACCTCTACCACGCTAACCACCAGCAGTCTCTTGCAGACCAGGGAGCAGACCACCCTGGGCTGGTCAGCAACCCCTGCTTACACCTGCCATAAAACTTAAAAGCTACAGTCTCATCCCCCAGCTTTGAAGTGTTCAAAGCATAGCTTAGTGACCTTTGATGCGACTTTGGCCGCAACACATGTTTTGCACTCATGTATAAACGCAGGCCTCTCAGTGGACAAGGCGGGATTGTTTACCTACATGTGCAAAACGTAAGGGCCAATGCATGGCAGCCATGCATGGAGCCTCTATTCCCACACGTCAAGTTCCCCGCGGTGGGAAACTGACATGAGTCGAGCCGGACGCTGCTTTGAGCTCACATATTCAGCCACCATGTGTTCAGCATTACTTAACCCACTTTCTCTTTGCCCTTGCACTGACCACTAGGCCACAGCCTTTCTTAAATAAGGATAGATGCAGCAGTTGCCTATAAAATACATGTACTCAGTGGTGAAAAGTTACTACATTTACTTCAGCACTGCACTTAATAAATTCTGACGGACTCATACTCTACCTGCTTATTTCAATTCTTTGCTCATTTATAACATTTCAGAGGGGAAAAATATATTTTTACTCCACTACATTTGTTCAACACTTATAATTACTACTAATTTTTACATAAAAAACTTGATATGCTTGCAAAACAGTATACAGTACTATACTTCTAATCTACAGAGTAGTATAAGTATCTAA
>JAQLOL010000013.1:9397591-9412186 GCA_029783665.1 Naso thynnoides
TCTAAAACTGGCTCCATTTTGAGGGCTAAAATGTTAAAATGCTCTTATATGTATTTGTAAGTAATAAAAATAGACTTAATTTTTTTCATAATAACACTGTGAAGGAAGAAACTTGTACTTTTGATGCGTCAAGTTAATTTTGATGAGAATATGTCTGTAATTCTACTTAAATAACCTTTTTAGTACAGGGGTATTGCTTTTAGTGGAGTATTTTTACACTGTGGTTTTTCTACTTTCACTTAAGTTAAGGATTTCCGTTTATCAACTGCGTACTTGTTTGGTACTGACCAAAATGTGTCTGTAGCACCACTGTAGCACTATCTCTAGCTGTAATTTATTGAAAGTGGGCATCAAATGCCTGGTCACATTTTGTTATTTATCTTTTAATTGTTGATTATTTACTTTACCAGTTTTAGACTGTGAAAAGTAGTGGAAGTTTTAATATCAGTTCCATAAATCAGGTCTTGTATGAGCATTGTGTGAACAAACTTCCAAGATCACCATCACTACCTCACAGGCATTTTCAGACTGCAGGAACCATTTCATAGTTCTAGGAACCTTGCATTATCTTGCATCTGCACCACAGAAACCATGAGACTGTCAGAGATCGTCGATGTTTTGTCGTTGTATCTTTGCTGAGATTTAATGCCGTTCAGCACGAGATTCATGGTACATTATCACTACAAACTAGACAAAAGTAGCATCCATTAGTTGTTGTTATTGTTAGCGTAGAGGTGATATTTGTATACCAACTTCAGGCAACTTTACATAGCTTATGTCGGGGTTTCCTATTGGCAGTGCCAATGCCAACAGGAAAAAAAAAACCTTAAAGGTTTTTTGTTCCCCGGGAACTCTCCAGGACAGTTCCTCTCAAAAAAGTTCCAAGAACTGTTTGGTCCGAAAATGCCTCATGTACACTATTGAGGTACTTGTACTTTAAGTGTTTTCCCAATGTGAAAATGTATATTTCTACATGACTTTGTTTATGGGAAAAATTTTGTAGTTTTCACCTATACTGCACAGCAAGCTTCTAGTTTACAGATAAGGAAAAGTACTTTAAAAGATAAGCTGAGAAATGCTTTTCAACACTGTAAAGAAGCAGCAGCTGCTCCTGTGTAAGGAATCGTGCTGCAAAATGAGGACTTTTTTCCTGTTAAATTTAAGGTAAATTCTGTTCTTCAAAGGAAAAGTTTTCCATATTTCACATGGACTTCCAGTCTTTCTAAAAAGTAAATGTTATTTGTTGGAATAGTAGATTCAGGCGTACGCCCTATAATGATCAAGAAATGTGAGTTTTCCTGCTGTAAAATCTATTCTTTGTCTGACCCCGGTGATGTCACTGGTGTTAAGGAAGAACATCAGGCTTTTTAGCTCAGGTAGCCAGAGGGTGAAACACCATTTAAAAACAAATCTTTTCATTTTCTTCGCTTTTGCCAAGTGAGCATCAGAAGCTTGCATTAACCCTGGTGCATGTAGGCGCTGCCAGCAGAGCTCCTCAGGTGGGAGAACTCAACTTTCTCAGTAAGAATAGCACACACTGAGGAATTCATTGCTTCATTTGACTGCATTACCATTAACACTGATAGGACATCAACATGAAATGTGACGAATTTTCCCTTTAACTTTTAAGTAAAGGTTTGTGTGCAAGACATAGACTTGTAATTTTTTTTTTTTTCATTTTAACATTGTTGTATTGCTGCTCTTTCGTAATTAAAGGCTCTGAACTACTTTCCTGCCACTATGTATCATTTTCACGGTTCAAATCACAGCAACTGCATGTAAATGATGTAAAATTGTATTTTACTTCGGCGAAATGCACCCCGCTTCATTCTGCTGGGTTCCATAATATATGGGTGTTGTTTTTTGAATCCAAACTTAAGTGTGATGAGTTATGGGAGTCTGCCGGCATTTGAAACTTGCACACAGTTACAACTATCATCATGTTTACTGTGCATGTCACTTAGCCTCTTTCTCTCTCATAGATAGCATTTGCAGCATTTGCTGTAGATTATAAACAGCTAGCTGTTTTACAAGGCATTAAATATTTAACAGAACAGAAAGCTCATAATTGCACAAGACCAGCTGTGTATAAATGTCAAACAAAGCAGGCTGATATATAGCCGGCCATGTGGTTTACATGCTTCACATGCTAGTGTCTGAATGACAAGGCTCAAGATGATGTAATTATAACACAAGAGGCTTTATAAGAGCGTGAACCGTCACAGTATGCACAGAGTTAAAATAGCACAAGCTTGAGTCTTGAATAACCTGGCAGCAAAACATAGGCCATCCTGTATTTACACAATGTGAGCGAGACCCGCTGTGCATGTAGTGTAAGTACACCTACAATGAATCTCAATTACATTGCACGTGGAAGAAGTTGAAACACAATAAGGCTGAAAATGCTTTCTGATTTTGCTTTTCTATTTCCTGCACCAATCAGAGAGCAGGCTGCGCTGATGTCAGTCCTGTCCCTGCTCAGCGGAGCCAGAGGAGTTGGCCTTTCGCTAACTATAGACTGAGAAATCCCGAGCGTGTTTCTTTAGGCCTCAGGGCTGTGTGGCCCGCACAAATGTTGATGAGGATGAAACGGCGTGACTGCGTGGTGTCTGCACTGTGACCTATGGAATGTGCCTTCAAAGAGGATTCTCGGGCTGCGAGAATTTCTCAGAGGATTTCAGTCTCATGGCACTATGTTAAAAACCAGCATTTATTCACCTGGGTTTACGCAGCATTCTGTAGCAGGGATACTGTGATATGAAAAGTCATACCTGGTCTGTGCAGCTTTTCTTTGCACAAGGAGCCAGTTGCATGATCTGAAGTCACTCCTGTCACTCGACTGTTTATCTCAGACACCACTCGTAGCACGCGAGGCCTGAAACGTATCTGTTTGTTTGCAAAATATTGTGAACTTTCACACAGTGGATGCACAGCCACCCAGACAGGAAGTCGAAGCAACATGAGCCACAGAATGGCACTGGTCCTCTGCGCAGAATGCCTGGACGTGGCGCTTATGCAGCACATAACATCAACATTAAAACAGTATGAGTGAGAAGCTCTCGAGTGTGGCTGTCAACACCTCTATTTCAGCAGACATGACAGGCCCTTTAAACCTTGATGGATATAAATCAGGAGGCCATTTTGAAACAACAGGGTCACATTCAATCCCTGTCGAAAGTGTGTGTCCACATAAACCCTGCCAGCATGGGACTCCCTGAGGGCGGGCTGCCCTCCCATTTCCATTTCTGCCAGGCAACTATTTCATATAAATTCTTCTACTGTAACTGTATCCAGTGATTCTTCATTACTGTTTACTGTTTAATTTAAACGGTTGGTTTTTGGAGTAACTTTTGCTGTTTTTGCTTCACTTTGATTATTTTTGTGGAGCATTTATACACAGAAATCTGACTTGAGATGAAGAAATTAAGGGAAAATATTGTATGTAGGACTCAGAAAATGTTAAACGCCAAAATTTAAATGGCTTCAGATTGCTTCATGCATGAAATCTATTTTTTTTTAACTGTTTTCTACTTCCAGTGATACAAGGATGACTGCTTTGCAGATAAATATTATTTCTATGACAATTGCGATTATTAAGAAGCAAAACAGATTAAGCTCCTCTTAATATGAAATGCAGTATTAAATGCCATCCTGTATATCCACCTCAGGCCCAGATAAGCACATTCTTTTCTGTTAATTGTAAATTCAGTTTAAGTGGTTTGTCCATCCACTCCATCCCTAGTTAGGAAAGGAAATCAAGCACAACAACAATACTTCCGCTCTTTCTCTAAATCTTCCGACCCTCTTTCAGAAATGTCCAGCCCCTTCATTCCTTTCACTCCAATGGGACTCCTTTGTACTCGGCAGATCAGGCTGTGTCCACTACTCCCACTCTTTTCAATAGAGAGTAAGAGGACTGCTAAGGGCTGGAACGACAGTGTTACCCATGCAAGCAGAACATCCCTCTCTTTTTGTGCACTGGGTTGGCGAGGGGGCAGCGGGAAGGATGCGGTCAGTCTGCTCCGGGATAATAGAGGGCTGGGCAGCTGCCTTTGGCACAACAAAGGGACTAGTCTCCTGTTAGTCCTGTTTACTTTAGTGTTGTTTCTATGCCGCCTGCGTGTCAGGGTACCTGAAAGGGCGTATGGATAAAAATGCGCGTAGGCCTTACAATTGAGACATTTCAGCCAGCAGCTTGTCGGGTTCTGTCGGCTGAAAAAAAAAAAAAAGAAAAGCTTAACATGACTTTATTCTTATCCCAGGTGTGCGGGGGCCATTAAAACCACACAGTTCTGCTGTATAAAAGGGAGAAAAAGGCCTTTTTTGGTCAAATGATAAAAACGTGTCTTAATTGGTATTTGATTCGTGATCTGTTAACATGTCATCATGGAACGCGCACGAAGCTGCATCTATTCAATCAAAATGTTTTTGTTTTTGTTTTTAAATAAAGATTGACCAATTAACTGCAGAATAATATCGCTTGGTTGAGATTTAAATATGCAAAAATTAGCACTAACTCCCGTGCAAGAAACTTTCGCGTAAGGTGTTTTTAAAGCCACTTTCAGGCGCAGGCTGCGGGAAATGGGTCTCCAAAATAAGGCCAACACTTAAAAGTCAACATCGTCCATCTTTTCTTCACGCAAAAAGCCTTCTTGAGCCGAGCCTTTGATCCCTGTAGATCCCCCCCCATCACCCCCTTTCCTGCGACGGATCTGTTATGCGCTAAAATTCTTTGGTTTTCCATAGAAACGTGTCCTTTCCGCGGGGATATTGATGTTTTTTTCCTCGCAGGGGTTATGATATGGTGAATCAGAATTTCAAAGCCGGGGACAATACTTCCATTCAGGCTCGTGGGCTTTTTTTTTGTGCCTTTGTCGGGGGTTCGTCTCGTTGTTCAGATCCTCATTTCTCAAATGAATACAAATATTTATTCTGTGGATGTCTGAGCTGCAGTCACTTCGGATGCTTTTCAACTATTAAAGTCTTTGTTGGAGCAGCAGGTTGCAACGCCAAGACGCTCCGATGTGTCTCTGTGTGTATGTGTATGTGTGTGTGTGTGTGTCCCTCACTCTGTCTGTCTGTTAGATTAACCCAAAACACACACACACAATTTGACTTAAAATGAGCATCCTCATTTTCCTGGGTAGATCCATATCTCTCTATAAATTATGACTTTCCTCACACTAATCAATACTGAATCTTTTCTTTCTACAAAAATTAAAATCTTAATATTTGGACTCATTAATGCCTTTTTGATGCACATATTTAGTAACTAGGACACCCCCACCCCCCAAACACACATGGATCACAAACGCTAACTGGAAGAATAGTGAAGAGAAACCGACTTGGCCGCAGCCAAAAGCTTCAAATTCCTCCAGTTGGGGTATTAAATCGACACCCAGGCCTTTCTCAGCCTCTCCTCCCTCTCCTTTCTGCGGGCTGACATGTCTGATAGACCACGCTTTCTCTCCGCATTGTCGACCTGTCATCTCAACAATGTACATCTTCGGGACACCAATTTCAGAGGCCTTTGATCTGCAGACCGAAAGGAACAAAGTTATGGAGAGGAGGAGATGATAGTGCAGGATTTTTTTTATTTATTTTCTTTTTATTTTTTGCCCTCCTCCCATTTTAACTTCCCGCTATGAAAAAGCAGAAAGACATTGACAATTGATTATCACCAGCCTAGAATCCTCCCTCCACTGTCATCTCCAATAAAAAGAACTAGCCTGAAGTAGTTCTTTAAAAGAAGCACATGCTAAATTTATTAAAGTCCTCATGCAACTACTACTGTAAGAGCAAAGACTCGTGCCAACAAAACTGCTGAAAACACAAGTGTGTTTACAGTAAACTACATCTAGTGTTTCCATCCTCATAGGGAGGAACAACAGACTCCAGCCTGTTGTGCAGAGAGAGAAAATGTGACAGAAAAGTGTGAGCAGTGACTCAATTTGCAGATCTTTCTACAGGCACGTGAAATTCCACACATTCCCTTTGTGTCCCGAAGGCCGCCAAGAGTCTGCTTTTTTTTTTTTTTTTTTAAATTTACCCCCAAACATTAATTATGATATTCCTCGCGGGTCTCGCGGGAGCTCTAACGTTTTGGCACAGTCTCGTTTTCACTTCGTGATCCTCACCTCAGAGCCGCATTGTTACAACGTACAGGAAACGAGCGCTGTGAAGGGTGCAGTGCAGCTCCTCTTTGGGGTGACGCTGCTGCTGTAGGGCTCAAGTAGTGGAGGCACTGGTAACAGCTTATTGGTGCCAAAATATTCCAAATTCACCTTTTTGAAGGCACTGCAGCATTGAGAGAAAGTATCACTCTGTGCACTTACTGGAGCAAAAAAAAAAAGAAAAGAAAAAAAAGATGAACCTGACTAAGTGGTGAGTTCAAGTACCTGCAGTTATAGTTGGAAAATTAGGTCTTTTAAAGACATTTTTACTTGGGACAGTTTATTGATTCATTATGCGGATCAGGGACTGTGTTGATGCATAATTTAAGGTTACAAACCCGCTAAAGTAACTATGATAAGGAGACTGCTGCCATGTGAATCATGCACTTGTGTGCAGCTGGGACTTTTTTTTTTGGTTTTAATTTACATTTATGATATATCTTGTCAATCCTGCAATTTTTGTTTCACCCAAATGTTGCAAAGCCTCATTTACTTCCTAGAGTCTCAAAGATACAAATTAACATCCCATGCACTTCAACATTAAATCTATATTACGTAAATCTATGCATGCGCCAGCGAGATCTTTCACATGGACGCTGACAGTAGAAATGGCAACACCTCCAACACTCAGCAGTGTAATTATCATCACATAGAGGCATTTGATGAGGCTTTGTGGTGGAGAAACGGGGGCTTCTGCTGTCTCTGTTTTCCATGTCATCTCACACGCTGCCACTCGTGATAAATGAACACGTTGCTGCTCCCCTATAGGCTGCGAGCGACGCAATCATGTCCCTCCTGTCATAAACAGCAGTGGGTTTTTTTTTTGTTTGTTTTTTTTACTGGCTCCGTTAGTATTTCTGGCGCTTCCGAGCAACTTTTTCCCCGCAGTTTGCTGAGCGTGTGCTGAGAGTGAGTGCCACGCAGGAATAAAGATACTGTGAAAACTGACAACTCGAGAGTTATAACGTGTCAGAAACCTGTTGGAAGGAGGGTCAGACCCACTATGCTTAGTGGGTGCGTCGACATAACTCCCCCAGTGATGCTGCACATATTTGCGTGCATGAATTTGGCAGATTTATTGAAGTATTTGGGGTATTAACATATTAACATGACACATTTTCTGCATAGTTTAATCGGGTTTTAGCGTTAAGTCCACCCACTAAAATTCAGAACATATGTAGAAGCCCACTGATACCGGGATGATTGACAAAACTTGCAGGGATTAAATACATTAAAGTTATTCTCGTTTTCGGTACTTTTATTTTGGCAGCATTGGTAGGTGAAAAATCCCTTTCTAAATAGTTGTAAAAAGAAAAATCGAAAGCTTTTAAACTTTCATTTACACACTTTAGCCGCATTGATGTAGGCATGCCTATTTGTATAATTAGTTAAAAAATGAGGAATTGCGCTTTCAAAATAAATTCTAAAAATAAAAATCTCACTTTAGAGTTAAATGTTTTTATAGGCTAATGTGTTAAAGGTTATTAATTATGTTTAATTTTTATGTCTTTTGCTCGTGGAAGTCGTCAGTAGTTGTAATTTAAAACCAATTCTGCCTGACTTTGAAGCTCAGTTCTTTTTATTCGCCTGATACAGTGCAGCCACCTTTAGATAAATCACCGCGACATGATTGTATGTCGGCCAGTGTTTGTTTACAGTCAAGTCATGAGAGAACAATGACAGAAAGCTGGAGGACTCCTTCCTCCCAGAGCTCCGCTGACCCCTGTGAGAGTCCAGCAGAGCTGTAGGTGGACCTGCACATGAATGGTAACAAGTTTATCCCTCCCGCAATATGAAGCATGTGTGTGTAGAAGCGTCACGGGGGTCCTTACATGCATTTTAAACGTGTTTACAGCACACACAAGCGAGAAATAAATCACTTTTGGCACATTCAGACACTTGCGGGACATTTTTAAACAATTTTAAAGTTTCTCTTTTCAGTGCATTGCCCCTTTTTTTCCTCTCTGTTTGCCTCATTTCTGTGTTGTTGTTTTTTTGTTCCAAGATCCCCTCAAAAGTTTACAAACACCTATGAGCCATTGACGTCCTCTCCTCTCCGTCTGACTGCGAACATCCATCCGCTCAATGGGACGTGTCACGGCAGCGCATGTCCCCTCACAAAAGACAATTGTGATTTAGACAAACATTGGGGGGAAAACATAAAGGCAAAGGTCAAGTCCTCTTTCAGTTCAAGTGTGCTCCGATTCACCTACAACACAACGGGGACAAAGAGTTGCAGCTACCTCCGTTTCTAAAGGGGATGTGATTACCCGTCCCTTTTTAGGAGGAGGACGATGCTGACTCTCAACCTGATTCACATGAAAATAAGAGGAAGAGCACTCTCCACAAATCAGAAGAAGAGTCTTAGGACTCCTTAAAGGCAAACCCCCTCCTCACCCCCCAACCAAAACACTCACAGAAAGACAGGGAGATAGAAACTGGAGCAACCTGAACATCTGATAGGGCATATAGTAATACAAATAAATTATTACTAAAACAATTACCATGCACAAAAAAATACGCAATTTCTCCAGTTTAGTCATTGGCTCGGGTGTGTTTCTTTGTATTCTTATTGCAAGTTCGGTTATTTCTAGAACAGAGGGATTAGCAGAATAAGTAGTGTTAATTGCGCGGCAGGTATAACGAGCAGGTCTAATCCGTCTTCCCCCCTCTTTGTATTGAGTTTTTGTGGGCTTAATGAGTGGCAGGTAGGGCTGCTTCCTGCTTTCTCACATGCTCAAATAGGCCTCTCACTGCTTGCAGTCCTGGACCCTGGCTGTGTACAGGAAACAATTGATTTTGAGCATAAAGTTAATTATGCCTAGAAATTAGACAGCCTTAACGCAGGGTAAGGACTCAGAGGTTGATTTCCTGACAGCCCTTAACACACTCTCACATATCATTCACGCATGTGCGTTTTTTTAAAAAAAACAAACCCAAAACTATAGGCTATGCAATGATTTAAGATTTTTTTTTTAAACTTACCTCATCTGCTACTGCCCTTTTTTTATATCCCTTAAAATACATTAATAATGTTGGTCTAGTAGTCATTTTTTATCCAAACCTTAATGGTGAATTTGGAGAAATAAATGGACAAAAAAATCCTTTGAGCTGCTTCTGCGCTGGTCTGAGTAGTTTCCTAGGCTACACAAATCAGTATTATGAAGATAGCCCCAGCTCAAAGAATGTCGCAGTGGTCGACTTATTATTGAAACCAAGAAAAAAAAATCTTATTGAAACTTTTTTTTTCTCTTTTGATGAATTAACTCATGGACAAGGAGGATAAGCCTCGCATAGCGTCTTCTGCGCTGAAGTAGGATTTTTTTTTTTTTTTAAAGTGCTGCTTTGTGTTACTTTGGACAGAATCAAGTGCCTTTAATTTCTCTGTGCTTTTGAAAACTCGACCAAATAAAAGTTTTAATCCAGAATTATTGCGTAAAAATGTATTCGTGTTATCATTATCACTGCTGCCGGAATGAGCAGACCAATAAAGTTTTTGTGCGCACAGATAAAGACCCGCTGACCCCTCTGAGAGAGACTGTAGCCTACATATGGTTTACGCGTCAAACTGAAATTGCCTGCCGCTGAAAGGGGGTTTCTTTAATTCTATTACCGGACGTGGGCTCGCTTTGTTTCAATACTGTCGTATCAAAATGATTGACAAAGTAATAAACGCGTCATGCTGCTGCATCTGATTATGCCGCGGCATTTGCATTGGACATTGAGGGGAATATGACAACCTTGACACGCTGGGGATTTGCTCTGTCAAATAAACACGTCTCCAAGGATCTATATTGTTGCGGTGACAATACCTCCCATTCATTGAATTTCAAAGTATTTCAAGTTCGTGTATCGGTTTGATCAGCGTTGGGTTTTGGAGTGTGTGTGGGGACGTGCAGCCTTTAGCGTAACGTTGGGTCAAAGAGAGAGAAAATAACGATATGAAGAATGAATAAATAAATGGTTGGCCAGAGCGGGAATTAACTCGACACTGGCGACACTCTCATATAATTAATATCTCCCCCTCTGTTCCACCTCCTCTTTCCCCCTTTCTTCGTTTCAGGTTTAGTCTTCCAAGTGCCTCTTGACGTTGTAGTGGTCACACAAGCTGCGTGCACTGCAAAAATATCCAATTTGACAAATCATGAAAATGCAGCGTTTGAATTTATTTAGTTTTTCTTTCTCAAAAGAAGTGGGAAAACACCTCAGTGGGATATTTTCAGACTTGTCAAACTTGCTCTTAAAGTGCGCAAAGTGCGCGTAAAACGTGCCATTTTACCACGCAACTACTTAAAATAAATATATAAATCAATAAAAATTTAAGGTGTTTTTTGTAAATATTTTGTGCAGTGTAATACTGCCGCAAGGCTCGCAGGAGAATTTATTTATTCAAAAATAATAACAATAATCTCGCCAACATTTAACGCTTTTAACACAGGCGACTGGCATTATAGATGGAGGCCATTTATATCCCACGGCGTGCCCACCTCCAGCAGGTGATCCCGATGTCGTAACGTGTCAGCGGTGGCCTGACATAAGTATAATAATAGTTAATAGAGCGTGATAGAGAGAATGGCATTAAACCTAACAAAGATGTGTCAAAAAGCAAAAAGTCTATGTCTTCATTAGCTTGATCTCCAAGGACCGTCGAACATTTCATTAGTTTGTAATTTATGAATGTTTGACAAATATTAAAGAGTATGTAAATATGAGAGGCATAATGTCTTTCCTGCGGGAGATGGCGAAATGACCCAAAGTCTTCGATACTGCTACACTGATCACATGCATTATGTTTCTTCTCAAACTGTGCATTTGCTTGTCTATTTTGCACATATTTCCCATCTGACGTGTGAAATAGTGCAGATAGACCAATGATTCATAATGCTGGCAGCATTTGCATCCCTTAATACTCTGTGTTATTTTGATGTATGATGATCAACTGTCTCTTTTATAGAGGCTAGAAACGCACTTTTGCCATTATGGCTTTGGCTAAATCAGTAGGAGGGTTTTTGTCCTAAAACGGTCCATTTCCTTGTTTGTGAACCACTTCCAGAGCATATCTGAGGAAAAAAAAACTCCTTTTCCTCCCGCAGCACTGGATATCTCAACATCCTCAAGAAACATACGAGGAATCGTTTTGTTCAAAACTTAAAGGCCTCCTGGACTTCAACTTTAAAAAAATAAAAACTAAAATAAAATTATTTGTCTTTGGTAGAATTTCGTATCTTTGGCTAAACCGAACACACCTGTTCGCTGTGACTGCTGCTTTTGTCAGATGTTAGTCACCGAACACTCTCCTGTCAGGCAGAGGTCATCTGAAGATGATAAATTCAAGTTATGATAAATTACTGTGCGCCCTAATCGCCATAGGGCAAGTCCTCCAATTCATAACCATTTATTCTGCATGATGCATGGCCCACTGTTCAGTCTGAAGTTTGAGTTACCTACAGGAGTGTCTTTTTAAAAAAAATATATATATATATCTGCATCCATTTTTTTAAAGTCTCTACTAATTACCTTTAGACTGTTTTTAGGAAAATTATAGACATTGAAAAGTGGACTCGTGTGGGCCTGCTAGTGCTGTGCAAAAAAAAAAAAGCGCATGAAATCAACTGCGCCATCAGATTACTGTTTACACTGTTGCTGCGGCACAAAAGATTTGCACGCTTTCAGTTCAGCAGATTTGTCCTCCACTTCACATCCACTGTCTGAATAGACCCGGAACAATATTTAGATATATATGTTTGCAGCGACAAATTCTTCTGCATATATGAAGCGACAGTGCATTAATAAAGGAAGTCATCACGGCTCTTGCTAACTCTTCAGTGTAGACTGCAGGATCAAATGAGAGAAGGGGATCTCAGATCAAAAGAGACCAAATAAGCGGGTCGCTGATTCATTCACGCAGCTGCATTGAGACCAGGGCCAACAGGCGTATCATACACTGAAAGGGAGCTGCTATTCAGAGTGCAGGTGTGAAGTATGTGGCACATTCTGCCATATAATGTGGAGGTTGTTAGAAATCCGTGTTCGGGCCTATAGGCTACTAGGGGGCTGATTCGCATTGGAGGGAGCCCGCTCATCTATGGAAGTAAAATAACTTCGTTTCCTCAATCTGCGGATGACGGTAATCCTAAAACCTGCGGAGCTGCGTGGAGGTGGAGTTGGAAGGGTGGGCGCTATAAGGTCTTATTGGCACTCCCCCCCTTCCAGCCTCTCTGGATAGTGACTTATGTGAGGTTTGCCTGCTATACAAAAGCTACCGCAGGGGTGTAGCCTTAAACCTGCCTGCTCACCTTTTTACATGCAGAATACAGTTAATTTAGCTTTAAAGGTTGTCATAAATCTTTATGACGGAAGCTCGTGGTAGCCTATACATCACGAGCCATGTGATCGTGTAAATCCTCTCCCCACCCCTCCCTTCCTATGAAACTAAGCTTGAGGGTTATCAGAATAAAATATTCAATATTCATGACAGGCTTTATGGTTGTAGTTAACTTGTGGTTTGCCTTTTTGACCTCGCTCCCGCACCCTCGATCAAGGTCGAGGAAATGAAGTGTAATGCTCCTTTACGCAAAGAAAAACAGAATGACCCCACAATAATATTTAGATGAAATTGAAAATAAAATAGTGGGATTTTAACCATATTTTATTGAGTAATTTTTTTTTTTTTTTAAACGTCCTTTTCTGAACAGGGTTCCCTGAATGCACCTCCTTCACAACAACTCTGCCCTGCTTTTCCGGTCTGTTTTCGCGTGGCTCTATTGCACCTGTCTCTCCGTCTTCCTCTTTACTTTCCATGCCAATTTCGACCACTTCATTCCTGATAATTATGACCTGGTTGGTGTTGGAGGTGCTGATGGTGGTGCTGGAGCGTGGGGTGGGCGTGGAGGAACAAGGGGGGAGTGTGGAAAGAGGAGGGGAGTGAGGCTTTTACTTCTAGACTGCTAATCCCCCTATTAAAAGGGTTTTGTTCAGTAATGCCGGACAGTTTCCGGAAGTAGGATTACCGCCTCCATTATTTTACAAAGAAATGATATTTCACACTCAAATGAGCCTCAGGATGCAGCGGTGGTGGTGAGGGCCTTGGAGCAAATTAAATGGATTCATTTTCCCTTTTTTATTGCGCTTTGGAAGTTTAAGTCCACTCCCTTTCTTTTCTTCCTCGCCTTTTTTAAAGTACAAAATACATCTCCTCTGTAATTAATGTGAATGTGTACGTCTTGGACTGTATTTCCTGTGAAACTGCGCTGCCGCCATCAGTTTCCTGTTATGATTCTTGGAGTGGACTGGCGTTCATGTTGCTGCTCAAGTGGAGACTCTCTCTCTCTCTCCTCCTCCTCCTCCTCTCTCAACCTCTCTCACACCCACGCACGCACACGCACACACACACAAACACACCTGTTCTTGATTCTTGACCCCATAGCTGATATCAGATCAGAGGTTGTCACTCAGCTGAAGGTGGGAAGCCCCGATGAGTGAACCCAACGGGATCAGTTGTTACAGATCCTCTCTTACAGTTCTGGCTGCTTGCGGTATCCAGTGTCTGCACGCCGGGATTTTAACTTTTACAATAAAAGCAAACAGTCATCACGTTTTTATCTCAGCTGCGGTGCAAACACGCCAGATCACTTAACACTCAAACTCTTAAGGACCACGTTTTTTGTTTTTTTTTTCGCAACCAATAGCCTATTTGTACCGGCTTCGTTTCTGACTGAAGACAGGATGTTTATGTTTGGTGCAAGTCGTAAATTATTACGCGTAAAAGTCACTAAACTGTTGCAGAGCAGACGCGCGCAGTTCTGCGGCACTGATGCTTGGATTTATTTTACTTTGTGGCTCTTAAATTAATTCAGGGCGATTTCTCTTTGATCTCTGCCTGCAGTAAAGATCAAATTCAGAAATACTTTGGCTACGAAATACAGTTTGCAATTCCTCACTGACTTTGTGGTTGAACTCTCTGCCTCGCTGGCTTCTTCCTCTAATGAAACAACCCTTTAAACGTTGCCTATCCTTCACTTTCAGCGCTGAATGGAAAATGTTTTTACGCGACTCAGTTAGTTCTTGTCCATCTTGACGACTGGAACTAAAAGCTTTAGACGGATCAATAGAGAGGAGAGCAATAGAGAGGAGCCCAACAAATCGGTGACAAAAGGCTTTCCGTGTCATCAACGTCGTTCAGACGACCTAGAAGAATCCCTCTGATATCAACTTCCACTTCAAAGCCTCCCACTTTCAATTGAGATCCAACTATCTTGTTTTTTCTTCCTTCTCTTTCTTTTTCTTTCTTTACGCACAAGAGCTGGTGCCAAAAGAGGCATCAGCATCTTCTTCTGTTTGGTCGGTTCAGTGTTTATTCATTTCTTTCAGCTGGGCCTCTTCCACAGAGCAAACTGTCGTGCACTTAACCAAACTCTATAAA
>JAQLOL010000013.1:9412286-9425346 GCA_029783665.1 Naso thynnoides
CTTAACCAAACTCTATAAACGTATCAGAGAGTCGCAGCTCTGTTGTTTCCACCCACTTCTGCCTCAGCCATGGCCGGAGAGAAAAATTAACCCCTCAGCCAAAAAAACTTAGTCCAGCACAAACGAGCTCTTCAGCTGCATGTTTTCACTCCTCTTCAGACTCATTAAACACTTTGCATTTTATTTTATGCTATGAAAGAAAACCCTTGCAGGAAATAAAAAAACGCGTTTAAAGCTGAAACAATTAATTTGCACGTCTGTCATTAATGTGCTGTTTTGTTGTTGTTTTTTATTACAGGCTGCAAAACTCGTCTGGTTTTACACATTTCATGTATAGAGCCTAAAATATGATTAAGGTTAAATGTATTGAGCAGTTTAGCCCTCTTGCAATGCAAGTCTATTATGGTGTGGGACAACTGCGTTTGAGCGGCTTCTCCTTTGATTGTCGTAAAGTAGGCCTGCAGCAAAAGAATATATTTTTCTTCTTTATGCTGCCCTCGTCTGCAATATAAAGGACATAGATTACCGTTTCCTACCCCATGGGAAGCAAATATTACATTCTTTAGAGCGGGCTTTTGAGTGCACGGACTTGGCCCCATATCATTTGAGTTTGACTTGGCTATTGCTATAGAAATCTTAATTCACCATGAGGATTCACCGTCGTGAAAAAATGGCTCTTTGTACGAAAGGCTCTTTGAAGTCTGGATCAGAATATTGTAGCCCTTCATCAGTCTCTGCCCACGTCTGCAGCTCAGCTGAGAAAGTAAGACTTTAACACACAATTTAAGTCGCCCCCTGTTTTTTTTTTTTTTAAAACCGAGGACACAGTCTTTAAAAGCAATGGTAGGGAGCTTTCAGAACTTTTTACTGCTTAAGATTTTTAGCATTTTTTAGCTTTACAGCTTAAAATTTTTGTCCAAAAGAAGCAACAGTTTTTTTTAAATGAAAATATTATTTTAAGATATAAAAGAGACAAAAAAATTGCAGATAATATTTACCAGAAAAATCACAGATTTTAAAAGAATTGATAACTGGATGTAATTTCAATGTAGCAGTTTTCACTTAAGATTTATTCAAAATACTCACAAATTACAAGGCAGTTCGGTACGCAGTTTGAGTGGCGCTCGATTTCAGATATTCATAAAGGAAAAAAAATATTGACGACAATGATACAAAACCACAAAATGCCCACTTTGATAAAACATTTATAATTTCACGGTCGTATATCAAATACTGCAGGGCTATGAAACAGTTCGATTGTTGACCCTCTGCACAAATGGACCAAAAAAAAAAAAGCTGTAAACATAAAATGTTTGTACAAATAACTGCATTAATCGGTAAGAAGCTGCTCTGAGACAGATCCTTACAAAACTATCAACATCAACACATCGAAACTTACAAAATTTACAAATGTACATTTTTGCTCTAATTGAAACGTGCACTTTGGTTCCATATTACAAAAAAATCCCTCAAGGTCAGATTGAAAAATAAATAAGAACATATTGAAGTCAAAACTCGATTTTACAAAATAGGTTTACACCAACATGCCTAGCCTACATTAATGTACCACATAGTCTAACGGATTTACACGACTCTCTCCACAAGTGGAGCAGTGGGCCGCAGAGGCACTGAGCCAACCATTTTGAATCGCTGAGGTTTGAATATATATTCGTTTATTGTGCCGGGAAATTAGCACGTCTTTAAGGTTTTGCACATTTTCCTTCCAATGTGGTTGAAATGCGTCTCTTGGCTCGGGGTGTCTGGTAGCTCATCCGAAAGGGAGGGACCAGTGGGCCTTCACAGGCATATAGGCACCAAAGCCAAACCATTTTTAATAGTTAAGCTTTTGAAAATGTGTTCTGTCACTTCTGGCACCGTGCTCGAGTCCGAGAGGGTTAAAACGCGTCCCTTGGTTCTGGGTTTCTGTAAGGTGGCTCGTCTGTGGGGTCGGGTGTGGAGGGCCCGCTGGGTGGTGTTTGGGCGCCGCTGGCACCTGAACTGTGGCACACGTACCACTCACTTAAATTCGCGGGCTGAGAGGCTCCCACCGGCTCCGACAGCACCGAGGAGCCTCCTGGCTCCCGGCCCAAGTCTGAGGAGGGGGAGACCAGGGACGGCGTGGAGGACTCGTAGCCCGAACTGGGCGGGGGGGACTTGCAGTGCACCTTCATGTGTTTCCTCAGGGAGCTGGGGTGTGTGTAGGACTTATCGCAGCCTCTCACTTTGCAGTTGTAGGGCTTATCGCTGGTGTGGACGTGGGAGTGCTTTTTCCGGTCGCTGCTGTTGGCGAAGCGTCTGTCGCAGCCGTCAAACTCACATTTGAAGGGCTTCTCACCTGTAAACGGTGACGGTGACACAATCAGATACAAATCGTCAATTCACAGATTTAATCCATGCCATTCACTTTATCTATGCTATGCATTTATTTTATGAGACCTCACTTTTTTAGTTTCTAGCAGCCTGATAATTAGATAAACCTCTAAATCTTTAAATACACTTAAAATGACTGTAAACACACTCTGTGGGCTTAGGATAAACTAGCAACAAGTATCCAATTATCTCTCACCAAAAGGGGGAGAACTTTTTTTTTAAGCTTGCACTTTTATTTTTTGAAAATTTGTAATACTATTTTGTGTGTATATATAGGCAATATATTTACAGTGCTCCCCCCTTTTAACTCCTTGCACTTTAAAAAGTTTGCCTATTTGGACAGACCTGCCACCAGCCTCAGTCTGGTGTAAACAGGGGGGCTGAACCCCCACCGTCCTGGGTCTATACCTGGCGTCTGCATGCATCAAAGCATACGTCAAAACAGACAAGCTATGAGCACAGACATAGCAGGCCTAAAACCAACTGCAAACCATGATAAATGAAAGCATCGCCACAGCCAGGCTTCACCCACTGTGTGCTAACGGTAGCACGTCTGCCATTTGAGAAATCCTGCAAATGCTTATAGGCTGCGTCTAATTTTGCGTCTTAATAACAAGTATTTCTACCTGATTATGACAAGGCAAAGAGAAAAAAAAAGACAATCTGAATAAATTACACGGAAATCATCCACTGCTGATTTTTCTCCTCCGATTAAAGCTTTTGAGAATATGTAATTGCCTCTGTCTAATTACACTTGCGGGTTGAATATCAATTTGACCTTCAGCTGTTGGGTTGAGAGAGCCAATCAAGGATATTAGTGTAGTACAAGAAACCGTCGAGGAACAGACCCCAGGGGCAGCCCCAGTCATAACCACACTTTCGGATAGGTTTTAAACATGATACCAAAGACCAGGCCCCTTGGGAGTCAACACACAGAAATAATTTAACAGATTTGTACTTAGGTAATGTGAGCAAATTATATGAATAATACATAGGGCGCAGAAATGGAGCAGAGGGGGGAGTGCCATGCAGCCACCGGGAAAAAAAAGGAATGTAATCATTGTATTCCTTTACAAGTCTGACTCGACATTTTAAGGCCCCTTTTTTTTCTTCCCTCATAGCTCCACAGCGTGTCACTGGGCCACAGATGCAAGCCGCCATATTGTACCAATATATGTTTTTTAAATTAAAATCAGAGCTGCATTGTGAGCACGTCAGTCACTCTGGACGCTCTGCCAACCTGTTGGTGAATTATTTTAGCCATTAGCACTTGTCAACTTGTTGCTTTGGCTACAGGCTACGGAAGAGCTAATCATTCCGAAATTATGCACACTATTTTACCATGCATGCATGTCAGATGGCTTCAAAAATAAAGTTAATACAAGGCTTCAAATACTTTAATATAAAATAATATCACTCCCTTCTTTGTGGCTTTGCATGCAATAAATTCATCAGGCTATGAATTATTAATATTGATGGTTCAAGTAAAAGAACATGCATAAAAGAGCTAATAACCGAGCACCCAGTGGCTGGGGAAAACAAAAAATTTAAGTCTCATCATCATCATTAGTTGCACTGAACGTGAAGATGCATCTTTGCAACTTTGCTGCCAGTCATGTTTGGCTCGCGCTAAGCTACATGGACAAGGCATGACGTGGGCCTCAGTCTTTGTGCTGTGGTGTAAACAAGAGGTTGAACCGTCAAACGCTTGAGTGAGCTGTACCATAATCCCCAAGCCCAACCTTTGTAAAAACTTGCGATGCAGCGCACAACAAACAGGTGGCCGAGTAGCTGCTGCGTGCTGATGTACCAGCAGCACAAATTGAGTAATTAGCAAAGGCTCATTAGAATATATTCTGACTGCGTAAAATCAAAGAAAATAAAATTAAAAGCTACTAAAAATTTTTTTTACCTGATTTTTTAAACATGACTTTACATGGGTTTGGATTGTATGCTATACTTTGGTTTTTAGCATGTGACTCGATGATTTTATTTCACGTACTTTACCGCCTTTACAACATTTTTAACGTAGTCATTTAGGAATATAGAGTTACTGACCTGTGTGCGTCCTTTTGTGAATCTTAAGATTCTCGGATCTTGCAAACACTTTCCCACAGCCAGGGAACGGGCATGGAAACGGTTTCTCCCCGGTGTGCACTCGGATGTGATTTACAAGTTTGTACTTTGCTTTAAATGGTTTGCCTTCCCGCGGACACTCTTCCCAAAAACATATGTGGTTCGCCTGCTCTGGTCCTCCGACGTGCTCCACCGTCACATGCGTTACGAGTTCGTGCATGGTGCTGTAAGTTTTGGAGCAAAGTTTCTTCGGCGAGTGCTCCGGCTCCAGCCACTTGCAAATCAGCTCTTGCTTTATCGGCTGCCTCATGTAGCGGAAAAAGGCACCGGCTCCGTGGTGGTGGTGAGCGCTAAGATTCATGTTCAGATTCAGACCGCCGTAGCCATGCAAAGGCGAGGCGGAGAAGGGATCAGCCCTGGAGCTTGCCACTTGACTCAAGTGATCAGACCTAACGTACATTTCTCCAGGTAGTCCTAACCTTATTTGTCCATTCAACGCTTGGCCACCCGGTGATCCGCTAGAAGGCTGGTCGTGATGGAGTCCGGAGAAGAGGGTATGGTTCCCAGCGTCAGGGTGGTGACCATAGTGTCCGGGATAGCTACCTGTTGTTGAGACAAACATTCCGTGGTGAGAGGCTGAACCAGCAGTCTGGTCAGTCAGTACAGGCATGGCTTGAGCTGTCAGATCTCTCCGGATGAGGAAATCCCTACCTGCGGATAAAGCCTGGGCCGTGTGAGACATAGAATAGGGGGCCGATGTCGCCTGAACCGGGCCAAAAGCTCCCGTTTGACTGGAGACCACTTCACTGTGGCCTGCCATATGATGATTGTGGTGGTGGTGATGGTGGTGGGGATAATGATGGGCTGGGCTGATTTTGAGGGCCGCGGAGTGCCCCATGTGTTCTGGCCCGAATGGACTCGGCCCCAGGCGGGGTTCCGCAGTAATCTCCCCAGGGTGCGAGTGAGCCATTGAGTGTGGATGGCTGCTGAACCCCGGGAAGCCTGTCACGCTCTGAGGGGTATGGTGGTGATGATGGTGATGGTGGTGAGCCCCTGCCAAGTCAACTAATCTCAGCGCCGTGTTCCGTTTGGAAAACGTAGGGTCCATCACGGGGCTTCCCAATGCATCCACGCTCATTACTTCCTAATTTTAGAATAACTTGACAGCAGGCAAAATAATAATGATGATGACAAATATATTTTAATCGCAATGAAAAATAAAGAAAAAAAGACTTTATAAAGTTAAGTCTATCTGCAGACTACATGGAATCCCATTCGGTTGAGAGGCAGCAGCAGGACGCTTTGATACTGAATAGAGATTCATGGTAGGCGCTGCAGCCCGTGGAGCTAAACAATCACCCTGCGCTCTAATTGGTCAGCGCTCAGTGATTGACGTCACCAGTGACAGTTTCCAACGTGAAGAAAAATGTCTTAGTGACAGCGAGCAGCCAGCACGCATGCGCAGTGCCTCGGGCAACGCTTGAGAAAAATAGTTGTTATGCAAAGGATATTGTACAATAAAACTCTCAAAAAGTTGATCCAGATATACAGTCGCTTTTCTTTTGTCGCTGCAAATAAGCGAGCCTATGAAACAGCAATTTCCCCACTTCGATTACACAGTTACAAAACAGACTGCCTCGCAAGAGTCCGCATATTGTCACTATAAAAAGTTGTAAGGATCATAAATAATGCAGTGATATCTTCATTTTGCCCCGTAACGTATGGGAGACAACTTTATGCACAAATTACGCACAACTTTACGCACGTAAAAGATCAGCCTCTGCGGGGAGAAAAGCTTGTTCGCTTAACCAAATGAAAACTCCACGTGGGAGTTTAAAACAGTGCGGAGTACATACCGTCAATGTACGCTTTGATAAACACTCATATTTACATAACCAGTCGTTTGCCCTTCGGCGCGCACTACACTGTTGACTCCGGGCTTTGCTTCGTGTGTGTAGGAAGTGTGAATGGGGCGAGCTGCGGCCATTGTCCCGAGGAAAAAAATGTAATGGACGGGACCTGTTGTTATGATCCGGGGTAATTTTGCTTTAGACCCAGGACGGCAGCAGATGAGGGTCACAGGAGGTGGTGCCGTTGCAGACTTAAGTTCACAATAAAAACGTGTGTATACTGTAAGTATCGGTTACTACAATATTATCTACAAAGTATATTGAGTTATGTGTAAGTAATTATTTTCTGCTTTTCTGAATATTTAAAACTTAGATATTAGTTATGGATCATAACTAAGAGGTAATTTACAAATTAGCCACCACTTACTGTTGATTATTATTTAAATGGTCTTTTTGAACCAATGCGTCGATTAAGCGGCTTTTAAAATCCAGTATAAAGTCATTAAAATGTCGAGTAGTATTTGCATGTTAATGTACACGGATAACAGTCATCAGCACGGCGGATTTTTTTTTTGCCAATGCACAAAAACGAATGGCCGAAAATTTTACTAACTTGATTAAATATCACAGCTTGGAAATTTAGATTTTTGTCTTGTTTTGCTCTAATAATAGTATTATAATCAAGAATCAATAATGTCACAACTTTGACTTATTTAAAGTTTTTTTTTAGCTATATCCTGTTTATTGCCATCAGAATTGTCTTACCGAACACATGATTTTTAGGGGGGTTTGGTCAGAACGCTTTACCTTAGCTGCAGACAAAAATGAATTACTTTTACTTTAAAGACTGTAATAAACAGTGCTGATCACTTTGATGTCGAATATACGATGTGAAAAGTGCCACTCAGCTTCTGCCTTGATCAGAAGTAATTTTTAAGGGTTAAACTACAAAATAATTAAAATTAATTTATTGTCACAGGCGCTCGTCAGGAACTTAACCTCCTCACACTTTTTCATTTTCCTGATAAAATCAATGGGACGATTTTGGATGAATGAATGTGTCGTTTTTAGATTAAAAAAGAAGAATTTTAAAGAACATACTGAATAACAAGACAATCACTCAAGTGGCCAATAATTTTTAATAAGAAAAATAAGTGAAACGATTTCCCCTCGGTTATTACTCTGAATTGACTTGTCTACAATCGTTACTGACGGCGTCATATCCAGCATGTTACAAATTGAGTCAATATTGTGAGACATGACGGATCCAAAAGATGTTTATTAAATGGCCTTTGCGCATGGGGTTGTGAAGCTCACAGCTGTAGCCTTCAGGGGCATCACATCTCCGTAATGCAAAACTTTGAAGTGCTATTTCTGGTCCAAGTTGTGCATGCACTCTCTTACTCACAAGTAAGCAGGGGAGTTGTATGAGATCCCAAACAACAACAAAAGAAAACGCTGAATGTTGCAGAGAGGTCTCATAAAACGCTGGTTTTGCGGCTTTGACTTACTGGCTTTCAATGTAAAACCTCAACAGCTCCTCGTAGCCATTTTACATTCTACAGTACCACTCCAGCACACGGGGATCGTGACACTAAACGGTTATTGGCCTTTTCATTAGGACGCGTCTTGTACGCATAAAAGTTAAATATGTTAGAGTCATTTTAAGGTACATAAGTGGCACAGAAACTGTGAATACTTGCAGGGTAATTCCGACAAGGCTTTTCTTGGCACACAATTTCCAATTTTGCCTCACTTGCTGCAAGTCTGAGTACATGACCTCCACTCTTGACTTGTTCAATGATATGCCATTCTTACCGTTTTCCACCTGTTGAGAGCTCGCTCCAAATTTTGCATAGCAGAGAAGTTGACTACCTAAAAACGCCGGAGTCAAGTTGTAGGTCTACTTGTTAAGTTGAGAACAACAAAACTTCCCCTCTTTCGCCGGTCTCTCAAGACTGACTTGGAGAATGCCTTGTAGAAACTAGCCTAGTAGCCAAGAAGATATTTTAATGGTTCGCATGGCACGTCTGTGCATGTGGCTTTGAACTCTAGCAGCCGGAGGTTCCTGCAGAGAGCGCCGCAAATCCCACTTGATAACTTCGACAACCCACAACGTTTTGCACACATGCTATGCATCACTGGCTTGCGAAAAAATGAGTAAGTTGCACAAGCACAGCTGAACTGTGATGGATACATTAGGGCGCACTAGTGCATCCAAGTTAAATACTGGTCTATATATTCAAAGTTAGCTTTATGAACGTGGGGTGCTGCTGGTGAGCGTGATGATGTGGAAATCTAAAGCACAGATGTTCCACTGATGTGACGCAGAAACATTGTGTTCAAGTGAGACAGAGCTACCAAACACGCAGGGTGCGCACGCCAGTAAGACTCCCGAACGTTACATGGATACCCTCTGACTTTAAAGAGATATGGTGATAACGGTGGGCCTTTAAAGGGAGGCAGACTTCATATCAAACCTCAGGGTTTCACGTGAGGTTTCCTGGGAGGACACGTCCTGCATACCTGGGCCTGAGACGCGTGATGAGGGCCCACCTTTAAATGCTTTAGGGCTTGTTTACTACTAGGCTATATGTCAAATCATGCAAATGCAATAAATTTAATTACTGTCATAATTGATGCTTCTGGCAATGTCTGCATTTGTCAAACTCTTGTCAGCCGTAGATAGATAGATAGATAGATAGATAGATAGATAGATAGATAGATAGATAGATAGATCAAAGACAATCTGACACATTTGCTTTATAAACAGTTAATTCAGTATGTGGCTGCAAAACGTGCTTTGACTTTCTACGAGGCCTCTTGTTGTCTTGTGCTTCTCAACTTTTGTTTTGCTGTTATTCAGCCTTTTAACCAAATTCACAGTCAGCATTCTCACAATATCTGGGATTGATGATGCAAAGAGACCAATAGAAGTGTGGGCCCTGCACCGTGGATTGTTATTTGGTGAGTGGATGTTATTGGGGGGAAAGGGGCTCCGCCAATGAGCGCGCCCCTCAGGAGCCACATGACTACCCCCCTCCTCTCCCATTCATCAGGGCTGGACTGTGTTGTCTTTTCAATTCATTTATCTGCAGGAATGATTGCGACTATCAGTCTAGAGCTCACCGCCTGACTGAGGAGGTGAAAGTTGCGCCACAGGAAGATAAACCGCAAAAGACAATATTGCATGTATACATGATTTTGCGTGTGCATCGGATGAGCGGTATAGGGGAATTCCTCGCGTCGTAAAACGTAAACAGAAAATCGGTGGATTTGAAAGTTTGCTCAGTCGAGTGAGGTCCAAGAGATAGAGAGAGGGGGAGGAAGAATATCTGTGCGTGATTTTGTGATTTCTGCTCTCAGTCGTCTCAGCGAGTCTAGACTGAAGATGCTCTTGGACGCAGGACCGCAGTATCCCACCATAGGAGTCACTACTTTCGGCTCCACACGGCATCACTCAACAGGCGAAGTCACAGAGAGAGAAGTGGCGTTGGGGATAAATCCGTTCGCGGATGGGATGGGCGCCTTCAAAATAAACCACAGCTCCCACGATATTGGTTCCGGACAAACGGCGTTTTCATCCCAGGCGCCCGGCTACGCAGCAGCTGCCCTGGGACACCATCACCACCCGACCCACGTTGGCTCTTACTCCACGGCGGCTTTCAACTCCACCAGGGACTTTCTCTTCAGAAATCGGGGATTCGGGGACGCCACAAGCGCGCAGCACAGTTTGTTCGCCTCCGGAAGTTTCGCAGGGCCACATGGACACTCAGATGCAGCGGGGCACCTGCTCTTCCCGGGGCTCCACGAGCAAGCCGCGAGCCATGCGTCTTCCAACGTGGTCAACAGCCAGATGCGGCTGGGCTTCTCGGGGGACATGTACGGACGGGCCGACCAGTATGGCCACGTTACAAGCCCGCGGTCCGACCACTATGCCTCGACCCAGCTGCACGGCTACGGCCCCATGAACATGAATATGGCCGCACACCACGGAGCAGGGGCCTTCTTTCGATACATGAGGCAGCCGATCAAACAAGAGCTCATCTGCAAGTGGATCGAGCCGGAGCAGCTGACGAATCCCAAAAAGTCGTGCAACAAAACTTTTAGCACGATGCACGAGCTCGTGACCCATCTGACGGTGGAGCATGTGGGGGGACCGGAGCAGACAAACCACATCTGTTTCTGGGAGGATTGCGCCCGAGAAGGAAAGCCATTCAAAGCCAAATACAAACTTGTAAATCATATCAGAGTACACACCGGAGAAAAACCCTTTCCGTGTCCGTTCCCCGGCTGTGGCAAAGTATTTGCCCGATCGGAAAATCTAAAAATTCACAAAAGGACTCACACCGGTAAGAGCCGCACAGATTTGACCGCTTCTTGCTGCCAAATCCACCCTGATAATATCCCAGCCAAAATATGCATGCGATCCGGCTTATTATTTATTAGACAGCTGGCCTCTCTTCACTGCCATGTGATTCAGCGCAGTTGTCACCATAAAATATTTCACATTCTTTTGCTGTTTTATATATTAACATTTATTTTTCAACTAATTTAATTTAATTTAATTTAATGAATTAATTCCAGAGCCTGCATGGGTTCAGTCTTATTTGTAGTCTTAAGCAGCTTGAGGAGATTCTAGTTTGTGTCAAATTTTAAAGAAAAAAGGCTGCCCTTTTTTTTTATTCTGGAGCACTGTTAAAATTTCAAAAATCTTAAACTTCAAAAATGCATAATATAGGGTTTTAAAAGCCGGTGTTAAGCGATGTGTTTTTTCCTTTTCTTTATTTAGGTGAGAAGCCCTTTAAGTGTGAGTTTGAAGGCTGCGACAGGCGGTTTGCAAACAGCAGTGACCGCAAGAAACACATGCACGTCCACACGTCGGACAAGCCCTATCTCTGCAAAATGTGCGACAAGTCATACACACACCCCAGCTCCCTCCGAAAACACATGAAGGTAAAAGCCGGTTTGACTTCTCTTCTGTTGTTTACTTGTCTTTACAGAAATATAACATGTTTTTAACTGCATTTTGTAGACAGGAAATAAGAATAAAAATATTTTTAAGCCTTGTTGAATATTAAGAAGAGGTCGTAGCTTTTATTCCAGAAATAAGGAAACACAAGTTAATTTGCTTTGACAGTTTCTTTCTTTTCTTTCACCTGACAAATCAGATTAAGATCTTAACGAGAATAATAATGTTTTGGGTTTTCTAGCTTTTTTTAAAAAAAGAATTTTGCAGACGTCCAGACGGGATTTTAATTCGCTTTGATGAGTTTCTCGTGTCATGCGTTTGCACAAAAACAACCCCCGGGCGCAAACAAGCGTGTGCAAGATAACATTTTTATAAACATTTTTCTCTCTCTGTCTCTCTCTCACTGTTGAAGGTGCACGAATCCACCAATCCGGGGCCGCAGCCGTCTCCAGCGGCCAGTTCAGGGTACGAGTCGTCCACGCCTCCCACCATAGTATCACCGTCCACAGAGAACCAGAGCAGCAGCTCCATATCACCAGCAGCCTCAGCAGTCCACCACACAACCAGCCACAGCACGCTGTCGTCAAATTTCAATGAATGGTACGTGTAAATATTTTTGACAAAAAGAAAGCGAAAGAGAGACTGCAGAATTTAAAAAAAGAAAAGAAAAACTGCTTGGAATCAAAGACTTTATAAAGTCAGCCAGTGAAACATGGACTGAGAAAACACGGGAGGCCCAAACGATCAATTAAAGGCTGTCTTTATGTCAATGAAAGAGAATGCATGGACTAAAAGGAGGCGAGGACGGCCACCGACTTTAACTTTTCTTTCCCCTCAATAATTCTTTGAGTCTTTATTTTTACTGAGAGACTGAGATCTCCGAAAGCATGCTATCTACGGGCCTGATTTTTTTGTACATAAAGGATTTCACCAAGTTGGAAAAAAGTGTAATATTTTATTTTGTAAATAGTTCTATCACAGTTTAAGGGAATTTGTGAAAATGTGGTCCCTAGATATATGGAAAAATGAGATGGTTTTAAGAATATTGCGATGAATAGACTTCAATGAAAAGAATGTTATAGTTGTGAACCAAATGTGAATTATTCAGTATTACTACAGTCTACACGTCGACCTAACCGACTCTTAGTATTAATGTGCTTTTGTAGCCTATTCAGTGCAACATTTTCGTCCAAGGTCCAGTTTGAGTAGCACAGTATCATTGTTGTTATTTAATGTCATGTCGATAAATCGTGTAGTGAAAGCCTGAAGTTCCGTGTCAATCTGTTTATGTACGTGATAAATATAAAAAAAATCTCTGTCAATTGCTTTGTCTGAAAGGAAGTATTATTACATGTAAGTAGCTCAATTTTCCATATTTATCCGCATGTAAAGGACCGGTAACATGTTAGAAATGATCGGTATTTATGGAGAAATGCGCTCGTATGTAAAATTTAGTTTACAAAAAAATGTTTGGATACATTTCGTACTATATTAAAGGATTAAAAAATACAATAATGCAATGCGTTGGAGGTTATTGGTTTCATTTGGTGTTTGAGGTTGATCAACATGGGTGCTGTGTGAAACTATTTTTTTTTATGGGCTGCATTCAAAATAGAATAATTTGCTTTTTTTCCCCCTTGCATGATAATGCATCTCGTGCGGGTTTGAGGGATTAATTAGTGCGAGATTAGCTGCACGAATTTTAACTCTTTACCCTGTGTGTGTGTGTGTGTGTGTGTGTGTGTGTGTGTGTGTGTGAGTGTGTGTGAGAATGTACAACCAACAGTCGAGT
>JAQLOL010000013.1:9445743-9455911 GCA_029783665.1 Naso thynnoides
GTCTATTAAGCAAGCCTTTGAGAAAGCAGCCATGCTGGCAGCTCTGAGAGGTTTTATTTTAGACATTGTGGTGCTTTGAGCCAAATGCTAATGTTTTTATGCCAACTTTCAATGACAATCCTGATATGCTGATGCTGGCGCTAGTGCAACGTAACCATTTCATCATTTTAGCTTAGCATGTTAGTGTACGAGGCTAACTTACAGGTTGTTTATGTTGATAATTTTGATATTTCCTCTTGTGAAGTATTTGACGTTTCTCATCATACATCCTAATTTCTTGGTATGCAGGCACATTACCAAAATACATTTGCTGCCTAAACATAACTCCCCAACCACCCTGAACATGAACTTCTGCGTAGTACAAAAACTTTGTCCCCTAAAAGAAACGAACCCATCCGACATCATTCGGGCTGCGGTTACATTTCCCTCAAATTTAAACACGAAAAAACAAATCAGTGTAAGTTCTATAGGACAGGGTGGTGACTAGGACAGCATTTGATGACATGATTCTAATCAAATATTGGGATTTTTTTAATCGACTTGTAATTGGTTAATTAAACTAAGCATCAATATTTACTTTATTTTAATCTGTGTCTCAGTTTGCTGATCGGATTTGTTATTATAGTGATTAATCATTCAAACCCATCTCTTTCATCCTATTTGATTTGGTCCCTTTGATATAATGTCCTCTAAAGTTTGACATTTTTTCTCCTCTTCCATATCCGCCCTTGCAGAACCTTGATTTTATATTTTTTAAATGCTGCGGACTCAGGTCATCCAAGTTTCTCAGCCAACCACAGCAGCTCTAGCACTGTAGATCATAGTAACTTGTAGCTGTTGAAAGCTTGAGCTGTCTCTTCCCCTTTGCGTTTTGAAAGGGAAGGGGTCAACTGGAGTAAAGGGAGGGAGGTGGATCGCCTTGAAAGACAAACATCTTAGTGTCTGCCAACCTGCAAATGGCCCCTGTGTTTATTCAGCTGAGGATTGGCCAGCAGCCAGAGCATCACCGTGGCAGACTCCTTCCACGGCATATGCGAGGGCAGTGCGTTGAATTTCGTGTTTGATACTTGACAAATGAGACAGTATTGAACAGCAGGGATGCTGGTAAGGCATAGCTGGATGAGGTACCGCCAGTATGGTAGAGGGCAAAAGGAGAGAGACTGGCACCATGTTTCTGCCAATATCCTTCCATCTCATCAGACCTTTGCATGACAGTATTTTTATGGATATTTATGGCACAAAAATGTGGCACAATTAAAAACAAAGTATGAAAAACTCAGCAGTGTATTGTTATCTGCATTACTGTACAATGAGAGGGCATTGCAGGTGAACAGAACTCCCATTGACCAAAGGCTGGATCTCTACACTTGTCTGCTCTGATCACCTGTGTCGAAAATGCTAATTAGCCTCAAAGCAGCCTGCTTTCGTCTTTGCATCTTGCATGCAAAAATATGCATTCCACATTTCAGCTTTATTTTTAATCCAAGAGTTTCCAACTTGCACCTTCCAAATAGTATTAACCAGGTGATTAGACAGTACACTGGCTTTAAAAATTGCAAATGTTATATACACCTTTCATCTTTCACCCACTTCATGTGACCAAGACCTTGGTCTGACAAAACCAGATAAAGTAGCATTATTCCAACTATGGGCTGATATTTACCACATTTATCCGGATATGTGACATTGAGAGGGACAAGCAGAACCAGCAGGGCGATTAAGGCCCTATTATCACCTGTGCCTCCAAGACATCCGTGACTTCACCACGCATCCACGTGGGCAGGAAATCTGTCGAGCTGCCGACTAGCAGCGACTTTGAAACCAACCTCTTATGATGAGTCGCAATGTAAAGCACTTTGAAAAGCAAGATGGTGCTTACCTGAGCAGATCATCTGTTGTCACCACATGTCTTTGGGGGGGGGGGGTTGGTCGATCACATCCGTCAGAGTGTTTAGGAGGGTTCATATCAAGCGGAACATTCTTTCATCTCACTTAAGGAGGAGTGTGGCGTTCGCGCTTCCAGCTAAGCTCTGAAGTGACACCTCCGTCCGGATCGGTTGGCCTTAACTGGGGGTTAATCAGCAGCTCTCACATTCAATCAGAGTGGAACCTCGTGTCAGTGTCGAGGAAAGGTTTTTTAATCCAAACCTTCACATCTAGCTAAGTGATGCTTTTTCGAACTCAGGTCGCAATTGCAAGATTTCAGTGATGTCAAAGAAATTAATCTGGATATTGACACTGCTTTTGAGTGTTTCTGATTTGAGAGTCACATTATTGGAAGATAGTGTTCTTTTATGTACAAGATATTTAAAACCTGCAAATCTGGTGGCTCATGTTTGTGTCAGTGCATTGTTTTTAAGTAATTCTGTCCTGTTTGCACAGAATATCAAGATAAATATATGGAAATTCTGGACATTTACTATAACTTCTCTGCTTGTAATGGTTCAGGAATGCTCCTTAGGGTTGCGTTTTGAAGTGCAATTTTTCTTTAAATGTTTTTTTTAGCGGTTTGACAGGGAAGCACAATCAGAAAAATCGAATCTGCACACTAGATAAATGTTCCAACTAAAATAAACCAGTCTAACAATGTGAGATTTTGAGCGGACGCCCCTCTTCAGATATCAAAGTGTAACATTCTACGTAAACGTCCGTCGAGCACCTAGAAGTTTACTCTTGAAAAAACATGATAATGAAACATTTTCCATTAATAGATATGAAAGCCATAAAATATTATTAACAGTATTTATGTATTTATGAATCAAAACATATGTTCAGGAAATCCTGCCCTTTACCGTCAGTGTTTGTTGTTGTTGTTTGTCTGAAGGCCTAATCACTATCAAGACTCTTGTGCACCAAGTCTCAATCTTTTGATTCTTCTGAACTCCTGATTGCTTGTTAACGGGGAGGATCTTGTCTTTAAAACGCCATCACATACCATCTCTCATTTTAGATACAGCACTTACTGGAAGGTGTGGACTGTCTTAACTGAGACACTAGAGTCCCTTGAGGCTCGGTGATGTAAGATGTGTCTAAATTCCCAACTTGACACCCAGCTTTTGCCACCTCTGCAACTGTGGGATCCAGTGTCTGTGGGTGAAGGGGATGTCACAGGTTACGAACCGACTTCCTCGTAGCTACTCGAGCATTTAAACACAAGAACAGCTTAATTAGGAGACATTTCCATTTGATGTATATCGATTGAGACACACTATTAACTGTCCCCTGATAGCATTGATTAAACTGTGTTAAATACAAGAGTGGAAATGCTGGAGGTGGATAATTGTGTGCTTAGTGGATAAATTAAGTTGTAAAAGCCATCTGGTACATTTCAATGTGAAATTAAGCAGCGCAGAGGTTTCTTTTTGCTACCTGAACAAAAGTGAAATGCCTTCAGGTTGTTTGTATTGAGGCAATAAAAGACATCTCACATGTGTATTTAGCACTTATCCTTGTTTCATTATGTGCGTTTACATTACGTACAGCACTGAATTATACAACATAAATGGCCCAGTGAAGAGGAAAAAAGAGAAACTCCAGACTCCCTGCCTTCTTCCCCAGAACCAACCAACTGGGATGGCTTTAATGCCACAACATGATTTGTATTTTTACATTTGCTTTACATATGATTATGTTATTACATATTTTCAGTTTGCAATCACAATCAGGTTGCATTACAGGGTTAGATGTAATCCCAAAGTAATACAAATTCAGCTCACAGCTAATGATATTCATGAGGTGCAGCGTGCCCCAGCGCTCTGCCTGTAGCTTGTACCTATTGTTAAGCCTTCCCATCTTCCCCTGAGGTATAGGCTAGTGGCAACATTTAAGGAAATGACATAATCTACACTTATCCACGGAAAAGCTGTCATTGAAACTGAAAGTATTCCACCCTGGTTTATTAATGTTTGCATTATATCAAATGTGTTCCTCTTTTAGAAAATGACGAGGGAATAGAATTTAACTCTAAAATGTGCAGTCTTCAATGAGGTTTGAACTTATCCCTCAAATAAACGATTAGAAAAAGCTACATGTGAGATATGACCAGAATTTCCTTTGGAAACATCAAAGCAGCTCAGTCTGTTGTTATCCGTCATGCCATTATCAAGAGCTTTTCTAAAGGACATGAAAACTTGCAGCCCTCGCCTGCCATTTAACACAAGACAATAACCTCCTGAAGTAAGAGACTAAGTCTCAGCTCCGCCTGCATTAGGCAAAAAAAAAGGCCTGTGTAATTAGTCTTGCACTATAAATCAAGTGCTGTGAATCTATTTCGCCATGCCCTAATTGAAAGTGCTCTCCTTTTTTTTTCCAGCACTGTAGTCGGACACAGAGCTCCATCGGATGGTGATAGATGTGGAATCCAGCACAAACAGTTTGAACCAGTCAGGCCGTGATTGATCAGTACCCTCTGGGATGTCGGGTGGATCTTTCTCCTTCAACCAGAAGATAAAAGCCTTAACGACTCTCCAGTCTTGTTGTACCTCCCGATTGTGTGTTTGTGTGTGTGTCTCTCTGTGTGTCAATGTTTTATTATTTCTCAGTGTTTGACCTTGAAGGTTCTGTGTGCATTTGGGCTGTGATGTCTCAATGATTTCTCTTTTAAGTGCCAAAATGCGCCTTTTATGCGCTATTGACGCTGCTATACACACACTACATAAATGCCCCATGGAGGAGGCCATTTGCATGAAAATTTAGTTGATTTATGACTGGATTCTATAGCATTTTCTATAATCACCCAGCACATTTTTGCAGGGGCTTAGTAGTGGCCGTAGTGATGCCACAGTACAGTGCTGTAACCCAACTTCAAAGCCCGTTTTGTTCACACGCACCCTCACAAAAACACAGGGTGACTTCACTGGCTTCCAGTGGCAAAGGTGGACCAGCTGGGTTGTTTTGTTCTCGACTTGTGTTTTTTTCTTCCTTTCTTTATGTTTTCCCCCCTCTTCATCGTCCCCAGTTGTTCCTCCGATCTCTTTTTCTCTGAGCATTTGCTCCGGAGATTTACACTTGCTGTTGTTGATAGAATAAAAAAAAAAAAAAAAAAAAAAACTGCAAGCAGGAGAGCGGGCGATGCTGGTGATTCAGGTTTGGTGTGTGGTATTTCAATGAGGTCTAGGCTGATTGTCCTATAGTGGCGATGGATGTGGCTTTTGGAAGTGGAGGTGCATCGGAGGGGATCACTCGGCATCTGGCCCAGCGCTCTTGTGTCACCGTGACCCTCCTGTGGGGGAGGCAGCGAGGGCCACAGCAGGGGGCCCCGCTGAAAAGCAACATAAATTTCAGAGGGAGAATCAATAGACTGTGAGAATTGTAAGAGATGCATTGGTTTGGACTCTCTGACTGCGACCCTGGTACTTTGCTATATCGAAGTCGGAGAGGACGCACCTCCAATCCTCAACAACAGTGAAAATAACAACATAAAACAAAAGCATGTATGATCCACTAAGACCAGACGCTTTTATACGTCTTTCGATTATCACGCTAACTCAACTAACCAACTCTCAATTCTATGGCATGACTGAATCGAGGGATAGCCTCAGAGGAGGAAAAAAAAAAGGGGAAAAAAATGTCTGTTACGTGGGGGAAACCTATTCTCCCACAAGATGTATAAATAGCCGCAGCCATGGCTCTCTGTGTCAAAGTTAGGACACTCAGCGGGGTGCAGACTTCAAAGCAACCAGGGATTTCTCCAAAACAACTGCTGGCAATTTCGAATCAGCATTCCCTCTGAAAGCAATGTAACCTTTCACCTGTATTCTGGCATGAGATAACTAGAGGAGAAAATGTCAAACTCTGAATATACAGTAGAGTTTATACAATGTAAAAAAAAAGGGAAAGCTGTTTATTTAGGAGCCGAGAACAAGGCTTTTCCATTTGGAAGTGCTCTAAAAATTTACAATTTTTTAAATAATGTTGACGCATGTGTATGTCCTTGTATGACACACAGTGATAAAAATGATTGTTTTATTACTGAGCTTTGGTAGCAGATATCATCTTCAAGTAAAAACTGCAGCTGAGAGTTTAAAAGACGCCTCATTTGCCACCTGGTGGAAAATAAAACTGACCCAGAAAGGTTAAAGGGCACAAAACATGTCAAAAAATTTCCCCAAGAATATATTTAAAGCAGCAAAAGGGCAGTGGAGCTCTTTATTCTAATTTTAAAAAAAAAAAAAAAGTGTTGTATTTATTTGTTTTGGCCTCCAAACCTGACATTTGAATTCACCGCAAGCAGGAGAAAGGAGAAAAAGAAAAAAAGAAAGATAGAGTTAAGCCTATTCAATGAAGACATGGGGCTAACATGGTATTGTGCCTTTGATGGAGTCGGCCTGTGGTGCATTGTGGGTAGTGGGGTGCTCTCTGGCCACAGCAGGATACTGGCGGCTGTGTCCAGTTTTCAGGTGCTGTCGCCCTCTCCTCAGTCATATTAATTATGGGATAGAAAAACTCTAATCCCTCGCCTTTGAAGCGCCAGGCCACTTTTTAGGGCTGCACTTTGGAGCTACAGTACAATATCTCTCTTTTTCTCTCTTTCTCTCTCTCTCTCTCTCTCTCACACACACACACACACAATGCATGCTACTTCAAAATATAACGATAGCACATGCACACTTGTCTTTTATGCTTCTTGCATTCTGCTTTTGTAGCTAATGGGACTAAGATTTAGTGTGTTTTTGCTGCTGCTTTCTATAGCTGCTAAACCTCTATGGATCATAGTTTCTTTATCTACGTAATTAAACCTATACAGCATATAATTTCCTCCCATTAGTTTACTCAAATGCTCTGCTGTTAGTCATTTAGCATTCAGAATCTGCACCATTCTCAAGGAATGAATGAGGATAATATTGATGTTTAAGTTATTTTCCTCAGGATCAAGGTGCACTGTATTCATGTTGCATCTCCCCGATTGCAGGCGAGTGCTCCACAGAGAGCGAAAATCACTCACAGAGAGCTACACTATGAACATTCCCTGAATTTCACATTTTTCAACTCATTACCCATAATCTTCTCCTTCCTAATCTCCTCATAGAATGAAGTCAGTATTAGCAGAGGCGGTGCGAGGAGATCTCGTTTCTTTTTCTGTTTTATTAATTTGCTAATACTGTTTGTTATTATGTCTGAAAACACGTTCACGCAGATGGAAAGTGCTCTCCTCCAAGATCAAAGCGGAGTCCCTGCTGAACGGTCATACAAGACCGTCACCCCCGTCTCTCGTAAGCAGACTGCGGTCCAGTTTTCCCTCTGTAATCAGATCTCAGGCCTGCACTTCATGGAAGAAAACAGCCACTGGAGATTGGCAGCCTACAACAGGTTTTATGGCTGTTGTTTCAGGTGGGAGGCGAGTTAGTCGGATGGATGGCAGTCGGAGGGATTTTACACTGCCCTCTTGTGCTCTGACACATAGTGTACTCCCTCTCCTCTGTTCACGCTGACTAATTTTTACTGCTGTATGTCCCCGCAGCTCAGACGGCACAGCGGCAAACAAGAACAGAGGCAACAGTGCAGTTCAATATTATGTAAATATTATTCAGAATGCTGTGGGATATGAGTTTTTGTTGATCTGTCGTCCTTTCTTTGTAAAGCTGCAGGTTATAAAACGTTCAGCAACAGTGACGTGCATCCCTGGTTTTAATACTCAGCCTCTGAATGAGTTTACTTGGCCATTATACACAGTGATTAGTGGCTTATTGCTTTTACATAACAGTTGGGTAAGAAACTGAATTTTTCCATTTGTTTTGGTCATGTTTTAATTAAAAAAACAAACAAACTTTCACTTCAAAAGCGGTGTGTTTTTCTGTCTTTGTAAAATATTCTTAAAAACAAATGCTTTCTTGTTTCTGTTTTTAAAAAGTGTATTTTTTTAATTAAACATAAAACAGATAGAACTACCCTTCTTTTCTATTAGGACAGATTAAAAATGGCAGAAATTCTGAGCACCACTCTTCCTGCTCTGCCACATGTCAAAAGGATGGGGAGGAGGGTGCGGAGGAATAATTGTTTGATCTGTCCTTTTGCCTGTCGCTGCCCTAATCACTCAAGACTGATTCAGAAAATGCAGGCTTGAATGTCAGAGGGCCTCCTGTGGAGAGGTGGAGCATTTCAGCGGCTTTGGACAGCCGTGCCCCGGTAATCACCACTCTCAACCTGGCCGGGCACTCCAGCACTCCCCTGATTGAGCACCTCAATCTAACAAGGTGCTATTGCTGGAGCCTGAGACTCTGCCAGGTTTTGACAAACCAGTGGATTGTCCCTGATCATCATGGGACGTTGCTTTTTTCGCAGCTCAGCCATGCATGCTGCAGGCAGCTCCTCAGAGTCAGGCACACCTGCCAGTGCTCTGAATGACAGTGCTGCACGGGAAATTAAAAATGAGCTTGAAGGTTACTGTTCATAAAGAAAAAGGAGAAAATCTAATCATTTTATGAGGCATGCATCGCCACAGATCAGCTTGTTTCCTGTCATGTTGTTCCATGGAGCCATTTTGGGGGATTTCAGTTTGAATTTCCCCTGTGATTTCTGACTGCTACCACGTTTCCCCTGACCTTGTTTCAGTCTCTGACACCAGGGCTCACCCTGAGGGAATATACATCCCGATAGTAGCCAGATAGCAACATGTTTACAATTACCTTTAACCTTAAGCTTCTGCCTCCGGAGACACAACTGATTACAGTAGCAAGCTGCAGTCTGCACGTATTTGAATTGAGATATTTTATAAGATGAAGGACCATTAGGGCTGTAACCAATAGCTTCTTTGAACATTGATTATCCTGCCAGTTATTTGTCAATAAATTGGTTAATTAAATCAATGAAATGTTTTTAAAAAAAGGATAAAATGCTGATCACAGATAACCAGAGCCCCAGGTCACCTTTTCAAATGCCTTTTTTGTCTGATCATCAATCAAACCCCAAAATTATTCAGTTTGCAATAACATAAAACATCAAAAAGCAGCAAATTCTCATATTTTGCTAAAAATATTTCAGATTTTTGCCTCTTGCTTAAAGAACATCTTAAAATAATCTGGACTATAAACCAATTATCACAGAAGTTTGCTGGTTAACAATCTGTCAATACTCCGCTGACCACTCTACTGAGTGTTTCAGCTCTATAGACAACAGTTCAACACGTGCAGTACGTATGACGACACATTTCTGCAGCTTGCAGAATCAATGCAAATTATTAGCTATGGATCAAAATAACTATAGGCACAATGATACGCTGCAATATAGAAACACGTGGCAGACAAAAACAAACCACTACAAAAAACACTGAACATTGAAAATATGGGTTAGGTTACAAAGATATATAAAATTCCTCATCAAAACAAGCATTATAACATGACTAATGTTAGCTTATGGTAGAGATGGTGACTCATACAGAGTTCATGTATTTTACTTCAACAGTCTGAGACAGTCCAATGAATATTTATGCCGCTGAACAACTCTCAAAGCAGCTGTAGACGTAAAACTTGGGATGACTGATAACTGATTTCACACTTTTATGACTTTTGAGTTTCAGTGAAAATGCATTTTTGCCTTAAAAAAAAATAAAAATCGGTCTGGGTCCTCAGAATAAGTGCAACTATTACAGTGACGGCAGTAAGGGATCATGGGTGTAACTGGGCAGTTTCATTTTAAAGTTTGGTATTTTATATAAAATGCAGGAGAGAAAAGAGTTGATTTAAATATGTTGAAGTTGAATGAAAGTTGAAATAAGGAGCAATACATAAAAAGGCTTTATTTTTAAATGAACGCACGCATGGTCTTAAAAATTCAGTTCCTTAAAAACAACAGGTCTGAAGACTGTGGTGATTTCAAGAGTTATAACCTTCATACATATTTGGGACAATGTAAGTGGTATTTCCTGATGGCTGTAGCCTGCCTGAGAGGTTAATTGTAAAATTCCCCTCGTAGCATTTTAATACATCATAACATACCTGCGGGAAAAAGACTTTTAAAGGGTTCAAATGCATTTGGAGTAACTACCAGCTGTAGGATGTTCGGCAATGCATTTAGAAATTATGATCAATTGTGGTTTTTACAAAGCTGGATTTAAAGTGTCATAAATGTCTCCATTCAATGGGAAATAATAGCCTTGTACAGACTAGCGAGGGTTGAAATTCATTGTAGCCTTGCCTCCAGTTCTTTAACCTTTCATCCGTTTTCAGCTTAA
>JAQLOL010000013.1:9459466-9480243 GCA_029783665.1 Naso thynnoides
TTCATAAGACTTGTACATAAAAATATTGGGAGTAAGTTTCCAAAACTATCCCACCACAGCACAACTTCCATCCTGCTTTTTAGGGACAGTGCATGCAACTTACAATAAAATGAAGTCATTAAGGGCTAAATGCATAACTACAGTAATAACACATTTTGATTAGCCTGTCAAGTTTATTCTGTAATCACTCTACCCCCTCTTGCTACAATGATCAGAAATTCCATATATAGCAGAAATGCATAAATTTTTCAGGAGTCTTTTTTCAGATTTATATTCATCAAGGGTATTGATAGCAGCCTAAGAGTGAGTATGTTATTTTGTATATTAAAATGTCGGCCCTCGTGATCAATGTTCTCAAACAAATCAGAGAGAACTCAGTTATCTTACTCCACTCTGACAAGTGGAGAAGAAAAAAAAAAATCAATGTCCAGTGTCAATAGCAGGTGGAGCAATTACCTGTTGAGTCTTTATTCATGTCCAAGTGAACACTGAGCTTGGCTCAATGAGTACAATCCCTTAATCTTATTCCGTTCGCTGATGAGGAAAACCCGGAAACGGTCAAATGTGACTGGACAGATGTTGAGAATCAGGTTTGATTTTTTTAATTGCTTTGTGCTCTTTAGGCTGAGCTCTCTCTCTGCTTCCCTCGTCTCATTAAACAAATGCACAATGCTGAAATGTTTCTTCAAGGATTCTGGCAGAAGGTAGAGCAGTTCATTGTTTTCCCAGAAAAACAGCGACAACTTCAGAGATCGGTGCGAGCTTGATCAGGCGGTAATCAAGCACGAAAGCCATATATTTAGCCGTCTGAGTGCTTTTATTTTTAAAGGCGTCAACTTGTGCAGTTTATTTACAGAACACCTACTGTTCTTCTCATGTTCCCCTTAATCAAAATGTATTGTTGCTCAGTTACTTCTCTTGGATGTTTGATCTTTGTCTGGCAGGATGATGTTATTTGCAGAGTTTTACACTGTAAGGCTGTTTTCAAATGTATATGCTAAAGAGGCGTGTTTGGAAGCCAATTTTAGGAGAAAATGTAACTTTTAACGAGTTAATTGAACTTCATTCTGGAAAAACAAAATCAGCAAAAATTACTTATGCTAAACAGGGTGCTTTTATATGAGGGCTTTAAAAGGATAGAAACAAGGGAAAACAAAACAACTTTGCACATGGCTGTGCTCCCCCTTAAAGAGAGCACTCTGCTGATATAGCTTGGCATGGCTATGACATTATCAGTCACAGAATGGACAGTTAAAAGAAAGATCACAATTGATGCAACAAAACCGGAGATATTATCTTTTTTTTTAATTCCTGCATTTTCTTCCCTGTGCAGATGTAGCGACATTACTCACGATGAAACCGACCTGCTGACAGTTGCTTCAGAGATTTGGGTGAAATCTTATATCACACTATTTGCACCAATAAACCAATATTATCAAACAGTAGGTAGTGGATTACTTCCCTTCCTTTTTATTTGGCAACATAGTGGCATGGGTGACAGAGCGGCATCAGCTACAAGAAACCAGCCAGAGGCCACGAGGCCAAACAAACAAGTTCAAAAACGTGTTCTGAGAAAGGCACTGAGTGTGACATGATATACAGGATTTATGCAGTTTTAAATAGAAAACTAGCTTGGTGGTACTGCTCAGTGACTTACAAAGTAGTTTCAAAAAACATCAAGAAAAATAATCATTAAATTATGATATGTTTGCCAAACCTGTTCCTAGTTAGGCAAAACAAATGTGTCAATATGAAAATACATAGCAGACAATAAATGTTGCATACCACGCGGGCAGAGGTGATGTAAAAGCCAGCGTATCTTACTTTGGAGGGCACAGGGTGACAGACAGTTTCCTCCTTCCTCTCTCTTTTGACTTCCCTCCGTCTTTATCTGACACTTGTGAAATCAGGGTATTCCAACTTGTCTGTGAACGCTGTGACATCTGCTATTACGCATTTCAGAGGGTTGTCTTCGGCGATTTATTTGCAGGTTTGGAAAATGAATTTAACATCACGGGATTAGAAAGCATGGGATTTATTATATCCATCACCATAGCACTGAGTGACACTAAGCTGTCTTTCAAGCATCCAAATGATACTCTCAAATTTAATGAGATCTTAAGCCCTGCCAACATATAATTAAAAACGTTGACACAGAGAAATAAGAATACAGAAATGTCTCCCAGGACTCTGCAGTGAACTTTAAGCCACTATGCTTAACAAGTACTATTCATTAAATACATAAAAAGTAGAAATGCAGTATAAGCGTATTCATTAATCACTGCTGTGTTGCAACTGTTTAGAGATGTCTTTATTCCTGCTCTGTTCTCATGAGCACATACGCCTTTGCCTTTATTTTACTGCTCGCCTCCACTCTGTTTCCAGCGTCAAGTGCTGCTGTTAATAGATCCCCGTGCTGTGGTCTAATCATTAATTGGGAGCCTGTTTTGTTTAAACTTAACAAGGCCTTATTTTAGAAAGCAGAAATGACTGAAGTGTTAGATACAGGATGGTGCCCTGTTTTTTATTTGATCCTTTAAGGAAGAAAACCAAGACATATCGCAGCTTCTGAAGTTTCACTTCCTGAGGTGAGTTTTCTGTCCAGTCTCACATGAGGAAATTAGTATAATAACCTTTTGAACTTGGTCCTGTGGTCACTTTGTAGAACCACACAATCTGCAGGCATCTAGCATTTAAGTAAAAGTTTTTTCTTTCCACAGTGTGCAACAATGTTTGACAAATAACTTAGCGCAGTGAATCATTGTTACGATGGTTTATCCATTTTAAAACCAAGCCCATGATCTGTTTGATCGTTTGAAGTTGCTCTTTGGAGATTTCTTGTAAACAAAAAAAAGTTATGATAACAGTCAGTGTTTTTCAGTTGCAGAATGCAGTTCGTGTTTCTTGTTTGTTTGTTAGATTTTAGATCAAACAAATCTGCTGCATTTTTTTCCTTTCAAATATTTTAAATCCTGCATTGTCCACATCAGTTTTCTTCCTGATTTGTTATCACATGGTTGCGCTTCTTTGTGCATGGCCACAACCAACTCAAGACCTCCTTCGCACCTGGCATTAAATGTGTGTTTATTTATTAATTTTATTTATTTATTTTTTTGATTGGACTGCAATTGAATAGTACAGTATTTAACTACATACTCCTTAGGTCTCCAGTGTCCACATTGAGATCCTAGTGCTATCCGATTGCGCTCTTTTCCCATTCTACATGACATCACATCCTTTTCTTCTTCTGTTTGTCCATTTTTAACCACCACCTTTGCTGAGCTCAGCCCTAGACAACAAACATAGCGTAGCATCTGCCAGCTGTGCCCAGGGCATTTGAATTTACACTTGTATTCACTTTAGTCACAATGCAAGGCTGATCAGATCACAACCTGCCCTTAATGCTTTTGGAGTGCATTTACACCTTTACTTTCATGTGATCAAGTAGCCTACTATTCAATTGCAAATGGATAAAAAAAATGCATCTGAATGTCAGGTTTAAAAAGGTTTAAGTAAGTGGTGCTACCAATTATGTAATAGAAACAAAACTGGGACCCAGATGTTCAAAAACTCCACAGGGTGCCTTTAAGAAAAAAGCCGCCTGAACATTCAACATAAGAAAATGGTATCACACATTTTAATCATAACACACCAGATGAACACTGAAAAATATTTTTAGAAAATAGACATTGTTATTAAAACATTTGCTAGTTGAAGCTTTTACAACTTTGTTTAGACCTGTTATGTTTTAAAACAACAGGAAAACAAGCCTACATTTTAAATAACGACCAGACGACAAACACTAAGACAAACTCATCTCACACTGAAATGGTTGTCAAGATTATGGATCAGTCTTAGACAATAGAATGATGTATAACTGCACATTACTCTGACACTTCACTCATTCACTTTGCACATTTGACAGCATTATTATCATCTCCAGTTTCTCCCAGACATTATCACCGTATACCCTTTTAAACTTTATTTTGCTTAGAAATAGCTTAAGCAGTGTCCGTTTCTGTTTTCTGCTTCAGGACTGCAGCTCCTGGATTTTTTATAGTCGCATGCAGCCTTCTGCTCCCAGCAGGTGAGGGTGATGACAGGGTCTGGTGGCAGGCCAAAGCCGGGCTGGCACGTGTTGTGCTTTCACCCAGTCGCTTCCTGCCATCACAAGCATATGGGTGGAGGCATCGCTATTCACTGGCTCTTAACCAACAATCTATCACCTTTGCCCACAAACTGAGCAAGACCACACTGGACTGCAAAATAAATCCATATTTCAGTGTTTTTGTTTGACACGACTGCACAGACGTGATATAAACAACCACTGATACACTAGAATACTTCAGATATGTCGTTATTTGTTTCGTGTCTGTATCGACTGTATTTTTCTTAAACTTTTTGACTTTTTTGGCCTTTGCTGAAGTGAAACTTCGTAGTTGCACTGAAACTTCAGCACGTTGTCTGACTTGTGAGGTCGCTTTCAGCTATGATTAATTAGAGTCCTTGAACTTGGACGATGATCATGCAAACAGATCTTTCCGTTCTCTCTCTGCCATGTTTTCTCACTCACGCTTGCAGTGAGGAAGCAACGATACCCTGAAGCCGGCTTGGTGTCTTCTCAACTGTCGACCTGAATATTTGTTATGGCGCAGGCTGCAAAAACAGCATATGGTGCAGGCATCCATACAGTATTTTCCATTCAAGGTGGTGGTAGTGGCTTTGCTGCAGTGCTTGCTTGTGCAAGGCCTTTTCACCTTTGTGTTGTAGCTGATTAAACCCAGATAATAATAGAGGCAAGAAGAGGAAAAAAAAAACCAACCTCCACCTCAGGAGCCCTTGCCGGACTTGCGGTCTCGCTTACACTTTCAGGAGCTGTCGCTTTGAATCGGCAGAAGGCAGCCAGGCTGAAGATTTCCCACTGACTGGAGAGGAGTCGTTGGCCAGGCTTTCCTTGTCACTGGGAGTTAAGGCAGTCACTGATCCTAATGCTTACACTGTTGTTGCAGCATTCCAATTTTTAATCACTGCGTGACTTGTCAGACTTAATGAGGGCAGTAGGGTAAGAATGATCAACATACCAATAATGAGAACATCACAGGCTGAGGACGACTTCCTGTGTTTAAGATATATCCAGGATGGTGAGCAGCCAAAAATAAAAGAAAGGAAGTTATTTTGTGAGTCGATGATGGTCTTAACAACAGTGCAGTTAAGTATGTTGCCTTCAGGTCGATTGGTTGCTAAGGTCATCATACTTTCCATCAACTTCGCCAGTACAAACTGCCGCCTGCTCCCCTTTTCTACAAATCATGCAGGCATGTTTAAGATGCGGAAAAACTCTACAGCTGTAGCATCAAACTGTCAGATGATTTCTGAATGTTTAAATGAGATGTAAGTTTGTCCACACTGTGAACATCTGCAGGAGTCTTAATACAAACTTTATCCTTTGTGTGCATGAGCGTGTGTACTCGGGCACCTCTGTGTGTGTGTGTGTGTGTGTGTGTGCGTGTGCGTGTGTGTGCGTGCGTGCATGTGTGCATGCGTGCAGAGAAATCCAAGCCAAGGCTGAGTGTGGCTGGCGTGTGTTCTGTCAGATGTGTCTCCCCTCTTTAATCCTTTGTGTGTAAGAGGGTCAAGAGGCAGGCAGACTCCTACTGTAGTGGCTGGGTGCAACGCTGAGGGCGAAACACTCTCCAGCTCTCCACCTTTGGCCGCGTGTCTGTAACACAGAACTTGGCTTTGAAAAGTCGTCTGCTGTGACTCCAGCTTAGGAGAGCAAGATGTCAGTTTTAGGCAAAACAAACTGAGAATCTTCCATTTTTTAGGTGCTTTATTAATGCATTTAATGCATGTATCTGCTAATATAATATTTGGGAAGGTTGGACAGGCATGGACAGACAATTTATCAGAAACATTAAAATTAATCTGTTGGTCATTTTCTTTGTTCAGAAAGTCCAAAATCATATTCAGAGATATGCAAAATCCATAATTAGACAAGGAATACATGTTTGTTATTATTTGCCATCATTACTGGACATATTTATCATTAGATGGAGTGACTTCTATACAAACAGTCTATATTCTGTCTGTTTATGCATGTTTCTTTTTGTTTTTTTAAGCATTAGTCACCTGATCCAAGTTATAAAGTTAGGTCCTCTGTGAGCAAAATGACAAATACTAGCAACAATAATAGCAATTTTAGGGGACACAGTAGGGGTTAAAGGTCGACTAGGGGCGCCAGTGTGTTGCTGTCTCTTTTATTAATAAACAACATTCATTAAAGGAGAACTGGGGAGCAGCGTAACTGAATATTACCACATCTCTCCCTTCCTTTGTGTGATAAGAAGAACCCTGGTGATTCCTCACATGGCTCCAAAAGCTACGGGGGAATTTCTCTCAGAAGCTGCCCCTTCAGCTCAATTCCTCCCCACATTTCCGAAAGCTTTTCATTCGTATCCCCTGGAAACCGCTCCACATTCTTTAAACTCTCCTTCAAGAAAAAAAAAAAGAAGAGGAGGAGGAGGAGAAGGGGGGGGAAAAAAGCCCTTACACGTTTTGTTATGCCCTTTGATCACACGTTTATCTTTAAAACAGATGGCTGACCACCGTCCTGTTTATATCAACACATGCTTATTTGAAAGAGGCGTCCAGAAATTGGGTTTAGCATCTCTTGGAATCAGTGAATCACAAATCATAGAAATAAAAGGCTCATCCACTCTCACCAAAAGCTGTTATGCTTTAAAGAAAGCTTAACTACCTCCCATCCCCCATAATATCCATGTCTACAGCCAAGTGCTTCACTCGCTATGTCTAAGACAGTTTTCATTCCCTACAAAAGATAATCTACTAATATGATTACTGCTCAATTACTGTTGTATAAACCAGACAGAATTATGTATACACAGTAGCAGAAATCATCTACAGTAATTTGCACTGGGTCACACTTACAGAAAAGGTGTGAGGAGCTTTATTTAGCGGTGAATATAAGATGTGACATGTAATTGTATCCTAATAATGCAGCAGAGAAAAGTGCAATAAGAGGCTTTTAAATGAGGGGCCATGTTTAATCTTTCAATCCATATTTATCTGAGGAGTCAAGAATGCTTCGCTAGGCGGCTACTGTACATCAAAAGGCTGTCAGATGTCCTCGGAGGCTTTCAAGTGAACTGACACGCTCTTTTAAGTTCTATAAAGTGGTCATTTGTTGTACTAGCTTTTGCAGCTGCTGGGCTTTATGTCTGTTAAAAGCATCTATTATTGCATTTCTAACAATTTTCTTTTCACCTTTATTTAATTTTTAAGACATCCATGCCATAAGAATTCCTTGTTAACTCCTGGGAAGTGACACTGCGGTCAGCAACAACAGGTAAGCGGCGTCTCATTAGTCCATGAGCCGCCTGCGTTTGTGGGGTCATTTCCGTGGGACAGAAGGTCATGATGATGAATGGTAGAAACCTCCGCCTAGATGTTCTTTTTCCCATGTTGCCGTGTGGTTGCCATGGTGGACGTAAGGGCAGTTTAAGCGTCACTATATACACCAGGGGGGTGCCCTCTTGGGTAAGTGGCTTTCGTGACAGAAAGCTGACGCCTGCCACCGACATCAAGGTTGTTGTCATAGGCGGCTCTTTAAGCACTGAGTCGCCATGTTAAGTTGCTGCGAAAGAGTGACGGCGAGGACAAGAATTACAGGGGGATCGGCGCCGGGAAATGAGTTCTGAGAATGTTGCTTACACGAGAACATGCAGGAATATTACCTAATCAGTCAAATCCTCCCAAGCTGACACCTCTTGTGAGACACCCGATGATACCCCATGGAACCTCTGTGCCCCCCACCCGTGGCTCAGCCCTGAGGGAGCCCCCAAGAGGGAATCTGTGGTTTGGCGGCTCTCCTTGACAGACAGACATTCTTGAAATGACTCAAATGCTTTTTGCATACAGTGCAGTATCTATCTACCGGGGGCACTTTACCCTCAATTAAAAGTGCACCGGTGAAGCTGCATATTTTGCATTTCGCAACAATGCGTGTGTTAAACTGAAGGTGATCTTAATAGGATTTTCTGCGGTTGGGAACCAGAGATTAGGAGCTTTATATTGCAGAGCTCGAGTATCTGAACAGGGGAGTGTTTTAATCTGAACTGGATTAAGAATGCCAGGCTAGAAAAAAGTTAAAGGACAAGACATCAAAAAGAAATGCCCATTACCTCTCCATTTTAAAAAGATGTGAGCTAGCAAATTACATATTAATATCTGCTGGAGCACGGAGAGTGTGTGCAAAATTGGTCTTTTTTTTCTTTTTCTGCTTAAAATGAGTTTCGAGTGAAGCTGTTGAGGCTCTCAAATTGTATATGTTAGATTTTATAACGTGTTAAGTCTTTTGTCTCCATTATCAAGCTCTAAAATGTTACACAGTAATTCAACTCAACTATGTAACATATATTGATATATACACACACAGACCCTATGTATATACTTGCAAATTTTATGCTAATTACTGACCAGGAAACATAAAAGGAAAGCACCGGGATGTGGTCTACCTGCAGCTGTTAAATATATAATCCATCTGTAATCAAATTTGACAGTTAATCAAGTGAGGCATTTGTAATGCAGACATTTGGACAGACATAACTAACTCCATCAGCGTCTGCATAATAAATGTATGATTTTAATGATGTTTCTATTAAGCATCCCCGCTCACTTTACAAATGATTTGAGGCGTCTGCTGTTTATTTGTTTTTCAGGGGAGCCATAGGTTGTTGCTAGGAGCAATAATTATGATGGTGTGTGAAAGGAAGTGGGGGTCAGCAAAAAGGGGAGTTTAAAAAAATATAATTACTTAAAGACTGGATGAATTAATTTCTAATGATATGCACTGGTTTTGCATGACAGCTGCCAAGACCCATTCAAGAATGGCAGAGAGTAAAGGGGTCCTTTTGATGGCAGACAAAGGGGTCTATCATTTACAGAAAGTGGGTTTCACCACACCAAGAGGGGAGAGGGTGCAACTGACACGTCAACAAAACATGGTGGGCTTCCTGTATGGGCTCCTGACATCCACAAAGCCTCGGACATGTGTTCCATCTCTTCAAGCTGAAAGAGCAGAGACCCGGCCTGCAAAGTGGCAACTGTTTCCACCCACGTCTGCATCTGAGTGTGTATGAACTGATGCAAATATGTTGTGTTTGAATGTGTATGTATGTATGTAGTGACCAGGGTTGGGTACCATTTAAACATGAAGGGATAGTGGTGCCTGGAATTTGGTATTGCTACCCAACGCCACCTTTTTTCCCACAGAACTTTACTCTCTTTTTAACTACAGAAAGTGTCTGTCAGACTACTACTGTTAAATTTTAGCGTTAATAGTATGCCAGGCATATGAAGTTGGTTTTAACTATAGTTCCAGACCTACTATAAAATCGAAACATACAGGTTTAGAGTACTAAATAGCATTTTGGTAATGACATTTGGACACAGCCAGACTGACTGTTCGTTAACATCAACAATAAGTGGGAAATTAAAGCACAGTCACCAACAATGAGATATTTAACTAATTATCTGAGGATGTCGACTAAGGTCTGGATGCCACACTTGTCCTGTTTTCATTAATGTATCTCAATGCAAGTTTTAAAACATTGCATTAGAAATGATTAATGGTAACAGCAAAATTCTTAAGCAGTCCTCAGTTTTGCAAAAACATTTCCATGCTTGCTTGCGGTGGTTTTTACCTTTTTACCTTTGCTGAAAAACAGTTAATGCACGAAATGGGAGATGGAAACAGCTGTGTCGAATAAATTGTGACGTAGCAAATGTTTATCAGGTGTTTTCACCCCCTAAAAGTAGAAGTAGTGGAAGAAACTGGCCAATGCGATTTTTTTTTTCCGGTCTGCAACCTCAACTTCTTCTACTCTCTTTATTACATGTGTGATATTGCCTATATTGCCTCCTTCAGACCAAACTACGCTTTGCAGCCTAGTTTCTTTGCTTGAAACCAGTTCATGGAAACACTCCTAACTTACATTTTCCTTTTTGCAAGTCTTCAAATGTTCTCTTGAAATTTGCTTCACAATCAACAGAGGGTTCAAAGTCTTCAGCTCTGGCTGCAGGCGTGCTGTGGACTTAGCTTCTAGACTTTCAAACACCAACCTAGTCTAATCAACTTTTACAAAAAATTTGTGTTTTACAGTGTTTGGTCCATATCCCCCTGGCACTAACCGAACTGTAAGTTTAAATTATAAAGAAGAGATTTCAGGATTAGTCGATTGCAGCAAAAAATGTGATGCACTATTGTAATATACAGCTGATTTTTGCAATATAAACATTCCTATCCATTTTTTCCCTGTCCTTAACTGATTTTTGGGGTAAAAATATAGAAAATATTCCATGAGAACTGATACGTTAAGCTAAATTACTAGTCTTCTGTCCTGTGGCCTTTACAGACAGCCATGTTTTTGTTCTTTTTTTTTTTTTTAAAGAAAAATTAACTGATGATAGATATGTTTCTAGATGATCACTGTTTTTAAAGGTTCAGATGCAAAAATTTTTTGAAAACCATAAACTGCTCTTCAGTGCGTGTCCTGCGGCTGCCCCATCCGACCAAGAATGTTTTAAACAGGAACCTCATCCAATAAAAGCCACTTCCCCGTCACAAAACATGACACAAAAGGCAGGTTCACACTATTTCCTCTTTAGTCTCAAATCTAGACTCTTGTGAATTGCTGACACGCTAATCTGAGGCATTCTCAAAGCGTTAACTCCCCGTATCTATAGAGTTGACATTACATCTTGTTGTGTTTGTTCTAAGGATTAAACCCTCAGCGTATCCACACACTCCTTCCAGACATGGATCACAGACTATTACACACTCCTTCTTCCGGATGGATGTTCCTGTATCTTCCTGAATAGGAGGAGTGCCACAAAAGGTTGGCAAATTTAATTACATCTACACAGAATTGTCCCCTCCTCTCAAGACCAAACACCTAATCATGATAGTGGATGTGCGTCTGCATTTCCACTGCGTCTCCCCTGCTTTCCAGGAGGGTCAGGAGCTTCACCAGTTAGCTGCTTTGACGAGGTACCCTATATTGTCTCTTGCCTGGGAGAAAGAACCCTTCGCCTCGTCTCAGTGTCAAACTTTAACCTTTCTCAACTTTAATTACACTAAGTAAGTTTGGAGTGTGCCACGGTGCTGTCTGGCCAACTCAGCTCCATCCCTGCGCTGATGGGAAGCCTGCATGGGTGCCACGGCCCCCGCTGCCTCTGACACACTGACGCTACACAACACTGACGCCAATGCTGACGCTTGCTTTGGCCTGCTTCTTGACCAGGCAAACACAGGCACATACACGCACTGGAATGGTCCATAAGAGCTGTATTAAAAAAAAACCCAAACATTTAAAGATGAGAGATTTCTTGCTTTTGGGTTTATTTGCAGATCAATGAATATTTAAAATGGGTTTATCATCATCATCATCATCATCATGAATCAGTTGGATGTGTTAGTTTATATAAATGTATATGTAAGGCTAAAACCCATTAAACAACAACCACTGCTCAATTACATCATGCTTTTGCCATCCTGTAACTGATGAGGACATACCTTCATCATTGCGTAGATGACCTTTTGATAAGTAAGGTCTACTGCTTTTATAAGAAAGATCTATGCCAATAACACCATTTGGTATTTTTCTTTGCTTGTGTGTGCGTGTGTGTGTGTGTGTGTGTGTGTGTGTAAGAGAGAGAGAGAGAGATGAAGAAAAACAAAGCTGGGGTATATTTGCTCATTACTCATTCCTCCGCAGGGGTAATATGGCTGTGTTTTCCTGTTATGTCATCAAAACTTCCACTTTGGTAATAAAGGAGGTTTTCTTTGAAGAGTCATCGTGCAAGAGAATAATTGTATGAGTGTAATGTATTTACCTACATTTTTAACTGCATCCGCATGCAAAACTGCCCGTTCATCATTGGCCTGCTGTTGAAAAACTATTCTAAGCAATTAATCTATAATCCTACGATATGACAGAATGGACCTAAAAGTAAGAAACCACATTCTGCAGCAGTTTAAAGGAGCAATCTAATTCAAAGCAGGAAGGCAAAGGAAAAATACTGTGCAAAATCTGAAAATCCAGCATATTCTCCTCACACTTTTGCCTTATTTTTAAACAGACGTGTTGAGTGCTTGACTCAGACAGTTCGATCGATTCGCAGGTAGTCGATTGTGGCACTCACATGCCCACCCTTATGATAATAGGCCTTTTCAGAGTCATCTAATTCTGATGATGAATTGGACTTCCATAGAAAGCCAAAAAGGAGTTACTGTGGTAACCGCATGGCCTGTCAATCACTTGCAATCAGCCTTTTTTCTCTGTTCATTGCTTGATGCGTCAAGATTAGGACCTTCTCTGTGGGGGGCTTCAAAACACTCAGAGGAAATGAAGAATCGTGTGGAAGTTCTACGGCTGATGTTTGGAAACTTTGCAGAATGTGACCCTTTGGCTTTGACTTACTCGCAGCTGAGAGGACTTGAAAATTTGACTTTCTGGCGACGTGGAGGTACCCGACTCCAATTATACACCAAGAGGACGCAAACACAAAAAGCTGTGAGAAAATGAATCCTAAAAAATTACCACCGCATGCTAACCGCCTGTGCTGAACCTCTGCAGTGTTGGTGCTCTTCATCTGCGTCAGCTCCAGAGACAGCATGTGTTTCTGACCACAGAGGCTTATAATGAAATGCCCACATTTAGAAGAGAAGGCCATTTAAATGCTAATGCTTTCCATGTATAAGTGTCAGGCAGCGGTTGAAAATGTCCTGTATACCATGCCTGCATTATAGATAATGACATATTATTCAATGCTTTAATATTAGAAGCTGCTTTTAATAAAAACAAAAAACAACATTACATGTTTTGTTTGTGTTGGATGGATTGCACAAGCTTTGTTTTCTCATCTTTCATGGTTTTCTGGAATCACTGTGGTCTTGATCGAGCACAGGCTCTTTTAATTAGGTTACATTTTAGCATACGTAGCACACTGGCAGCAGTTAAACATTAAGGGGAAGTGCAACTAATTCGCTGGGCAGGACTATGAACTGTGGCATTACATCCTTGAAGAAAAGGGGAAAAGCCATATAACAGAAGCACACAGGCTCTAAAGATCTTAATTCCCCATTAGTTCCTTATTCTCTCCAGTGACAAAGACAGGGCCCTTTCAGTCTTGTGTTCCCTCGCATACCAAAGTCATTCAACAGAGGAGACCTTTACCGAGAGCAATGCTCTATTCAAGCCATGTTAATTACAATTTTAAACCATTATTTGTTTCAACACCTGGTTAACCTATTCAGACCTGTTTAAATCCTCTTTATTATCCCAGGTGTGATGGGAAGGCACTAAGGAGTGAAAGGGTCCTGTGTGTACCAGGAACATAATCAAGCCAGCACTACATAGTGCTGAATAGCTTTTGGGATAAGATCAGATGTTACACACTCCATTCCTCAAGTAAAATGGTGCTAGGTGGATTATGTCTGAAAAGAGGATTTTGTCAAGGATGTGTCCTCAACTTTTCTTTTGCGGCAGTAAAGCATCATGAATGGCACACTGCTTCTTCAGCAGCTGTATTAGGACAGGAAAACTCAATTGCGGGGCTTAAAAGCAATTGGCTTTGTTGTGCATTTCTGTGCATATATTTGTGTTGTAGTTAGAGGCTTTGAGACTGAGAGGCCATGCTGCGTCATGAGGATGTATTGTGTTTCTATTAGAGGACATGGTCACAGAGAGGTCTCCTCATCTCCTAAGCTTCTTTTCTCTCTCCATCTCTCACCTACTTTGAAGTTGTAGTTAGACCACAGTCTTTCGTCCATTATGTCGTCATTAACACGGGCTTTACACAGGAACTTGACCCCTGTGGAGCCTTTGTTGCCACGGCCGCTCACAGCTTACCTGTCTTAGGTACTTGTTTGAGGATGATCCCATTTCAATAGGAAATATCAACAGAGTGGCATAATAGGACAACATGATGGAAAAAGGGGGAAAACACATGAAAAAGAGAATATTACACCATCATGAGAGCTTTTTTTCTCTCTGACTTTACTCAATGCCTTTTCTAATTTCCTGGCCCAGCACCTACATCCACAATGGCTAGAGGCTGTTTGTATACACCTCCTGCTGTGTGGCTCACATATAGTGCAGACTTCAATATAGTAAAGGATAGCCACACAAAGTTCTGATTAACAAATTAACACCCCCTAATAGCCCTTCACCATCCACCCTTAAATGGATTAAGGCTTCTCTCAAACACTTTCTTTTGCGCAAAATTTAATTAAGATTTAGATTTGGTTTGAACATGCCAGGACAGATTCGCACTGCATTCATGATGTACTTCAATTAAGGAGCAAAGCAACTTAAGCTGCTTCACCAATAATTAGACTATCTCCTTTTTTAAATAGTATCTAATTATGCTTTATCCCAGTGTAATTCGATTTCTTTTGTAGGTTACAGCCTGGATACTGGGACCATCTATTTACATTTTAAAGGTCATCTTCTTCAATTTTGGGGTTGTACCGAGTGTCATCTCTTTAAATACATAGCTTGTTATAGCTTTGTAATGCAACTGCGCATTACAGCAACAGCAAATATTCAATTAGACACCACTTTAATCCTCCGCCATGCCTGACGACACACTCTCAGTTAGCATCCAATCAGCAGCTAAAATATGTAGAATAAATAAAGCTTCATGGCTAATGTTTACATACATGATGTGCTTCCAAACATAATTTCTTTTTCTTTTTTTTGTCTTTGTTGACATTTGGCCTCCTGAGGTTACTGCCCATGTATTTGTATAGTGATTTAAAACAACTGAGAATGTCCTGCCCAGTGTTAATTTACTCAAAGCAGCAGGGGTCGCTGGGCTGGCCACTGACCATTACACAGTAGGACAGGAGTGTCCAGCTGACTGTCCTTTTAATCGACAACAGCAGGCCTAAGGAATTTAACAGCATGGGATTCACCATTTTTTTCCCCAACAAATAACGTTTATGGAAGATTTACGAGTCACCGGAATTGTCTGGGCTTTCCCTCCTTTGAGTTCATTCAATTAGCGGTTGTGAATGTCTTGGTTAAAGGGGGTGACGAGACAATTGAAGGTGTCATCTAATTATTTTAGCCCAGCGCTGCACAAAACCACTCCCGCGCTGGAATCCCTGGCCTTGGCTTGGTGATATGAAGTAAATAGGTTAAAGCAGCAGGGGTGATGCAATATGTGGCTCTCCTGGAGATGTTCTGCAACCTTTAGCATCTTTAAAATGAATCAAGGACCTGCAGGAATGCAATTTGATTAGGTAGAAAATATACACAGTGGAAGGTAAATCAAATCACCTACTTTACATGCACGTTTATGAGCAGACTGTATCTTGTAAGGTCAGATACTGTACAGAATTCACTCAGTGTGTTTCCACATCCACTGCTTTTGAGAGCAGGCCAAAGTACACAGGGCTGTGGTGAAGAAATAAGTGATCCTTGTCCCAACTCCTTCCACCCACATGGAGGTTTCAAATGCTTTACTTTACCCCAAGTCAGCCAGGGGAAAGCAGGACTGAGAAGTCATGTGAACGGTGCAGAGCAATAGCAGGAGGCCACAAGCTGAAGTCTGTCCTGCAGCCAGGTTTTTCCCTTGTTTGTAAATTAGCTGTGAGTAATGAATTCTGGGAAGCTGCCCTGCTGCAGGGTTGCTCCCTCGTTGCCGGACCCTCCCATGCTCCCCCGTCGGCGTTGCCTTCCCAAATCTGTCCTGATGTTCCTAGTCTGTCAGGAGCCGCCCCAGGGGGCAGTGCGATAGGCCGCTCGGCCTGCCCCCTTCCCCTCTCTGGGCCCAAGCCAGCTGAACCGTGTAAGTCCCTGTCAGTGCAAACATGGTGACCCCAAACTGGATTGACAGATCGCAGACCGTGGATGCTAGGCCACCAGTCCAGTGACATCCGTCTCTACTGGTGGTAGGAAAACTGCTAGCATGAAGTAATCACATTGACAATTTGCGATTTGCGCTGGCTATCAGCAGCAGAGTGTCAACACTGGAGGGACATAAAGAAAATTCAGACTGTGATGACTTTACTTTTATGTAAATAACTGTGCAGCTGAGAAAATGCTTTAAAATTCTGTTTGCATGAGATTTGCTCTGTATGAAATCCAAAGAACACGTTGCATTTTCCTGTACTGCTACCTTTATCCTTGTGTCTGCAAAAAGGCTTGGCTATGACGACCACATGGGTCCCCGAGCGCACATTAGAGAGCCTGGGGGGTCCCTAAGTGTCACCCATGAAATCAGGATGTTAGGGTATGAAAAACGGGGGAGGGACCGCTAGTAATTCTCATTATTGTTAAATGTTCATCGTCCCTGGTGTTGACTTTGCCTTAGTCTGGCTCCGCTGCCAAGAAACAACATGACTACTTCACCCACAGTCAGTTTTAAACGCTACAGATTTGGGGAAAATCTTCTTAAGTCTGAGTATGACCCTAAATTAATTACAACATCTGACCATTAAAAGGGTGCACATTTTCCTCACCACGGCTTGCCTTGTAATTGTCAAACAAAATCCCAAATCAGTGCTCTGAAAAATGAATAATTATATGGTAATAAATGCTAAATTTTCTAATTCTTATTTCAAAAGGTCAATAGCAAATTGTCAGCAATTAACGTAAAGGATGAACTGCAGGGTATCTACATCGTTTCCACTGTGGCCCTGGAGAATCCATTCTGCTGCGTTGACTGGCAGAGAGAAAAGAACTTCTCAATGGCAGATTTTTGACGTCCATAATGGCTTAATGTCTGTGTTTGACAGAGATATTGGGGGAAGAAGAGTGACTCTTTGCGCATTGGCGTGGCCCAGAGGCTTTTGCTGTCACAGCTGATGACAGTAACTTTCTCCATGCAGATTAAATTGGTGTTTACAGATTTGCCCTGGGTGTACATTTTTCCCCCTGCTGGGCTCCACTAGCTGATGATGAGTCGCAGATGAGACCGACCGTTCCCGACACTGATGCTTATGCTTCCATCACACAGAGCTTGTAGTAGCTTACCAGGCACTCGGCACTACACTGCCACACAGAGCTTTCCGCTCTGGCACAGTACATTGTACAGTATAAACAGTATTTTTACATGCAAGTGCTGCCACGTCTGTCACATGTACTTGCTGCATGCCAGAGCTTCTTGGCGTAGGAAGATGAAATGCTGTTGAGAAAATCAAACATCATTGCTCATGATGTTGATTGTAGACTTCAAGCAAAGGTCCCAGTGTTGCATTAGATATCAATGACTTTGTAGTGCTGTTGTGCTGTTGGAGTTGTTACAGCTGCTCGGTAAGAATGTGCTCAAAGTTTAAAGACACAGTGGGTTGTTTTTACAGATGTCGTTTTTGTCTGGAGACCCAACTTCAAAAAGGAGTGGAACTTAGAGAGGAATTTGTTTCTATGTATGTGAATCACCAAAAAAACTAAATATAAAAGACATACAGATCTTCTCTATAGAGTTAGATTAAGAGGGGAATCCTGCCAATCACTTCCACTGACAAATCAGTGGAATATTAAGCCAACTATTTCTTCAAACTGATTCCACATTTGTGTGGTCACGTGGCTTTCTGCTGCCCAGTGAGTGATATTCTTCGACAGCTATTGTCCCAATGGTGCGATGCAAATATTAAGTAATTTGTTTCATGTAATTTGCATTGATTAAACTTTAAGCGCACAATAGTGGGGCAGAGTATGCTGATTGCCTGAAGTGTTTGATGCTGAATATTTACTCTGAAGGGCACTTTGTTAGTGTAAATTAACTACACTGAAAAATCAATGAACAGAATAGTTTGGACTACCCTGATCGTAGCAGCAGAGGTTAACCCCTGCTACAGCATATTTGGAACAAATGTCCCATTTTAATTTCTAATTTGGGTTTTTACATTTGTCTGTTTTCATTAAGAAATAACTCAACAGCACATGGTCAACACTAGTGGTCACTTTTTAGTGATCCAGTCACTATTGAGATATAATTAACACTTCCTCAGCCACAAAAGTGCCCATAGATGAGCAGTGAATATACAGAGCAGCATCCGTGTGTATTCATTTCAGGTTGTAAACAGTAGTCTCTGACACTGGGTTGTTATCGAGTTGTGGCCCCCGGCGTAGGATTGATCCACTTCAGTCCAGCAGCAGGGGAGCGGGAGCTCTGGAGGGGCTCAGCGGGGCTCCAAATCAATAAGGTTAATAGATGTGGGGGCCACGCAGTCAGAGGTGTGCAGCCTGGCATTTTCGGTGCCAATGAGGAAAATTCCTGATGACGAGGTGTCTCTTTTGGAGCCTGCATTAATGTCAGTCTGATTACCTGGAGCCAGGATGTCAGATACAGTGGGTTAGCGCAGCGCTGTTCCCTGGCCATTAACTGGAATTAGCTTTACAAGGAGACCCTTTAGATTGGAGACTTTAACTTGCCACCTCTTCATCCGCTGTCCATTGAGAACAAATTGCCAACCCCCTCCCTCCTTTCCTCCCGTCTCTATTCTTTCACCCTGATTTCTATAATGCCAACAGTTTCATAATCACTTGATGAGTAATTTCCTCTCATTTTGGATTTGGTGAGAGAGGTTTCATTAAGAAGTTTCTTTTCTTTCCCTCCTCCTGCTCTCATTTTTATGCTATTTTTTGAGGAGAGGGTGTGAGAGGTGAAAAAAATGACAGCAAATTACAAAAATGAAGCATTAGAAAGAGTAAAGGCAGAAAGTGAGGGGGGCTAAAATCTTGTTTAACTGATTAAAATGGAAATTAAAGCCTTTCAGTATCGGATTTTGTCCACATTTACTGCTGGATTTGGCGTTTGCCATATTACAGCCTCTCCTTCATGAGCTCAACTAAGTTTTTTCCTATTATTTATTTCAGGGACAATAAGCTAACAGTTCACAGTGAGTCTTTTGTAAATTTTCCTCACACAGAAGGTTTGTGCTTAGCTTTCCCACACTGTGATACCCACTAGACTATTAAGATTTCTGAATAGGGCCCTTCAGTTTCTCTCAGACTTACAGCAGAGATTGAATGGCGAAAATGCAAATAAGGGTGCTTGCTGATCTATTCTCTCAGTACCTGGTTGATGTCTACACAGAAAGCCAAGTGTCTGAGTGTGTGTCCGTGTGCGTGGATGAGGAGATACAGAGAGGTGGAGGCTGGTCAGTGCCACACCTGCAATTAGCCATGCACCTGCATTAGCTGAATTAAAGTGTGCAGGCAGAAGTCATGCTGGCTTCACTCCCCTCTGCCCCCCTAAACAAAACACTGAAGTCATTTGCAATAAAAGAATCAGTTGTCTCCCCCCCCCCCCTTGAAAAGGTCCCTTTGCATAGGAAATCAGTTGTCTCTCCCTTCGTGGACATCATGCAGTGTGGGCTCCCATGGAAATGAGTTTTGGCATTGTTGTGCCAAGGCACTCCCCCTCTAATAAATTGAGGAGGATTAAGGGAGAAGAATGTAATAAAGGATAGTCATTTCATCATGACAGCCATTTTTAGAGGGGGTTGTGGCAGCCGCAGATTTAAAGGATAATCAGCCCCGGGTTTATTTCCATAACATGCATTACAATCTGCTTCTTTGAACTTTGCTGCCACTTAGGTTACTAGATTTGTGGCAAGAAAAAGAAAAAAAAGGGCATTATTATCAAATGTTTAGTGTTTGAGACTTGAGTGACATATTAGAGACATCTGAGTGAGTTGTTAAACCATTACGGCTCTTGGAGATTATGATGCGTTAATCTGAGCACTTTGAAGTGTGTGTTTCTACAGCAGAATTATAAGCGTACATTTTGGCTTGCACAAGGCCGTCGTCGTAAATGATATTTAAGAATCTTGCATGTTCTCACTTTTTAAATTCACTGCTGTCCCTTTCCTTCACTCTTATTTATAATATGCAAAGAAATATGTTCAAATGCGAAGGAGCCTCAAGTGGCCAAAACATTTTGTTTGGTCTGATCTTGCTGCCAAATTTCTCCACGCATGGTTTTAGTTTTTATTGATCACAAAGTCAGCTCCCACCCCAGCTCCTCCTCAGTGTTTGCTTAGTCTCTGTACGTGATTGGAAACACTTCAGAAATGGTGACCAGCAGCAGGTGAAGGGCTGCCTGAGCTTTGAAGTCTGTGCTCCGTATTGATCCTGTGCATATTCTAAAAATCAAAGAAGGCATCAAAGGCATAGCTAAACTCTTAAAGACTCTGCACGCACCAAAAAAGGGCACCAATGACAGCGTGAACAAGCAAAGCAGGTGGTGGCTGCCGGTCGGAGCGATCACCCTCTAACCCCCGTCACGCCCCAGACAGACTGCTGAAGGCTTCTATTTTAATGTTGGACAGCAGTATGGCTCCCACTCTGACTGGCACTTGTCTCTCATTAGAGGAAGGAAAAGCAGCTTGGGGAAATCTTCAGTCCAAATTAATTAGTCTGCTAAGCCAACACACTGTAGACACTTGGCTGCAGAGGGCAGATGACTGGAATATTAACATTTAGAGTAATTAGTAGATAAAGATATTTTAGACAATGTGATTTATATTATCTTACTAAAACTATAAATTATATAATGGCGCTCATCTTTGTTGTGAACAAATTTGGGAGTTGAAAGAAATGATTAGAACATGACCAGTATACCAGCTGGCCGGACAGATCAGCCAAAGCATTTTGCAGGTACCTCTAAATGAGTATATATGAGGGCTGCAAAATTAGAAACTGCAGTAGAGAAATGGCAAAAGGTAACTTTGAAGAGTGCTT
>JAQLOL010000013.1:9480343-9499769 GCA_029783665.1 Naso thynnoides
TTTGTCCTCCAGTTAGTACTTATAAAGTTTGTTTCACACCAATAAAATGTCTTGTTTAGAACATATCTTAGTCCTAATTCTGTAAAAAAAACCAAAAAAAACAACAACACACAAACAAAATTATCCTAATGAGAAATATTAACAAATTTATGTAAACAACTGAGCACCCACCTGTCTTACAATCGTTAATATAAGTGTCACATCAAGAAATTATAAAACTATCATTTTTTTGTTAACCTCAACTGTAACTTTTGCAGCGTAGGGTATTAACAAATGGCAAGATATACATTTTTATATTTATGAGCTAGACTTCTTTGATGCTGTCTCACATCATCTAATTTCAGCCACTAGGGGGCTCTCTATCAAAACAAGGCAAACAAAAGACAGTCCAATGAAGTTGTTAAGTAGCATTGGACCATGAGATTTGTTTAATTATTTCTAAAAAGCCACTATTGATGAAAATCGGACTGGCTCAGGCAGAAATGTGCACAGACGAGGTAATGTTTTAAAGTTTTATTCTTGTTGCATTTAGCCACTTTTGCTGACTTCATTCTTCACTCTGATTAATTCAAGTTAGCGACAAGCGACAAAATTAAAAAAGCACTCTTACTTCAATTTAACTACATATTTTTCTCTGAATTTAAACATTTTTTGGAAACATTTAAGATACTGTAAGCTCAAAACACAGCTAAAGCTTTTTTTGACATTTTGAAGTAGAAATGTAACATACCTTTATCTTTATTTTGTCAATTAGAAATCTACACTATGTTTGACTGTTAATGCATTACATCAGAAAACACTCCCAAAACAATTTAATTTGTAATAATTGGCTTTGAAACACTGATTTGGACAGCCTTATTAGAAGTCAGTCTTGATGTATAGTGTCATGTTTATAGTTGTGAACGTGCTAAGAACAGTTTAAAATAAAGAGTAATTTGAGATTGTGTAACACAGTGTTAGCTGGACCTGGCTGTACAGTAACCAATCTTTGTGACAGCAGACCGTACACAGAGCCATCACCAAAGTCAATGTCTCCACTATTGGCAGAATTGATGACAATGAAAGCAGTTTGCAATTGGAACATCTCTCTGAAACTCCAGGATAAATCCAGACTCCTTCAACCTCCAGCTCCCCCTCTGATGTATGCCTGTCCTCTGCTCTCCTTGGGTGCACATGGGAGTTATTTGAGCCTTTCTGGGACCAGCGGGAAGCAGCGCTGCCACACCGGCTCACTGTTGGATTACTCTCATTGCGTGAGTCTTTGGCCTCTTTCCCTTTCGTGACGACACAGGGTCGAGTTCACAAGGGGCTGATTTAACTCATTCACCGCAGTCCACTGCCACTAGCCACATGCCTGCCAGCCCAGTAATTCTAACACAACACTAAGTGTTCATGAAATGAGGAGGCAAAATGCCTCTTTTACTCGATTCACAAAGATTGAATTTTTTAAGGAGGGAGATGATGGGTTGATTTACGCCTAACGCTCTCCAGGGAGTTAATCCCAAAGAAATTTACCTCAGCACACTTTCATGTCTTGTTTGTAGCTACTGTATATTACAATTTCTGTCCTGTTTGTTTTACTTCGATGAGGTTTGGCTACTTCTGGCAAATTTAAACTGGAGCTACTAGTTGGTTGACCAAAAAAACAAAACAGAAAAAAAAGGACCTGCCACAGCTTACCCTATCCTCTCAGCCGTGACAGTTTTTTTTCTTGTTTCTTTGACTCGCATCATAAACTGTAAAGTAAACTAAATGTCTTCGGGTTTTGGACAGTCAGTGGAACAAAAAAATAGCAATTTTAGGGGGTAACTTAGAAATTTAAGAAATTGTGATCACATTTATAAACGATTTTCTGAAGATTTCCAGATCAAATGATTAAATAATCAAATAACAAAATGACAAACAATCGAGGAGATCTGCAGATGACTCAATAGCTGAAAATGGTTAGCTGTCCTCCCATAGTGCTTTTTAGAAATGAAACAAATTGAGGATCCAAATAGGTTTATTACATTGCACCAAAGTGGCAACCTCTGAGGGCTGAAGAATAAAGCCAACAAACTGCATTTCCTCAAATGGCCACTTAAGGCTGGTGCCAAAGTGAGGCAATCCCCACTAAGCCCTATATTAAAATATCTGTCACATAATATCTGTTGTGTAATATATAACTTTACAGCAGTTATGTACGATTAAGGGCGTGGCTGCTTAAGGTTATAGCTAGCCGCTAGCTGTTTGCTGGCCTTCAGCAACCAGGCTTCATTTGACCAGCCTCAGCTCCGCCCATGCTCCACCTTTATGCCCTTTTATGAATCAGCCTGGATCTGGTTAACAACCCAAGCCACATTATTGAGCTTCCAATGACTGGAGTAATGTCACTGATATTACATCCACATTTTATAAAACCTTTTAAAGTATTTTCTTATTGTCAATATCTGGCCACAAAATCCTGTTTTGACTATCGAAGTTCCTGTGGTTCAGTTTTGTTGATCTGGGGTTGCTACCTCAACTTACATGTAGGAACTTTGAAGCTTACAAAAAACACACTACATCAGTTTTTGTAAACTTTACTCACATTGCTTAAAAAAATAATAAAATCAATCCTTTGTTGTCTTGTGCAATGATATGCACGTGCATGACACAGTGTTTTGTTGCCATCATCACCTGTGGCATAAATGCTATCAATAAGACAGCTTTGCAATTATGACAAACAATGCAGTATTGACTTAATCAAAACTAGCACACTGCTGTGATTACAGGAATGAATATAGAGTTATTTAACACAACATAAACAATATCCAGCAGTACAGTGTCTGACTCATTTGTCACCCTTGAAAGCTTGTGTAATTCAGGTGTTTTAAACTTCTATATGAAGTTAGTTAGGTGTTAAAGAATGTGAGTAATCTACAAATTAAAACCAACTACAGGAATGTATTTCTGGACTACAACAACTTCAAAAACTAAACTTACTAAACTTAGATAATATAATTTCACTGTTGGAAAAACTCCCCTTCTAATTGCATTTGGATTATCTCTTTCATTTCACGCAATGTTGTCACTAAGCTCAAGGAAAAAAAAAACAAAAGCTTATCCTGCCTTTTCCCAAGAGACTTAACAATAATACATACAATGAACCTACTGACCCTTGAAACTCTTCTTTTACTCAGTGTGAGGATGTCGTGTTTTTATTGGCCATGTTTCTTAAGTGCTTCCATCTCAGCCTGTATTGCAAATGTCTTTGGCCTCTCTAGATGAGGCATCCCGTCATCCCAACAGAAGCGTCCCACTGACGTCCCACGAGACACAACTTGAGTAATGTTCTCACATTAACAGGGCAAACAAGGGATACTCTTTATATTGAGACGATTAATTTGAGATCCTGCAGTGCTCTGGCTGCACATTACGATGAATTGCATGTGATGTAATTTTCCCGACATGGTTAAAATGTCGGTTACAGCAGATTGTACAAGATGAGCTTAATTTCTAATGTTTTTTTTTTCTATAAAAAATTCAGTCCTACTAGCTGGGTCTGATCAGAAAAGGCATGGCGAATTCATTAGAAGACGCAGGACAAGTGAGCATCGGCTGTGGGTGTGGTGGGATGTTTCCACCACTTTGGTGTTTGTGATCCGTGTCATGTCATTAAAGCCCAAACACGCCAAGTCAACTCTTTGGCACAATAATTGACATCTTTTCGCAAATTGGTGTCAAGTCAAAAAAAAGTTCAGAATGAGCTATGTATTTAAGCTTTTTTTGACCCAAAAAATTTTTTTTATTTTTTTAAAAAAAAAAAAAAACATACATTCTAACATATTTGTATTTCTTAACATACTTCTTCCGCAGAGTTTCAGCGTGGGACAATCGGAACATTTAGAAAAGGGTGTGAAAAAATCTGCTGCCTGTGGCCAAAAGAATGAACTATGGCAGACTGGAGATTGTGAATAGGCCTTTTACAGGTCACAGAATCCATTCAGCCCACTGACATTGTTATTATCTGACCATCATAGATGGGCCTAATTAATATTCTAATCATAGGCCTCCGGAACATTGTAAACAAAATTATCCACTGAGTACCATTTGCTTATTCAGTCGCTTGTTGACTCTGTTATAGAGAACTAAGCACTCTGGAGAAAATTAACAATCAGTAAAGGCTAACGTAAAGTTAAGCTAAATCTCTTTTTCTTGTTAAAATTCTTATTCTGTTGTTTTGACACAAGTGCATTGAAAGTAAGGAAATAACATTTAACCCTGAACTGAATTCAGTGGAACTTACATGGTCGAGTTTGGCTTGATATCGGAATTCAACATTATGGGTTTGGTTTTCACTTATATAGGGTAACAGAAATCTAAATTTTGACATCTTACTAGTGATAACTGATTTTATTAAGCAAATTTTTCTCCCAAATCAAGCTAAACTAAACAGGAATAGGCAAAGATTCTGTCATTTGTGGCTACAAAATTATGTCTGACTGTACATATTTAGACAAGTCAGCAGTTATAGCTTTAAAATATATCATCTGCATTATGTAGAGAAGCTCCTTTTTGAGCTCAAAGTGATGGATGAGTGAAAAATATCATCCATTGTCATCCTTTTAGAAGTGTTTTCTGCTGAGAAATCGAGCCAGTGATGTACATGAATTGTGATATTAATGCACATAGATTAAGTAAATTTAAATTACATCTTTGCATTGTTGCCTGATGTTGGAACTGTGTTTTAACTGTCTGTTGTTTATGAAGTGCCTGCAAAAGTCATGCGGCAAATCTCCATCATTATTGTTCCCTGTCAACTTAGAGACGTCTTTCTCCGTGGGGTGTTGGGAGAGTTATGGAGTGTCGTGACGAAGGAGACCTGACGCTGACAGACTTTTTTTCTGGGTACATGGTCTCATGACGGAGCTCCTTCGGATGGGAAAGTGAACAGACTGAAATGCTAATTTCCACACGATGATAAATCTGCAGTATGAAATTGTCGGTACAGAGCTCTCTCGCCCCGAGGCTGTGCGTTATTGCTTTATTCTATTAGTCAGTTATTACCAGCAATCACAGTCAACCCCCACTGCCCCCCGCACACAAAGCCCCTTTTACATTACATTTATCAGGCGTTGTACAAACGTTGAAAACATATGACGGCAGCCCTCAGAGCTCTGCTTCCTCCGGGGCTGGGGGGCCTCTGCTGAGGGAGGGGACCTCCAGCTGGCCCATAGCGCATCTGTTCACTGGGCAGGGCGGCAGTGACACCATGAGGGCCACTTACATTCTTCCTCATCAAGCTCTCCAAATCCTCCTATAGATTCCAGTTTTTAACTCATGTTTATGTACATGTTTAAGGATCTCTTGAAATCGACTCTGAATCAAGTGTTCGCAGTGAAGTGTGAATGTTGCTGTCAAATATATGTTTCTGCTAACGCCTGTGTGATGTAGTTAATCACCTGACTATACACTTCTAATTGTGCTACCTCTTCGCCCAGATGTTCAGCCCATGTGCCCTCTCTCCACTTCCTAATATGGGAGCAGCAGCCTGGGGCTATTTACATCACTATCTGTAGAGTAATTACCATACTGTTTTATATAATGCCAAGGCAATCATGGGGTGATAACATGCAATTAAGCAGTGTTCTCCGATTTGTACGAAGGCAATCTTGCATCTCTCCAACCCTGAAGATAAAGTGCCCATCTCAAAATGTCAGATTGCACAGGGTTTAATCTGATTATTTTCAATTAATATGCACGTCTCTCCATTCTGGGATTGCCACAGTTATTGACATTGATAAATTGAGCTCATTTCGATCCAAATTTGGACCAGAGACACTGCATTTGGTAAATGTCACCTGTTATTTTCTCCACTTTCTTTTGTATTTGTTTTCCTCAGGCTAGAACTGAAATCTATGGAGGCCCAGAGAGGCCTAAGGCAGAAAAATATGGACATGGAGGCCACGTTTTACCATGTTGAGGACTCAAATTGCTATTGCGAGTTCTCATTCTTGCATTAACTTTGGACTTTTGCTGTAACTTTTGCATTGTTTTTAATTAGCACTGATTTGCTGTCAGGGCAGCAGATTTGTGTACACCAGTGTTTTCCAAACTTGGGGTTGGGACCCAGAATAGGTCACCAGCAAGTTTTTATGGGGTCGCCAATTGGAACAAGAGGAATGTTTTATTTTTTGCTATACTGGTCAGTCCAGCTCACATGCTCAAGGCATCCCATACAAGAGAGACATGCAAAATTGTATGTTCTTGCTCTCTGAGAAACTTAACATTGATCAACATGATTTTTGTAATTTTGGATCCTGGGAAAACAATGAATTTCTCTTTTGGGTCTTGAGCTAAAAAGTCTGGGAGCTCCTAACAAAAGCTGTGAATGTACAGCAAGTTGACAGAAAACAGACTGAGGTCTTTCAGCAACTGATTTGTGTGTTTTGTTAACCATGGTGGCCAAAATATACGCTGATAGCCTGTGTTCAAAGAAGGTTTATTTCTGTGAAGGATTAATGGCAGGCTGATTTGATACAGCAGGTTTTTATTTACAGGGTACCCAACAGTGTTGTTGAAGGAGTTTTATGTATCATTACGCATTGTGTATACTTGGATCAAGCTCTACCATAGTTGCACATTGACATCTTGTGCATTCAATGTAGCAGAAGAGAGAAATCCTCTACATCATGTTTGTTTTAGGATTAGGAAACTTTTTGAGCAACACACTCATTGAGGGGTGTTGGGATGTAATTGTTCATCATGTCATTTCTCCAACTTGCAAATTCCCTGTGAGTGCTGTTGGAAGGGAGCAGGCAACCGCAAAAGACAGGTGCCAGGGGGGCTAGGTGTTTATAGTGTTGCACAGGAGAGTTGAGCAGGACTGGGCCTCAAGGGACAGCGCTGTCTGCCTGTCTCGTTCAAGAAGCTCTACATTTCCCAGTTGCAGAGCATGTGAATGTCATGGAGGCTTGAGAAAAACAAAGCAAGAGCTCTAAAAAGTCTTCAATTTTTTAATGTTTGCTGTTAAATATACAATTATTTTGGAAGACATCTAATTTTCTGAACATTAAAAAAAAAAAAAAAAAAAAAAAAGCTCTGCACCGTTGTAGAGAACTGGCAGCTCAAACGGGTAGGCAGCTCCGTCACATTTGAGCAGATTCTTCCATCTAGCCTGAGGGAGCATGGTGCTCACCGTTTGAAGATTAAAACATCCACTGTCATTTCCTGCTCCAGTGGTTGCTTTCCCAAGAAGAGTGGAGATATGAATTGTATTTTCCACCCCCTTCAGAGCTGATTATCGAGAGCCAGCCTTTCAGTGGCCTCCATGTTTCATGGTGGTCTCAGGAACAAGCCACCAAAGAGGTGGAATCGGAGGGGTGCAGATCAGCTGTGTGTTGTATTTGTGTAAGCCATTGTTCCAACCAAATACAAAAGGTGAAGCATGGCTAAATCCTTTCTGCTCTCTTGTGTGGTTCTTGTGTGTGTGTGCGCACAGCCGCGTCCACGGATCTTCCTTAACATGTGCCCGGGTCTGTTTTTATGTGTGCTGGTCTATTGGTGCATCTTTGAATGTGGATGTTGGTGTGTTTAGACCCTCCATTTAGTCTTCTGCTTAGCCCATCAGTGCGTTGTCAGCAGCACGTCCAGGCCGGAGAGAGGGCCGAGATGGGACTAGGTGCCATGGTGGGGGGCTCTAATAGAGCCATCAGTCAAGTGCCTGTCCAGCCGACCATACCGCAGGGCGTTAGCGTTAATGCTGAGGCACATGGCGTAAGCGCTGAGGAGCAAGGCTGTTTGTCAAAGTGCATCCAATGTGAAGGAAGTTGTTAGTTAAGTGTGTTCACACGGCTGCATGGCCATCCTGCCGGAACATGTTCTGTGGCTGCTGATTTCCTTCTTTTCCCAAGCAAGCGGCATTTCAGGGGTTATTTTTTATAGTGTGGCATTCCATAAGAAATGTCAACCACAGTTGTAATGGTTTAATTGTTTAAACCCAAAAGCTACTGAAATAATTAGTCCATAAATCAGTTCGTTAATGACAATAATTAGGGCAATTGGTTAGTCGTTTATCAAGCCAAGATGTGAAACATTTGCTGGTTCCAACACAAGACTTTTCTTATTCTCTCTCTTTTGTATGTCATCATTCATGGAATATCTCTCAAATATCTTTTTGGACTGTTAGTCACACAAAACAAGCATCAGGACGATGGTACCTAGACTTACGGCAAATATGTTTTTCACTTTTTTCTTTAACAATTATTCAGCTGGACATAAGGTGGATGACACTAGTTAGCGTTATCTGTTCCAAAATTTATCAGAACTAGGCTTTACATCCAAAATAATGCCAAATCGGACAGCTAGCGTTCTTCTTCGAAATTAAGCCCTTCATGTCTGTATATTAAAGTGCTGCATGCATGTCCACATCATGCCAATTTAGCTGTGATAACCTCTCCACCTCGTCAAAAATCAGCGCGCTTTGCCTCTTCTGCTACAGCAGCTCTGTGTGCATTTTCTTCTTAAAATAAAAGCCCAAAGATTCCGTAACAGCTGTTACATATTGTGAAAAATATCTGTCACAATACTTGATAATATCTAATACACCCAAGCCTAATCAGAACAAGCTTTCAATGTTGACCTCAGCAGTAAAATAATCTGAATAATAGATGGCACAACATGCACTGAACATTCATAACATGCTCATGCTGTGCAGGCAACCACTCAAACCTTCAGATTTATATTCTAGTGACATCCAAGTTTTCAAATATACCAAAATGGCAGAATTTTGGGGAAAATTATGCAGAGGACAACTTATTTTTCCATTTGCAGAAGCCACTAAAAGTAAGAGTTGGAAAAGGCTGACACAAATATATGATACTGTCAGACAGACAGGAATACGATGATTTTAAAAACATTCAGGCCACTTAAGGTGGAAGCGAGGGGAAAAACTGTGTTAATGAAGAAAAGAAGAATTATTCTACCAAAACAACAGGCTTGTTTATAGTGAGACAATATTTATTTGCTGTACGAAAAGCCTGAGCCTAAGACCTCTGTGGCTATTTTAAGATGTTGGCCCAAAAAGTGTGTGCGTGTGTGTGTAAGCCACTTCCTGTGTGACCTTCTGGAGTGTGAGAGGAGCCACAGCGAGACACACACAGACTCTGCGTGGAGCAACAACCAACACTGCCCACTCTGCATCATCAGATCAGCATATCACTCCAGTTCTGCTGCAACACATCACCCCTCACCACATTATTTGGCCATTTCTGCATGCTATTTTAACCCTGACATGTCCGATTTCTAGGGTTAGGGTTGTTACTAGGCAGACATGAAGGTGCATTTCCTTTACTTTAGAGATGAGAATTGTGATAAAATCCAGTGCATCTGTGTATCCTTTTCACCTCTATTATTGTTTTTCTACAAATACAGACTTTCAATAATCAGTACATGGACCATGTGTTGTTTTGTGTGAAAAATGTGTCATAACCTCTGCTGAGACACCTTGTTTGACACCATTTACAAAAAGCAAATTACACTTTTATTTTATTCTACAGATTTGACAGTTTAAAATAGAATTCAATTCAAATACATAACTGAGCTCATTACCATAAAAAACATGTTTTCTGATAAATAGCACATTTGCACCTTGGGAAGCTAAGAAGTGGCTCAGGATAGACTTCATGGAAAATATTTCTGACACATTGCGCGGCGCATCGAGACACTTCTTTGAGAGGAGAACGTTGCCTCGGGCTGCAAATGAAATGGTTCAGCTGTTTCCAATACAACAGCTCTCTTTTAGCAAAAACAGAAGTCGAGATGTAAAGATAGCACGTGTTGGAGCATATAGATCTTATTTTCACATGGGACTTGCTGCTTGTTTAGAGAATCCCTGATCAAAGCCGCCCCTCCTGAGAATGGCTTTATTAGATTTCACACCTTCCCCCCAGGAGCTGGGGAAAAACACAAAGCATATTTTCCTGCGTCAATAAATATTCATTTTCTCTCTCAGATCAGTCCCTTTTCAAGTTTGTCATTACATTGCAGCACATTATGGGTTTATCAGGCTGGGGTGATGATCGTTTTGACACAAATATTTAATAAAGAAGCTTTGTAAAACCATCCCATATGTTCTGCCCCCCATCCCCCCTCCTTAAACCAACCCACAAAAACAAAGCTCTACCTTCCTGGTGATGAACTGCGGTCTCATCAGCATAACGACAGAGGAGGAAAAGCAACACCATCTTTTAATTGGCTGGGATTAAGTTTGGATTGAGAAGACTTTTTGGTTGAATGAGATCTGGGCACGCTGCCAAATGAATAGAAAATGGTGTTTCGCTTCCTCTCGACCGGCCGCGGCACTCCCTCGTCATTAGGATGGGGAGTGCATGTGAGCCGTTCCAGATTTGATTTTAATAATGCCAATGTCTTCATTTTGCCTCCCAGCCTCTTTAAATTGTGGGTTTTGGGCAAATGCAATGCAGCGTTTACAACCCCCTCCCCGTTTAGAATCTTAGATAAAAACACCTCTCAGTTCTTTTGAATTCATGCTCGAGGAGTATCAGGTGTGTCTGGCAGGAGTGTTTGAGAGCAATCCTGTGAAACTGAGGAAACGTATTAGCTTAAATCAAATAGATTGAACCTCCCTCTGCCTTGTGTTGATGTCTCATCTCATTCATGCTCCGGTGATTTGGTTTTTCAATTGTTTTATTAATAAGATCTACTTAATAATTCTTTGTTGTCCTTATTGCCATTTACTGAGCCACAGTTTTTCCCCATATGGCCTCATGAACACTACAGTGTTTTACTGATAGCGCCACCATGTCCCTGTTTCACCTCCTCTGAGTGCTGTCAGCATACAAACAAACAGGCAGAGTGCTCTCCCTAAAGCATCCGTCTGGCCTGGGAGCAAGCTAAAGCCAGAGGTTAGCGCTCCCCATTTTCCTCCCTCCTCGCCACATTGCCATGACAACGGATATAGAAATCACACTGTCTGCTGGGAGGAAAGCCTGGTTGACACCACACAGTGGCACTTTTGTGGTACATAAGGGGAGCAGGGTTCATTTAGGCGAGCCGGTCAAGGATGAGTATTCAGCTCTCTGAAGAGGAGAGATCAGGCTGGATGGGGGAGGGAGGGGGTCTTTGGTCAAAGAGCTGTGATGCGGCTCCAACCACTGAATTCACCAGCCGGAAAGAGAGAGAGGTGACTCATTTATTCCCAAAATAGCCAACAAGCCTGTTAAGAGCTAAGGCTTCACTGAGGGTCATTAAAAACAGGAAAATCTCATCTTTCACTTCCTCTTCTAAACATGTTGCTGCTCTTCATATGTTTGCAGTCCAACTTATATCATTCAAATTGTCTATTTAGCTTCAACTCATACAGTCTCCTAACTTCTATCTCTAGGGTTGTATAAGACATGAGAGGCCTCTACTGGCTGCTGAGGTCCTAACATCTGTCGCATGAGTGGGAAACAAACCACATCCTGCACAGAGGACGATGACATAAGAGGCATTAGCAGGAAGAAGCTACTGTAAAATAAGCAGAACAGCAACCTCTGAAATCTAAGCGCAGCTGTGTATAGGGTGGCTTATGCTTCAGAGGAGAAGCTTATTAAAATTCAATGCACAAGTTGTTTGATGGATTAAATCTAAGAACTGAAATGTCGTCTTCCTCTCTGTTTAAGAGCATGTGTCGAAATCCGTTCAATAAACCGGTCAAAGTCTTCACACTGTTCGCCGAACAATAAAAATCAATACCATTAAACACTTCTTTAAGAAACCTTAAGTGTTTCTCCAGAGGCCTCGTCGGTTTCAATGTATCATACCTTTTTACTGTCTCTTGTCAATAAAACATTCGCTGGAGCTTAAATTCTTCATTACATCTCTGAGGCAGAGGTCTCCACGCGTCTTTTCTTCTCCCCCTCGCTGACGTTTTGAAGATCCAGGTAACTGATAGATCAATAGACAATACTCTTAGAGGAGTGAACGTACCTTTCATGCAGTGCTAACTTGTTTCTTCCTGCGCCCCGGGTGTCTGGGGTATCCGTCCAATCAGCGGATCCCATAAGAAGCGGCCCGGCCGACCACAAGCCTGATCATTCGCTTCCTGAAAGCATTCCAATTCCTTCACAGGCGTATAAGCAATTTTTACAGTAGTTAAGCAGAGGTGGAACTGCTTCACATAATCTCGCTTAGACCGTCTCCACTGTCGGCCCAGTGACAAATCATGTTAAATCCAACGCTGAGCTCAAGCACAAAGTGGAATAAGCTGTTTTTTGTGGCAATAAACATCCGAGCACGGACAGCAAAAACACTCCAGCGATCAGTGTTATCCATCCTTTCAGTGCACCAAAACATCCTCCACCCAGCCAGTCACAGCTTGTGGTAATGGATGTTTAATTTGAGCCTGGACTTATTGCGCCTCTTTACCAAATGTAACTAAACTATAACTCAGAGCTAAAACAGCATGCTCTGACAGCATTTACAGTATATTCTGCGGGATCTCATCAGTGACGTTAGGTTGTGGTCTCGAGCTGTTAGGGGTCATGTTTGGTGTGATGCCTTCAGGGTGTCAGCAGGTCACTATTAACCAAGACGGGTTGATTCACTTTGTTTTCTCCTCTTTTACTTACTCATAACCACTGGTTTCCATGCCTAACTTGACATTAACTTGACTCAAGGGAGCTGCCTTAATTGCTTAACCTTAAGCTGACCATGACAAAGTGGCCTTTTCAAAGCAACCAACAGGCTTACTTCCACTACAAATAACATTGTTGTGGTGAGGAAAACATGCAAAACACACAACCACACAGCAAATAGGCTATAGCATGACAGTGAAAGACTTTTACATCTATGGAGCAAAATATTTTTAAATAAATATTAAATACATAAATAATCATCTTGGTTTGTGTAGAATCAAGGTTTATTTTTTTCCTTTTGTTCATCTCACATCATACTTTAATCATCCTTACATTAATTTGAACTTTTTAGTTTTTAGTTGAACTTTTAGATGCCAAACTGAACTTTGCTTACACTCAAGTTGAAGCTAAACCAGTTTGTCGAGCAATTTATTATTTTTTCAATTTATGTGGTGATTGTTTCATTATAAAATATCAAAAAATACAGCCATGGGACATCTTCAAATGATTGCTACTTTCCAGCCAACAGTCTGAATCTAACAGACTTAAGATAAACACAAAAGCAGCAAGCATAATTATTAATTATCTCATTTATTGGTGTCTTATTTTAGCTCTGATCTTTATCACTGCAATTTGAGAGAAATTATATAAGAACAGCAATATGAAGTATAACTGAGAAAGTCCCTGATAAACAAGAGAAGTAGCCCGACTAGAACTAGCCACGGCCCTTAAAGGAAAACTGCAAAGAATATTTCAAAACTTCTCAACCTGAATTGTGATATTAATTTCATGTGTACCCACAAACTGTGCACTGCTGAGACTGACTCTTGACACTTTTTGGTCTTGGGGCCCTCTGAAGACCGTGGCATGCATCCCACCCCCTGCCTCATCATCCGCCCCCACCCAGCCTCTCCACCCCATCCTGTTTGAGCTTCATCAAAGCAAAAGTAGCTCAAGGATTGCTAATGCTTCAGATGGTAGCACTAGTCCTAACAACCCTGAGGTTGAGGAATTCTTTGCACCAGACTAAGGTCATTTTTTTCCTCCCCCCATTCTCTCCCTCACTTTCTCTCTCCATCTAACCCCCTCTCTCCCCCAAAATGCTTTTCTCTATTAATCAGAGCTCACAGCTCAAACTGGTCTTCAACTTCCTCCCCAATCCTCGCTAAGCCTGTCATTTCTGGCTATTATTTACTTTAATGGGCTTTGGCTGATCCCTGGCGAAGCCTTGGATCTGAGAATAATGCGGCTGAGGGTAGCAGGCCCAGACGCAAGCGCGGGGCTGCCTGTAGATTAGCTATGGCAGATGGGCTTTACAGGGGCTTCCTGTGAGCAAGAGTGTTGATTGAGAGGGCATAATGAGAGAGGTGGTGTCCTCACAATGGACCCAGCCACCTCGCTGCACCTCTTGCGTCCAAACAACCTCCGAGCCCCTCAGCCCTCGCTCCCTCTCCCTCTGCACCCCCCTCCCCTCCTCCCTCTCTAGGTCTCTCCGTCTCTCTCTCTCTCCTCTGTGTAGAAGACGGGAGTGCAGAAACAAGCACAAAAGCAACTGTAAATAACCATGAATGTTAATCCAGCATTAATTGGTTCCCTCTTAAACTGGGTGTGCACTTTCACAGGCTGGGCTCCTCCGCGGGTCATTAAAGGCATAGACCCCTTCTCATTGTTTACTTAACTAGCTTCTTCTATATTTCAAGGGATAGACTAATAAAATTGACCATGACTACACTATCAAGATGACCTCATTTGATGGTGTTTTGTCTGAGAGTGAAAGTGCAAAATCTGAGCAATGACATGTTGTCAGAAAGCTCAAACTTCCTGTAGAAACTCTCCTTAGCCCCCCACAAAGTTTCTCCTTTAGGACTTCAAAATGGAGATAAAACTGAAACTCTGTCATTGTTGTCATTGTCAGGACTTGCATTGCAGCAGTTCTGAACATTTGTTTTTCTAAACACTTCAGGAGAGGTCCACTGATTGATCAGTTTGGTCCTTTAATTGGTGCTACATGACTTTTCAAAAACTTTGTTAGGATTGACAAAACTTCTCCTTGATAGGAGATTGTTGCACATCCTCCATGTTAATGCAGGGATGTATTTTACCAATCTGCACGGACATAATCACAACTGATGTCACTGACTAAAACTTGCTTCCACCTAGATTTTTTTATAGTTAGTTAAACTGTTAGTTCCATATTGAATGGTTTAAGATTTCCAGGTTTAATGGTTTGTGATCTAGATGTATTTATTAATCCAGAGAAGCGTTTGTTACTTTCTTCTCAGCTAGATGTTCAGTTTATAAAGTCAATGAAGGGGGTTGTTATCAGCTAATTAATCGACTATTGCTATTTTCCTTCTCCAAGCTTTTGTTAATTTATCAGCTTTTCAAAAAAAAATCCACTATCAGTCGACCTCTACACTGCGGTGTTGACACTGGGCCCCGGGCCACGCTGGGGCAAACACTCTGCGAACGAAGTGTGGAAAACCCTGCAGCAGTCCTGGGGTAAAGTTTGTATACAAGAGTTTAAATTTTGTTGCGTACGACTCTCTGTCTCCAGCTCTGGAAGTTTCCACACAAGGGCCACTACACAATCCACAGACTCCAATTATCCCCTTCCTCTGAACGCCTTAAGCAAGTTTTTCTAAACTCCTTTCACTTCGCTCTTGTCAAGCAATGAAAGAAAAACTAACCACCATGTCAAGAGAACTCAGCTGCCTAGCAACAGGGCCACAGTTTAATTCTGATTTGCTTCAGGTTTTGAGTAATGGGAATTGACAATGTTAAGCCAGTCACAAGTGTTGTTTGTCACCTCTGAAATGCAAACAAAAATGCATTGTTTTTCCAAAGTATTGAGCATGATTGATGTTTAGAGACCACAATGGTATCATTCATTTCTCCCTTGTGTTTTTGCCAGGATTGATGTCATATCTTTTCATGGCAAGTTAAAGGTTTTGAAGGAGCATGAAAATGCACAGCTTTTCATCTCGCAGCAGACGGCAGCACGGCGCATGCATTCCTATAACTGGTGAAGTTTAATGATTCTATTCAGCCTCTGTTCATCTCACCCAGAAATAATTTAATAAGAAACTTTGGCCTTTAGAAGTCTCTGTGTCGTGTCACAATAGTCGCAGGACGGACAAAAGACAACCTGAATACAACAAAAAGAAAGGCCTGAATATGGAAGCCTTTGATATTCTTCATTTATTTGTTCTGTGACTTTTTGTAGGATTTGTTTTCCGTGACAGACTTTCATGCTAAAAGACTTGGATTTGCAGCTTAACATTTGGTTATGCTAGTGTCAAGAGGGAATAAGCAAATAGATGTGATTTGCAATTTTAAATGTGGTTTCCAGCAAAAAAGTCACGATCAGAAATTCAATTTCACAGAAAAGTTTGCTTTGCATGGTTTACACACTACTATTTTATTATTATATCATACATTAAACTGAAAGTACAGTATGTGTAAGACATTATGCAAATTTAAGAGACTACTTATTGTATTACTTTATGACTGAGCTGTTCAACTGCAAAAGCCACAAAAATGTTACGGTGTTATTGCTGGATGTGTTATAAATCATAGAAAATATTTTTTCATATCATAAAATTGCTAGATAAATCTTTCAGCCTTATTTTTTGGAAAACATTTACATACAGCTGCTTTTTTAAGGTACGCCTTATTTTTATAGCCTTTACACTTAAAATAAATAAATAAATCAACCACGCCAGGAACATTTTTTCCATAATTTATACCATTTTGGATGGTCTTTTGTGTCCTAAACACAAGTTTTTTTCCTCCCCAGAACTGTGCTTGATTGTATGATTCTGAAGCTGGTAATTTCTTCTGCTTCAAAGAGCATTTTTCAAAAGGCGCAAATGACACAATAAGAAATCCATCCATCACAAAGGAAAATTAGTGCAGGAACAAATGGCAGTCTTTGCTCTCTCTCCTCTGCGTCCCATGTGAAGCACAGATGAATATCGAGGCAGACAGCAGAGAATAGTCAACAATAACCTCAGTGACATCAAAGGCCCAGACAGTGGTACTGGGGAAGCCCACAGAGGGCCAAAGACAAAATAAACAGTGGCTATGTCAGAGCCCACATATTTCCACCTCCAACTCCCCCTTCAGATGTGTTACTGTTGCAGGTCTTCAGCGTCCATACTGCTGTGTCTCTGCTGCCATCTGCAATAGATTGTAAAGCTTAATCTTTGCTGCAAATAGTTTTCTCCCACCCGCGGATAACACTGGCCTCGGTGATAATGCACCATCTTATCCTGAGCAGACAATAGTAAAGACTTAATTTTCTTAATTGTTATAAAACCCCACTGTTCCCTTTGTGTGTCTCACATGTGTTGCCATTTCAAAGGACTTTTCTATATATGGAAACTGTAATCTCTCACAAGCATTTAGGTTCTGCCCCTTATATGCATTCAATTCATGTTGTATGAAGTGAAAATGTAATGCATGTAAGATCAGTGCAGACGTCATGCATATGGTGCATGTAATTTCACAAGCGCTTCTTTTCATTTCTGTCTCAGAGATGGTATCACAATACATGCTTCCATATTTAACATATGGAAGCAAGTTTATGCTTTGATCAAACATGCGTAATTTTGTTAAAGGGTCTTGTAGTGATCAATGATATCATTTAACACAAGAGTAATAAGGGAATATTACGGGATGATGAAATGTAACAAGTCTGTCATCACTTAAACTAAAAAGAAAATGTACATTCAGCAAATGCACATCTATACGCCACACTGAGAGAAGTCTGTACTCATTTATAATCATCAACACGCTGATATAATCAACAGCTACACCACCACAATAAATAGTGCTCGGTGTTAAAAAACATATCTGATGTGTCTCAGGTTCTGACATTGTCTGAAATGTCTTCCTGCATCCAGAACAAATGGCTTTCAGCACTCATGCCATCTGTCCTTAATGAGTCCATTTTCTCTCCAAGCTATTTCCATACTGTATTGTGCATTGCCTTACATGCATTTGCATAATTGTTCAAAGATTTTGCGCCAAAATAGATATCCATGCTGGGACCGAGTGTGAGAGGATGAAGCCAGAGAAGAAAAGAGAGGGAGAGAATGAAGGCATAGTGAAGATGTTTGTGAAATAATGTGCAGGGAGAATCCATTTTTTTCCCCTCTAAGCCCTGCAGTAACCTAATCAGGAGTTGCTTTATCTGCTAATCCACATTTAAACTTTAACCTGTAGGGGGGCTCTTTGTGTTACTTAATGTAAGCATAAAAGCAGAGGCCGGCCTGAATGACTAATCAGATCCATCATACATTGTAAAACCAAATAGCTTTTCCAAAAGGAAATCAAAATTAGCGTGACTTCCATCCGAGGAGGAAGCAGGGTAAACTTTAAATGAAACAATGGCCATATAACAAAATGGTGGAGGGGAATAAATTAGTGTTCAAAAGGCAACTTCTTAATCAGCTCAGCTGTCTAAGCCCGACACAAGCAGGGATGTTGGGTCATTTGGTAAATTACAGCACGGACGGGGCAAAACCTCGAGATGCAGATAGGCAGCTGCTAATGGAGCCAAGTTCAAAATGAAATGCGACGACAGGCATGTAAACGGCAACAAATGCAGGCGATTCAATAAAAAGTAATTGGAAGGAAATCTTTACAGGCCCACAGGACATGCTGCAGCTAAGATGATAAATGACGGCCATGACAGGTGACATATTAGGCTTTTAATATTTCAGTATATAAAGAGAATTAAAAGTTTGAGCTGAAAGCAGGACGTAAATGAGATCATCCAACAACAATGGTTAATTCACTGCAACATTTGAAATGTATCAGCTGCTCAAGTCGACTTTCTGTTGAACAAAAACAGCAGCTGAACACAAGAGGGAGGATGAAATTCAGTTTTTTTTGCTTAGAAAACACTCTAGACACCCGCTTTTTAATAGGATTTACCTGATAAGCAGGGCATAAACAAACGTAAACATATATAAAAGCATTTGTTTAATGTCCCTCAATCAGCACAAGCTATGAATATTCATTAATGCTTTGAAACAATGCATTATTTACAGTGACACAAATACTCCTCGCTGGATTTTGAAGTCAATTACCTGCCACAACTGCTACACGCTAAATGGTGCAATTCACGTGAGAGATCAAGAGAAATGGTGATTTTTTTTTTCTTCCCACAGAATTAAACATCTGTTGACAGAGTTCACGTTTACTCCTGCGGGACCAGCACTTAAATGTGTTTTCCTTCAATCTTACATTACATCGTGTCAAGACACTTGAGTGGGTGTGTGTGGCAAAACAGTGACATATGGAGCTCCAGAGATAATGTGCATAATATTCAGATAAATGTATGGAGGCTAAAAGATGTGTTATTATAAACAAATGGTTTTAAAACTGTTTTTTTTATATTTTATTTTATTGCATTATTCCTTCTTTTGGACTGTATTGTACTATTTATCTCTGTGTAAAAACTGTGCTGGTAATGCTCTCCAATTACAATATTTTTCTGTTTTTCTCCACCATTAACACTAAAATGGATTCAAGGATTCAAAGCAGAGAGAGGAGATTAAAAAAAAAAAAGAGAGAAAAAAAAGAAAGAAAAGCATGTCACTTTCCCCCTTATCGATGTACCTAACTATATAATTTTCTCTCCATTAGAGACTGGGATATGCTTCTGTATCAGCATTATCATATCACACAGTAAAGCATGTCGTCAGCCCATTTCATGATGCATTTGATTCCTTTTTCTCCCCCTCCTTTGCTCTATCCACCCCCCCACCCCACCCCACCCCCACCCCCCCCCCAAAAAAAACTAACACGATAATGAT
>JAQLOL010000013.1:9499869-9516528 GCA_029783665.1 Naso thynnoides
CCCCCCCCAAAAAAAACTAACACGATAATGATGGACATTGAGATTCATCCAACAGAAAAAAAACCTGTCAAATTAAAAAATGTTGCAAATCAAAACCTCAAAGACGGTGTGGGTTTTACACATTTCCTATTAAACCAACAAACTTGTTTGAGCTTAAAACCTGGAAGGAGTTCAGCAGTTTTACACATTTAAAAAACGAGTATGCAAGGCGTTAAAACACAAGAAAACATAAAAAACAAAACTCTTGCCATATAGAGCCTGCGTACATATAGCTGTTTGACTAGCATAAGTAATTAGCTCACTGTATGAGAGGGGTTGAAAGCTGGGGGATGCACTCGAGGTGATTATCATTTTCATTTTAATAAAAGGTAGCTGCTCCCATGGCATGTAGTGTATAGTCTATTTATGAATACTAAATAAGAGCAGGCCACTGTTAGATTGTGCTGTGGTCTCTGTGCAGGAAACTATGCATTCTAGCTGGTCTGAGCACATGAAGGGGGCTGTGTGTCCTCTGCTTCACTTCTGCTGTTATTGTCTTGTTTCTGCCAAGGTCCCAAAGCTCTTCTGTAGGATCTAACTCCATCTAGTGGCCCAGCTGGCTCTCTTCAGCCCAAGCTGTTCTCAAGCTACAGCTGTGTACACACCACTTCACCTCCTATAGCCTCTAAATATTTTTAAAATATACTTAACCTCACAGGACATGACCATACGTGTGCAATCAATTGTTCTTTGCATCTTTACTTCATCTTTTTAAAACATTTTGTATATTTTTCTTTACTTTTAACAGCTGGGTCGACCGTAGTTGTGCCTCTCTGGGACCAGTCAGCCAGAGACTCGGGGTAATAAAACAATTTTTTGGAGCCTAACAATAAAAGAAGCCATCTCAAGGGACATGTAATCTTTGCACATCCGCTAAAGCTCATTATTACCATAATACCACAATAAAGTTGTCTCTGTCATATTAATGTTACCCACTTTTTTTTTCTTTTAGAATTCTAATGAAGTTGTCCGGTCCTTTTTCATTTAGCAGATTACGATATGTAAAGAAACAATAAGGGAGGTCGAGGCTTTGCGAGTGTAATCACGCAATTTACCACCACTCTCAGGTCTTATATGACAGGCCAATTTCCACACTTATTAAGCCTCTGACACACTCGAAATAATCGTATTAGCGTTTTTTTGTGAAATTAGCCCAATTTCTGGGAGACAGTCTTGAATCGACGTAATAGACTCTTATGCATAACTTGTGATGTCTCTATTGCCGCTCAGCAGCAGGCAGGGGGTGGAAAGGCCGGTCCTCACTCAGAGCTATCAGTCAAACGCTTCCCCACGTTTGGTCTGCTACATACTGCACTTTAAGTTCCTTTTTTGAAATTTCTAATCAAGGATGTGGTGCTAAATGATTTTATTCGCTCTGGAAAGAAAGACGGAATATTTTAACACTTAGCGACTCCCTGTGGAGGAGGTCAGAAGCAAGTCGGAGACCCCTACTCTGCAGCTAAGACCGAAAACAACTTCCCTTCTTGTTTTTCACCCGCTATGTTTAACACGACTGACATTTCGCCTCGGTGTCGTTGGTAAACATTGCAGAAGTAGCGAGCACAAAACTTGGTGTGTCATAACTCACCACTGCAAAATGAGGCCGCTCACTGAGAGCGCTGGAGAGAAGAAACACAAGGCACTGGGCTCATCGCCCCCCTCCAGTGAGGAATGCACACACTGCAAACCGGTCTCTAGTCGGGCTTCGCCACATCCTGGTACTTTTATCTTTAACCCCTGACCCCTGGCACATCTGGAAACATAGTTGGACTCAAACATGAGGAAGTTTTCTTTTCTCTTCGCTAAAAGCGATTATGGAAGAAAAGCTTTTAAGTTTTTCTGCATCGTGCTGGACATGGCTTTCTCAGAGCTGGGACGTTTCATGGCTGCACTTACTATGAACTCTGGGATACTGACCGTTTGAGCAGTGCAGTGAGCAAACGCGACACTGAGATGGTGAGAAAATACTATTGTTCTTTTTGGCTGGGTGGCTTCAAGATTTGGATGCACACAAACATCTCAGCTGGAGCTGGATGTCTTTGATGTTCGAGGATGATGATCTGGAAGCCGAGCCGAAGCCAGAGCAAACATACCAAGCAGGTTATTTTGCAGCAATGCGCAGATACGCCTTTTTTTTTTCTTCTTCGGATCAACTGTTTCCAATCAGCTCTTTATTAGTTCTTTTATTGGAGAGTGTGTTTTCGCCAAGTGGTTTGAGGTAGAACATTCTGATCTTTCTTGCAGGGTGTTTTGTGGTTTCTCACACAGACTTTGTTTGTTGTGCATCCTCTGCATACATACAGCACATATTGTCATCCTAGTGTAAAATCATCCCCTTATAGCGGCTGCGACTGGGCCTCTTTGACAGCATGAGTCAGCCTGAGGGTGTATCAGGGATACAAACAATAATCTCTCCCTCTGCTAGCCTTCTCTGAATCAAAGCAGCAATCAAGTCAGATATAATTAGTAGAATATATGCAAGTATTTATTAGCCGTTCATTATCGGTACCAAGAGGGTGTCTGAGTCAGTATCTTCTACCGAGGAGGCGGTCATTTCTGAGTACAAGAAATTACTTGTCCATCAATCTGTCTTTTGGGACTAGTCAGTGAGATTCTGATTTGATCATTTAAGACTTGCAGCAGAGATTGGTAACCTCTTCGGATTTTATGATTGGTGTTTCTAATGTTGCTGCAAGAGGTTTCAGGGCCGTTTAGAGAGTGAACATTTACTGGGGCAATGGTTTCACACGCCACCGCCTTCTGCTCCGTCCAGCAACAGCTGCTTTTTTATTCCATATAAACAAGTGTTTCAGATATAACAGCAGATCTCATAGTGATGCGGACAGACAAAGGGGAAAAGGAAGAGCTACAGTAAAGAGTCCCGATAGATTAACTGTCTACAGGGACTATTCTTCATCGGTCCACTGTCTGTCTCTGAGGAAATATGTGTAGATTAAATTCCCCAAAGAAGCATTTCACACTGATCTCTCTCTTTCTTAAGAGAATAAAAGGTATCTGAGGGAATTCCTCCATCCTCATATGCCGTTTCAAGCATGAACAGAGCATATTGTTCACATTTACTGTATATTTACTAATATTTCTTCCTTTTTTTATTTTCCACTTAATAATCTTCCACGACTTGAACTTGAGACCAAAAAGCAAGTGCAACATTTAAAATATCAATCCATCAATTTTGAAGACATAAACTTTGAAAACAAAAGACGCCCTCTTCTAAAATAAATAAATGTATTTAATGAGATATGAAAAGCTTATAAATGTCTTCCCACTGCACGGTTAATTGCTGCTTGTCACCCTAAAGCATTCAGTGATATATTGCACACACACAGCAAAGACTTTTTGTTTTCAGTGTTTGACTTTTGTATCACATTAATGCTTTGCAAAGAGTTTGCAAAATGGATACACAGTGTCACTATTGTCTGTTCAGTAATTTAAATATGTGCAATCATATTAATCACTGGAGGTTTAATAGGTAGGCTTTCATCATTTAGCATCTCAGACAGTAAATCATGCTTGCATAAAATCAAAGCTTTTTTCAATTGTCAAAAGTGAGCAAGTTTCATTGCTGCAGCCATTTAAATCAAAAACTCTCCAATAAAGTCAGTGTGCTGGAAAAAAAAGAGGTCATATTTTTACATCTGTGGCTCTCGCTGAGCGAGGCTGCACAGGGAAGACCATTTCACACATCTTACTACCCTGTGGTGTCCTGGCTTGCAGTCTCAGAGTCCATGTTCTCCACATTTTCCTGTATGCTCTGCCTCGTTAACTCTTACTCAGACCTGACAGTGTGAAAAGACATTTCGTTTTGTTGTTCTCGAGTGTTGTCTGGCCAACTTTGTTTCCCAATTTACTTTTTTATGAAAGAAATAAAGTTGCACAACCCAAGTTGGCCTTTAGCAGCTGATATTTGAACTTTTTGCTCCATGAGAACAAAAAGAACAGATGTGCATCTCTGAACTGATTTGGAAAGCAGTTGTAAAGCATTTGATCGCCAATGCACGCATTGCCTGTCAAGTTTTTGTAATGAAAAGAACATAAATGATTAATTTTGACCTCAGTTCTCCTGCAGATAAAAAATGAAGAGATGGAAATAAAATAAGATTGAGATGGAAATAAAATAAGATTGAATGTGGCAGAAACAAAAAGGATGACAGAAGTTCTGACTTCACAGCAACTTATCCTTTTACATTAGACTCGTGTTCACTATCAGAGGAAACGCATCAGCAGCCATCACAGGCCGGTTCACCAGGCAAGACAAGAAATCCAGTAAAGAGTCTGGGAGGCAACAGATTAGAGGAGGTCACTTCATGCTAATGAGAGTCATTACTATCACATGATAGCCAAATAAACTAATTGCCAGCTTATTTATGAGACAGAGCGTCCTAAATCAAAAGGTTAATTACATCTGAGACAGAGTCCTTCACTGGAAATTGACCTTTAGATTTTCTGTTTTCTTGCTCTTTTTCTTTTTCCGTCCTCTTTCTTTCTTTCTTCTGCACAAGATACAAAAGGCCAGATCCAGATAGAGTTGCCTGCTTGTTTCTTGATAAGCTTCAGGCGCAGACCCTTGCCTATTACTTTTTTGTGTTTTCCCAGGAAGTGCCTGGCTGCATAATTAGCAAACATCATCAGACAAGACTTGGTGCCACCAAGGACTTTATTTTTCCTGAAGTTTCTGCGCCCCGAAGCTTTCCCCCAGCCACCAAAGAATGTTTGTTCTTCCTGAAATTAGATGGGTTTAATTGCTGTGGAACAACAGCAAAACAGCCCCCTCCCCACGCACACCACACACTACACACACATGAACACACTCTCATGCATAAAAAGTCTAAGATCAGGCTGGCTAATTATGCTAATAGCCAATTGTTCAACCATGGTGATATGTTTACTGAGGGAGTTGATGTGTTTCCTTTTGCTTCGTCATAAGCAGCCTGTCTACGGGTCCTCTGTGAGATCGCTGCACCTGAAGGCAAGAGGACTGCGCCCTCATCCATCCTGCCTAACCCATTACCCTTGGACAGGGAAGAAGATAAATATTGTTGCAGATGCCTAACTCTCTGCAAATGAGATTTTTCGGGCCAGATTTATCAAGCCTTGGCGGGGTGTTTAAGGCTCCAAAACTTGGCCCTCGGCATGATAAAATGGCAGCACATGTTTCTGAATCACCCACCACAGTGTTGTTGCCAAAGGGTTATGATGATATAGTCAACTGCCTTTTTCCTGTTGTGCATCACAGCCTTTGAGGTTCTCATATTCTGTTTTTTCCAAGCCTGAGAACTTAAATAATTTGGATAGAGCAGAATATTACTCTTTTTATTTTGTTTTTCTTTAAATTTTATAACGCAGTATTTCTTGTTTATAGCATGCACTAAGCAATGATCTTTACATGGTGTATTTTACTGAAAAGAAAAGTTTAGAAATTACAAAAAAGCATCAGTCTCAAAGAAAAACCCTGTCTTGATCGGGTTTTTAGTTGGATCTGAGTGAAGAAATCAAGTTCAGGTTCTCCAGTTTGAATCAAGAAATATCTCTCCCTTCACTGTGTTGGGTACATCTGTTCTTAAACACAAAACATAACTATAAAAAGGGAGAGGATGTCTTTTCCCCTGCCTTCAAGCTTGAAATCATCTCCCATCAGCATCCGAGATCCAGACTCTTTTAAAAGACACACAGTATGCAGCCTCTGCTCACACCCAAACATGCCGAGAAGGCATTGATGGGAGAAATTCATAGGGCTTGCAGTAAAAGTTGTGTATCTGAACCTGTTGCTGCCAAGCCTACGGTCATAACGAGCCTCCTTGGAGCATCCCACAGTGAAGTGCCATATTTATGTTGGCAATATATGCGAAAGAATTAGGATCATAAAACTCTACGGCCACACAAAAGCTCTTAAGGACTGCTGTTTTGTGCTGCCTGCTGTATTTATGCAACTGTGGGCTGAAGTCAAGTTGTCCACTTTTTCTTACGCTCACAACAATATTTCCTTTCTGTCCTACCTTTGTGACTGTAATGACTGGGTGAGATTTATGACTCCAAAATATTTTGAGAAATGCACATGTTTTCTTTTAGTGTGTTATTTATTTTGTGGGACCACCGGTAGGTATCACGCCACACAACACTGGACAGCAAGCGAGTGCAACATGGCATGTCTCCTGCAGGCCGTGATGCCTTAAGGACACAATGAAAAGCTGAAAAACATACATAAATATTTGCCTCTTTTCCTTTTAAACATATGTAGAACTATTTATTTCCTTTAAGCAGAAATAAATAAGGCCAACTGATATGGGATTTTTGGGGCCGGTGCGGATACTGATATTAGACTGACAAATTTCTATCTCCAATATATCAGATATTATATCAGCTGAGTGTGGCTATCAAATAATTGCGACAAAGATTAGTAATGAAGGCATAATGTGTTATATTTTAACAAACTTTATTTTAACATCAGTGCACTGGACAGTAAACACTTCACTTTAAATAATGGATTACCTTCTGTTGGACAAACTATGTAATTACACCAATTTAAATTAACAGTCCAAGTACTTTTTCGAGCCTTGAAAATACAATATCAGCACATATCAGAGCACATGTGCAGTGATACTCATATATCTGCAATAGGCTAATATCAATCGATAATATATATCAATAATATCAGCCCGGCCCTCAAAGTAAATACAGTCTTTGTTCAATATAACAATAAAAATTAATCTTAGGCAATTTAGAAACAAAAGTCATCCTCTCCTGTATGTGAGCTATTGAAAAAATGATCCCTGCACTGAATAATAATCTCACCATTTGTTACCTCTAAGCCTCTTGAGTGACTTGTGTGACTGAGGTGTTGAAAATGACAAAGTTCATGACCAGCTAACCCATATATCATATTCACTTGTTCACCACAAAGAGGCACTCGCAAATTCAAACATGCACCAGTGCACTTCTATTTTTATGAGCATGCATTTCTGTGTGTGAGTGTCACAAATTTGCAGAATGCAGCCCCACAAAGTGTGGTTGAGGAAAAAAATAAAGCATCTTTTTTAAATGCTTATAATGTTTTCAGAAGGGTTCTAGTTGACATGAGGGTGTCACTTTTTGCTAGCTGATAGTGTACAGAAGGGAGGAGCTACAGTAGGAAACTAACACCCGAGTCCAAGAATACTGTAACTTTAAACTGGAAAACTCTCCCTGCCCATCCCATCATCTCCACCTCCAGGGGTAGCTCCAACCAGAAAACAGCAGCAGCTGAGGCAGCGGGGGCCGCTCGTAAAATAAACACAAACTTCAGGCTGAAGACTTTACCTGCCCTTTGAGTCGGGAGAGGAAATACAGACAGGAAGTCTGCTTTTTTACCTCTTTTTCTCATCTTCACCGTGGGTAGGGGAACCAATAACATAAAAAGAATATTATAATGTCAAAACCTGAAATTAAATCACAAAATAAAACTTTTACGGACTGGAAATTCCCACGACAGACACTCAATTAAAGGACGGGGCGATGTCTCCATAAACGTGACCTTTGACACGGCGTCTCCACTCCAAATCAACACTCTGCTCATACGTGCGTTCGAGCCAACAGGGAGTCCGGAGTTTCTGCAAATGAATGATCTGTCAGGAGGCTGTTTATATCCCCTCGCCCGCTCCTTTATTTAACACTCCCGCATTAAAAGGGAAGAGCTTTTTAATTAGCTATGGACTCTCCTATTTTAATCAACTCACAAGCGGAGTCCAGCTGTGACAGCCTTGACAGGCGAAGACTGGTGACGTTCCGACTGCTGACTTTCCTGCCCGAAACAAAAAAAAAAAAAAGAGAGAGAGAGTGAGGCCAGTGAATTTGCAATCTTGAGCACTTTAGCGAGATAGATGGGTTTTGAATTAAAGTGTAACAGCCTGTCTCTTTCCAGCTAGAAGACTGTTTGCAGCAATTTTAATTGAGTTTTCTTAAATATACACAAGTTGTTATTACGTTATGGACGTCTGCTCTCTGTTGGAGAAAGGTAAAAGAAGACGCTGTAATAAGTCCTCCTGTATATCCTATTATTGCCTCATCTCAGTCACATCCCATTAGTGCATTAAAGCATTTGATTAGACTGGACGTTGTGCCAAAATGTGCAAAACGCAGCGTACTTGCTACTTCAATCAACTCGCTTCATCGACATCATTTGCTTCATCTTCCTTCACTTCCACCACTGACATCTTTCCTCTCGTCTTCCACCCCCGCAGCGGCTTTAAGCTCTTAAGCAAAAAGACAACAAACAAAGAAAGTGTAACAGAGGTTCTTGTTTCAGCCATTTGATGTAGCTGCCAGGCAGCCAGTGGGATGCTTTGAATTTAATTTCCTCTATTCACGATGCAGCTTTTATTTACATGACAAGACTGAACAGATTGCGTCGGCCTTGAAAAAGATAAATGAAAGGAGGGGGGAAAAAACAAACTTGGACAAATTAAAGCAGATATTTGCCAGACAATTTAATGCAATTAAAGCAGAGAGCTGTCAAGTACGTAATGTTGGTCCTCTTACTTCAACCACCAGTGACTTTTTGATCTTTTATTACACATAGGAGAGTGGCCTACTGTTAGACTATGATGTGCAATCTGCTCGCCTCTCATACTGTCATGCAAATACATTAGCTTAGGTGATGGGTCCCTTCACAGTACTCTCAGTGGACAACACTCATTAAACTAATTACACACTGAACCTAAACTGAGTGGAGCGTAATGAGGTATGTGAGATTCACAAGGAACTTGTGCTATTGGGAGCATGCAGTGGAAAATCGTGACACCACTATTCAACACCTGCCTGACACCACACATGCAGGAAAACAATGCTTTTTCAGAACTATCTGAGTTGGTGTTTGGGTTATTTTGGCCTGTCATGGCTGCTGGTGGCTAAAACATTCCAAAGCCTGATGGTTTTTCTGTGTGTACGTTTAGAATTTCAGATTTCAAACGCAAAGTTCAACCTTTGGGAAATACTGGGTCCTGAGAGTCCACTCTAATCCACTCCCTGCTATATATACAGCATCATCTAACAGCCTAAACCAGCTCCATGGGAAGTTATAGAGTCGGCACTGCTGATCCAGTCACATGCACAAAAAGTTTCAGCATCCTCTGCTACAATAGCATATAGGGTGTCATGTAAGTAGAGACCAAAACCAAAATTGTACAGTATAACTACAGGGAGACGCTGTAGTAAGATTCTTGCAGCAATGCTGCCATTTTTACTGAAAGTAAGTGAAGGGCCTTTAAGTAAACTCTAAACACTTTTCATTAGCTTGACATACTGTACTAGACAGTGTAGGGTTTCAGGAGGATTCAGGAGGATCCACAACTGCAACGCACACACACACACACACACACACACACACACACACACACACACACACACAGCCAGTCCCTACCACCACCTTATCACAGCAGGCTAGTTCTGATCCAGTGCTGTCTCAGAGGTATCTGTGATACAGGCAGGGTCCTGAGCGCGTCATGCTGCTTCATCATCACTCAAAAGCTCGCTCTTACACAACTAGCTTTGTTACCTAAACCCAGACAAACTACAATGTTAACCTTTTAGGACTGGACACATTGCTCAAAGGTACCCTGCGCATCTGTATCAGTGGGAACAACTGCACAACAACTACAGACTGGAATAACTTAATCCTCTTATTTAGATATCTGTGAGAGGAATCCTTTTGGCTAAAGCGACATTCCTGTTTATGTCACAGCACACAGGGACAAAAATCAGACAGAATTATGGAGTTACAAGCTGTTACAGTCCAAGCTGCCAGAAGGTATATAATGTTTTATTATTCAACCATTTCCTTGATCCTCTGCTGTAGAAAAACAGGCTTCCTGCTCTCAGCTCCCAGAAGCAGAAACAGGGCGAGTAGCTACACTGTCATCCTGTTTTGAGATACATACCAAAGGACCAATTATCCCACTATTATAAACGCTAACGTTAAATTCAAGAGGGCTAAAATGGGGAAATTTGCAATCTGATTGGTATATGAATGACTGATTTCAAAAATCTTCAATTTCAAACAGTAACTTGAAAACTGAAATTGAATTGATAAGAAATCCTCGCATTTCTCATCCTTATTCCTTTTTCTGGTAGCTTCTTCTGTGTGTGTGTATGTGTAGGCCTATGTGTGTGTGCATGTGTGTATGGATGTGTGTGCATTGGGCTACAAGGAGGAAAGCATTTAATTCTTTGTGCTCTCCATGCAACCTTCAGAGAAGCATGAGGAATTAATTCACTGCTACTTTTATACATTGCTCATAAATTTGCGCCGCTATGTTTATTACATCTCACACTGAGGAGAGGGTATCACATTTCATTTGGCAGGACCGTTTGTTTTAATGTTTTATTTCACTACAAACTCTAATTCTCTGGCTTTAGTTTCCAAGCCACCCTGCCTGCTTTTGCTCCCCTTTTATTTTTTCTCTCCTCACTTCAGTAAATGGTTGTGATGGTGTGCTCTGGAAGTTTTCCATGCATCATAATTGTTTCGCTAATTTACTATGCTAATTGAGTAATTAATTCGGGAACAGGAGATTAGAAGGGGGGCAAAAATACAGAAATAAATAAACAAGTAAAGCGTTGAGTGTTACCGCCGGGGCTACCGTTTTGTTCTGACATTAAGGATGCAAACTGACTCAAATACTCCAGCATGTTTGCTTCCTTTGCCCAAGGCTAGCTAGCTGATGTGCTTGGTGTGCAGGCACAGAGTTAGCGTCCCTAACTTCTTCTCACCATGGGACTTGCAAACGCTCAGCCACTAACTGCATGATACAACGCATCAATTGAGCTCCAGTGGTGTGGTCAAACGTAATAGTTATCACTGTGTACACTTCCAGTGATTTAGCTGCTATTTTAGTGCTGAGCACCTTAAAACTGAGCGCATAAAGGACGGGGTCATTTAAGTGTCACTGTAATTTCAAGAATCCCAGTTGTAGGGGAATTTCATGAGGCAGAAAAGCAGGAGGGAGTTTAATGTGAAGAACATGAGGGGGAGAGAGAAAAATCTGCCTTTGATAAAAATAAATGGACACTTTGCAAATTGTGTTTTGCTTGTGTTTCAACTATAAAAAACCCCAATAACAGCAGGTATAAGGCTGTATATATAATTCACAAAATTACATGAAAGTAGAACTCCTAATGTTACTCCTAATTCTACTGGTTTTACCTCTGAGTGGAATCTGCATGTCTGACTTCTTTTCTACTGTACAACTGCAAACCACTTCTTAAAGCTCTATTTTGATTTCACATTCAGCGGTGACTAACCTTGCTTTATCTTAAGATTTAGGGGGAGAAAAAAAATCCTGAGATCTTCAGATATGTACATTGGTGCTAAATGCAATACATTTCTTCATTTCATTGAAGGGATTCATGGATTTCATGTAATTAAGATGAGACGCCACAAGATGGCAGCCACAAGATTCACATCTTGAATCAAATGTCTGCTTTGCTGATGTCTTCATTTCATTTCTTGTGTTTATACATTGATTTTCACATTAGCAGATCTTTGCTGAGCCAAAAAAACGAAGTTTCAAATCCACTTAAGTTTTTATCATTGTGTTTTGTATTTTTTTAAAAAACAGTGCCCCAATTAATTTTCCTTTTGAAAAAAAGTGTTTTAAATCACATCAGAGATTATTTTTTATTAATTTCTTTCTAAACAAGAACAATTAAGACTGTTAGAAATGGAGGATTAAAAGCTAAACCAATTAAAAAAGACATACTGAGAAGAAAGAATTGCAAAAGTCAGACAAGTGAGCAAAGAGAAGCTCTCACTGAGCTGTTAATTCATGCGTCCACCATGGGGCAGAGTTGAGACGTGGGGAAGACTTCAGGAGTGCAGGTCTCATGATATAAATATCAGTGGGCTGAACAATCAAAACAAATCACTTCAATAACTAAAATCATGATTAAATGAAGATAAATATTCTTAATCTATGCAAGCTGTATGTTTCAAATACAAAACACATGGGAAGGAAGAGATAAGCCCATAAAATGTCCTCATAGTGGCAGTAAAACACACAAGACATACACAGAAAAGTGAGCACACTGGAGGAGAGGATATGGAAAATCACAAATCATCAGTGCAGGTCAGTACAGCAAGAGTGCGAGCAGTGACTGGAAGTGATCTAGTGGCCTGCAGCCTATCTGACAAATAGTACAGCACTTCCTTCTTCTAGGAACATTGTTCTCTGTTTATACGCTGTAATACTCATCCTCATGAAGTGACATCAGCGCAGCCTGGTTACGCGTAGTTAACAACCTGTCTGGTGACGCTTTTGTTTCTCTGTGTTGCAGTGAGCTCCTCATAAGTGTCCTTTAATGGACGTAAAGCAGAAAAATGGCACAGTAAGACCCTTTCATGTTCCTGATTTTACAGATCCTCAGATGACGTCAGCAGCGTCCTCTTTATTGCTGTGTGCATGGTCTGAGCAGATGGCCTCTCTGCTGCTATATAATGGTATATATCATGGCTTAGGTATGGTATGTTTGACAGGCTTTGAAGTCGTTGTTTAAATATTTAGTCAAGCTATGAAAAAGTAACTCCAAAATAGTACAATAACAAAAGGAGACTAATTCAGTGTAGTTAAATGGCCAATAAGTCACGTGTGACATACTTTTTTGACAGTGCAGCATCAATGAAAATAATAACAATAAATGAATCCTTTAGTTCCTGTTTTCTCTGATTCCCTTTGTGCTTAATTTCTTCCTGGTTTCCTTACATTCTCCCCTTAATTCCTTTGCTCTTTCCTTATTAAAGTTGGGTCATTTATCTTTGGGGTCATCGCACTAAAATTCCATAATAACTTTTCAGTATTTTAATTCAGGTGGTCTGAATGAACGTTACAATTAAGCATCTCTCCTTGGCTCTGTATTCAGATCATTCATCAGATCGTGACAGGGTACCTTCGGCAAATCATGCTAATTTCAGAGAGCACTTCAGTCGAGCTGAAATGAAACCAGTTTACTCTGCTGCCACTTTCCCCACAATCGTTTCGACTCATGGTAAATCTCTGGTGTAAACTGGACTTAAAAGAGAAAACGCAAACAAAAAAATGCGAGCCGGAACAAAAACCAGAAGGGGAGGAAAGTGGAGTTGCTTCCAAAGGAGTCTTATGCTACAGCTAGCTTGATTTCCAAATGTTGCCTACCTTACTGTTTTACTCAATTCCTTTATTATTTAATTTCCTTTTTTCATCCATTTATCCTCCCCGTTTATGTTTTGTTTCCTCTTAAATTACCCTATCCAGTGAAAATCGAATTGTTTCTTGTTAGCATGTCTATATGTTGTTTTTATATACTACAAGGCATATTAAGCAGTCAACACCATGCTAGAGCAATGTACAAATGCAACTGCAGAGTACCAATGTCAGTCTCGTGAACAGAACGTGAATTCAGACAGCCACAGTTTCATAACATACCTGAGGAACCAATACCCTCTCCTTGCAGGGTGGGGCTACACAGTATCAGGAAAATCCAGGTTGAGCTACTAATCTGTATTTTGCAAGGTGGGTTTTATGATTTTCAAAACGATGGCAGAGATGTGTTTTTGGTTGCAGGTTACAAAAGGAGAAATGATGTGTGTTCATGTTTTACTAAAAGATCTGAAAAGCCAAACTGCACCCTGCAGAAGCTGTTCCTTTTGCTACAAAACTAGTATTGAAGCCAGATGCTTTTCCATCCAGTTATCCTGGGAAATAAACAAGTACAAGCCAACATTTGGTCAACCAGTTTATTTTCTCATGTTTTATCCACTGTGTCCAAACAAATCTGCAGTGTGCTAAATAATGTTAGCTGGTATTTTCCTGCCAAGCTTCAAGATGATTGATGTCAAATGCTGACGAGGCATTTTCTATGGTTTAGGGTTTATCTAAATCACTGTTTACACATATGTGTTAACAGATTCAGGACAGCACATTGTGTGGCATTTCCCTTTCACACATGTAGGACACAACCATGAATTGTTCATGTCAGATGAGATCTCACAAAAACTAAATTGAATTTAGGTGAGAAGTGGCACCTGGGTCAAGCGTACAGAACTTTAAAACCTCTCTGCCATTTTTCCCTCATTTCTTTACTTCTTTATTAGGCCTATTTATTTCCTTAATTCATAAATATAAGAACTCAAACTCTGACCATCTCAAAAGATTTAGGGTTACAGGTGTGAAAAGTAAGAAGCAAATTAATTTTCAAATGACATTCGTCATTCTTACGTTTAAAACATGGTAAATGTCCTAAAACGGAAAAAAAACAGCATGTTTGTTTTAATCATGAAATCTGTGACTGGACTAAGAAATGTGCAAATGTCCATGGTCACCTTCCTCATTTTTTACAGGCCATTGAGGACTGACTGGGCTCTTGTAAACCAGTTATACTCATCATTATAGTGTATAATGTGTTTTTGGCTTAAGACAAGAACAGGAGGTTCAGGAACATACCAAAAATGATGGAGGCTGCCTCATAAGAGACCTAAAATAGAATATTTGAATCATTTGTCATCACTAAACTCACCTGATCTTCAAACACACTGTCGTGAATTTCTGACAAATTATACAACCTGTTTGAGCACGAGAATAACCCCTCTAGACAAACTGTGTTGCACAACCCACATGGGAAACTGCCTCTATCAAAACCAGTTCAACGAAGCTCTTTCAAACTTGTCATGATCAGCTTTTTTACTGTTTGATATGTTTCAGGCTGCAGGCAATTACAGAATTATCAGAAACATGTCAAATATGATGGAGGGTGCCCAGTAATAGATACCTAAAATACAGAAACTGAATTTCATCTAATCTATTATTTCAAATCTTACCTTGAAATACACCCTCTGGAATTTGGCAAATCAAAGTTTTTCCTGCAACCTGTTGGAAGCATGGGTTCATCTCCACACTCCTGTGCTTCCTCAGAACAAATTGTGTTGCACAACCTTCGTGGGAAACAGGCATGGGAAACTGTCTCTTTCAAAAACAGCAGAACCTTGCAAACCATTGGTCAGGGAGCTTAACTTTACCATGGAGGGAAACTCTCCTGAATGTTTCACACATGTCCTGGGCTAAATGCAGAGTTCATGATAACAAAACCCAAACGTCAGTCGCTGAGAGCAATATGGGAAGATGTCCCTCAAATGTCACTTGAACACAATTATTACGGGGGCTCCCTCAAAGTAATTTGCCCTAGGGAGTGCAACTTATGGTATGCATAACATGAAACAGATGTACAGTAAAGGAAGTGACCCATAGGGCGAAGAATTACAAGTTTGCTTTGGGTTTGTTTAAATGTAGCGAATTACTGGAGTTTTGCTGTTTTGGAACATATGCATGTGACGTAAATGGAGATGGATACATGGTGATTGACATGCATATTACTGACCTGATTAAAGCTGGGGTAGGCACTTTATTTTAACATTTCAGCATATTGTAATTCAGGTGGTCTAAAAAAAACACTAGACATCTGAACGTACCTCTCCTTGGTCCTGCATTCAGGCTCTAGAAAATGAAGACTATGACAGATCCTTTTCGGTGGATCACAGGTCGTTTCAGAGAGCGCATGTTCCTGTTGGCTGCTCCACAGAGGCAAATGCATGTTCATGTTCCCTGGCAAGTGAAAGTACAATACAATGGCAGAAACCCAGGGGGAAAAGTTGCTCTTCCAGCTTTAGTAACCACTGCATACATGGCAAATCAACCAAAAAAATGGGAAGACTGACGGATCAAGATGATCGTCTCATAGAGAGTGTGACAACAGATAAAACATTAACGCAGGACGTCCAGTGGCTCAGGTGGTAGAGCTGGTGCCCCATATACGGAGGCTGTGTCCTCACCGCAGTGGCCACAAGTTTGATTCCATCTGTGGCCCTTTGCTGCATGTCATTCCCCCTCTCTCTCCCCTGTTTCCTGTCTATTCTTCAGCTGTCCTATCCAAGAAATAAAGACACAAAAACCGCCAAAAAAGATCTTAAAAAAAAAAAAGTAAGGCAAGACAGGTGAAGGGCAGGTCGCAGCTACGAAGCAAAAACAGGGAGGGGAGGGGGCAGCCAATTGCTTCCTTAGAGGTCTCATGCTACAGCTAGTTTGATTTCCAGATGTTGCCAACCTCCGCTTAAAATCTTGCCTCAGTCCAACAGATTGCTTCTCAAAAAAGCAGATTATGATGAGTGACTAGTTATCGAACAAAGAATTATGTAATAGCGTTAAAATGTTTAAAGATGAGGTTGTTGGTCAATTGAAAAAATTGAAATATATCTTTTAAATAGTAAAGCTTCTCTTAAATCATTTCTGTTTCTTTCTATACCTTACAGTTCTTACCTAACAACATAAAATGTTGCCACCAGCCATAAAATGGAAAACCTTATTTAGTGTAAATATTATTTTTATAAGCTTTTGCACCGTTATGGTTACAGACTCTCTCCATCTCCATTTTAGAGTAATACATTCAACAAAAAAAGAGATAAAACTCACAATAAACAAGGTGAAAATGAGTTGATTGATTGCCGTAATATCACTGATGTGAATTCTTTAGGGGACAATAATCGTGTTGTGAAAATCTGATATTGTGACAGTCGTAGCTGAAGGCGACATTTATTTCTGGAAAATG